>CM065804.1:4553196-5753196 GCA_033398695.1 Orobanche coerulescens | reverse complement strand
AATGTCATTTTTTATATCGGGGTAATGAAGAATCGGAAGATAAAGAAATAGTTATGAAAAAGAAACTGAAAGCTAGTTCAAACTTATTAATGTTTTAAAATATTGTTTTTGTTTAGTAAGCCCTAGTTTCTTCATCTGATTTTGCTGATATGAAATTAATTTTACTAATATTGATTTTAATTGATTACAATTGATTTTAATAAATAAAACTGATTTTTACCAGTATCAGAATAATTAGTTCAGTCGACTATCGACGGTAGAACGACCGACGGTCTGCCCCAGTTAGGGATGTGCATCAGATCAATCGACCCTCTCCAATATGAATTTTGGATTAATCCGAAATTTCGGACCAGATTGTGCTCAATCCAAAATTCGATCCGAAATATTGGATCAGATTCGGATCAATTCGGATCGGATTTTTCAAATTCAATCCGACAGATTCGACTTTTTAAAAAAAATTAAAAAAATAACCCAATTTACCCAAACACAACAAGAATTTGATTAGGGGAGGCAGCTGGGGGCGGCAGATGAGGTGAGGGAGGAGTGGAGGTGAGGCCGTGAGAGATAAGGAAAGGAGGTGACGAGGGGGATGATAGAAATTTGTTTAGAGTTTTCTTAGAGACTATGTTCTATAATGTGGGCCTGTGGCTATGGTAAAGGACTAAAGACGTATGTGCTTTTTAGCGTTTAATCTACAGCTGACTATAGGTATAATATAAATTTATTTATTTTATATTTTCGGACTAATCGGATTAATCCGATCAATCTGCGGATTTAATTCGATTCAATCCAAAATTCGAAAATCTAAAAATTTGTAATCCAAAATTCGATCACGGGTTCGGATCGAATTTTCGGATTTCCATATACTATTTTCAGATTCTGACTAAATGCACACCCCCAGCCCCAGTCGTCGGCTAAGCTCGATTTTTGGCCGATTGTAGTTGTTGTCGACTAAAATACTTTAGCCGGCCACAAAATCAGCAGTCGTCGCCTAAACATGCGTCAGGTTTACAGGTAAACATATACACTTGACAGCATATGTCAGTTTAGCCTACATTCGACATCATTTTAACCGACGAAAAATAGGTCGTCGACTAAACTCGAATGTTTTTTCCAGAATTGTACTTCAACTCATATTTGAGATGTAACCTTGCAACAAAAACTCAGAAAGATATAAAAATGGGGAGAGAAATCAGAAACTATATCTGGATCGATCGTTTATGAAATTATATTATTAAGGTATGCTTATTATTAACTTTGGTTGTTTAAGTGGATCAAATAATGCATATAAATATTGAGAAATTAATGAACTTTCAGATGATTATAATCAAGATTCGAAAATAAAATGATTAGCCAAGAATATTGTTTATGTATTAGTATTAAGATGATGATTATGGTTGGATTGGTAGTTTAACTATATTCATTGAGATGGATTAATATTGTTATAAACTTTGGGGAGATTGAGATTAGGATTAATTGAACTATAGAACTTAAATGTGTTATAATCATCAAGTATTTGATTAAATATCTAAGAGTATTCAACCAACTGCCTTGGCGCAGTTGGCCACCTGACCTTCAATTTAGTTGGAGGTCAGGGGTTCAATTCCTAGTGGCAACACTTTGGAATTGAATTTCTCAAGGCCCAATGATCCCTTAGTCTTTGACTAATGGTTAGAGCTGCCTCCGAGTACGCTGGTGGAACAATTAAATATTGAGGGCTTCAAGCGGCAGTGTGGGAGGCCAGATCTCGGTGGGAACCTGCGGTTGGATTTGGGGGGGTCCAGCATGGAGCAATCACTTGGGGGACGACTCCTTGTGCGCGGTAGTTGATGATATTTAAGAACCTGGGAGCCAGATACACATCTCGCGATTTAACTGGTAGCAGTACTGTGGGGTCGGGGTTGTTATCCCGAGGACTAGTCAGGTGTAAGCTTGGAACCTCGGTATCAAAAAAAAACTAAGAGTATTCACAACTTGTTGATTTAAAATACTCATTGATAACAATTGACTGTTGAATAAGGTGTTGTGAATTGATATATTATATAAGAAAATTGTGACGATGGTGTTTTGATCACTTGCATTGTATTTATTTTGGATGGATACGAGTTGATTGACTTACAAAAATGAAATTCAAGAGTCATGGATGGAATGAGGGAGTTTATTCGATTTGTGAAGGAACACGACAATGATAGTACAGTATAATATTGTACATGCAATAAATATAAATATCACAACGATGTGTACGATTTTCCACTTGATGTTATAAGGAGCACTTGAAAAAATGATTTTGGAGAGAAATACACATGTTGGATTTACCACGGTGAAAAATCGGAATCACTTATTCTATATCATCATAGACAATACAGTGGTAGTACATCCAATAATCCCACAAAAAGGTTGATTGACGATCGTCTTTGGTTTGTACGATAGGGACAAACCGATAGAAGGTCAAGATTACCATATAGTTGAGACAGTCCACATGGACCCTAGATCGATATAGGTTAATATTTTTTTTTGTTGTTAGATACAACACCTCGAGCAGAGCCTTCTGTACCCTGGTGTCGGATGATGGTTTTTGATAGTGTCACGAAGACTATAAGGGTAAAGGTGAAGAACAACACATCGATCGATATTGTGGATGATTATTTAAACCCGTTGATAAAATGCTTCCAGAATGTCACTGCTTTTCTTATAATCATAGTAAAATAAGACACATCCTGAAAGGTCCCGCACTATCGTACATGAAGATCTACTTATGTATATATGACTGATCTCTACTTTAGGGGAAGCCTGATGAAGACCTAAAGAGATATCTGGTGTATGGCACAGATGAGTATAAGCTCACTCCCTATGGAAAAGAGAAAGTTGTGAAAGTATTTTGGTATTTTCTGTTGAAGGATACGTTGAAGAGGCTTTTCATGTCTCCTCACACATCCAAGGTCGTGATATGGCACACCCATGATGAGGATACTATGACACCCTTATGTTGGAGAGACTTTGAAGCATATAGACTGATAGTTTATTAGAGTAGGCATTACATGTCCGAAATGTGAGACTTGGGGCTCACATCTGAAGAATTCAATCCTTTTGGCGACATGAGTCTTTCATATAGTATATGTCCAGTGGTAAGATTTCTCAAAACCTTCCTCCGTGGATGTGCATGAAGAAGGAATATAATATTTTGACATTATTAACACTGGACCTTAGGTATCCATTATGTTAGGTGGGGAAGACTAAATATGGCCCTAAGGCACGTATTGGTTTAAAGAAATAAACACTAGGAAATGTTGGTGGCCGAAAGAAAGAAAGAGGAATCACAAAAACCGAAAGCATCTTATATCATCACTCATGAGAAGAAGGTTCAGAGTTTTTCGTGGATGAAGACTGCTATGTATCCTACAGGATATGCTGGAAATATAAAGAGGTTTGTTAACTTCAAGAAGAACAAGTTAACTGGATTAAAGAGTAATGATTGTCATATCCTCCTACGCATCTTTTCTGTGTTCATTTGACCATACTTGCTCAAACAGTTTTTTGCAATATCGGCTAAACCAGTGTACTACATATATGACTTGGTCAAAAAATAACATGGAAGACTCTCAATCATGTGGCTATAAAAAATATATATAGTGTTACCACATTTGGACAAGCAATAAATAATAACGAAGATAAGGCATATCAAGAGCCAGAATGCACCTAATATTCCGTCGTCCTCGACAATACTACTGATTAATGTTACAGAAGACAGAGTGGTTCGACTACATAGTAAGGAACATGGGTGCATAGATATTGGTATAAATGATCTACTTGCAGACTCTGTGAAGATAATGAGGTAAAGTTCAATATGTTTCCGGTTATCAACCTCGATACCGAGACAAAGTCAAGTGATGTTTCTGATTATGAGCCTTAGCTAAATAAACATATGATATGTATTACTTATCCATTTCATGGATTATTGCGTTTTCTAATGGAAAAGATTATTTAAGATTTTTATTCACTTAATAATTAGTAAATTAAACATAAAAGTAGCACAAATCATAATTTTCAAACATTTTGAAACCAAAAATATTTCAGGTTTTAGAAAAATAGATAATAAAATTCAGATGAGACGTGTTTTCGTTAAGTTGTAACTAAAACAGGCAAAAATAGATTAAATAATGTTGTAACGCATCTGCATCTCGAACGGATCGGAAAGATGGAGAAAAAAGACACATACACATGACACAGTCTGTGTCAGACATTGCTCTCGGAGTTGTTTCATGGACAATGCCATGTCAGATGTTGAATATATACGACACAGTTCGTTTTGAGTGGATTATGTTTTATGTCATATACATATCACACGGCCATGTCACATTTTTTGGCAAATTCTGAATTTTCTTTTTGGTATTTTTTTGTTCACAAGTATATATAAAAAAATATTATTGAATGTAAGTATGACTAACATAGCTCAGTGGTAGAGAGCCATATTGCTGGATTGATTGGCCTGGCTTCGGACCCCGCTCTGCCACTGAGCTATTTCTTTCTTGAAGGTTTAGCCGACGACCCAATTATATATCATCGACTGATGTTTTGTAGCCGACGACCCTATTATGTTGTTTGCTAAAGTCGGACTACAAAAAGCCTCAATGCTCCCCCTTCCATTTCTTGTCTTTAGCAGATCGGTCGAGCCCTCCCCATATTTTTCTCTCAGTCATCAGCCCCCTTTTCATTTTGCCACAATCCATCGTAAGTCTGCCTATCGTCCGACTAACATTCTCATTGATCGTTGATCCGGCATCGACCTTCCAGTCCGACATTCGAAATAGATCAGTCCAGAAGAATGACGTCTACCGCCTCCTCGGCAGTGGACCTATGTGTATAATTATCCACCTCCGACTCTATTTATGCCCCCATGGTACCGGATACTCCAGAGGTCGAGTTCCTGGCCATATAGCTTGGTTAGACTTATAGAAGGCGTACATGTTTCAGACTTGGACAACGAATATGACTTGGAGGAGTTGTCGGAAATTTAAGTTGAAGATATATATGAAGCTTGCAGATGAGCACGAGGAGGGACGTACTTTTGCCGAACCAACATAGAAGAATAAGACCTGTGGCTCAGCAAAGGGCCTAGCACTTGACATATTGTTAAAAAGCATGGATGCCACCAGATATAACTACATGCCAAGTATGGACGACTTGATTTGTCTTCTGATGCTGCATCGGCATGTATCATAATGTCGGGTTTGTCATACGAGATAGGATACCGGTATTGTGGACCGAGTGGAAGGATGTGCCATAGTGCGTGAAATATACACTGAACATTGCTATGTCGATATGTTTATATTTTAATTGTGAATGATGCATTTGTGTTTAATTTTGTAGTTAGTTTAGTCATATATATTTTATATTTATGTTAATTTAGGTGTGGTTTGACATTCCAATATCCATACTACAAATTTGGTGCTATGATGTGGCTTGACATTCCTACATCCATACTACACACTTGGTGCTACGAGGTGCAAGCCACCACGTAAGTAATTTTATTAATATGTGGTTGAGTAATTATTAGTGAACTTTTATGTGATTGTTTAATACCTATGAATATGTCTTATAGGTACAAGTCTTTCAAGAATGAGATATACATATTTTGGACGACTTGGGATAATACCTGCGAGGCTACTCCCGAACAGTTCAAGTATCGGGAGTACGAGTGGAAGTGACTATGTGCATATTCTAAAGAACCACACTATATGGTATGTAATCGATCGTCAAATGAATACTACATTATGTCATTGTTGTTTAGTGGCATGTAATGAATATTTATCTTACTTATGGTAATTATTATTTGTTGTCAAATGAATCTTACATATTTATATTTGTAGGCAACTAGTACAACCAACATGACTAACCATAAGGATCTGACGGAGCACCACATCTTAGGTTCACGATTGTTAGCGAAATAGGCCACTTCTTCAAACAAGGTGGATAATTCGTATGTCTATGTGTCTCAGAAGGCATATCTGAGTCGTCCGGATGAACATGTAAGTTGTAATTATTTACTAAAGTAAACCTTCTAATATTTGTATATAAATATTTTTCTCTGAAATTTATTAATATTCAGTCACTTGTTTGCTGCTAACTTAGGATAGGTGGGGTGGGAGTCTCAGAGAATCTTAACAGAGATTATGGGGGAGCAGGATCAGAATTTAGATGGGACCGGCCTCAATTCAGACATCAAAAACATCGGTCAGACTGATCCCTACGTCAGGGCTAGTGTGTTGGTAACATTTACCCTTAAAGGGAGTCGGTTCCGCACGTCGATAGGGGAGATAAAGGCCACAAAATATCGAAGGATATCAGACTCTTGATGCAGTCAAATGGGTGATGTCGAGAAGACCTTTCTAGAGGAGCAGTTGAAGGTTGAAAGGAAGCTAAGAGCTGAGAAGAAAATAAAAGGCTGAGGAGAAGTTCGAGAAATCCAGGAGGAGCAGTGGGCCGCATAACAAGCCATTTTAGATCAGCAGCGGGCCTCAAAATAAGCCTTGATGGCTCAGCAGCAGAATATGATGTCTGAGCATCATGCCATGAGTAGTATATGATGACATTGACTCAGACCATGAGTACTCAATGGGACTTCAGTCACATCTTCTCCCACCATCTTTGTTCTCTAATTTATAAAAATCTCACAGTCTCGAAACGAGAACATACGGGACAGTAGTAATCCTGTTACTTCCTTAAGAACTTGACCGATTTGGTAGTGGATTTTAGTTGTATTTGTATAACTTTTTATATATTAAAATTACGTATTTGTTTCTTAGAATTGTATTTATTAATGTTGGTATATATTGTGATATTACTAGTATATTTATGTTGGCTGTGTTTTAATGTTGCTGTATACTATGTTCTTTATATATAACGTTAGTGATACTAGTCGGTATTGACAGTATACGACGATCGTGGGTTATATTTATTAGTGTTGGTTTATATTACTGTATATTATGTTGTTGTACATCTGAAAACTGCAATATCAGAGAAACAGTTTTGTAGATTTCAGATTCTGAAATTATTTTTAAAAATGATTTGCGACTCTCTTCGGATAAAACGAATGGTTTAAGTGACAACTAAGCAATCATCATCTAAGCTGGACTGATTTAAGCCTAAAACTAAGCGATCGTCGGCTAAAACTTGAACTGTTTTAAGCCGACAACATCAAAGTTTTCACTAAAGTTATCCATAAATGTCATCGGCTCAACATTAACCGAGGATCACATCTTTATCCGACGACCATGTGTTTCAGACGATGATATCTTAGTTTAGTCTACCACTTTTTTGTCGTCGGCTAATGTACCGATATTGGTGGTGTACTGATTGGAACTGTTTTTTACTAACTAAAACTGATTTTTACTAATTCACATTGTAATTTATTATATAAAGTTACTGATTTTTACTGAATAAAAATGATTCTAATGATTGAAATTGATTTTTATTAGCTAAGAGTGATTTCCACTCATTAACACTAGATTTTACTGATCAAAACTAATTTCTATTGATAAAAACTTATTTTTGCTGAATATTAGGGTGTTAAGTTGAGGAGGACATGGCCTACTTCAGCGTATTGACTTATTTATGCTCAGTGTTCTAAAAATCCCCGCCTAGGCCGATTAATCCTCCGATTAATCCCTAGAAGGTTCTCTGCCGTTCCGATTATGGCCTAGGCGCTTGTACTAGGCGTTTGGGTAATGAATCGATCGTCTAGGCTGGATGCGGGGACCTATGAAGGCAATCTAAGATACTTTGGACTACTTTATACCTATATCAACGTTTCAAATTTCCTAGCTACGTGGGCGACTAGGCGGATGCCTAGGCGGTTATACTTTTTTGTTTTTTATTTTGTTCTAATAGTACTACAAATTCCTAAATTGAGATATTATGGATAATATGGACTCATTAATATCTATATCAGTATTTTAAATTTAATATATAATTGATTATATATATGTTAAAATGGTTAAATTTTAATTATTTTTAATTATTTTAGTGGGCGTTGCTTGGCAACCACAACCCCACAATGCAACGCGCCTCTCCCCCTAGCTCTCCCCAATACAACGTGCCGCTTGATGATTTTTTCCAAAACTCGGTTGCATCACCAACCGAAACAATTAAATGATGAAGCCTTTAATTTAGACTATTAGTTTTAGTGTGTTTTAGTTTTTTAATCGTAATGTATTTCTATTTATCTAAAATATTTATTGTAATGTTTTTTAATTATTGAATGAATTTTTAATTTAAAAAAAAATTGTGATCGCTTTTGTGGTCACCACTAGCTAATTGTGGTTGGTGTGTAGTTGTGAAGAGAGAAAGTTGAGGTGGCGTTAACGTGGCGGAGTTGCTTGGGCGAGAAAGTGGTCACCACTAGCATTAAGCTCATGTTTGTTACTTGTTTTGTTAAGGATTATTGTAATGAACAATTGACTATTTTGTGTGCTTTATTTTGTAGGTAGTGAACAAGGAGTTATATAAAATATACTCACTCTGTTCACGATAATTTATCTGTTTTGATTTTTATTGGTCAAAATTTATTATTTTTGACCATAAATTTCAATCAATATATAAAGAAATTATAGTCATGTAAACACTTGTTTGATTTGTCTTAACGTATATTTTTTAATTATTATTTTTTTATAATTTTTATTAATATATAATTGAAATTATTAATGGTCAACAGTGTATCTCGGAAGACCGGTCAAAGTCAAAACAGGCAAATTTATTGTGGACGGAGGGGGTATAATATTTTGTAAACAAACAAACTACGGGTGAGCATAAAAAATTGTAAAATCAAAGAAAATAGAAAACCAAAACCAAAAGAAAAACCGAATTGCATGTTTTTTTCTTTAAAAATCGGATTGGCTTCGATTTTATGTGGGAAAAGCCAAAAAAACGAACCGAATCGAACCTCAGTACTAAAATAATTTTTTTATCCATTATTTGTAAAACCATTATATTACAAGTTCTTTAGTTATTAGCTAGTTAATGTGTTTTGTGATAGAAAGAGAGTCCAAATATATTCGATCTTTTTGTTGGATTTCATGTCTACTTACGGATTTTTTTTGGAAAAGTCTAGTAAAATAGCATAGTTTTCTAATTAAAAAAACGAAAAGACCCCGAAATCGAACTGAATTTAAAATCAAAACCTAAATTGAATGGTTTGGTTTGGTGATAGTTTTAAAAACGAAAACAAAAAACGAATTTTCCGATTTTGATACGATATATGCAAAAACCAACCGAACCACCTAGCCCGGCTCATGCTCACCTCTAAATCAAACCGTCTAGTCCATGGACCGTGCTCGAGCGCTCACATCGTTAGGTGGTAGGTCGCCCCCTATGCCCCGCCTACCGCATTTCAGAAATCGCCCAAAATTGATCATTTAGAATGCAACTAGACGGAATCAAATCATGAATTTGGAAGAAGAAAAAACAGTACTTATCATGTCTCCAAGCCTTGGAACATATTATTGTTTTTTTTATACCGAGGTTTGATTCTGGCACGATTAGTCTTCGGGATAACGATTCCCACAATCTTTGCTGGGTTAAATCGCGAGATGTGTATCTCTCCCGGATTTTTAAATATCCTCAACTACCGCGTCTGAGTCGTCCCAAATGATTCTCCACGCTTGGGCTCGAATCCGACCGCAGGGTCCCACCGAGATCTGGCCTCCCACACTGTCGTGTGAAGCCCTCAATATTTAATTGTTCCACCAGCATACCCCGAAAGGCTAGAATCTCTTCTTTAATCATAGATTAAAAGAATTATAAACCCTTGAAAATTCTTGTTCTCAGATGAATTCGAACCCGAATCCCCAACTTGAAGGGGAAAACTTATGACCAGTAAAACAAGTTCACTCGTTCTTTGAATATTTTTTTTTTTTTTTTTTTTGATACCGAGGTTCCAAACTTACACCTGACTAGTCCTCGGGATAACGTGCACAAGATCGCTACCAGGTTAAATCGCGAGATGTGTATCACGCTGGGTTCTTAAATATCCTCAACTACCGCGCACAGGAGTCGTCCCAGTGATTGCTCCACGCCTGACCCCAAATCCAACCACGAGTTCCACCGAGATCTGGCCTCCCACTGCCGCTTGGCCCTCAATATTTAATTGTTCCACCAACGTCTGGAGGCTAGGCTAACCATTACCAAAGATTGGATCATTAGGCGCCGAAATTCAATTCCAAAGTGTTGCTACTAGAAATTGAACCCCTGACCTCCAAATAAATTGAAGGTCATTACCCTAAAAAATGACATTGGTCAGTTGGTCGGTTTGATCTATATAATTATTTGTTACTCCACTTTCTTGTTCTCTTTTTTCTTGAAGCCTTACGATTCCATCCTCTTTATCTTTATTATATACGAATAAACCTACTTCTTTTCCATCACATGGCCTAATTGTTGAGGTCCGCGTTCCGACATACGTAAGTTATATTATATATATAGGGAATAATTTTTTTTTTAGTCTCCCATCAAAATTATTTTCTTCAATTACGTTCTAATTTTTAGCTCACTCTATAATTTATGTCTTAATTTATATTTCGCTCGTCGGAAAATGTGAAAACAACATCGTTTTCGCCACATGTACTCTAAAATTGGGGGTTTCGGCCTCGGTGTTGAGCTGGATCTACGTGACACTTTTTTGGGACGTTTTTGGAAAATAAAAATAGAATTATTCCCAACTTTGAATTAAAATAATAGAATAAAAATCTGAAAAATCAAGATTTCTTCTAGAAAAAAATCATCAAAAAGGAAATTTGAAAATTCAATAAATAATTGACCAATTTTTCAGATTTCATTTTTTATCTCTACTATTTTAATAATTAGGTAAATTAGAAAATATATAAAAGTTTAAAAAATATAAAAAATAATAATCTGAAAAATAATCATGCTTTTTCAATTTTTTATTTTAGTTTGTAGACTTCACTTTTGACAAATTATTTCATTTCTTATCTCTTTTAATATAATAATTAGACAAATTAGAAAATATATAAAAGTTCAAAAAAATAAAAAATAATAATCTGAAAAAAAAATCTTGCTTTTTCAGTTTTTTTATTTTAGTTTTTAGACTTTGTTTTTGACACTTTATTAAAGAAGCAAGATTTTTTTCAGATTATTATTTTCTTTTTTTATTTTTATATACTCTCTAATTTATCTAATTATTAAATTAGAAGGATAAGAAAGGAGAATAATTATTATCAATAAAAAACTGGTCGATTATTTATTTATTTTTCAAATTTTCTTTTTGGTGATTTTTTTTAAAGAAAATCTTGATTTTTCAGATTTTTATTCTATTATTTTTTATTTCAAAGTGGGAATAATTTTTTTGCGTCCCGTAACTATTTATATTTTCCAAAAACATCTCAAAAAAGTGCCACATAAATCCACCTCAGCACCGACTCCGGAAATCCCTAATTTTGGAGTACACGTGGAGAAAACGACGTCTTTTTGATATTTTCCGGCGACCGAAATATAAATTCGGACGTAAATTGTACATTTAGCCAAATATTGGAACGTAATTAAAGAAAATAATTTTTGTGGGATGTTTTGAAAAAAGGTAAAAAGTTGAGGACTTAGAAAATTTTATTCCCTATATATATATATATATATATATATATATATATATATATATATATATATACACACACCTTATTTTGCAGAGAAGTTTCATTTGTAAAAGTAGAAGAATTCTGCAAGTGGTGAACTAATGGCGGATTACATGCCATGGTTGACGGTTTTTGGGATACATTTGATTTACGCGGGCTATTTCGTGCTAACGAAGCTCGCGTTCGACGTCGGAATGAATACATTTGTGTTTGTCTTCTATAGACAAGCTATGGCAACTCTTTTCTTAGCACCCATTACCATCTTCATCGAACGGTACCTACGTTGTATAATTGATCAAAAGTACATATGCATGTCTAGCTAGTGTGTGTAAAATGTGTTTTTGATGTAGTGAATGAGATTGTCATTCGTTATTTGGAAAATAGACGTTTTTTGAAATATGTGAGAAATATTTGTTGGGATGAGCTCAGACTTTTCTTATCGAAATCGGCGATGTCCGTTGCTTTTTGGCAAAAAAATACCGTTTAGGCCCTTAATTTGTGTGCTTGTTATTAATTTCCGTAATTTTAACCCTAGCTTCCGTTGAGTATATATATGCGTAAAGGCCTTTATTTCGGCATTATCAATAAATTGAAAATTTCTCCATATTTTCTCGAAATTCTTAGATCGGCTGAATCTAGGATTTGTGAAGGCTGTATTCTAAGGACGGCTGATCCGTTGGAACATAGTTGTTTTCCTATAATTTTCGCCACATCAGTTTTGGTGTGTTATTTGTTATGGTTTCATTGATTGTAAAATGTTCATTGTTATGGTTTTCCGGTAAATTGTTTTTTTTCACCAAATAGTTACTGCTGTTATTATTTTAGAAATTCACCAAATTTCTATATTTTGGTTTGCAGGAAAAGTGCTCCACCAATGTCACTCTCAATCTTCATCAAGATTTTCATGCTGAGTCTGTTTGGGTATGCTCTCTCTCTCTCTCTCTCTCTCTCTCTCTCTCTCTCTCTCTCTCTCTCTCTCTCTCTCTCTCTCTCTCTCTCTCTCTCTCTCTCTCTCTCTCTCTCTCTCTCTCTCTCTCTCTCTCTGCGCGTATGTATAAACCGCAAACGAAACAATAAGGTAAAAAACGGAATTGAAAAACTGAAACTTAAGTATAACCCGAACGGTTTTTCTTAAACCGAATTTTTCGATTTGATTTTGTTGTGACATAGAAAAGCCGAAAAAAACCCCGAACCCATATGAAAAATATTTTTATCTATTATCTATAAAATTATTATGTTACAATTTCTTTAATTATCAATGGAAGTGTTTTGCATTTTAAAAATAGTTAAATTTTTGTTGGATTTTATGCTTCTTTAGAGATTTTTCTTGGATAAGTTTAGTAAATTAGTCTGTTTTTTATCTTGAAGAAAAAAAAATCTAAAAGAAAAAACAAAAGACCAAAAAAAAAAAAAACGAAACGATTTAAAATCACGAACCAAAATCCAAATCTATTCGGTTTGGTTGGGTTGCGGTTCGAGAACACGAACACTGAACCTTTCAATTACGGTTCGATTTCTTCATCGATCTTCAAAGAAAACCCGTGTTTATATAATTTTTTTTTTTTTTCATTTTTCAGGATCACAATGAGCTTAGATATTGTTGGGGTAGCTTTGAAGTATACAACTGCATCTTTGGGTGCTGCAACTACAAATACCCTTCCTGTTATAACATTCTTTCTTGCACTTCTATTGAGGTACGAAATTACAAAAATATCCTCCGAGAATTATCTAATAAAACCAATAACTGTTTTAATTCATTTAATTTAATTAAGCGAAAAATATCTCATTTCTAAGTGTTTTATGTTTTGGTAGGTAGGGCTCGACTCGAAGCCACGAGTGCAAAATTTAAAAAAATTCAAGGGCTAAGTTGTAATTTAAATTTTCAAGGGGATCAATATTTTATTAGGGTAGTAAGAGCACTCACACCAAATCTCTCAAAAATTTAATCTTAAATTCATTTCTAAATCATCTTTTACCATTTCACTCATATTCTACAAAAGAATTAGTTTTCTAAAATAAAAGAAGAAAGAAAAAAAGATAGAGAGAGAAAGAGGAAAAAATAGGAAAATAATAATAGGAGAAGAATATATCTTTTTTTTTTGAAAGGTTGGAGAAGAATATATCTAGGATAGAGAAAAGGAGAATATAGGAGGAGAATAAATAGAGAGTGTACATTTAAGCAGAGATGACAATGGGACAGGTCGGGGTGGGTCGGTGACAACCAGACCCGTCCCACAAGGTGAACGGGACGGGGTGGGTTGACCCACTGCGGGTCGTGGGGTGGGGCCGATCGATCCGCGTAGGAAAAAATGTTACTTCAAAGTTAATAAAATAAATATTTTGATGAGTTTTTTATCTAGTATTTCATTTTTATAATACATATTTTTTATAGAACCTGTCATTATTAACATAAATATGTAAGATCCAATAATAAATGTATGAAAAAGTATATAAATATATAAAATATATATATTATTTATATTAAAAAAGTAAAAAAGTTGTGCGGGGCGGGGCAGGGCAGGTACCCACGGGGCAAGATTGATACCCAGAGCCGCCCCATCCCATTGCGGGTCGCGGGACGGGGCGATCCATACGTCACGGGGCAGGGCGACACAGTGCGGTTCGGGCCAAAATTGTCATTATAAGCTTGAAAAATTAGTTTTTTTTTTCCATAAGGTTGAAAAATTAGCTTATCAATAAGATAGTTGATTTAAGAAGTTAGTTGCTTTTTTTAGTCAATAGTCAAATAAGCTTCTTGAGCTTATAAATTAGCTGATAAGGTAGTGCTAAACACCGTCTAAGTGATTCGATGTGAGTGGCTTATAGGTTTTTTGGTCGGAGTGCTCTAACTAATCTTTTTAGGGGTGTAGTGACTCCCTAGAGTTACACTTAAAGAGTCACCCACGGGTTATGATTCTTGATGTGATTTTAGAATGACTAAAGATTTGAAATGGAAAAGAATTAAATTTTTAGTTATATTTTGGACTATGTTCTTTTGATTTAATTTCTATTGAACTGAAATTATTTTTATTGATTCAAATTAATTTTTATTTTATTTATTAAAAAAATTATATTTTACTTGCTAAAACTGGTTTTTACCGATCTGGTGTATTTTATTATATAAAATTAATAATTATATGTGAATATTACTGACTGAGATTGATTTTTATTGATTAAAATTAATTTTTAATAATTAAGACTTATTTTTACTAGATATTATTATTGTAAATTAAGTTTTGACTACTTTATAAAGTAAACAACCTTTTTCATTATGGGTTGGGCCTTTAACCCCGATAAAGACCCGTCTAATCTTGCCCCGACTCTAGTCCATGGTCTACGGCCCGATTAGCAATTAACAAAAAAATAATATATATATATATATATATATATATATAATACTCCATCCGTCCACGAAAATGTGTTCGATTTTTTATTTTTTTTTTCAGTCAAAATTTATAAATTTTGACCATAAATTACAACCAATATATAAAAATAGATATGTAATGTAAGTAGTTGATTAGATTTGTCTCAATGTCTATTATAAAATATAACTTACATTTTCTATAAAATTTTATATATTAATCGCAATTTTTTGGTCAAAATTTATAAATTTTGACCCGAAAAAGTCAAGATTTGGACACATTTTCGTAAATGGAGTGAGTATTATATAATTTTTGTAACAATTCTAGATTAATTAGATGAATTTCTAGAACTTAATAGTTTCAAAAGCTTGAATCCCGCATCAATATATCAATTTTGTCCCACAATATTGCATTGTTGGATTCATTTGTTCTGTTATCCTATACAGAAATGTCAATGGATCGGGTAAGGTATGAGTATGGCTCTCATAACCTACTGTATTTGATTTGTATTGAATTTGAGTATTGTTTGTCGGGTAATCCGATATTTCTTATGATGTAATTAATAAATTAGATTATACACTACAAAAAAAACAGTTTTTACCGACGCCAAAATGGCGTTGGTAAAACAGAAAATGGCGTTGGTAAAAAAATTACCGACGCCATTACCGACGGCAACCCGCCGTTGGAAAAACGCTCGACGGTAATTTTTTACCGACGCCATTTACCGACGCCATTACCGACGCCATTTTGGCGTTGGTAATTTTTTTTTTTTTTTTTAAATTTACCGACGCCGATTCTGCCATTTACCGACGCCATTTTTGGCGTAGTTAAATTAAAAAAATTAAAAAGTCGTAAGGACTCAAAGTGGGCTCGGGCGGGTTAGGTCCGGCTCAAAGGGTGGGTTCGGTCAGGTCCAGGTCGGGGTCCGGGCGGGTCGGGTGCGGGTCCGGGCGGATCAGGTTCGGGCTCCATTCAATTTCAAATGGTTGAGAAGGATTTTGGTTTATAAACCACCAAAAACATTGATGTTTTTTCGATGTAAAAAAAACGGCGTCGTTAATTGTAAAAAAATAAGTCTGCGAACCGGTCGTCGACAATGGCGTCGGTAAATCGGGCGTCGGTAAATGGCGTCGGTAAATTATAAGTTTAACAACGGCGGTGCTGGCGTCGGTAAATGGCGTCGGTAAAAACTGTTTTTTTTGTAGTGATACTAATATTTAAAATATTGTATTTTATGTAATACCCACTCATTCCTACAATAGATTATCCATTTGATTTTCACGGTCTTCAAAATATTAATTTAACCATATGGCTATTTGTCGTTTTATAATTATACAAAATTATAAATTTGTATTATTTTCAAAATATATTATATGAGAAATCTATTTCTGATAATATCACAACATAAATTAAATGTATTTTTTTTATAAATTTATAATCAAAATTAAGAAAGTTGACCATACAATGTCAAACGGATAATCTAATGTAGGATGGAGAGAGAACAATATATTATACTATCCTCCGTCCGAGATCTGTTTTCACACTTGATTTTTTGGGACTTTAGTATAAGAGTTGATGTGTAGTCTTTAAATGGATAAAATAAATTTTTAATGATGGAATATTATTCAATATAAGTGAGTAAAACAAAGCAAAGGTATTTTTTTACGTAATTATTAGTGAAATGAAACGTAATTTAGAGGTCTTTGTAAAGGATGAATAGTGCGCTGTGAAAACTGATCTGGAACGGAGGGAGTATTATATAACAATATAAAATAATAATTTATTTATATAATTCAAAAGCGTATGTGGGTAATCGAGTCGGATAATCGTGTAATATCCTATACTCATATCCTACTCATACACGACCATAAAGTATCGGGTTCACCCGATACCCGATGACTCTATTACAGGTTTAGTCGGCGAGTAGAGTAAGGTACGGATAAACCGACATCCCTGATCCTAAAAGAAAATAAAAATATTTTTGTAATTAATTTGTTTTCTATTTTTTTTTTATATGTACAAGTACAGAGTTGAGAAGCTGAACATAAAAACAAGTCCTGGAATGTTGAAGGCTGCTGGGGTTTCACTCTGCATAGGAGGAGTGGCCACCATTGCTTTCTACAGGGGTTTCTTCTTGAAGATCATGAAACACCACTTGATAAACAATAATGATGTAAAGCAACATCAGAACCATGTTCCTTCAACAGATACTTGGGTGAAGGGTGTCTTTCTCATGCTCCTTTCTCAATTTTTCTGGGCTTTGTGGCTGGTGTTGCAGGTATGCATGTCATTTTAGGGTTTATTTTGATTTAGAATTCTGGTATTTAAAATTTCGCGTATTGTGCATGATAATAAGAATAGTACGAATACTTGTTTCTGGTAGGATTGAGAATACTTGTTTTTAAATGCAGACGTCGAATCATACTGAAAAAGGTCGATAATGCAGTATTATTATATAGTTTGAAGATGTACTATTATTCAAAGATAAAATTAGAAGGAGATGGATGATGTCGTGTTATTATATGGATGTTTACGTTAGGGTTCAAAATACATATGATTTGAATTTTAAATCTCAATACTCATTTGCCATAGGACTCAATTAACAACTTCTTACTATATCTATTTTATGTCACACCTTCTCCCTTTCTTCTCTTATATATTAAAAAAAATACAATTTTATAATATTTAAGAAAATACTATAATACTTCATCCTTTTTATTATTACATGTATTTTTACACTGTCCACACACTCTTTTGACTATCTTTTATAATTTTATATACGTAAGATAAAATATAATCATGTGAGATCTTCTAGATTTTTCTAAATATATATTTTCAAATTATAATTTTTAATTTTTATATACGTAAGATAAAATATATATTCTTCTTAGATTTTATAATTTTTACCGATGAATAATTTAAAAAATTAATAATCACTGTAAAATGTTGTAATTATAAGGCAAAATAGCTCTACTAGGGACTGAAGTTTGTCATTTTTATCACTTAAGGGACTAAAGTTTTAAGTGTTTCAAATATGGGACTAAAGTTTAATCCGTTTCACCCGTTAGGGACTCCGTTAGTTTGGTTCCGTTAGGTTTTAACGAATTGATGACGTGGCAGTTAAGTGTCACGTGTCAGCATTTTATTGGTCGGTAATAATAAAATAATAATAAAAATTTTCAGATTTTTGTAATAATAATAAAATAATAACAAAAAATATAAAAGTCTTAAAAAATATAAAAAATAAAAAAATCTCTATTTTTTTAGAAAAATTGAAACTTTTTTTTTTTAAATATGGAATATTAATATTAAAAATCTAATGCTTTTATTTACATCTAAAAATAAAAATTAAATACAATAAAAAATTTCAGATTTTTGTAATAATAATAAATATATAAAAGTCTAAAAAATATAAAAAATAAAAAAAATCTGGATTTTTTTAAAAAAATGAAACTTTATTTTTTTCTCAATTTTTTTAAAAAAATCTGGAATATTAGTACTTAAAATAGAATTTTTTATTTAAAATTTGAAAATAAAAAATAAAAAATTAAAAAATTTGGATCTAATTTATAATTTTTTTTAAATTGAGATATTATTTTTCATAAATAAATAGAAAACTGGATCTAATTTTTCATAATATTAATAAATAAATATTATTTTACAAAAAATCTAAAAATTTAAAAAAACAAACTAAAGGATAATTATAAATCAGATCCAAATATTTTTAATTTTTAATTTTTATTTTTAACTTTAAATAAAAGCATTAGATTTTTAATATTAATATTCCAAATTTTTTAAAAAAAATTAAAGTTTCAATTTTTCTAAAAAATACAGATTATTTTTATTTTTATTTTTCAGACTTTTATATTTTTTGTTATTATTTTAAAAATCTGAATTTTTTTATTATTATTTATTATTATCGACCAATAAAATGCTGACACGTGGCACTTAACTGCCACGTCATCAATCCGTTAAAACTTAACGAAACCAAACTAACGGAGTCCCTAACGGGTGAAACGGATTAAACTTTAGTCCCTTGTTTGAAACACTTAAAACTTTAGTCCCTTAAGTGATAAAAATGACAAACTTCAGTCCCTAATAGAGCTATTTTGCCTAATTATAAAAGAATGGATGTAGTACTATAATATCATCCAATTTTCAAATATAATTTGACATCTCCATAAAAAATTAAGAATGCTGAGTTCTAAATTAAACAAAGTATTATTACTATTCACAGCATTCACAATACTTAAGATTTTGAGTACTAAAATTCTAGATTCCACCACACCCTGGTGTTAATATACTTAAATGATCCAAATGTGTGCGTGTATGTATATATTGTAATCGATATCTTAAGTTATGTGATATGCCAACTCCATGTTACATTTATGATATATTCTACGAAAATACTACTCCCTCTGTTCAGCAAATAAATCTCTGCTTCGATATTTTCGATTAAAATTTAAAACTTTTGATCGTAATTACTACCAATATAAGGAATAATTCTGGTCATGTAAGTACTTGTTAAATTTGTCTTAATGTGTACTTTCAAAATATAGCTTACATAATTATACTATTTCCTCATATTGGTCGTAATTTACGATAAAAAATTTTATAGTTTGACCTAGAAATGTCAAAATAGAATTTTATTTCATGGACAGAGGGAGTATGACGGTAGCAGCAACAGTGAATATACCTGGCTCCTCTGCCCCAAAAAGTATACTAACCATTAGCTCATTATGAATTTATGAATGGTAGAATTACTCTAGAAAAAAGGGATTACCATTAAGAAAACCATCAACTATATGATTTCATCATGCTAATTAATATATAATTATAAAATTGAAAAATTATGTGGCAAGTACTTTGTTAAATCTTAAAAAGACAACCATTTTTCGTATAAATCACTTTTTTTTACTCATATTCTTCTTCTTCTTATCATTTTCTTCTTATAAATACGGTAATAGGGCCGAGTATTGATAGGTTACCCTTCAAAGCTACTGATGACGACCGTACAGTGCTTTTTAAGCACAATACAGTCATTCGTAGTTGCGATTGTTGTTACAAGAGACCCTAAAGATTGGAAACTCGAGTGGAACATCAGGCTTCTATCAGTGGTGTATTGTGTAAGCCATTTCCCCCTAATCCATCAAGTAAAATCTCAAACATTTTCATAAATAACGAACTATATTAACCGAAAAAGCTTCGATCTCTTTCATCGAACAGGGAGTAATTGTGACTGGTTTTACATTCTACCTCCAGACATGGGTTGTTGAGAAGAAAGGTCCAGTTTTTCTAGCCATGACCACTCCACTAATCATGGTCTTTACGATCATTCTATCGGCATTCGTATTAGGGGAGTCGGTCAGCTTCGGCAGGTGATTATGCACTTAATTATTTTAAATAATTCACATATACGCAGTGGCGGAAGCAGAAACCTTTACTCAGAACGGTCCGACGCTATAGAAGATAGGGAGGCCGGACAACTATATATATATAGCTTCCCATATTTTATAGGTGAATTTCTGTACTCCGGAGGGGGCCGTGGACCCCCTTGGACCCCCCTCCCTCCGCCCCTGCGTATATGCAACGGATGCAACGTCTACCGGCAAATGTCCCGTTTGAGATCATACGGAACATTTAACCTACCTTTTGTACAAAATTAGTGACCTATAAATTATATACTGATTTTTTTTCTTATTTATTAAACATGTGACAGTCTTTTGGGAGCACTTTTGCTAGTTGGAGGGCTTTATTTTGTGTTATGGGGAAAGGCTAAAGAGGAGGAAAGGGAAAAATTAGCAAGGTGATCCTGAGAAAGGGTCATACACAACCAATTTATTTATATTGTAATGTCTTTTCCATATTGATCAATGGTTTTTAATGATGACTTAATTTCTCATTTTCCACCCAAGATGTTAAATAAAATGATGTATGGGAAAAATAGTAAAAGTTATCCGTTAACGAAAAAGATATCGCTTGTCAGAAACTGGAAAATGGCACGTAATATGTTAAGTGCTCCTGCGAAATGGGCATATAAAATTATAAATTACACATCGGAGAAACTATGGGTATGTTTTCGCCAAATGTGAAGAAAAATATTAAAATAAACAGTAAAACAAAAATAACAAATTAAAATTTTCAAAAATCATTTAAAATCCACAAAATTATTTTGAAAATACTAGAATTTCATTTAAAACTATAAAAATATAAATTTTATTTCTAAAACTTATTTTGAGAATTCTAAAAATGCATTCAAAATCTAAAAGGTTGAAAGGGAATAAATGCATAATAAAAGGGCGTAATATAACAAGACATTCAGAAACTAATATACATATATAAAAGAGCATAATATTAACTTCTTTTAAGAACTTTGGCCATTATGCATATATATATGGTTGTCATCTAAGAAATAAAAGGGCATAATTATACATATAAGGGCATATATAATATATAAAAGGTCATTCATAAACTAATATATATATATATATATAAGGGCTAATATTTAACTTTATATATATAGTTGTCATCTAAGAAATTCAGAAACTAATATGCTTAAAAACTTTGGCATATATATATAATATATATATATATATTGTGTGTGTGTGTGTGTTTATATATGTATATTAATTAATTCAGAAACAAGGGCTATTCATGTACATATAAATATGCTCGACTTATGATCTTACACGCACAATACACTACCAAAAAAAGGACTTTAGCCGACGACACTGAAAAAAACGGCCGACGACTTTTATGTGTCGTCGGCTAAACATTGGACTTTAGCCGACGAACTTTAAAGTGGTCGGCTAAAAGGGTTTAGCCGACGACTATAGTCCAGGTCGTCGGCTAAACTATAGCATAATTGTCGGCCAAAGATTAACACTTTAGCCGACCATTGATTCGTCGGCTAAACCCCAAAAGTATATGTATATATATACAAATATATTTTTTATAAAACTAATATATATATATATATATTATATTATATTTATAAACTAGAAAGCAAAATATATAAAAAAAAAAGTCTTCAGCCGACAACGGTATCCGAGCCGTTGGCTAAAGTGGAACGGCCGACGACATATAAAAGTGGTCGGCTAAAGTCCCTATTAAAAACAACGCAGAGAAACATCTTCTTAGTCTCACAAGAAGAAGCCGCCGTCGTCCACTCGCTGTGTCCTTGTCCAGCCCGTCGTCGCGCCGTCCTTGTCCGGCCCGTCGTCAATCCGCCGCCGCTGCCGCCGTGGACTTGTGCTCGCCGTCGGCCTCAACTCCAGAAGAAGCCCTAATTCTATTTGCTCTTAAGGTTAGCTTCTTCTTCTTCCCATTTTTTCACTCTTTTTTGGGTGTAAGAATATATTTGGTAAAAGCTACACAAGGTGTTAGGGGCTGAATTCATAAGGTTATTATAAGGTTAGATCAAGGATTAGCAAGAGTTGTGTTGAAGGATTGGAAGCTAGGATTTTTCTTGTTGAAGCTTTAAGTTAGTGATCTTGATTCATGATTCTAGTTAAATTTCATCACAAGGATTGTAAACAAACTCCTATATTTACCTTTGATTTCTGTAAATATTAGTATTTCATGTATTTAATATATTCTATATGCTTATTATACTTGATTATGCTTGGAAAATTGAACTAAAATCGGTGGACTAAAATTGGACGAAATGTAAACGTAATTACGGGAAAAATTGGTGGACCGTGAAACTTAGGTAAAAACATAGCTTATAGATTGATGTCTTGTGGTCGTTTCTCCGGTGGCTCATGCCGTAACTCATCCCGATGAATAAACTAGAGCCAAAACGGTAAAACATGTCAAAAGCGACTATGATTTCATTGGACAAAAGCGGACGATTAAGTCGTTTCTGGAACTCGTCGTAGTTTTATGAAATGAAGCTAGGAAAAAGCCGAGCATCCTAAAGTGTTCTAGAACTCAAGAAATGGCCTTTTCCGTGGGACTGCAGAGTGCTGTCCAACTTTCTGCACTTAATCACAAGTTTATACTAGAAATTTAACTCATGCTATGATGTAATTAAGGATATAAGGTCACTAGAAATTATTATATATACATTCAAATACAATTTCAAAGACATAAAAACTGATTCATGACCTTTTACGCGTTAGGAATAACATAGACATAAAGTTAGAATAACTATATTTACAAAAACCGAAACATGACGAAAAGTATAGTTTCGACATATAAGTTTATATTAGAAATCTTAAATATGTTATGAAATGGTTAAAACAACTAGACTTGTTTTCACAATGACTTATATAAATCAGACTCGTAATTATTTTTAAAGTGTCAAGACTAAATATAAACACTTGTTTTACTTTACAAACGATAAGTACCCAAGCATAATTAATGTAATAACTATATAAAGCATGCTAGTTTAAATACAAATGATATTCTAGAACCTAAGACGCGTAATAATGTTTATAGGTTATTGTTAGAGCTATCGACTTAATTTTTTATCTAGTTTTTCATCTTTTGCCCTTACAGTTTTTCATCTAGTTTTTCATTTTTTGCTCACATGAAAAAACGATTGTTGCCTCAAAAGTTATCGTGTATATTTAATTATGTTATTTGTGTTGTTCATTTTAACACAGGCACACATGAGTAAAGTAACAAAAATGTTGGGATTTGGTAAGAAAAAGAAGACGCCAGATTCGGGAGTTAGTTCTGCAGCTTCTAGCCACGCGGGATGTAAGGAACCCGCACCCCTTTATATAGGTAAGTCTACGAGTCGTGCACATAAGATACTGGAGGCTAGTGGAATTCATACACCGACAGAACCTTCTCGATTATCTAAACGCTTAGATTTTCCGGACCAAGAGACGCTGTCCATACCTACCGCTACCCCGACGACCACTCCGGCACCTCGTATCACTACCAAAATTCACACTTTAGCCGACGACTTTAAGTCGTCGGCTAAACCCCAAAGTTGTCGGCTAATCACGTGAGTCGTCGGCTAAAAAAAAGTCGGCCGATATTCGTCGGCCAAGGTTTAGCCGACGACTTTTTTGGTAGTCGTCGGCTAAAGTTCAAAGTTTAGCCGACCACTACAGCACGATCGTCGGCTAAAACCTGTTGAAAAAAAAAACTTTAGCCGACGACCTTTTCAAATGTCGTCGGCTAAAAGCTGATTATTAAAAAATAAAAAAAACTTTAGCCGACGACCTTTACATATGTCGTCGGCTAAAACCTTTTTTTAAAAAAAAAAATACACTTTAGCCGACGACGGTTTTAAATGTCGTCGGCTAAAACTTTTTTTTTTAAAAAAAATTAATTTACTTTAGCCGACGACCTTTGGAAAGTCGTCGAACCTAATATAAAAAAAAAATTCAGATTTTGGGATCCCAAAACCTGTATTTTTTGCACCTGCAATTTTTATACACCAGCTCCCATTATCAACAACAATCAACGCGCAACACATTCAACTGATACCATCAATAATATGCCCAACATTATATGCAACACAACGCACAACACATTCAAGAACATTAATTTCATCAACATACTAGTAGCGTCAACAAAATCACTTACACAATTGTAACACAAATATAAATATACAAGAGTACTACAACAACACAACTACAATCCACTACCAAAATCATCTAAATGTCGAAATGTAGTAGTAGAAGGATTACCACCATCCCCTAGATCCTCGTCACAAGGCTGTGAAGATGGGGACTGTCCGAAGAGAGAAGGCGGTGGAGCAGGTGCCTGCAGTACAGCCTGAGTAATGGTCTGAGTCAGCGTCATCATATAGTCCATCATGGCCTGCTGCTGTCTCTGGAAACTCTCTAACCGCGACTCAGTCCTCTGCTCGCTCTCATGTAACCGCGTCTGAGTCCTCCTTTCATTCTCAGCTCGGAGCTCCCTCTCCGCCCTCAACTGCTCCTCGAGATAGGCAGTCTGTACATCCCGTCTGCGAGGGCACTGAAAGCCGGGAGTATCTTTCATTACATGGTGACCCTCGGCTCCCATCATCTTAGTGCGGTACCGACTACCTCTAGGAGGGTAGACGGTACCCCACACCCTAGCGCGAACATAAGGATCGGCCTGATCGATCTGTCTAATGGCAGAATCGAGGTCGGTCTCCGCTAAGTCCGGATACTGCTCCCGAGCAATCTCAGCAAGCATCCTCTGAGACTCCTCCCACACACGCTCCTAAGTTAATATGAAAATAAATATTTCAATATCAATAAAAGTATGATAGAAAGGCATTTATTTTATTACCAAAATAAAATAAAAAAAGACTTACTTGCTCCTCGGGAAGGTTCGGATATGCTTTATGAGTCACGTAGGCAAATGCGTCCAACGAATCAGAAGAAATGGCCTCGTGCGCAACTCTGGCTAACGACCGGGAACCCAGACTGTGATGGTCAGTCAGATCAGCACGATTGGTCGTGTTGGTCAAGCTAGTCGCCTTCAAAAAAATATTATTTAGAATCGAGTTTATATTTAGAATTCAAAAAAAATAAAAACTGAAATATTATTATTTTTTATTAAATACTAGCAGTTTTTTTAATAAATAAAATATAATATTCAGATTTTTATTTTTTTTTTATGGAAAATAATATTCTAGTTTTTATTTTTATTAAAACAATTTATTTTCACTTTTGAATAAAAAATTCCGATTTTTTAATATTAATAATATTCCAGAATTTAAAAAAAATACCTGAAGTTCCGATTTGTTCTAATTTAAAAAAATCAGAACTTCAAGTATTTTTTAAATTCTGAAACATTAATTTAAAAAAATCGAGTTTATATTTAGAATTCAAAAAAAATAAAAACTGAAAAAGAAAGAATGAAATGAAGGTTTTTTAGTATGAACTCCGGGTCGCGAAAATGGGCGCGTAGCCACTTCCACTCGTACTCCCGGAACTTGAATTCTTCCGGGGTAGCCTCTCGGGTATCACCCCAGGCTGTCCAGAACATGTGCATCTCATTTTTCCAAGATTTGTACCTACAACACACATTGCACAACATATATTATTCGTAAGAAAAAAAATTACGCAAACAATGTAGATACAAAATAAATTAAAATGACTTACTTGGTAGACTGCACCTCGTCACACCAAGTACGTAGTAGAGAGTCGGGAATGACAAACCACATCTATGAACAGCATAAATACGCAATAATTTAAAAACATCACATATTGCATTTTGAAGAACTACGTGTTGATTGAAAAACACTTATTAAATATTTATTAACTTACCGACATAGCATTGTTCAAAGCATCCTTCACGCACTGCGGCACGTCCCCCCAATCGGGCCACAAAATGGGGACTCTGTCCCGAATGACAAAGCCAACATTACGGCTATATGACGCCGTAGCGTCAGAAGACATCACCGACCGGCCGTGTCTGTCTAGAGGAATCTCGTAACGGCCATGCATACTTACGTACGAGTTGAGCGCCAGACCCTTTACTGGGCCACAAGTCTTCTTCTTTTTCTTCTCCTCCTCGACTACATTTTTCCCCTTCTCCTTCTCCCTCTCTATCTCCTCGTACAGTTTCGTCTTCGAAACCCGACAACTTCGCCAACACATGTTGTCTGGCCAAGACTCGTAGACGTACGCCTCGTCGGGGCTAATCAATCGAATGGGAACTCGGACTCCCATCTCATCGACCTCTGGAATAGTCGGAACCATCGGAGGCATGAATAGAGTCGGCGGTGGACCGTGGGGCACCGCGGACGAGGAACTCCGTACATCTCCTGATGTGTGAGGGCCAGACGTGGGTCGGTGGATGGGAGGCATACGAGTCTCCGACTGCGAGGGGGTCGTCCGTGGTGTCTGAAAGGATAAATGCCGCGCTAGTGCAACGGGCTCATCTGTCGCCCTAAAAAAATCGTTAGCGTTCATGCCGGTCGCTTCTAGTATCTGGCGGGCACGAACGCTGCTCTGAGATATGTATAGTGTAGCGGGATCCGCCTTACTAGAGGCTTCCGAACTCCCCCCCGAATCGGGAATCGTCGACTTTGTCGACTTCTTCCCCAACGCTTTCTTTATTCTATCCATAATCTAAATAAATAAATCAAATTCACAACTCAACACAACAGTAATTATCAATGCCATACCACGTTAATCTTTCAATTAACGCCGGCTATACAATCCATTCCTCCTCAAACAAATTCATCAAATATTTCATCAAAACTCATTACACAATTTACCTAATTCATCAAATAATCTAAACAAATTCATAAAATTCACAACTCAACACAATAGTAATTATCAATGCCATACCACGTTAATCTTTCGATTAACGTCTGCTATACAATCCCTTCCTCCTCAAACAAATTCATCAAATTCACACTCATTAAACACAAAATATTGAAAATACTAAATTCATCAAATATTGCATCACAACTCATTAAACAATTTATCTAATTCATCACATAATCTAAACAAATTCATCAAACAAATACAATAAATTCATCAAACAAAATAAAAAAAATAAGAAAAAGGGTTACCTGTCGGGAGGCGGTCGGACGGCAGGCGGAGGCGAGGGCGGGCGGACGGGGCCGCCGTGCAGGCGGCAGGACGGTGGCCGGGCGGGCGCGGGGCCCAGGGCTCGTCTGAGCGGGACGGGCGGCGGGGCGGCGACGGTTGGGGGTTGGGTGATGATCGGTGGGACGGGGGCTAGGTGACGGGCGGTTGGGTGACGGGGATTGGGGGGTGGGTGGCGATCGGCGGGACGGGGGCTAGGTGACGGGCGATCGGGGTGGGTGAGGGAAGGAGAAAATAATACAAGTTGGGAAGCAGAAAACGTATAAAATGTAGGGGGTTTACCCGACGACAAGATCTACGTCGTCGGCTAAAGTTTTTAAAAAAAAATATTTTACTTTAGCCGACGACATTTCAATAGTCGTCGGCTAAACCCTAAGTATGACCCGACCGTGTAGTCTAACACGGTCGGGTCAGGCATACAGTGTGTTTTCACTTTCTGGGCAGTTGCGACACGGGCCGTGTCATTTGACACGGTCGGCGGTTTAGCCGACGACACAGGTAGAGTCGTCGGCTAAAGTATAACCTTTTTTTTAACACGTTGTATGCCTGACCCGACCGTGTTAGACTATACGGCCCGTGTCATTGTTGGGGTTTAGCCGACGACTATTTGAATGTCGTCGGCTAAAGTATAATATTTTTTTTTTTTAAAAAAACTTTAGCCGACGACGTAGCTCTTGTCGTCGGCTAAACCCCCTGATTTTTTTTAATAATATTATTAATATTATATTAATGTTTTGATTATTATTATTACTATTTTTTTTAATTATATTTAACATATGAAAATATACATCTAATAAATTTATGGCTCATAGTTTGAGTCATCACTACAGTCTGTCTCATTATCTGAGTTGATATCCGGCAACATATCCCTCAAGTCGTCCACATTAACGACATCAGAATTTTCAAGTAATTCGTTTGTATCAACGTCAACATACTCGCGAGCATCACCACGGAGTCGGACGACTCGTTTTTCAGGAACATTATTCATTGTAATTGTCGTTGATGGTGGAATATTTGCTGTATTTGGCTCTTGATAAGCATCATCGTCATCAGTACCTGTTGTTTCTCTCAGTGTAGCAGCACTATAAATATTCCTCGTTGTCACAACGTTCACTATCTTCCATGTGCCTTTCTTCACCAAGTCGTCCAAATAATACACCGACTTTGCTGATGTAGCAAATACAAAAGGATCACTTTCATACCATGAAGTGGAAGTGTCAACAGATACAGCCCGTAGTCGTCTTGCATATCGGTTCCAAGACTAGTGTCGTACCATCGACACTTAAACAAGTAAATTGTCATGCCTTCCCCGTAAATTAGTTCTACCACTTCCAAAAGAACACCATAATATCCACCATCTATCATATCCCCAGAATTTTGACATCTTCTTTTTTGGTCTCTCTCAAGGCATACGAATGTGACACCGTTGACTTTGGCCATCGAATAAATTCTTGACATAACCGGCTTCATAGAAAGAAGCATAAGTTCACGCGACCAGTTAGGGTGTCCGTCATCTTGTATGTGTGTCATCTGTCGTAAATAAAATTTTTATGTAAAAAAATATCTTAAGTCCAAAATCAATAGCAACTGAATGTATACGTACCCATTCTCCAAAATAGTCGGCAAAAGTGTCATTGTGGAATCTAGTGTCACCTCGCACCATATCGCATGACAAGTGGATGTCTTTCCAGTACTGAACTTCTGGACAATTGAGCAATATCCACCAATGTGCAATTCGTGACTCGTACTGGTCTAATTGTCTGTAATACCCGGTTGTAATTCATTCTTTGCCATTCAGTAATTATCAGTCTGTAATTGTCACTCAGTAATTTTCACTCATTAATAATCAATCATCATTCATGAATCACTCATTTGCGTTCACTGTTGGCATGTTGTAATCGTATATCAGTTACCGATCGTCATTTTATCTCCGTTTATAGATCGAGATGGGAGTATCATCTTTGGCTCGTGTTAGACTTGTTCACTTTCACATTCGTATGGTATGTCAGATCATTCATCAGTCGTAGCGAGGAATCGGAGTTAACAGATTTATTCACCTTGGCCAGCATTGAGTTACGGCCGTAAGGTTCCGGGATACGGCCGTAAGTTCACGTAGATGCGGCCGTAAGGTGGCGATTCTGGCCGTACGTGGTCAGGCCGCCAGGCATTTTGGCCGAAGGCGAGTTACGGCCGTAAGGAGGGTTGGATACGGCCGTAAGTGGTGTTCGTAAATTTCAGGTGTTGTCGACCAAGGGTGACTTACGGCCGTAAGGGTTGCGGCATACGGCCGTAAGTCGAGGCAGGTACGGCCGTAAGGCTTGGCCGGATACGGCCGTACGCTGCAGGCAGGATGCCTGGTCATTTTTGACGAAGGCGGGTTACGCCCGTAAGTTTGGCCGGATACGGCCGTATCATCCGAGTTACGGCCGTAAGGTGTGCGGGTACGGCCGTAAGGATGTCGGCGGATGTTTTTGACGAAGGCGGGTTACGCCCGTAACTCAGGAGCGGTTACGGCCGTAAGTCTGTCGGCAGGCTTTCGGACGAAGCCGAGTTACGGCCGTACGAGTTGGCCGGTTACGGCCGTAAGGCCGTTGACTTGGAATGTTACGGCCGTAAGAGGGCCGAGTTACGGCCGTAACTTCCGGCAGTATATAAGGTTTGGCCGGGACACTTTTCCTCATTTTTCTCATTTCCTTCATCTTGTCCGAGAGAGAGAGCTTGAGGGAGATATTTTGTCATCATCAACCACTTGTGTATTCGGATTTCATCATCTTATTTCGTTGGGAAGCTTGGATAGTCGATTTAACACGTTTTCATCGGATCGAAGTGTTTGGATCTTCAAAGGTAATATTCTTCAACACCTTTCGATTTGTGTTGAGATATGATGTTTTGGATGTTATAATCATGTTATATGAAGGGATATGTATATGATTATGAGTTTGTATAAGGATTCATTAGATTATTGAGGGATTATTCAAGAACACTTTGAATATCGAGTTGAAATTGAGGGTTTTCGATTAATTGTCGTTATAATCACGTTTTCGGATGTTCGTCTTGGATTATTAATCGTATTGAAGATGTTTTGTTGGTTTGAAACACTTCTTGGGGGATTTGATATTGGTATATTGAGGTTTGATTGTAAACAATCGAAGTTTGGCATAGCGTGTTTGATTTAATGCCTCAACGGACTTGGTTTAGTCGTATCGACGTTTTGAGTTCGTTATATTCATGTTTGATTCGTATATTGATCGGATTGTTGGTAATTGTGTTATTCAAGGTTGTTCGAGCGACCGATATCTCAATTAGGACGTTGTTCGTGGAAGGATAATTGTCACCGGTGTTGAGTAAGTTAATTCTTACCCGGTTAAAAGGATATTCATTCCTTTTGTGTTGATCATTTATAATCATAATTCATTCATCATTGTATTAATCATATTGAGACTTGTAATTGTCGAATAATCACTTCATTAACGAGGAACGGCGGTTCCAATCATTTCATTGAACTATCAATCGCTTCATTATTACTTTCATCTCGGTGAGTCATTCTTGACTTTGTCAGTATATTATTCATTGACATTCATTATGGTCATTCTCGTTCATATGGCCTTCTGGGTTCATATTACGTGGCCGAGCGCGGATGTGTGGAATTTTTAGTCGGGCACGTGATGGCCATGTATTGGGAGTAATACATTGGGTACCTGCACACGGTAACAGATTACCTCCGTGAGACTAATTAGGTACAAGGACGGGTGTGTCCGGTCATTCGTCTTGTACACTTGCACAGAACACTACGGGCGTACTATGATACTCCTCTTCAGCGTAATTCATAACTTAGGATATTTCATAACTAAAGGTAATTCATGATTGTGTATTTTCAACCCTTGAGGATTGTTGTTCTGCGGTAATCGACTACCGGGATTCTGTTTTTCAGGTCATGGCAAGGCAAAAGCACGGGAATAGCATACTGACGTCGAGGAGTCCCAGTGATACTAGTAGGGGGCCCCGATCTTTCAGTTATTCATGTTATTGTCGTCATTTATTTTCCGCTGCAGATTTTCATTTGGATACTCCGTTTCATTCAGTATTGTGTATTTTATCTTCATATAAAATACACTAGTATTCGGTATTGTTCTGGTGTGTTGTAATTAAACTCCTCATCGGAGTAATTATTGTTGTAATGTGGTTCGGTACTACATTTATCCTGTATAATTCAGTCATTTTCATTTGCCTGGTGGGTCCCAGTCGGGGATCTACGGCATTGTAATATCCACCTAGTTTGGGGTGTTACAGAGTTGGTATCGGAGCGTGGTTTTGAATACTACCTTCCGAGTCATGTCTCATTTGAAGTCATCGTCATCAGACTAGTATCATTGGACTTTCGTGTCACGTGTGACCTGTGCAAATGCCGAGCCAATCGATCAAAGAACTGTAAGATTTCTAACGCCATGGTATAATCTCTGGCAATAGTCATTCATTCATCATTCATCAATTAACAATCCTCAAACATCATCATTCATTGTGATCAGGACGATCATATTAACTCATTAATCACTTAATTCATTTCATTACTCAGTTAATGATCAGGACGATCATGTTAACTCATTAATTACTCAATTCATTTCATTACTCGGTTGTCGATCCGGATGATCATATTATCAATCTTATTAAGTTATTCAAGATAATCATTTCAAGAATTTCATCGATAATCATGTCACTTGATAAATCATTCATATAATCACTAAGTTAGAGCATGTATACTCATTTTCATCATCTCATGACATAATCATAACGTGATAATCATGCGGAAATATAATCATTATGCGACCTTCCTACTTCGGTATGGGGAGAGCTGTCAGGATGCACGGGGAGAGGCCGCGGCGCGGGCCGAAACCCGGAAATAATCACTCATTGTCGGGAAATCGTGCCCAGGACTCGGCTCGATCAGAAGATGTTCGGGTTGATCCACTCACTTTTATGCAGGCCATGATGACCCATGTGCAGTTGCTCAATCATCATTGCGCCACTCTGGCCGGATTAATCGAGAGAACTCTCCCGTATGAGCTGGCTGCTAAGGAAAGTGCTGAACAACAACCTTCATCTGTCAGCAAGAAATCAACGAAGCGTAATCAATCCGAAGGCGGTCAGTCAACCTTCAAGAAGCCTCGTGTGAGTCCTATCGTTTCTGAGCGACCTCCTACGGTGCATAGTTGTGCGGGATCTCAGTCCCGAGCGGCCAGTTCGGCCGTCACCTGTTTCAACTGTGAAGAACATGGTCATTTCAGCACCAAATGTCCGAAGCGGACTGTCACGTGCCATAACTGTGGAATTGCTGGGCATAGGGCCCGTTTTTGCCGAAGGGACTCCAAGTCGGCTCCGGCGGCATCTCAGGCCCCGAAGCAATCAGCGTTTCAGAATCAGACTGCTTTGCCAACGTCGTTTAAGACAATGGAAGCAAATAGAGTTGGAGCTCGTATTTATCAGACAGGAGCGTCCAGTTCGGGGGCCGGCAAGCCCCGGATTCATGTGCTGAGGAGGATCGACGATTCGGTGGCCCGAATGATCTCAGGTATACTCGTGATTTTATTTCAACCTGTGTGTACCTTTTAATAGTGGTGCACCGCATTCATTCATTTTCGAATCATGTTCGAATGGACTTATTTTGGGATAGTCCTATTGCTTGTGGACCCCATACCATCGGTCTACCTGACGATGGAAGAATTTTCGGAAATCATACCGAAGTAAGCTTAGTGACCGCGATTGGTTGATGGACCTAATCGTGGTGAATTTTATCTTAGGACGATGTAATTTTCGGTATTAGTTGGTTTGATCGTCTTGATACTATCCTCAATGTTTGTAAGCGTTTGATCGCTATCTTTCCGTCGTTGGTTGTCGAATGTGTACTTCAGGGAAGTAATCCCCGTTGTTCAAGAAGAAGTATTATTATGGCGAAAGCAGAGAAATTCCGCAATCGAGCTATTCAATCATTCATTGTATCATTCTCATCGATCGGCCTTTCTAAGGCAATCGAGTCATTCAATCATTCATTGTATCATTTTCATCGATTGGCCTTTCTAAGGCAATCGAGTTATTCAATCATTCATTGTATCATTCTCATCGATCGGCCTTTCTAAGGCAATCGAGTCATTCAATCATTCATTGTATCATTTTCATCGATTGGCCTTTCTAAGGCAATCGAGTTATTCAATCATTCATTGTATCATTCTCATCGATCGGCCTTTCTAAGGCAATCGAGTCATTCAATCATTCATTGTATCATTTTCATCGATTGGCCTTTCTAAGGCAATCGAGTTATTCAATCATTCATTGTATCATTTTCATCGATTGGCCTTTCTAAGGCAATCGAGTTATTCAATCATTCATGGTATCATTTCCATCGATTGGCCTTTCTAAGGCAATCGAGTTGTTCAATTCATTATTGGTATCACTTTTTATCGATTGACCATTCTAGGGCAATCGAAATGTTCAATCATTCGTGGTATCATTGTCATCGATTGGCGATGTATTTCCAGACGAGTTATCTAGTTTCCTTCACATAGATTAGTGGAATTCAGGAGTGAGTTGGAGCCCGGTACGTCCCCGTTATCGAAGGCACCGTATCGGATGGCCCCGACCGAAATACAGGAGTTGAAGATTCAACTTGAAGGATAGTTCGAGAAAGGGTATCTCCAACCGTATGCGTCCCCGTGGGGGGCACCAGTGTGATCTGTCAAGGAGAAGGATGGTTCGTTTCGTGTGTGTATTAATTATCAGGAGTTGAACAGGTTGATGATCAAGATTAGTATCCCTTACCCCGTATTGATGATCTTTTAGATCAACTTGAGGGAGCTTCAGTATTTTCCAGGATCGACTTAAGATCTGGATATCACCAGTTGCGGATTCGAGAGTCGGATATCGCAAAGACAGCATTTCGTACACGCTATGGTCATTATGAGTTCGTAGTCATGCCGTTCGGGCTAACTATTGCACCTACGGTATTCATGGAGTTAATGAATCGGGTTTTCATCAACTTTTTAGATCAGTTTGTTGTTGTCTTCTTCGATGACATTTTGATTTATTCTCGTAGCCGAGAGGAACACGAGGTTCATCTTCATCAGGTTCTCGACGTGTTGAGAGGAGAGCAACTTTTTGGAAAGTTTTCCAAATGTGAGTTCTGGATGTCCGAAGTGACTTTTCTCGGGCATGTAATTTCATCTGACAGAGTTCGTGTCGACCCTCGGAAGACGGAGGCTATCCGGGATTGGCAACCTCCGAAAGATGTTAAGTAAATCCGATGTTTCCTCGGATTAGCTGGTTAATTATCCAGCCCACGGCCGGAGCTAGCAACCGTGGTTTTCGCGTTGGAAATTTGGCGTCGTTACCTTTATGGCATCACCTGTCAGATCTTCACCAATCACAAGAGTTGAAGTATATATTTACTCACAAGGAGTTAAATATGCGACAGAGGCGGTGGTTGGAACTAATCAAAGATTTTGATATCGAGATCCCTTACCACCCGGGCAAGGCGAACGTTGTCGCTGACGCCTTGAGTCGTAAGTCCGTTCAAGAGCAGATGCTTGCTCGTTTATCAGTTCAGAAGGAGCTTGGCGAGAATTCCTTAGACCCGAGATCGAGGTCCGGCTTCAGCGAGTTCAGGGACAGCTTGTATGTTAGAGATTTCATCATCACTTGAGAAGGAAATCCGGGAGAATCAGGGTTCAGATTCATTTTGTTACTCATCCGCGAGGATGAGGCACAGGGGAAAGCCCCTGGATTTGTGGTCCACGGGGATGGACTCTTGAGATTTAAGAATCGGTTGTGCGTACCGGCGATTGATGAGTTGAAAAACTCGATCTTGAGAGAAGCTCATGCTACCCCTTATCCGGTTCATCCGGGGTCTAGCAATATGTACAAGGACTTGAAACGAAATTTCTAGTGGAGTAATATGAAGCGAGAAGTCGCGGAATTTGTTTCGAGATGTTTATCCTATCAGCAAGTCATGATGGAACATCAGCGACCGGCGAGTATGCTGATACCGCTCCCTATTCCAGAATGGAAGTGGGAAGACATTTCTATGGATTTCATCACGGGTTGCCGACGAGTCGTCGTGGCATGAATACAATCTGAGTGATCGCGGACTGCTTAACTAAATCAGCTCTTTTCCTTGAGATTAAGGATACGTGGGGTCCCGATAGACTTGCCCAACTATTCATCAGAGAGTTAGTGAGATTGCACGGTACCCCTAAGAGTATCGTTTCTGAACGTGACGGACGATTCGTGTCTCATTTTGGAAATCAGTTCATCGTGCTATGGGAACTCAGCTTAATCTCATTACCGTTTTTCATCCTCAGTCCGACAGACAATCAGAGAGGACTATTCAGACATTGGAGGACATGTTGAGGGCATGCGTCCTCGATTTAGAAGACAATTGGGAAGCCCAACTACCATTGATCGAATTCACGTACAATAATAGTTGGCACTCTTCGTTTCAGGTAGCACCTTACGAGGCCTGGTACGGTCGTTGTTGTCTATATCCCTTTTGTTGGGACGACCCATCAGAATCAATCGGCACCGAGCCCGATATGCTTATAGCCGCCCGTGAGAAGGTAGCTTTGATCAGGAGTCGTTGTTGACCGCTCGGAGTCGACAGGAATCATATGCAGGTAATCGTCGTCGACCATTAGAGTTCGACGGGTGACCATGTTTTGGTCAAGGTAATCCCGAGTTGTAATATCTTCCGTTTTGAGAAGAGGGGAAAGTGGAGTCCGAGATTCATTGGACCGTTTGAGATTCTGGATCGAGTAGGCGAGTTAGCTTATCGTTTGGCTTTACCTCTGGCGTTGAGCCGATTTCGTAATGTGTTTCACGTCTCTCAGCTACGGAATTATGTTGCCGACCCGAGTCACATACTTCAGTCGATGAAATCGAGATCGCAGATGATCATTGATATGAGGAGCGTCCCATACGAGTGTTAGAGCGGCAAATCAAACAATTGAGGAATAAGGCGATTCCTTTGGTCAAGTTTCAATGGTCTAGACACGGAGTCGAAGAGGCCACTTGGGAAACCGAGGAGAGTAGGCGGGAGAGTTATCCCGAGTTGTTTGACCCTTAGTTTCGGGGACGAAACTCTTTTTAAGGGGGGGAGTATGTAATACCCGGTTGTAATTCATTCTTTGCCATTCAGTAATTATCAGTCTGTAATTGTCACTCAGTAATTTTCACTCATTAATAATCAATCATCATTCATGAATCACTCATTTGCGTTCACTGTTGGCATGTTGTAATCGTATATCAGTTACCGATCGTCATTTTATCTCCGTTTATAGATCGAGATGGGAGTATCATCTTTGGCTCGTGTTAGACTTGTTCACTTTCACATTCGTATGGTATGTCGGATAATTCATCAGTCGTAGCGAGGAATCGGAGTTAACGGATTTATTCACCTTGGCCAGCATTGAGTTACGGCCGTAAGGTTCCGGGATACGGCCGTAAGTTCAGCGGGTACGGCCGTACGTGGTCCAGCAGGCTGCCCAGGCATTTTGGCCGAAGGCGAGTTACGGCCGTAAGGAGGTTTGGATACGGCCGTAAGTGGTGTTCGTAAATTTCAGGTGTTGTCGACCAAGGGTGACTTACGGCCGTAAGGGTTGCGGCATACGGCCGTAAGTCGAGGCAGGTACGACCGTAAGGCTTGGCCGGATACGGCCGTACGCTGCAGGCAGGATGCCTGGTCATTTTTGACGAAGACGGGTTGAGCCCGTAAGTTTGGCCGGATACGGACGTATCATCCGAGTTACGGCCGTAAGGTGTGCGGGTACGGCCGTAAGGATGTCGGCGGATGTTTTTGACGAAGGCGGGTTACGCCCGTAACTCAGGAGCGGTTACGGCCGTAAGTCTGTCGGCAGGCTTTTGGACGAAGCCGAGTTACGGCCGCATTTAGTTGGCGATTCTGGCCGTAAGGCCGTTGACTTGGAATGTTACGGCCGTAAGAGGGCCGAGTTACGGCCGTAACTTCCGGCAGTATATAAGGTTTGGCCGGGACACTTTTCCTCATTTTTCTCATTTTCTTCATCTTGTCCGAGAGAGAGAGAGCTTGAGGGAGATATTTTGTCATCATCAACCACTTGTGTATTCGGATTTCATCATCTTATTTCGTTGGGAAGCTTGGATAGTCGATTTAACACGTTTTCATCGGATCGAAGTGTTTGGATCTTCAAAGGTAATATTCTTCAACACCTTGGATTTCGATTTTGTGTTGAGATATGATATTTTGGATGTTATAATCATGTTATATGAAGGGGTATGTATATGATTATGAGTTTGTATAAGGATTCATTGGATTATTGAGGGATTATTCAAGAACACTTTGAATATCGAGTTGAAATTAAGGGTTTTCGATTAATTGTCGTTATAATCACGTTTTCGGATGTTCGTCTTGGATTATTAATCGTATTGAAGATGTTTTGTTGGTTTGAAACACTTCTTGGGGGATTTGATATTGGTATATTGAGGTTTGATTGTAAACAATCGAAGTTTGGCCGCAACGTGTTTGATTTAATGCCTCAACGGACTTGGTTTAGTCGTATCGACGTTTTGAGTTTGTTATATTCATGTTTGATTCGTATATTGATCGGATTGTTGGTAATTGTGTTATTCAAGGTTGTTCGAGCGACCGATATCTCAATTAGGACGTTGTTCGTGGAAGGATAATTGTCACCGGTGTTGAGTAAGTTAATTCTTACTCGGTTAAAAGGATATTCATTCCTTTTGTGTTGATCATTTATAATCATAATTCATTCATCATTGTATTAATCATATTGAGACTTGTAATTGTCGAATAATCACTTCATTAACGAGGAACAGCGGTTCCAATCATTTCATTGAACTATCAATCGCTTCATTATTACTTTCATCTCGGTGAGTCATTCTTGACTTTGTCAGTTTATTATTCATTGACATTCATTATGGTCATTCTCGTTCATATGGCCTTCTGGGTTCATATTACGTGGCCGGGTGCGGATGTGTGGAATTTTTAGTCGGGCACGTGATGGCCATGTATTGGGAGTAATACATTGGACTGTGCACACGGTAACAGATTACCTCCGTGAGACTAATTAGGTACAAGGACGGGTGTGTCCGGTCATTCGTCTTGTACACTTGCACAGAACACTACGGGCGTACTATGATACTCCTCTTCAGCATAATTCATAACTTAGGATATTTCATAACTAAAGGTAATTCATGATTGTGTATTTTCAACCCTTGAGGATTGTTGTTACGTATGGCCCGACCCATTTGGGATTCTGTTTTTCAGGTCATGGCAAGGCAAAAGCACGGGAATAGCATGCTGACGTCGAGGAGTCCCAGTGATACTAGTAGGGGCCCCTGATCTTTCAGTTATTCATGTTATTGTCGTCATTTATTTTCCGCTGCAGATTTTCATTTGGATACTCCGTTTCATTCAGTGTTGTGTATTTTATCTTCATATAAAATACACTAGTATTCGGTATTGTCCTGGTGTGTTGTAATTAAACTCCTCATCGGAGTAATTATTGTTGTAATGTGGTTTGGTACTACATTTATCCTGTATAATTCAGTCATTTTCATTTGCCTGGTGGGTCCCAGTCGGGGATCTACGGCACTGTAATATCCACCTAGTTTGGGGTGTTACATTGTCTTCCTGGCAACCTCCCATAGACGTCAACCTCAGTGGATATGATAGAAAGATTGAATTGTATTTTATCTGCTGGAATAGAGCGGGAAGGGGGCTCGAAGGTGCCCAAATACAACTTGATATGCGTAATACACTCCGACGCAAGGTAAGATTCTGCAATGCATCCTTTCGGTGCAGACTTATTGGCCACGGAGTCTTTGTAATCACCGAGTTGCCTGTAATATTGTCATTGTGTTAGAAATCATACTTAATTTGACAATATATATATATCATACAAAATTATGTTACCTTTCAACCGGGTACATCCACGTGTAGTGCACTGGACCAGTGACCAATAACCGTCGGGGAAGGTGGATCATGAGGTGAGGCATGAGGTCAAAAAAGTTTGGAGGAAATATTCGCTCAAACTTGCACAAGATATAGATGATCTCATCTTGCATTTTACGCAAATCAGATCTCTTCACTTCTCTCGTACATAATTTCTGGAAAAATCTTGACAATGCAACACACGGCTCGACCACCTGTTTTGGTAAGTACGGTCGAATAAATACCGGAAATAGGCGTTGGAGTATGATATGACAATCATGACTCTTCAAACCAGTTAACTTGTTCTCCCTGAAATTAACACATCTTCCTATATTTCCAGCATACCCGGTAGGATACCTAGCAGTCTTTATCCATCAAAATATCTCGTTCTTGCTTTCAGTTGATGGTGTAAGCCGCCTTAGGCATTTTTTGTTTTCCTTTGTGATTTTCAACCACAAATGTTTTCTTATGCTCATTTCTTCCAAACCTTTGCGTGCTTTTGGCCCGTCTTTGGTCTTTCCATCCCAACCTAAGGTTGTCCCAACCACACTTTCGCAAACATTCTTTTCAATGTGCATGACATCCAAGAAGTTCCTTATCAGTAACTTGGACCAGTAAGGCAATTCCCAGAATATACTTTTGTGCGACCAATACTTATACCTGTCGGGCCTTTCAGGGGTTGCTGCAATCACATCAGGATGGTTTCTAAGCTGACCAAAATCGTACTCATTAAGAATCGTTAGTATTTCATCACCTGTCCACTGTCGTGGTGGCTCGCCCATTTCTACAGTGCCATCAAATGCTGCAGCATCCATACGCCACTCATGTTCCCTCTCAAGCCATATCCGATGACGCATTCGGATAACTTTCCTACAGTGGTACCTAGCACAATCTGCATTCAAACACACTGGACAACCTCTATATCCGCTAATAATAGATCCAGACCGCATTCCATATGCAGGAAAATCACTAATAGTGCCGATACACATGGCGTGCAAGTAGAACGTCTCGGACAAATAACTGTCGTACGTGGGATGACCTTGCTCCCACAACAATTTCAGCTCCTCTATCAAAGGTCTCATATACACATCTATACACTTTCCCGGATATCCCGGCCCCGGGACTAACAAGGTCAACATATTATACTCCTTCCGCATACACATCCACGGAGGAAGATTGTAAGGAATCACTACAACAGACCATATGGTATATGAAAGACTCATGTTACCAAAAGGGTTGAAACCATCAGATGTAATCCCGAGCCTCACATTTCGGATATCTGAAGAAAAATTCGGATACTCCCTATCTATATGCTTCCACGCCTCTCCATCCGAAGGGTGTATCATAGTATCCCTGTCATTAGTGAGCGACTCGGCATGCCATCTCATTGCTTTTGCCGTGTGAGGAGACATAAAAAGCCGTTCCAACCTGTCCTTCAGTGGAAAATACCAAAGTACCTTCACCGGTTTCTCTTTTCCAGAAGGAGTGATCCTATATCTCTCTGTATCACATACAGGACATCTCGTGAGGTCTTCATTAGGATGCCACCAGAATAGAACACAATCATACATGCAGACGTGGATCTTAATTTTGTATATGTATTAGGAAGATGATGACCCTGTGGAAGCATATTACTCGTAAGCTCCAAGTAATCATCTACAGACTTGATGGATGATCTGTTTTCCACCTTTAATCTCATCGTTTCCATGACACAATCAAGAACAGTCATGTTACACCCTGGGTATAGAGGGGTTTGTTGGAGTTGAATTAGCTTGTTGTACCTGTCAAGCCCAGCAGTATTGCAAGGCAACGGTCTACGGGGTCGTGGGATTGGCTCAGTTGGTACAAATGTCTCGGAAAAACCAAACACATCATCAATCAACCTCCTCTTCGGATCGGTGAACCCGTCGTTACCACTAAATTGTCCGTGATCATACGGAATAACAGAATTCGGTGCTTCACCGTGGTATATCCAACATGTATTTTTACTCCAAAAACCATTCTTCTTTAGGTGTTCCCAGACCTCATCAAATGAAAAACGAAACATATCACTGCGACATCTACATTTATTACACGGACAGTAGTGCAACGTATTACCACTGTCGTGCTCTTTTACAAATCTCATAAACTGCTTCATCCCATCCATTACACTTGGATCCCATTTTCGTAACCCAATCCAACTCTTGTCCATCCTGATAATGTATACAGTTTCCAATATTAACCCAACTAACTAATATTGTTCAAATTATAAATGAAATCACAACAAACAATTAATCATAATGATTATCATCATAAAACTTAATCGTTATATATAAAAGCTTTCGAATGTACAACATGAATAATACAAAGTTTCGAAATCACAATAAAAAATACAATAAAATACGTACCTTAATCGAAATGGTGATTATAACAACCGGTAGAAACCTTCGTCACTCCAGCTAGCACAACTCAAATTAGCAACACAAACTCAAAAAATACACAAAGGGATTTCCAAGAACCGGGTTGATCTTTTTCTCAAGGTCGCAATACTCAAAGTAGCAACTCACAAGCTTTTTTCGAGAATAACTGACAGGATCGGGAATAGAAATGTGCTCTTAAGAGGTTTAGCGGGGAGAGGGGAAATATTGGGTTGGTGTTCCATGAACTATATATAATTTTCAATTGGAGGTTTAGCCGACGACTTGATCTAGGTCATCGGCTAAACCCCATTTTTTTTCGAAAGGCTTTAGCCGACGACCTAGATCTTGCCGTTGGCTAAAATTTGTTTTTTTTTGGGAAAGGGTTTAGCCGACGACTTGATCTGGGTCGTCGGCTAAAACCTTTTTTTTTTTTTTTTGGAAAAGGTTTAGCCGACGATCCAGATCAAGTCGTCGGCTAAAACGTTTTTTTTTCCGTCGGCTAAACAATATCTGGGTCGTCGGCTAAACCTCTTTACTATAGCCGACGACTATGTTGTACTTTAGCCGACGACCTAGATCAAGTCGTCGGCTAAAACTGTTTAGCCGATGGCAACCCGAGTCGTCGGCTAAAGTGCAAAGTTTAGCCGACGACACTTTAAAGTCGTTGGCCGTTTTTTTTGGGTCGTCGGCTAAAGTACTTTTTTTGGTAGTGTATGCCTTATATACATCGGCCTGACCCTACTCCTTCCACTACATGACATGTAGATAGTTCGTCAGAGGTACCACACGGTCCGCCCCCGACTCTTTTCATGCCACCCATGGTACCGGCCATTCCTGAGGTCGACGATACGGGTCGGCCACTCACAACTAATTTGATAAGCCCTACAGAGGCTTACAGATTTGTTCCATGGTCCAAGGAGAAAATATGGCGCAGTGCTAGACGGTCGAAGGGCAAGCTTGTCGAGGATCTTCGATCTGAAGCAGATGACTTGGCACAACTTTCGACATCTGAGAAGAATAATAAGAAGAAGACTCGAGGATCATCTAAGTGTTATGTACTTGACAGACATGTTTCGGATAATAGTCGTCACACCATACCGATTAATAAGTATGGAGCCCCCGTATTGTCTTCTGACGGCGCAGTTGCATATCGTCGATATATAGGAGTTCTCATTCGAGATAGAGTTCCAATGTTGTGGGCCCAGTGGAAGGACGTGCCGATGTGTGTGAAGGAAAGCCTAAACAATGCTATGTCGGTAAGTATTGATATTAGTGGTTTCCTATCCGTCGCTCATTGGTTTATTGTTATTATTTTGATGAAGTCAGATTATATTGCCATGTTTCCAAGACTTTGAACTTTGTAGCACTTTCTTCAATTTTCTGGTCTGATAAAATGTAGGTGTGGTTTGATATTAGTGGAAGCACCTTTTTTTATTTATTTTGAGAGTGAAAATGTAATATGAACAGTAGATTATGATCAAGGACGGATGGGAATGGCCTTTCTACTATATTTTTTCGGACGGAGGGAGTATCTAATATTAGTACTATAGCAATTCCCTGAATATGCCTTTTAAATCATGTGTCCGGAGATTTCAATCTGTTTATAGTTGCTGATATTATTGGTCCATGTCACAATCACCAAATATTTGTGTTTGCTAATTCTGCCATGAAACGGCCAGTAAGTTAGTATTTTTGAACTTGTCATCAAAGTGCTTATGTGTTCAGATATTGTAGGTTAACTCAAACGAGTGGCATTTGGATACATCGGTTGATGGGGTCCGAGGGACATAGATTGTTGAAGGATGATGGGGTCCGAGGGACATAGATTGTTGAAGGATACACCGGGCTTCCAACGTCGTCGGAGTGATACCAATAGAGCTTTCCTATAGGAACAGTTGAGGATGGCGAATGAGCTTCGAGTTGAGGCAGAAAGGGAGGCTGCTGAGAAGATGGCTAAGTTCCAGGAAGAGCAACGTCAAATGAAGATCCAGCATCAGCAGGCGATGGCGCGTCAGTAGCACGAGACGCAGACGATGTGGGCATATATGGCCTCACTTAGTCAGACTATGACTCAACAGGGATTTCAACCACCACCACCACCTCCATTTGTGCCTTCACAGACTATGCCTCCATTTGTGCCTTCACAAACTCCGCCACCATCATCAGAGCACCATGCCGGTCCCTTAAATGATGGTAGTGATTCTATTTATCGTGATTTTCCGACTCTTTAGCTAGTTATTTTTATATTTTAATTAGTAATTAGTATGTGGAAAACTATGTTAGATAGGATTTGATCTACGTTTGCTGAACACTATGGTAATGTTTATCGTAATTTGAAAACTATGGTAATGTTTGTCTATACTTATTTGAGTATATATGTAGTTGTGATTTGGAGTTGTATATTGTTATTGTTTGTGCATATTGGTGTTTGATTGATGTTAGAAACAGGTTCTTAAAAACAGGTTTTGGTAAAAATAAAATCTGATTTTTTTTTAAAAAAGACTTTAGCCGACCACTTACGCATCTGCCGTCGTCTAAAGTCTTTTTGATTTTTTAGACGACAACGCTAATTTCGTCGGCTAAATAGGGTTTAGCCGACTGCTGTAGTTTGAACGACAACTCTAATGTTGTCGGCTAAAGCTGGTTTAGCCGACCACTTTAGTTTTCTGTACTTTAGCCGACGACTTTGTCTGTGGTCGGCTAAAGTCCGACTTTAGCCGACCACCTTCTAAAAAGTAGTCGGCTAAACCTTAGCCGATGAACATTAGCCAACGACACTTTAGACGACCACTTTGGACTTTAGCCGACCACTTTTAGGCTTTAGCCGACGACTTTTTGTGGTCGTCTAAACCCTGATTTTTGGTAGTGATATACTTACTATTTTAAAAGTTTTTAAAGTTATGGCATCCTTTATTCACCATATTTCTAAAAATTACCTCGGAAATTCTTTATATCTCAATGATTATTCATATCAAGAATACGCTTAGCATCTCCTAGATATTCTAATTTAGCACTCAAGAACCTTATGACATTATCAACGATTTTCAAGCACGAATTAATTATTTCAACCTCTCCAAATTATTATTCTGATTATTTAATCTAGGGAAGTTTTTTGTTTTTATTATTCAGAATGATGACGATTTACCTCTCCCGAATTAATATATTCGGGACCTGGGGATGTAATATCCTGAATTTTCACTATAAATCTTTTCGCATTATTTTATCCGAAATGTATAACACAGTGTGGTATCTGTACAGTATGGATAAAATTGAGGATTGAGACAACTCTTTATCAGGTATGTTGTATGAGAATATTATTGAAAAATATATATGTATTCACTTTGTTGAGATGAATGACAAGGATAGTTATAATGTGGCTAAGTGTTACAGTCGATTCACATTAGTTACGTACGTAAAGGATGTGACCTTGCGTACAGTAACATGGTGGAACTTATGTACATTAAGCAGGGTAACTTACATACATAAGGTGGAATCTTGCCAGCTTGTTAGCATGATGGATTTTGTCACCAGGTATGTTAATACATGGAGTAATTGATGACTCTAGTAATTTTGGATTGTAATGTTCACTCCTAGAGGTATGTTGGTTAATCCCTCTTTTTATTCTTACTTTTCGAGATTGTTGATTGATAATTATTTTGTATGGTATTGGTTTATGGAAGTATTGGTAGGATTCTTGAGATTTTATGAAGTGTGTGTTGAAGATGATGATGATGATGATATAAATTAGTTATGAGTTCATATGATGGTTTAGATGGTTAAATAACATATTGGATTATCTTGCTTTGATGATTATGAAGAAAGTGATGTTAATTGAATATGGTTATGGACTAATTCATTTTCTTGAGAAACTCTCGAAGTATATACATCATGACCAGATGAATATGTGTAATATGTTAGATGCTCTTAGATATGAACACAGAATGCTCATATCTAGAATCAAGGTAAGTCGATTGATGATGTGATTGTCGTATGATCATGTTGGAACACGAATGATGATTATAAGTTTGATGAGATTATTATTCATATTTACTACAGGTGTCCATACATATTGAATAAGTGTTCAATCTGGATGTCAGGATTATTTGGTAACCTTGGGATTGTGATTGTTACGAACTTGATGAATGGAACAAGGACTAATCTTGTTAATTCGTATTCGATGTTAAATTCGAATTTAAGAATGTTATAAATATCGATATCATGTTAAATTGATTATTGATATGATGATCTAATTATGGAATCATATTGTGTATATGAATTCGTGGTTGATTGGATTGAATGTCCTGGTTTTGTGTATGATTGAGGTATTGATGAACTGTTGGGTTCGTTGATTGATTATATCGATTTTTGATTATTACTGAATATATATTTTTATCGATTATTGCAATAGGTTGTGATATTTGATCATTGATTAGAACCGTGTGTGCAGTTGAGTTTGAAAATGTTTGTGAATTGCTTTGGTCGGAGTCAAGGGGCTCATAGACAAAGGTAAGGATATTGGTAATGACTTCACTATCATCGTATCGGTAACGAGGCAAGTTTCTACTTGTTCTGTTCATAATGTTTAATTAATTATTGTGATTTCGTTTCAATTATAATTCATATAGCAATGATATTATAAATGTGTATTGTGAAGATAATGGTTGGTATTATTGGTTTGTATTAAACCATAATGTATAAAATTTACGTATGTTATTAGTATACTTGAGTATTAAGTATACGGCTTGGTGAAGACGGAAATATAGTTATCTACGGTCGGTATTATGAAATATCGGGTATCAAGGATAGTCTATCACGATGGTTTTTGATATCGGGTTAATGATTTATTAATATTGAGTGGACTATATTTCTTTCAAGGTTATTCGAATATTTGTTTATTCGTTCAGGGATGTCTCTTTATGGAAAAGACATTGTCACTGGCTTTGAGGTAATTCAAGATATTGTTTTATGTTTTATGTAATGAGATTCTTATTTTTTTTATTGAGAGATGATGATCTCTGTAGTATTATTTTATTATTGCTGATCATATTGATCGTTTTTTGAGGGACGATGATCTCGGGATCATTGTTTTGGTGTTGTTGATCGTATTGATCGTGTCAATAATTTGCTATCGGTAATGTTATTTTTTATACTTAGGTGAGTCTCTTGTGATCCTTATTGTATTTGTGATTTTTTTTAGTTTTGTTGTCATGTTGATATCATGACATTCCAGGTCACACTGGCGTGCCGGTGGGTATGCATAGGATTTTCTTACCGGTCACATATAAGGTCGTGTGTTGGTAGTTGGCCTCACATTGGGATAGTGCACACGAGATGGTTACTTCGTGAGACTGATTAGGTACATTATGATACGTATGTTATTGGATTCCGCATACGTTGGCGATGTGTGAACGGGATTAGGTTATAATCTGGTCGATTCATATAGCATGTTAGATTGTGTATGTTCGATGGTTTGAGATTATAATCGGAGTTGGGTTTATACAACATGTGTGATTGTGTATATTACGTGATTTTGAAAGTATGATTTGGTTTACAGCGTGTTTGATTGCGTGTGATCAACATTTTTTGAGATTATAATCCTCCTATGATTTGACTGATCCTGTTGAGTTACCATGTTGATGGTATTCTAGATCGTTGTTGATCCTTTTGTGGATCTTGTTTGAGTTACCATGTTGATGGTATTCTCGATTGTTGTTGATCATTTGTTTGATCTTGTTAGAGTTTATCATGTTGATGGTATTCTCGGTTGTCATTGATCATTTGTTGATCGTGTTGGAATTTATCATGTGATGGTATTCTCAGTTGATCTTTTGATTTCCTGGAGTCTATCATGTTTATGGTAGTCCCTGTCTTTATTTGATCGATTTGAAGTTTATCATATTGATGGTATTCTCGGATTGGAGTTTATCATGTCGATGGTATTCCCAATTAATACTTGGTTGGTCATTGTTACTGATATTATGAATTTTTCGACTTTGCGTCGATGATTCGAAACTTGTTGCCATTATTTGGGTGGTTCATTAATAAGGTATTGTGTGTTATTGGTTTTTATCATGATTGATAATCATTTATCAGGATAGAGATTTGTTTATGTGATCCGATGTACAGAATTTGGCACGGAGTTATGATGACATTTTGAGAATTTTGGTATTTTTTGAGTACAGTACGGATGTTTGTGTTTGGTTTCATCTTGTTTGAGACTACGAGATGTATATAATTTTTAAGGAGTGGATTGGTATGACAAAGAGTTGTAAGGTTATGACGGTAAATTATAATGGTGATATTTCTTGCCTTGTAATTATATTATTATGTAATTATTTACGATGTTTTGATTGTTGTCATTGTTGAATATTGTGGCTGACCCAATCGTGGGTTTAGTTTTAGGTACTCGGGGATCGAGCTTGTATCGTTCGTGAAAATATGAGCTTCACATATGATACTGGCTATGACATGTATTTGGAAATCGAGTACTTTGACTGTTTATTTTATTTTGCTGCAAATGTATTTTTAATTGTTGATTTTATCCGTTGCTGTATTTTAAATTTTTTTTAGTATTGTGCAAACTTGGGTATATTTTGGAAAACTAATTATCTAAACTATTTGGTCACTGTACACCTTGCTTACAGCTTAGAATGGGGGCTTGAAGAAGTTGTACTCTTTTTCGAAGTTTGATGTGCGTAGCAGAAGTCTTAAATTAAGTTGCTGTAAGTACAGCGATTGGTGCTTACAAGGTTTTCAGAGCAAGTATACGATAAATCACAGGCAGTAAGAAAACAGTAAGTACTGGAAGTAATAATGCACAAGTTTAATGTGGTTCGAGGTAAACCCCTCTACGTCCACGGGTCCTCCACCCAGGAGTAAATAGTTTATTAAAATTAAGACGTACACAACTGTATGATTTTAACTAAACCGGTCGATGTATCGTTCACACAGATTGATACAGCAGACCGTAGCTTGAGCCATTCATACAGATTGATTTTAGGCTTCTTTGACTTGCTTTTCCTCACACGGATTGAAGCATAGTCTTCGAACTCTCTTCTTCCCACACAGGTCGGAATAGTTCAACTTAGTCCATACAGGGCTAATGGTCTCAACAGTAAGGTTTTGAATCACACGAGTCAGAACAACAGTAAGTTGATCTTTTGATTTCCTGGAGTCTATCATGTTGATGGTAGTCCCTGTCTTTATTTGACCGATTTGAAGTTTATCATATTGATGGTATTCTCGGATTGGAGTTTATCATGTCGATGGTATTCCCAATTAATACTTGGTTGGTCATTGTTACTGATATTATGAATTTTTCGACTTTGCGTCGATGATTCGAAACTTGTTGCCATTATTTGGGTGGTTCATTAATAAGGTATTGTGTGTTATTGGTTTTTATCATGATTGATAATCATTTATCAGGATAGAGATTTGTTTATGTGATCCGATGTACAGAATTTGGCACGGAGTTATGATGACATTTTGAGAATTTTGGTATTTTTTGAGTACAGTACGGATGTTTGTGTTTGGTTTCATCTTGTTTGAGACTACGAGATGTATATAATTTTTAAGGAGTGGATTGGTATGACAAAGAGTTGTAAGGTTATGACGGTAAATTATAATGGTGATATTTCTTGCCTTGTAATTATATTATTATGTAATTATTTACGATGTTTTGATTGTTGTCATTGTTGAATATTGTGGCTGACCCAATCGTGGGTTTAGTTTTAGGTACTCGGGGATCGAGCTTGTATAGTTCGTGAAAATATGAGCTTCACATATGATACTGGCTATGACATGTATTTGGAAATCGAGTACTTTGACTGTTTATTTTATTTTGCTGCAAATGTATTTTTAATTGTTGATTTTATCCGTTGCTGTATTTTAAATTTTTTTTAGTATTGTGCAAACTTGGGTATATTTTGGAAAACTAATTATCTAAACTATTTGGTCATCAGACACCTTGCTTACACTTAGAATGGGGGCTTGAAGAAGTTGTACTCTTTTTCGAAGTTTGATGTGCGTAGCAGAAGTCTTAAATTAAGTTGCTGTAAGTACAGCGATTGGTGCTTACAAGGTTTTCAGAGCAAGTATACGATAAATCACAGGCAGTAAGAAAACAGTAAGTACTGGAAGTAATAATGCACAAGTTTAATGTGGTTCGAGGTAAACCCCTCTACGTCCACGGGTCCTCCACCCAGGAGTAAATAGTTTATTAAAATTAAGACGTACACAACTGTATGATTTTAACTAAACCGGTCGATGTATCATTCACACATATTGATACAGCAGACCGTAGCTTGAGCCGTTCATACAGATTGATTTTAGGCTTCTTTGACTTGCTTTTCCTCACACGGATTGAAGCTTAGTCTTCGAACTCTCTTCTTCCCACACAGGTCGGAATAGTTCAACTTAGTCCATACAGGGCTAATGGTCTCAACAGTAAGGTTTTGAATCACACGAGTCAGAACAACAGTAAGTTGATCTTTTGATTTCCTGGAGTCTATCATGTTGATGGTAGTCCCTGTCTTTATTTGACCGATTTGAAGTTTATCATATTGATGGTATTCTCGGATTGGAGTTTATCATGTCGATGGTATTCCCAATTAATACTTGGTTGGTCATTGTTACTGATATTATGAATTTTTCGACTTTGCGTCGATGATTCGAAACTTGTTGCCATTATTTGGGTGGTTCATTAATAAGGTATTGTGTGTTATTGGTTTTTATCATGATTGATAATCATTTATCGTGATAGAGATTTGTTAATGTGATCCGATGTACAGAATTTGGCACAGAGTTATGATGACATTTTGAGAATTTTGGTATTTTTTGAGTACAGTACGGATGTTTGTGTTTGGTTTCATCTTGTTTGGGACTACGAGATGTATATAATTTTTAAGGAGTGGATTGGTATGACAAAGAGTTGTAAGGTTATGACGGTAAATTATAATGGTGATATTTCTTGCCTTGTAATTATATTATTATGTAATTATTTACGATGTTTTGATTGTTGTCATTGTTGAATATTGTGGCTGACCCAATCGTGGGTTTAGTTTTAGGTACTCGGGGATCGAGCTTGTATCGTTCGTGAAAATATGAGCTTCACATATGATACTGGTTATGACATGTATTTGGAAATCGAGTACTTTGGCTGTTTATTTTATTTTGCTGCAAATGTATTTTTAATTGTTGATTTTATCCGTTGCTGTATTTTAAATTTTTTTTAGTATTGTGCAAACTTGGGTATATTTTGGAAAACTAATTATCTAAACTATTTGATCACTGTACACCTTGCTTACAGCTTAGAATGGGGGCTTGAAGAAGTTGTACTCTTTTTCGAAGTTTGATGTGCGTAGCAGAAGTCTTAAATTAAGTTGCTGTAAGTACAGCGATTGGTGCTTACAAGGTTTTCAGAGCAAGCATACGATAAATCACAGGCAGTAAGAAAACAGTAAGTACTGGAAGTAATAATGCACAAGTTTAATGTGGTTCGAGGTAAACCCCTCTACGTCCACGGGTCCTCCACCCAGGAGTAAATAGTTTATTAAAATTAAGACGTACACAACTGTATGATTTTAACTAAACCGGTCGATGTATCATTCACACAGATTGATACAGCAGACCGTAGCTTGAGCCGTTCATACAGATTGATTTTAGGATTCTTTGACTTGCTTTTCCTCACACAGATTGAAGCTTAGTCTTCGAACTCTCTTCTTCCCACACAGGTCGGAATAGTTCAACTTAGTCCACACAGGGCTAATGGTCTCAACAGTAAGGTTTTGAATCACACGAGTCAGAACAACAGTAAGTTGATCTTTTGATTTCCTGGAGTCTATCATGTTGATGGTAGTCCCTGTCTTTATTTGACCGATTTGAAGTTTATCATATTGATGGTATTCTCGGATTGGAGTTTATCATGTCGATGGTATTCCCAATTAATACTTGGTTGGTCATTGTTACTGATATTATGAATTTTTCGACTTTGCGTCGATGATTCGAAACTTGTTGCCATTATTTGGGTGGTTCATTAATAAGGTATTGTGTGTTATTGGTTTTTATCATGATTGATAATCATTTATCAGGATAGAGATTTGTTTATGTGATCCGATGTACAGAATTTGGCACGGAGTTATGATGACATTTTGAGAATTTTGGTATTTTTGAGTACAAGACGGATGTTTGTGTTTGGTTTCATCTTGTTTGAGACTACGAGATGTATATAATTTTTAAGGAGTGGATTGGTATGACAAAGAGTTGTAAGGTTATGACGGTAAATTATAATGGTGATATTTCTTGCCTTGTAATTATATTATTATGTAATTATTTACGATGTTTTGATTGTTGTCATTGTTGAATATTGTGGCTGACCCAATCGTGGGTTTAGTTTTAGGTACTCGGGGATCGAGCTTGTATCGTTCGTGAAAATATGAGCTTCACATATGATACTGGCTATGACATGTATTTGGAAATTGAGTACTTTGACTGTTTATTTTATTTTGCTGCAAATGTATTTTTAATTGTTGATTTTATCCGTTGCTGTATTTTAAATTTTTTTTAGTATTGTGCAAACTCGGGTATATTTTGGAAAACTAATTATCTAAACTATTTGGTCACTGTACACCTTGCTTCTGACTTAGAATGGGGGCTTGAAGAAGTTGTACTCTTTTTCGAAGTTTGATGTGCGTAGCAGAAGTCTTAAATTAAGTTGCTGTAAGTACAGCGATTGGTGCTTACAAGGTTTTCAGAGCAAGTATACGATAAATCACAGGCAGTAAGAAAACAGTAAGTACTGGAAGTAATAATGCACAAGTTTAATGTGGTTCGAGGTAAACCCCTCTACGTCCATGGGTCCTCCACCCAGGAGTAAATAGTTTATTAAAATTAAGACGTACACAACTGTATGATTTTAACTAAACCGGTCGATGTATCATTCACACAAATTGATACAGCAGACCGTAGCTTGAGCCGTTCATACAGATTGATTTTAGGCTTCTTTGACTTGCTTTTCCTCACACAGATTGAAGCTTAGTCTTCGAACTCTCTTCTTCCCACACAGGTCGGAATAGTTCAACTTAGTCCATACAGGGCTAATGGTCTCAACAGTAAGGTTTTGAATCACACGAGTCAGAACAACAGATGTAGGCTTTGTAAATCTTCGCTGCAGTGTGCTGTACTCAGTTGAGGACTTAGTATTTCTTTACTCAAGAATATATGTTGTATGCTTAAAGAAATAGATTGCTCTTAGATAATGAATGCTTTGGATTCTTGATCAATCAGTAAGTCAGTCGTGTGAGCAATGTCCTCTTGCTTGGGCTATTTATAACCTTGGAAATAGATCCGTTATAAATATACTCATTATTCGGTTGGTGACATGTAGACATATCGGGTTGGTGGCTTGCAGAATGTTTGAGTTAAAGATGTCCGTATTTAATGCTTCAGATATTTTTTTTGATCCGCATTAAATGCTCTTCAGTCTACAATCTTTTCAGTCGCATTAAATATTATCTTATCAGCATTAAATGCTCATTTAAAACCATGAATACTTTGTGAATAAAGAAAGACTTATCTCACAACAGTATTAAACGTCTAAGTCTAAATCTTGTTGGATGTTATTTTACTTTCCCTAAGTAAAATACCTACAGCTTCTTTGCTGTAGCCAACATTTTATCTTGCTGTACGCTTCGAACCTCCGTATGGATGTAGGTTACATCTTTAGACACTGTATGATGTTCGCTGTAGGGACAGGCTGTAGGATGCATTTATCAAAGCACTTGGGGTATTATTTTTCCCAATAATTTGCCCACTTTTGATAATGTCAAAACTTCTTTAAAACTCAAGGCTGTCTTCAAGTCTTATGTCGGGTGGTCTGATCTTCGAGACTTAGACTAAAATTTGAACTGCTTGTAAGTTATAAAATTTTAAATCATACAAGACTAAGTGTACTAAAACTTCATCTATGATGGGATCGTAGGCAGAATCTTACAGCAAATAGTCTATCTTGATATAACTTAATCTATGAACTGTTCGCAGACAAGTTCTTATAGCTTTTAGACTTATCAATTTTTATACTTAGCAAAAATTTTAATATGTATCAGTAAATGAAGATCACGAGTTGTTATCTGTTGAGGTAAATCAAAATTTTATTGATAACATAAACTAGATTACAGCGCTTTTGGAATTGAAATTTTACGTCGGGAGCAAACAGACATAAAAGATACAGCTGTCAGGAATTATCTTCTATAATGCAGTTGTCTGGAAGACTTCTTGGAGGGATTATGATCGGTCCTCTCTACCAATTGACTAAGAAATCTCTGCCTCGGACCCTGTAGATATTTCTTCCTTCCAGGGTCACATCGTAGGCGAGAGTCTAGTCTTCTGGGTGAGTTATCCAGTCACCCTATAGATGCCTTGACTTAAGCTTCAGTTGTAATGGAAGCTTTCCTTCTAACAGGAGCCTTGAGAACTCTTTTGCAGCTTCCTACAGCATCTTGAAGTGATTGATCATGGCGGACTCTCTGATGAGAATACAAAAGTATCTCAACAGTTAATTATTCTTCCATGGCTTCAGTTCCTCTGTTGTCGGTTGTCTGTCTGTAGGGAGGGGAATCTCAGCAGGCTTCTGGACTGTATTCTTCCATGGGAATTTTAGATCCTAGAACTCAGGACGAGAACCAGTCACCTTATATCTTCTACCTCCTTGACCTGGCTCGGGTCTGGCCAGTCTCCTGATTGCAGCATCTACACTGTCATTCAGCAGTGCTTCCATCTCCCTTTCTCTCTCTAACCTCTATCTTCTCCCAGCTTCATGAGCATCTTCCCCATTTCTGGTATTATCAATCTGCATGATTTATCCCGAAGAATATCCATTTATTCAGCTTGCTTGTTCTGAATTTCTTTCACTAAGTCCACAAGGCATGCTACCGCTGTAGCTAGCAATTGATGATTAATACTGTATTCGAGGGTCCTTCTGTGTTCTCCCTTGATTAATGCACACTTCAGCTATAGGAAGATAACTGTACCATCTTCTACATACAATAAGAATATGACTTGTATTTCTGAATGTATGATTAATAAGAGTGAACAATGTATTCATGGGTCTTACGGTATTCCCCCTCAATTGATGAGTAAAGTAGAACTTACAGGAATTTTAATCAAGTTGTAGCTTTCCCAATTCCTGGCGGAGCATATAGAACCTCGTGTGCTGAGAGGTCTTGTGAAGATGTCGGCTATCTGAATATCTATATTGACTTTTCCGATCCAGACATCTTTATTCTTCACATAATTTCTGATGAAATGATGCTTCATATCAATGTTCTTGGTCCTCGAGTGCAATACAGGTTTGTGCGAGATTGCGCCCGTGCTGTCGCACATGATAGGAGTCTCTCTTGTCTCGATGCCATAATCTTGTAGCTATTGTTGCATCCAAATGATCTGGATGCAGCAGCTTCTAGCAGCATAATATTCTGACTCAGCTGTAGAAAGGGAGTTGGTCATTTGCTTCTTACTAAACCAGGACATAAGTCCAGGTCCAAAGAAGTGACAAGTCCTATTTGTACTCTTCCTGGGTCGCTGTAGCCTACCAAATTGAATCCTTCTTTCTTAGGATACCATAATCCTATATTAATTGTTCCTTTGACATACTTAAGGATTCATTTAGCTGTGGTGAAGTGTGACTCCTTAGAGGCAACCTGATATCGAGTACACACTCCTACAACAAATTGGATATCGGGCCTGCTAGCTGTCAGGTACAGGAGTGAGCTAATGAGCTTCTTGTAGCGCGATTGGTCCACTGGTTTTCCAGCTTCGTCAGCACTTATCTGTGTGGAAGTCCTCATGGGGGTAGATGATGACTTTGAAGTGTTCATCCTGAATTTGTTGAACAGCTCCTTGCTATACTTCTCCTGGTTGGTGAATATGCCTGTAGGTAATTGTTTGACATGCAACCCTAAGAAATAGCTAAGTTCTCCCATCATACTCATTTCAAATTTATTTTGCATGAGATAAGAGAACTTCTTACATATATCAAAGTTAGTTGAACCAAAAATAATATCATGCACATAAATTTGTACCATGAGAATATCATCACCTTTTTGGATTTTGAAGAGTGTCTTGTCGACAGCACCTTTCTCAAATTCACTGTTGATAAGATACGGTGACAGGATTTCGTACCATGCCCTGGGTGCTTGCTTGAGACACAATGCTTTCCTTAGCCTGTATACAATATCTCCTTCCTCCGTGTTGGCAAACCTGAGAGGTTGTTCAACATACACATCTTCAGCTAGGTCTCCAGTAAGGAATGCGCTCTTAATGTCCATTTGATATACGATAAAGTTCTTGTGAGCCGCAAAAGCTAAGATTATCCTAGTGGATTTTAGTCTGGCTACATGGGCAAATATTTCATTGTAGTCTAGCCTTTTTCCTCTTTGTAGCCTTGGGCAACTAGTCTGGACTTGTTCCTTATAACAAGGCCATTCTCGTCCTTCTTGTTTCGAAATACCCATTGGTTATAATTACAACTTTATGAGTTGGTCTGGGAACTAGGTACCAAAAATTGTTCCTTTTGAAATCATTAAGCTCTTCTTCAATAGATGAAATCCAATGAGAATTATCGATAGCTTCACTGCTCGAGACAGTTCAGACTGTGCTAAGAATACAACTAGTGTGCACTTGGAAAGTCTCTTAAGTTCAGCTTTGGACTTCCATCACTACACCATATATGACTTTCAACAACATTTTTTTGATGTTACAAGCAAAAGTGTAGCCTTAGGTGCCTTAAAATTGGTCAAATTTGATTTAAGGCTACACATTTTTCTAACGTTATTATTGATAAAAATTAGTGTTACCATAGACTAAATTGAATATCTACGCTAACAAAAAATTTGGTGTAGCCATTGCTATGTAAAAAAAGTGTAACTAAACACTAAAGAGGAAGAAACTTCTGGTCCCCTTCAATTTCTTTATTTTTTTAGGGCTGTCTAAATGGTTCCCGGTTCTCGGTTAGAACCGGAACATGTGATTCAGTTAACCGAGAACCGTATTGACGCTTCTTGGTGCGGTTTCCGGTTAGCATTTTTGTGGATAAATCGGTTTTTGGTTTAACCGATCGGTTCCGAACCTAGAACCGCGAATAATTAATAAATATTATTATATTAATTATTATTTATTAAATAATAATTATTTTTTTTTGCCTAACCCTAAATGAATCGTCCAAGCCCAGAAGACTCCCTCATTTCTTCTCCCTCAGTTCTTCTCCCTCAGCTCGACGGGACCCGACCACAGCTCCCCTCTCAGTCTTTCCCGCACCGCGCCTCCCGCACTCTCTGCACGTTTCAACCGCTCCACGCCGCGACTCCATCAGTCCCTCTCGCTCTTAATTTCCTGTGGCCGTCCGCTCGCAGCAGCACCCGTCTCTTGGCAGTCGGCTCTCCCCAATCACCTCTCCTCCCGTCGCTCGCCCCGACCTCCTCCCTCTCACTCTCAGGTTAGTTATTTGCAGTCAGCTCCCCTCTCCTCCCTTGGATTTGATTTTTTATTTTCTGTGAATGTAAAAAAGTCCCAAATCCCAGATTCCTAAATTGATGTCGCCCCAGGCTTCATTTGCATCTTCTAATTGATACAGTGTGGTGATTGATATTTTTATCTGATTCCTCTGTAATTTCGAATGATTTTTTTTCTAATTTTTTTTGTCGTATTTCTATTAGAAGTGTGGTGATTTTGCTGTACTGACATTTTTATTTGATTGATATTTTTTTAATTTGCATCTTCAATTCGCAATGTGGTGATTTTGATTGTCAGTCCCAAATCTCAGATTTTTTTTCTATTTTTTTTCCTTTAACAAATCTCAGAATCACAAGGGTCTTTGGAGCTTTGAGAGTAGAAGTTTTTCACTATCTCCATTGTTCTCTACTTTTGAAACTTGATAATCCATACTTAAATGCCCCGACTATCCAACTTTCCGAATACTAACATGTAGACTTTGTAAGTCCCAATTACTTGTATCATTAACAATCTTGAAGACTGTGATTATGGGTTAGCCATCCTATTGCTGGGTGAAGATGGTACACAATATTTTGTTAACTATCCAAGTTATCCGAGTATTAACACTTCTTCTTGACACTTTGTGCATATGGCTCGGAGGATGGAGGTGGGAATATTGGTGTTCTAAACTAACTCCTACATTATTGCTTCCTAAACTAACCCTTACTACACTATTGGCTTTAATTTCATATTTAATTGTATCAATATTAATATGAAATTCTAACCATTATTTTCATCCTCTGTAAACACTAATGTGAAAACTCCTTTCTTCACTCAAGTTATGTTGTTCCTTTTAGCAAAAGCATAACATTCTCGATAAGAGTGAGTTTCTATAGTTTCTTTTGTTTTATGTATGAATACACCAGAAATAAAAAAGTATTGTAACAGTTATCTCTTCAACAAACCGCCTGCCAAAATAAATTTGAGGTTTTATTTTCCTACTCAATCTTTTTGAATCTCGGCACCAGATGCCTTTTAGAGAATTGTATTTTGCACAGTTAATGTTAATGTATGGCTAGTGATAATGCCAATAATGCCCATCAATGCTCCTTAATTAACATCATGTGCCCAAATGAATCGCTAATATCCTTACAGGCGTTTTCTACCCGTTTTTCGGATTATAAAAAAATTAATTACTACTTATAAAAAAAATGTTTTCCACAACAATGAACGATAAGGTGCGATTACAGGCTCGGTACTTTAATATCTGGAATTTCTACTACAGCTGTTTGATATTATTTTATCCGAGTTATATTGTACAGCGTGGAATCTGTACAGTAGGGATAAAATAAATAAAGGACTGAGATGTCAGTATCGGTATAATTGTCGTATCTGGTCGACAGTTACATTTGAGGATATCGTGTATCAGGTTATCGTACTTTCGATATAGAGTATATCGTATAAGAATATTATTGGATTCAGTGTTTGTGTTCAGTGTGTCTTATGTTCGTTTTTGGTACGTCAAGATGTCGGACAGAAATTGCGGAAAATGGCTAAGTGTTCATTAGCGCACGCTACTGGGTACAGGTAGCGCACGCTACGAAGTATTGATAGCGTACGCTAAGAGGTTCGGTTACGTACGCTAAGAAGGACCCCTTACGTACGTAACGACTTGCTGGGTTAGTTCCGGAAGGTGGCCGACAGGTAGGCCCAGGTTGATTTTTTATATTCAGTTAGCGCACGCTAACGTATGTTGGTTAGCGCACGCTAACATAAGATCGCCAATAATGGAATCTTAGCTTTCGGCGGGTGGACCCGGCCACTTACGACGCGTGTCCAGATAAGGTCAGCGGGTGTTTGTCATGTAGGGCTAGCACACGCTAAACCGTATGGTTAGCGCACGCTAATTCCATATCGGTCAAAGGAATCCCGATAATCGCGGATGCTTTCGGCATGTGGGGGCACGAGTGGTAGGTGTGTACTGTAGCAAGTCAACTTCGGATAGCGCACGCTAAGGTAAATGACTTGCGTACGCTAAGCAGGATGTTTTACGTACGTTAATGCATGGGCATTACGTACGTAAGCTAGTTTACGAAGCGAGGCAGTAGCCTATGGGCTTTGATAGCGCACGCTAACAAAGTCAGTTAGCGCACGCTAAGGCGGTAGCGCACGCTAAACATGAGATGATAGCGCACGCTAATAATGAATATTATAAAAGGGGACATAAGGGTGCTGAGAAGCATTTCGTCATTTTCTTCTTTCAGTCGAGAGAGAGAGTTGGGATATATTTGAGGTTCCCAAACAATGTATAATGATAATCTTTAACAACATTAGATTGAGAGCTTGGATTCAAGCCTTGTCCTTCAAGTTATTCATGATTCTTTGGATGGAGTTCTAGTGTTCTTCTTTTTGGTTCATCTAAACCAGGTAATCTTCGTATTCCTTCGTTAGTGGTTCGTTTTTCTTGGATGATTTCATGCAAGGAGCATGTTGGATAATCATATGATGATGTTATATGAGATTCAATTGAATTTTGATAAGAGTTTCGGATGTTAGTTAAGATTCTTCATACCATAAGGATGTTGATTCATTTAACCCGATCTAAGAAGGATTTCTGAATCTTGGTAATTATATTGGTCGATTTATATGAGATGAATCATGATACTAGGTTGAATTCCAGATTTAGCATGATACGATCTTTGTTATCGAGTAAGTTTGATTGTTGATGTTGTTATTGATATGTGGACATTGACATGATCATTGTGATAATTATGGGGTCGTTTATCTTCAAGAGATATGGAGATTTATGCCTCCCTTCATTCGGATTCGTAGTCGCAAGATGTGAGTCGATCTTTGGAATGCATGTAACTGCACGTCATTAGCGCACGCAAAGCCTACTGGCTAGCGCACGCTATCGGGAACAACTTAGCGCACGCTACGGTAAGAGATTAACGTGCGCTAAATCAACAGGCAGGGTAATATATTCTGTTTCGGTTATGAATTCATGATGGTTTGATTTGGTTTGTTCTGACTGCGTTTATTCGAGGTTGTGTTGAACCGTTGAGTTCGATTGGTTAGTTTTGTCGGTTGTTGATTGTTATCGGATGTATGTTATTTGATTACTTCGATAGGTTGAGATTATTGATCGGCGATTATAACCGGATGTTGCGGTCGTGTTCGAGTGTGTTCGTGAATTGCATGGTCAGGGCCGAGGAGCTCGTAGATGAAGGCATTGTGACTGGTAGCGGCTTCATCATCATCGTATCGGTATCGAGGCAAGTTATTACTTGCTCAGTTATAATATTTAATGAATGGTTTCAGTTTCATTTCGTTTATAATGCATATAGCGATGATTATTATTGTGAACTCTGGGTATTCGGATCGCATATCGTTCCTTCGATTCTGGGAGGTAAATCATAATGTATATGCTTTATCTCAGTTATTGGTATGTTCGAGTATCGAGGTTACATTATGGTAAAGACAAGGATATGAGTATCTATAGTTCATTGTACGTTTGGATCGCGGAGCATTGAGGATAATCGTCGGTGATGATTGTACATTGAGGTTGCTCCTGAAGGACTCGGGGCAAGTGTTCCATATTGATTATGGTTTAGTGTTATTTATTTTGGTCTCGTACATTTTCTTTCATGTTGTTGAACATGAAGTCGTCCTAGTAAATTGTCATGTTGTCGTGCATGTTATGTTGTTCATGTTGATGAACGTGTTGATTTGCATATGTGTATGCATATTGTGTTGTTTAAGTTGTGTAAATAATCCGATGGGATTATGAGGATCTATGCTGAGGGCGCTGGATCGAATGTCCATCATGCGTTGGTTCGACGGGATCATCATGAGGATCTATGCTGAGGGCGCTGGATCGTTGGACAGGTTTTCCACCATGCGTTGGTTCGACGGGATCATCATGGGGATCTATGCTGAGGGCTCTGGATCATTGTATTACCAGTATTGTGTTGATGGAATCTTGTGAATTCGCATCATTGATTTTATCATGTGTTGTTGTTCATATGTGTATTATTGGTTATCCACCTTATGATGATCTGATAGGATCATCAAGGGGATCTATGCTGAGGGCGCTGGATCGTCGGATTTCCATTGAGTATACATGATTGTTATTGTTGTGATCATATTGACGCGGTCATATGAGTATGCATTTATAGGTCTTGTGTTAGGACCGTGTCCATATTGCATTATTCTGATCTCGGATTAGACTGATATGATTGTCGTGGCACTTCATATCTCAAGGTATGTCCCGTATTTTCCTTTGGTATTTGTCCTTGATGAACAATCGGTTATCATCTTGGGATTTGATGATATTATTCGATGGATCGTATTGGTCAGAAATGGTATATTTCCGTATCGTGAGTTGGTTATGATAGTTTGAGAATCTTGAGTATTGTTTGAGGTACAATACAGATATTATGTTCGAGTTTATTGGTTAATCGAGTACAGGATGTGAAATGTAATAATGGTTATTCTGATGAGAATTACTTGAGTAAGTAAAGTTATGGCGGTAAGATTACGTTAGTCGTATTCTTATTTTGTATTCTCATTGGTATGTAATTATTAATGTGATGTGACGGTTATCATTGTTGGATATTATGGCTGACCCCGTCGTGGGATTTATTTTTAGGTTTTTGGAGTATCGAGCTTGTAGCGGTCGTGAAGAGATGAGCTTCCTGAGGATACCGCTATGACATGTTTGTGTATTGAGTTTCTTGATTGGTTCTCGTGTTCATTTGCTAGAGTATCTTTATGGTTGGTCTTTTTCCGCTGCGTGAGTATTCTGAAATGCTCTTTTGGTATCTGGTAACTGAGGTTACTTTGGAAATCATTTTCTAAACTTTTGAGTGTCGGCAGTTTGGCCTTGCAATTTCAAATGAGTTTTTACGACGGTTTTCGATAAATGGATTTATTAAGTCTTTGTGAATTTTTAAAGATAGTACCGTCGTTGGCCTCTTGGGCATTTGTTAATGTTTGCGAAAATTCTTTTAGCCTTGTGGGTTCTATCTCGGGGCCCACGGCGCTGTAATATTTCCGGTTAAATCTGGGGGTGTTACAGAATATGGTATCGGAGCTTAGGTTGAGAAAACCTAGGCATTTGGGTCGAGTTGGGTCGTGTTTTTGTTGCGTCATTCGAGTTTTCGATTGACAAATGTTAGAGCCGTTAGTCTTTGTTGTTCACTCAGGCTTGTGCGTTATCGGATTTGCCAGTATCGTACTGGGCTTGTTATAACTTTTCCAAATGATGTTAACGAGATTCTCTGGAATGAGATGTATTGTGTTCTTGAGTCGAATTGATTTGGCAAACGTGTGTTTTGAAAATATCCATGTCGAGTATTTTCTAGAGTCGAGACATGTGCCAGTATCACGGGGAATCGTCGGCTTCACGATCTGTAAGTATTTGGATTTTTGAATTTCATTGAGATTTATTGCCGTTCTAAGTTGATATGTTTTGAGATTCAGCAGATATCATGCGTTACAGTATGAGATGTCAGAGTGGGACAGGATTGATGATCTTGAGAAACTATGATTTTGGAAATCAGTATGTTGGTTAGATTTTGGAACGGAATTGTGCATTTGGGGAGAAATATTGTGCATGGTTGAGAAGAACATGTAGCATGTTAATACATTTTGAGATATATGAACTGCTTTTGATCATTTGAAAATGATACCTTTCAAAATGAATGTTTTACGGATGTTTTACGGAAAATGATTTTGGGCGAGACCCAATCGATTTTGAAATAGTTTTGTTAGTCGCGAATTGGAGTACTAACAGAGTTTTCTACTTTTTAAACTTCTTGTAATGCGGAACAAGATACGGGCTGAGACCCTAATGTTTCAAAAGAAAGCTTTTCTATTTTCTAAAACTCCCGAGATTTGTAAAACTCTTTATCAATCGTTTATTTATTTTGTTCCTACCTTTTGAGGTTTTGGTTCACTTGTTCAAATGGAACTTCTGGGGAAGTCTTTCGTTGTGTTTGATTTGTTGATTTGTTTCAATGTTTTGTCATATCATATTTGAGGTGATCCAGGATGGATTAAGGATTGACGTTGCGAGTAGTATGTAGAGAGGAGTTTTTATCAGAGTCTATATATTTGAGATTTTGGAACTCTATCGTGTGGTTTTCTGATGGAATATCAGTGGATATTGGTGACGAGCCGAAGTGGTATACAGGAGTATGGATATGCACAAGCATTTGCATAAATTCCATTTTATTTAATCGTGTCTATTCGAAAAGAATTTTGATCGAGAACTTGGCACCAGCGAGCCGATTTAATTTTTAAAATTGATTTCGTGGTCTTACGAAAATTTATGTTTTGAGTTTTCAAACTCTTGAAAGAACTTTCGAAAATTGTCTTCGTGACAAGAATATATGATTTCAAACTGGCTTTGGAAATGTGATTGATGTACATACGCATTTAGTGCATCGAACATATCATATCGAGGGTACAAGGAAAAGAGATTCGAAGTTTAGTATGGTAGATTGGTTATGCAAGGATGATCGGTTGTTTGATCAGATAAGAGAAATATACTGCTTGTTGTAGATTCATGTGCAGGATGTAAATTTAGAACTTTGGACTTTGTAAAACCGGGACATACGTGCTATGTGAGTCCATGGGTGCGGTAGTAGCGCAATCTTACCATAGTGATCTTTGAATGATTTCTTTGTAAGTGTAAATTTGGGGATGGTGACCCTATGCTGGTTGTTTTGGATATTGAGTGGTCGTTCCCACTCCTTGTATGAATTGATATGTTCGTCGATTTGCGATTCGTTATTCGTATGCCGAGGGAAATGTTCGCCAACTGGGTATGTTTATTGAGATCTACTGTACGTGATTGATTTGTCGTTTTGAGAATGTTATTATTTCGTATATATGTTTCTGTGGTTCTGTGTTGATCGTGTTGGAGTTTACCGTGTGAAGGTATTCTCGATTTTCGTTGATCGTTCGTCGGTAATATTGGAGTTTATCACGTTGATGATATTCTCGAGTGTGTTTTGACCTCTGGTTGGTCATATTGGAATTTATCATGTCGATGATAAATTCGGTTGATTGTTGATCATTGTTGGTGATCATCTGAGCGTTCGGATTTTGTGTCGGTGTCTCAGGATTCGTGTCGTTTTGGGTAGTTGTTTCACAGATATATCGGATATTATTCGTTTTATCGAAATTGGAATTTGATCATGTGATCAGGCAAACATGATTTGTCACGGATAGATTATTTCATCTGACAATGATATAATTTTGTTGAGACTCAAGGAATCGTGATTGTAAGCGTATTGGGACTGTACAGTGAGATCGCTTGCCAGTATCTCAGGAGATCGTCGACCTGCGTATTGTAAGTGTACTCTCTTGGTTATTCAGTAATGATGATGATTGATCGTTGTCGTGATGGCTTGGGATATTTTGGTTGAATGGTATGTTTGTTTGTTTTTATGACGGATTGCAAGTTTCGAGGACGAAACTTATTTTAAGTGGTGTAGAATGTAATATCCGGAATTTCTACTACAGCTATTTGATATTATTTTATCTGAGTTATATTGTACAGCGTGGAATCTGTACAGTAGGGATAAAATAAATAAAGGACTCAGATGTCAGTATCGGTATAATTGTCGTATCTGGTCGACAATTACATTTGAGGATATCGTGTATCAGGTTATCGTACTTTCGATATAGAGTATATCGTATAAGAATATTATTGGATTCAGTGTTTGTGTTCAGTGTGTCTTATGTTTGTTTTTGGTACGTCAAGATGTCGGACAGAAATTGCGGAAAATGGCTAAGTGTTCATTAGCGCACGCTACTGGGTACAGGTAGCGCACGCTACGAAGTATTGATAGCTTACGCTAAGAGGTTCGGTTACGTACGCTAAGAAGGACCCCTAACGTACGTAACGACTTGCTGGGTTAGTTCTGTAAGGTGGCCGACAGGTAGGCCCAGGTTGATTTTTTATATTCAGTTAGCGCACGCTAACGTATGTTGGTTAGCGCACGCTAACATCAGATCGCCAATAATGAAATCTTAGCTTTCGGCGGGTGGACCCGGCCACTTACGACGCGTGTCCAGATAAGGTCAGCGGGTGTTTGTCATGTAGGGCTAGCGCATGCTAAACCGTATGGTTAGCGCACGCTAATTCCAGATCGGTCAAAGGAATCCCGATAATCGCGGATGCTTTCGGCATGTGGGGGCACGAGTGGTAGGTGTGTACTGTAGCAAGTCAACTTCGGATAGCGCACGCTAAGGTAAATGACTTGCGTACGCTAAGCAGGATGTTTTACGTACGTTAATGCATGGGCATTACGTACGTAAGCTAGTTTACGAAGCGAGGCAGTAGCCTATGGGCTTTGATAGCGCACGCTAACAAAGTCAGTTAGCGCACGCTAAGGCGGTAGCGCACGCTAAACATGAGATGATAGCGCACGCTAATAATGAATATTATAAAAGGGGACATAAGGGTGCTGAGAAGCATTTCGTCATTTTCTTCTTTCAGTCGAGAGAGAGAGAGAGTTGGGATATATTTGAGGTTCCCAAACAATGTATAATGATAATCTTTAACAACATTAGATTGAGAGCTTGGATTCAATCCTTGTCCTTCAAGTTATTCATGATTCTTTGGATGGAGTTCTAGTGTTCTTTTTGGTTCATCTAAACCAGGTAATCTTCGTATTCCTTCGTTAGTGGTTCGTTTTTCTTGGATGATTTCATGCAAGGAGCATGTTGGATAATCATATGATGATGTTATATGAGATTCAATGGAATTTTGATAAGAGTTTCGGATGTTAGTTAAGATTCTTCATACCATAAGGTTGTTGATTCATTTAACCCGATCTAAGAAGGATTTCTGAATCTTGGTAATTATATTGGTCGATTTATATGAGATGAATCATGATACTAGGTTGAATTCCAGATTTAGCATGATACGATCCTTGTTATCGAGTACGTTTGATTGTTGATGTTGTTATTGATATGTGGACATTGACATGATCATTGTGATAATTATGGGGTCGTTTATCTTCAAGAGATATGGAGATTTATGTCTCCCTTCATTCGGATTCGTAGTCGCAAGATGTGAGTCGATCTTTGGAATGCATGTAACTGCACGTCATTAGCGCACGCTAAGCCTGCCGCTAGCGCACGCTATCGGGAACAACTTAGCGCACGCTACGGTAAGAGATTAACGTGCGCTAAGTCAACAGGCAGGTAATATATTCTGTTTCGGTTATGAGTTCGTGATGGTTTGATTTGGTTTGTTACATTGCGTTTATTCGAGGTTGTGTTGAACCGTTGAGTTCGATTGGTTAGTTTTGTCGGTTGTTGATTGTTATCGGATGTATGTTATTTGATTACTTGATAGGTTGAGATTATTGATCGGCGATTATAACCGGATGTTGCGGTCGTGTTCGAGCGTGTTCGTAGTGCATGGTCGGGGCCGAGGCTCGTAGACGAAGGCATTGTGGTAGTAGCGGCTTCATCATCATCGTATCGGTATCGAGGCAAGTTATTACTTGCTCGGTTATAATATTTAATGAATGGTTTCGATTTCATTTCGTTTATAACGCATATAGCGATGATTATTATTGTGAACTCTGGGTATTCGGATCGCATATCGTTCCTTCGATTACGGAGGTAAATCATAATGTATATGCTTTATCTCGATTATTGGTATGTTCGAGTATCGAGGTTACATTATGGTAAAGACGAGGATATGAGTATCTATAGTTCATTATGCGTTTGAATCGCGAGCATTGAGGATAATCGTCGGTGATGATTGGACATCGAGGTTGCTCCCAGAAGGACTCGGGGCAAGTATTCCATATTGATTATGGTTTAATGTTATTTATTTTGGTCTCGTACATTTTCTTTCATGTTGTTGAACATGAAGTCGTCTAGTAAATTGTCATGATGTCGAGCATGTTAAGTTGTTCATGTATATGAACGTGTTGATATACAAATGTGTATGCATATAGTGTACTTAATGTTGAGTAAATAATCCGATGGGATTATGAGGATCTATCTTGAGGGCTGGATCGAATGTCAATCATGCGTTGGTTCGACGGGATCATCATGAGGATCTATCTTGAGGCGCTGGATCGTTGGACGGAGTTTTCCACCATGCGTTGGTTCGACGGGATCATCATGGGGATCTATCTTTGAGAAGCTGGATCGTTGGATTACCGGTATTGTGTTGATGGAATCTTGTGAATTTGCATCATTGATTTTATCATGTGTTGTTGTTCATATGTGTATTGTTGGTTATCCACCTTATGATGATCGATAGGATCATCAAGGGATCTATCCGAGGCGCTAGATCGTCGGATTTCCATTGAGTATACATGATTGTTATTGTTGTGATCATATTGACGCGGTCATATGAGTATGCATTTGTAGGTCTTGTGTTAGGACCGTGTCCGTATTGCATTGTTCTGATCTCGGATTAGACTGATATGATTGTCGTGGCACTTCATATCTCAAGGTATGTCCCGTATTTTCCTTTGGTATTTGTCCTTGATGGACAATCGGTTATCGTCTTGGGATTTGATGATATTATTCGATGGATCGTATTGGTCAGAAATGGTATATTCCCGTATCGTGAGTTGGTTATGATAGTTTGAGAATCTTGATTATTGTTTGAGGTACAATACAGATATTATGTTCGAGTTTATTGGTTAAATGAGTACAGGATGTGAAATGTGATAATGGTTATTCTGATGAGAATTACTTGAGTAAGTAAAGTTATGGTGGTAAGATTACGTTGGTCGTATTCTTATTTTGTATTCTCATTGGTATGTAATTATTAATGTGATGTGACGGTTATCATTGTTGGATATTATGGCTGACCCCATCGTGGGATTTATTTTTAGGTTCTTGGAGTATCGAGCTTGTAGCGGTCGTGAAGAGATGAGCTTCCCGGAGGATACTGGCTATGACATGTTTTGTGTATTGAGTTTCTTGATTGGTTCTCGTGTTCCGCTGCTAGAATATCTTTATGGTTGGTCTTTTTCCGCTGCGTGAGTATTCTGAAATGCTCTTTTGGTATCTGGTAACTGAGGTTACTTTGGAAATCATTTTCTAAACTTTTGAGTGTCGGCAGTTTGGCCTTGCGATTTCAAATGAGTTTTTACGACGGTTTTCAATAAATGGATTTTATAAGTCTTTGTGAATTTTTAAAGATAGTACCGTCGTTGGCCTCTTGGGCATTTGTTAATGTTTGCGAAAATTCTTTTAGCCTTGTGGGTTCCATCTCGGGGCCCACGGCGCTGTAATATTTCCGGTTAAATCTGGGGGTGTTACAGGTACCAACCTGCAAAACATATCCAATGAAACAATGTGGCCGAGTTTGTCCCTTTTAGCTTCTGGATTGGTACTCATTTATACATCACCATGGGACAGATCAAGCCTTGATCTGTACTGTTCATACCATATCAAACCCAAAAATGGTTTAAAATCTTGCGCATAAAAAATTTAAGATTGTATCTTAAAGCAATGTGATTGCATACTTTAATAACTATCCATTTTTGTATTTTTAAATTTTGAACTTAGTTTTTTCTTTTCGTACACTTCTAAAAGTGACTTGAGATAAATTTTAAGCATTTTGATTAAGATCCTAAGTTGTACTCATCAAACCCATACATATTATAAGGCTCACTCCTTATTTCAAGTTATCGTTATCATTTAATATAATTCAAACTCATTCCATATAAAACACTCTCAAAATCGGCTCTTTCCATATATCAAAACTCTTTGCTCACACCATGATCCCGATATTCAAGCTCGTCACAATGATATATTGATAGTAAAATCACAAAATTTTGGTGTAGATTATCCGAATTCAAGCAAAATTCAGGTTCGATATCTCAATTCAAGCAAATCTCAGTTTTGATTTCTCAATTCAAGCATTGGTTCTCAATTTTCATTATCTTCCTCTGCATTATTAATTGAGTTTTGATTGATTTTCTGCTTCTGATTTCAGTTTCAATGGAGTGTCAACAAATTACTTTTCCTTCATCTATCGATTCTTCTATTCCTTCATATGTGATTCTGGCTCAACAAATTGTTCTTGCTTCATCTACCGATTCTTCTTCGCTTTCAAGTACAAGTTATAATCTTTCTTTTATTTTCTGTGTATGTAGTGCTTGTTTCATTTTTTGCTATTTATGTGATAATGTGTATGAAATTGGTACTATTATCACGTGTGTTATGTATTTAAGTATAATGTTTATGTAATTTGTTCATTTGATTGTCTTTTCATGATGTACATGTATTTACACAATAATATGTTATGAAGTTGGTATTATTACCATGTGGAATGTGATCTGGAACAATTATCTAGTTTTTTCTTTCATTTAGTTTGTATTTCGCTTTACAATTGTTGTTATTGATCCATCCAACCGTGGAACTTGGAAGGATTTGGTTTTTAAGGATTATGATGTCGTATTTCAATTCTATAAGAGCCATTATCTTAAATTTGTATGTTACAAAGAAGGTGTTAAAAGAGAATCTAAGAACTCGGGAAAACCTGATTTTCATCATAGGGCTAATGTTAGAGTATGTTGTCCTGCCTTTTTGAAGGCTGATTGAATATATCTCTTCAAGTTTACAAGATAAAAGAGTGGCGTGAGGAGCATAACCATGACTTCATTGCTGCTGAACATGTTCACATGCTTGCTGCTAGGCACATTGATGCTGGTCAAGCAGTTCTTATTGAAAATAATATTAAATGTGGTTTGTCACTTCGGAAGACTTTTGAAAATATGACTGTTGCTGCCGGTGGTAGCGAAAACCTTCATTTTATGAAGACTGGTTTGAAAAACTGGATCAATACAAAAAAGGAATATTGAAATGCTTCCTGGAGAACGTACGATGTTGAGTAGTTAGCTTCGAGAACCACAAAGGTTGAATCCAGGGTTCTATTATAACATGCAAGTCGATGCGGATGAAGTTATTGCTTCCATTTTATGTGCTGATTCACGAATGATTGCTGATTACAAACTTTTTGGGGATTTTGTTAGTCTTGAAACTACTTTCCAAATCTAACAATGCACATCGTCCATTAGGTATGATTCATGTCTCTTAGTGATTATGTATTTCTTTTTTGTCATGATTATTTGTACCTCTCCCATTCTTGTACCAACTTAAGTTTTATATGTTTATTTCTATTTTTTTCGGTTCTTTTATATATTCTTTATTATTGTATTTCAGGTACCTTTGTTGGTTTTAATCACTGTTGGAACAATATGCAACCTTAGATTAGAGGGTGGGGGGTGAATAAGGTATGCAACTGTTATGGACTCTTTTCGACTTATATAAAATATGTATGCACAATCTAAAATGTAGCGGAATAATAATGCTCAATACAGATAATCACTATAATATAAAGAGCAGTGCACACATATTTAAGCCTAGTACTATATGACAGATATTGATATAATGATGATATTTAAGGCAGTATAATGTCTAATGCAGGTATGGATCATGATTTTAGCGAGGTTCAGGATAATGTCCCTAGTACCAGTTACGGATCCTCGGCCTTCAGTTGAAGGACTTGAGTACTAAACCACTGCGCTTTTCTTTAATAGCAATATAGAGTCTTTACTACTTAGTAATCTTTATGTCTTACGGCCCTAGTCACCCGACTAGTCCACCCAAGCTCCTCACTCAGAATTTCAAAAATCCATAGTCTCCTCGACTAAGAACCCAAGCTCCTCACTCAGGATTTCAACGAAACTAGTTTCATCAACTAGGCCACCTAAGCTCATCACTTAGGATATCTCACACACAAGTGATGATAGATCCAACTATCTCACAATATCCCTCAACGGATTGATAAAACATTACAAAAGACTGAACTATGAAATTCTCTCAAACAAAACAGTTTACACATTATGTAAGAGAATTTATATTTATATTTCCTTTAAAGCTTAGAATGTCTGAGATTTGTTAACACAAATTGAAAAAAAAATGTCTGAGATTTATGTTAACAGTCTTGAGCCTCTGATCAACTAGGACATTTTTTGTTCAATTTGTGTTAGCAGTCTTGAGCCTCTGATCATTTTAACAATGTTCATGATCACCTCATCTGCAACAGACCTTGTGTAATGTTTGTAGAATGGATTTATGATGTTACGTCATTGAAAGACAGTAATATCATGAATTTTGAACTAGATACCAGATAGGAAGCAGTAAAATATAAATGTAGTGGATCAGGAATAGAGTAGGATATTGGTGTCCTATTTGTTGTAGATTTTAGATGGCCTTGGTTGACATTTAAGATGGCCATGGTTGATGAGTACAATTCTACTTATATATTGCTTTTATGTTTGGTGTTGGTATATATTGTTTTACAATTTTATTGAAATTCTAGATGTGCTGCATATTGTTATTTTGTTAATAGGGTAGTTGACTTATGAAGCAGGAATTAAGATGATTTTCCATTATTGTTATTGTTTGTATTTTATGTTTCTGTTGATTATTTGAGGGAAATACTTGATACTTTTATTTACAGGTTGATGTTGAGAAAGCTCTTGAAACTGAAGGTGTTGAGGCTGCTAATAAATTGATTCATGATGGCAAAGAACACCGACCATCTTATCTAATTGGGAGACTTATTCAGAAAAAGGAACCAAAGTCGAAGTCTTGAGCATCACCATCTGTTCAAGTTGGTGATCAGTACGTGGTGTACCTACAGGGCTCAACTTCAACAAGAGATGGACGAAAAACTTGACCAAAAAGTTCGAGAAATGATGAAAATGTTGGCTGAGAAGAATCCAGATTTGAACTTAAAGATTGATGACTCTCAGAAATCAGTCGAGGAGTCCTATGGGGATGACAATGTCACTCCTTGACTGATCTCATTATTTTATATTTGTGCTAGCTAAGTGCCTCAATTAGTTTTGTTATATTTATGGATTGAATATTTGGTAGTCATGTATTTTGGATGTTGTTATGATTGGCAGTGTTTTAATGGTATTTACTGTTTCATGGTGATATCTATTTTTTAATATAATATGTTGTTTTTTTACCATGAAAAATGTTGGCAAAAACCTGTAAAAATGTAGCCATAGACTCTAATTTATAATTCTTCCTGTTGGCAAAGATTAAAAGTGTATTGGCAAAAGTTAGAACTGTTTATATATAAGTGTAGCCATAGTGTTGAAGTTGTTGGTAAAGATGTCAAAGTGTTTCACAATTTAATGTTACATTAGACCTTATGAGTGTTAGCATAGGTATACAGCTACACAAATATTTGTGTCACTAAATATATAAAAGTGTGGTCTTAAGTCTACAGCCACACAAAATCTAGTGTAGGCGCAGACAAGAAAAGTGTTGGCATAGGGGTCTATTGTTACACTTTTTTCACATGTTACCAAAAACAAGAAAAGTGTTACCTTAGACCCCAATGGTTGCGGCCGTTTTTGTAACACCTTCAAATTTCGTCAAAGTGTAGCCGTAGCCTTTTTTTTTGTCTTCAGCAACACTTTTTGGACTTTTGAACACAATTTTTCAGGTGTTGCTGAAACCCATATATGGTGTAGTGCATACAGGGAATGGGGACTGCTTAGGTCCATATTCTGTTTCCTCTTGTGCACAGAGTACAGTTCCTTGTGTACTCTGTATTCTTCTTCTAGTGGAAACACCAGCATGAACATCACCAATTATTAACTCCTGAGGGTGATCTCTTAACCACCTCCTGTCGGGTTCTAATTCAGCATCCTTTGCTGTGTCCTGTTGGGTTGTAGGTTCAGCTTCAACTTCCACAGTATCAGCTTCAACTACCTCAGCTGTTCCTACAGCAGTGGGTTTATATTCTAGAGTGGCGATAGGTTCTTTATGAGGCTGTGGGATTTCTTCAAGAGATAAAGTTTGGACAGACTGGGTTAGGTTATCTATTCCTGCAGGATCGCAAATAGGGTTCATCGAAGACCGCATGGACTGACTCCTTTATAGTCAATTTTCTTTGGTTGAAAATCCTGAATGGCTTGCTGACAGAGGAGTATCCAACAAATATACCCTCATCGGATTTCTCACCAGAGGACTTGAGCTGATCCTTTCCATTATTAAGAATGTAACACCTGCATCTAAAAATGTGAAAATACACAACAGTGGGAGTTTTATTATTCCATACCTCGTATGCGGTTTTGTTGTGGTGCTTGTTGATGATAGAGCTGTTTTGTGTATAGCACGCTGTATTTGTGGCTTCTCCCCTGAAATACTGTGGCAACTTGCTTGCAGCTATCATTGTTCTTGTTGCCTCCTCTAGTGTCATGTTTTTTCGCTCGACAACACCATTTTGTCGAGGAGTCCGGGCTACTGAATATTCATGTTGTATGCTATTATTCGCACAATACTGCTCTATGAAACGGTTTGTGAATTCTGTACTTCTATCGGACCAAATGGATACAATGCTTAGCCCTTTCTCATTTTGAATCTTTTTAAGGTAATCCGGCAGCTTCGTGGTTGTCTCTTTCTTCTTTCTCAAGAATATAATCCATGAATACCTAAGAAATCATCAATGGTAACAAGATAATATTTCTTACCTCCCAGCTGACAGGGTCTACAGGTCCATAAAGATCCATATGGAATAAATTCAGGATCCTGTGGGTTGAGAGATATCATTTCCTCTTCAGAGATGTCTTGACTTGCTTGCCTTTCTGACAGGGTCTGCATACACTGTTCTTATGAAATGGAAAATCGAGCAAGCCTCTGACCCTTCCCTATCGGGCCAATTTGTTGATGGTCTTGAAGTTGATGGTAGACATCCTTTTGTGCCATAGCCACCTTTGATCTGCAGTGCCTTAGGTGACAAAACAAAGAATTATGGCACTAATAGATCTCCAATCAGCAATGTACATGTTACCTGACCAGCTTCCTGTGAGGACAATCTGTTTGGTCTTTCTCTCCTTCAGCCTACAGTGATCGTCATAGAATTTAACTGAGAACTGTTTGTCACAGGTCTAGCTAACACAAAAAATATTGTATTGTAGTCCTTCTATATAGGCTACGTGATTGAATTTTCCTACAAGCATGGTTCCTTTCCATCTTGTTCTTCCTTTGGATTTGCCACCGAATCGCACCTTTGTACCTCGACCTTATACACAATCTGTTAGCTTCGTGATATCATGTGGCGAGAACATCCGCTGTCGAAGTACCAGATGTCCTTCTCCATGATATCATATAATTAAGAACTAAGTAGATTTAGGTCCCCTTTGATCTTTGGGTCCTTAGTTTTTAGTGCCTTTAGGTATCCAAATTTGCCTGACAACAATGGGTTTGCTGTAGGTTGTGTTAGGTCCTATTTTGTGAGATTTACATGGGTCAGGCACGTAATCATTGTAAGCATGGTTATTATTGTTGGAATAAAGGTATCTAAATTTGCCTGACAGCAATGGGTTTGCTGTAGGTTGTGTTAGGTCCTATTTTGCGAGATTCACGTGGGGCAGGCATGTAATCGCTGTAACCATGGTTATTATTGTTGGAATTTGGGACCTAAAACCGAAGGCACAGCGGAATAAAAATATTGATCCAATCAATAAACCAAACCCTGAATAATATCGATCAAGCATCGTATATATAAATATAATAATTCAAATCATAAATTGGAAATCATACCCTTGAAGTCATTTGATTAAATGTTGAAGAAAAACGATCCAATCTTTCGCAAGATCCCGAGCACTGAAAGCACCACCTCTAGGTATCACGCATCGGAAGATGACCGGAATAATTTCTCTCTTCTTATTCACGAAGAATACGATTAGAAGTTAATAGAAATTAGCTTATATATTTTACAAATATTTTCTTCTGTCAAAATACACTTCAAAAATAAGCATACAACCTAAGAAAAATTTTCTCTCTTTCTTCTCTATAGATCATGGCCAAGCACCAGTATGGGAGGAGGATGAAGTTTGTTTTATAAAAAAAAAAAAAAAGCTCTCACACCCCAGTTTATGCCAAAAGCCTTCCACATTTAGTTATACACCATGTTTAAATAAAGACCCCACAAATCATATCTACACCATGGAAAATCATGGTGATATGTCACCGTGTGTGTGGGGGGGGGGGGGGGCCGGCTTCAATTATGAGGCTTGGTTCATTTCGGTCCGAGAAATGGACCCTCGTGTATCTAGTCCGATACATAAACCTTGGTACATTTCAATATTAATATAATAAATTAATATAATTAATTATATTAAATATAAATTCTCTAAGAAATAATATGAATAAAATTAATATCCAGTAATTTATTTAATTTACGAGGCTAATTTAATTTATCCAATAAATTAAACCAGATATCTAATGTCTAATATTAACCAAGAGAGAATAAGCTAAATATAATACGTCGTCTATCCTGTGTCTCGACTCTATAGGTTTGTCTCAGTTAGCATTGGGAGGATTCAAAGAGTGTTAGCACCACCTAGCAAGTCCCATGGCCTACACTGTAATCCAACTGAGAATGAATAATAGGGATCATTCCAAAACCTTTACGTCATGAATACCATATCCGTATAAACCCATCCTGATCAAGTATTAGGGTCACGATAATGTCAAACCCCATTGTAATTTGACTCTGTGCATTTGTTAGTGCAAATCAAGATCACTGATCTCTCGTGTATCAAATACAACTAGCTCTAAATGTTTTGGCCAAAGACTTATGATCTCATTTGCCACTAACCGCATAGGACATCTACTTGTTCACTTACAGAAGAGAGAATCTTATCTTGGTATTCAGTAGAGACTGCTACTTGCCTACTAAGTTGCACTTCGAGGTTGATTCCACCAGCTGGTGATTGAATCGAACTACTCTAGTGACTAGCTTAATCACAAGCACATCTTCTACTGAATCCTCAAGTCAAAGGTTCACGTATACCTATCACAACCGTTCAGTTCAGTCATTTACTATCCCAGAGTGAAATACATGTGACCGAATCGAGGTGAGTCGAGTTCTAGTATACTAATCCCATTAGCATGCCTATAACGTGTGCTCCCACTAACTCTTAGTGAAGATAGGCACTCATGTCAAAGTACACGTTATACAAGTCTTGTCTAAACTTAATGCCCAGTTAAGTTTTATCGACTTGCGAGCTGGTTAAGCATTCAAGCCCTAAACACTTCCAGCGCATATCTCATTATCTTCATAAGGAGTGGAATGTTTGCTCTCAAATACAAGAACTATTATTCTATATACCAAATCACGATGCTTTATATACAATGATATAGCAATAATAAATTCCTTATTCAATTGATCTTCATAATTACAATACAATGCTTTCACACTCTCATCCTCTGAGTGGCATTCGAGGGCATATTCCTAACAATTTTGCATGTAAAATTGAGAACTTTGGTTCCAGTAAGTTTGTTTTCTGGGAGGAGGAATCGTGTTTATCTGTCTTCTGGATTGCCTTCTTGATTTTCAGTTGGATTCCCATACCTGCTATTGGTAGAATTGCACAGCAGCTTGCTTACAAGAAAGATACATGGGTTTCTGTAACCAATATTGAGGAGTAGCGTACTGTCAATAGTACTGAGGCGCATGTTGTTGATGGTACTTGGGTATATCCTTCTTTCTTCTCTACTGGCGATGCTGTTGGTATGCTTGGGGAGCATACCGTTGATGTTTTGTATTTGTGCAGTCCGCTGCTTGCGATAAGAGCTTGGAGGCAGAATGATAGCCTTTGATTTCTGAGAAAGTACAGTTGTAGCCTTTTCTTTGTCTACAGGTGCAGTCTTTGGAACTTCTTCGATCTTAGGGACAAGTTCCACTCCTTTGACAAATATCATATTGGTTTTACCAGTGTTGGAGAACATATGTTGTCCAGTGCTCATAATGTCTTTCATCCTCCTAGATGATTTCTCAAATGACTTGAAAATGGTCTCGAGTTCTCCTTCTCTCTTCTCGAGAAGCTGTATTTTGATTTCTAGTAAGCATAATTAGTTGTCTTACATTAATTATGAGATTTTACCTCATTTAGTTCAGTTGTAAGTTCATGATTTCTTTCCATGAGTTTTTCATGGGTGACCTTGCTATTTTCGCAATCTAAAGACATATTTTCATAATTTATTTTCAGCAAGTCATTTCCTCCTTCAGCTCTAGGTTAAAAAATGAGTTGTAGATTTTCTTGTTTAAGAATCTCATGGGCTTTTTGAGTACTCCGAATCTCATTCATCATGTTTTCAAAGGTAAGTGATGCATTCATAGGGTTAACTGAGGTTAAGCTTACCTCATCATCATTGTCATCATCCTCATTCTTTGCCATAATGCATATGTAGGTTTTATCTTCGATTTCATCATCAAAGGAGTCACTATCGGCGACAGCCCGAAGGCATTCCTCTATTTTGATAGTTGTGGGGGTGGCTTGATTCTCCGATCAGTTCCTTCAGCTTATTTCTCCAGACACATCTTTTCTCATCCTTCTCTTGTTACTCAGCTTCTGGTAGCTTCTGTACCTTAGGATGAGGACATCTATTTTGTATAGTGTTCTGGCTTCCGGCAATTATAGCATAGGTCAGAATCTCTTGAAAATGGTACTCAGAACTCACCTTGTGAAGGGTTTAGGCTTGTAGGGAGCCTTTCCAAATTTCTTAATGAATTTCCGAAATTTGTGCATGAGCAAAGCCACTTCGTAATGTGATAGGATGTCATCATCAACGTCAGTGGCTTTCAACGTGCTGGGGGCAGAGCTGTCTCCTATCGGATACAACAGCCAGTGCTGTAGTTTTGGTAGGGGGCTCTTCATCCTTTTATCTCCTATCAGTGTCATACTCAAAAGCTTTGAGACCAGAGAATATGTCAAAAGTAGATATATCATTAAGATTGCAAGACACACGGATAACTGTGGTCTTAATGTCCCAACGCGCAGGGGGTGATCTAAAATTCTGATATTTTTCTCCTTTTGGGTGTAAACTTTTCCCAAAGCTTCAAGTTCACCGACAATGCCAGTGAATATGAGTTCAAGTTTTTCAAGTGTTTCCGTAGATTCATTTCGAAAGATCCAAACTGCTGAGTGAGTTTTGATTTTTTTTTTCTTTTGAGAGCTAAGTTCCCTCACAAATTCACTTGAGTTTTTACCAGATTTCTTTAGATGTCTTACGTCTCTTTACCTTCGAGATTGTGCCTTTGTCGAGAGTGACAAATAGCACATTCTTGGCGACATTGTCCACATTTGCACGCTCGCGTTCATCGGTTGTCCACTGTTCCCTTTCTTTCTCGAGCATTCCTGCATGGGGTTGTCCTTCTGTCCTTGTAGCTAGATTGACATTCATAATGGTGATATGTCCTTCTTGTATCACAAAGATCATTTCGTCATGCATGGCGGCAAGATGGGCTTCCATCCTGATTCTCCAGTCATCAAACTCACTAACAAAGAACATGGAACTTTGTTGATCATTGATCTATCCATGATAATAACATAGTATTAGTGATAAAGATACAAAAGTGGAGTTTTCAAAACCAAGTGATTTGGATCTGATTCAGGTTATAAATCAACTGATTTTTTATAGAATCAACCTCTTCGATACCACTTGTTGGTCACTGTATACTTTGCTTACAGCTTGGGGTGGGGGTAAATAAGCTGTACTTTTTTTCGAATTTTGATGTGTGTAGCGGAAGTCTTAAACTAAGTTGTTGTAAGTACAACAACTAGACAATCTTCTGTAGCTTGGTGCTTACAGGGTTTTCAGAGTAAATATACGATAAATCAAATGCAGTAAGTACTGGAAGTAATAATACATAAGTTTAATGTGGTTCGAGGTAAACCCATATACGTCCACAGGTCCTCAATATAGGATTAAATGGTTTATTAAAATCAAGGTGTACACAAATGTATGGTTTTAACTAAACCGGTAGCTATATCGTTGACACAGATTGATACAGTAGACCGTAGCTTGAGACGTTCACAATATTGGTTGTAGGCTTCTTTGACTTGCTTTTTCTCACACAGATTGAAGCTTCATCTTCGAACTCTCTTCTTCCCACACAAGTAGGAATAGTTCAACTTAGTCCACATGGGGCTAATGGTCTCAACAGTAAGGTTTTGAATCACACGAGTCGGAGCAGCATCGGTAGGCTTTGTAAGTCTTTGATGTAGTGTGATGCTCTCAGTTGAGGACTTAGTATTTCTTCACTCAAGGATATACGATGTATGAATAAATTGATTTCTCTTAGATAATGAATATTTCGGATTCTTGATAATTAGTAAGTCAGTCGTGTGAGAAATGTCCTCTTGCTTGGGCTATTCATAACCTTGGAAATAAATCCGTTAAAAATATAGCCATTGGCCGGTTGATGAGATATAGACATATCGGATTAGCGGCTTGTAGAATGTTTGAATTAAAGATGTCTGCATTTAATGCTTCAGATATTCTTTTGCGTCCACATTAAATGCTCTCCAGTCTACAATCTTTCGGTCGCATTAAACATTATCATATTAGCACTAAATGCTCCTTCGAAACCGTGAATACTTTGTAAATAAAGAAAGACTTATCTCACCACTGTTTTAAATGTCTAAGGCCCTATTCTTTTGGACTTATTTTTCAGTTTTTCAGTTCAGTTCAGTTTAGTTCAGTTCTTCTTCTTCTTCTTCTTCTTCTTCTTCTTATTATTATTATTATTAATAATAATCTTAATTATTATTATTGTTATTGTTACTAATAATATTTATCGTTGTTGTTGTTGATTACTATTATTATTATTATTTACCATTATTATCACTGTTATTATTATTATTATTATTATTATTATTAATCTTAATTATTATTATTGTTATTATTACTAATAATATTTACTATTATTATTAATAATATTTATTATTATCGTTGTTGTTGTTGTTGATTACTATTATTATTATTTACTATTATTATCAATGTTATTATTATTATTGTTATTATTATTATAGTTATTATCGTTATTTTTATTAATATCATTAATATTATTATAATTTACCCTTATCAAATAGATCTCAACCCATCATTTATATTCTATTATATTATTATTTTATTATATTTATTATGTTTATTTTTATTATTATTATTATTATTATTTACCCTTAATATATATTTGATTCGATTCGAGTCCATTCGATTCGATCGATTCGATTCGAATCCATCGATTCGATTCAATTGATTCGATTGATTCATTCAGTCCAAAAGAACAGAGCCTAAGTCCAAATCTTTATGGATTGTATTTTACTATTCCTAAGTAAAATACCTACAACTTCTTTGCTGTAGCCAACATTTTATCTTGCTGTATGATTAGAACCTCCATATAGCTGTAGGTTACATCTTTAGGCGCTGTATGAAGTTCGTTGTAGGGACAGGTTGTAGGATGTATTTATCAAAACACTTGGGGTATTATTTTCCCAACAACTATTTTTGTCGGTATGTGCAAGTGTTGACTTAACGTGCCTTTTGAAATTGTTGACTTTTGACCTTTCGGCATGTGAGCCTGCTGGATACCGGTGTGGGATCCACGATGTTGTAATATCCCTAGATGGTTTTGGAGGTGAAGAAGAAATACTTTGTATCCAGCGTCTTGAGTAATTGTGGTACGTCCGTTAAAGCCACTACGCACCTCCCCCATAGATTTGCTTATAAGTATTTCTTGATCTCTTTATTAAATTCTATGCTCCCCTAGGAATCATATAGTTTTTTTTTGGTCAAGAAAATTCTTTTTTTTTTTTTGCATTGTATATAGTTTGAATTTGGTGTTTATTGCTTTAGCATATTTATCGCTTCTTGCATTAGTTGTTAGTTTTTGATATTTTTGTTTGTTTTTGTGTTTTGAGTATAATTCAGTAGATTAACTTTTGTCTGAAACTCGCCTTGGGGATTTTTATGCTACTTCGATGTATAATTTGAGTTTGGATTTACCAAGGGAATTTTTGCGGAATTGAATAAATAGTTTAGTACCTTAGGGTTATGGGAATATAGACTAAGAAGCTTGTGAAAATTTTGAGCCATGAGTTGCATTATTTTTATGTAAGTACTATTATTGTTGAGTGTTTCATTCATGTTGTAGAACTCTAGAACGTGTCTGTGTTTTTATTCCAAATCATAAGTATAGGCAATTCATAAAAGTGATCTTAGGTGGTTTTTGTTTAGTCCTTTAAATCCTTTTACCTAATAAAAAATCATCAATTTCCTACTTCGCCTTGTTGTGCCTTTAAGCATATTTTATTGCTAGCCACCTAAGAACTTTCCATTTCCTTTATATCGTTTTTCCTATGCTTGAGCTTTTAGAATCATCTATGAAGAACGACGCTTGAATAGTGTGGTGACATAAGGGAACAATTATAAATTTTCTTATGGGCTGCCAGTTTCCGTGTCGAACATCTCCTTTTTTTCATTGAGGAAGTGTTTCGAAGATAGTCGGAGAAATTAAAAGACATTGCATCCTCCTATGATTGGGAATTTAATAATTGGATGTATTCACGTTGTCCGAAGTCTATATTTGTGTAAAATAGTAATCTTGAAATGTGGTATGTTTCAAATAAAAAAACTAAAAACAATAAGAAGGAATAAGATTGTTGATGTTTATTTTGATTTTGTGCTCTTGTGATTATTGTGTTTGAGGTGGTTGAAAGAATCTTCAATTTTGAAAGCTCCAAAGTTGCATAGTGATTGGTGGCAGTGATCACTTTGTCCTTTAATTTAATATGATCAAGTAAAGTCACTTTAGCCCTATACTTATCCTATCAAGACTGTTGTGCGGCGATTAATACACCTCTACGACGATCGGCACAAGGGCCGAGCGACCAAAGTCAGCATCAAAATGAACCAGGGCAGACTTACCAAACGAAGATGACATACCAAAGACGACCGCCTTATGCCACGTGTAAAGCCGACATCCGTCAAGTATACGAAGACTGAATCTCGAGAAGAAGGCCCACGTGCAGACCCACAAACGGCGCCGCAGGAAAAAGGCTTTTTGACTCCAGCCCATCACCAGCTGTTAGTGACAAGGACAACCTCTCATCTACCGACAGACCCGCAAAAGGCGCCCTAGGTGGGACATCCCAAGACTGAATTTCGGGACACGTATTATTTCCTCATTGGTTCGCACGTTTGGCTGCCTATAGCAGCCACGAACTTTAAGGAAACCGACCCACATGCTGAGACGATCGCCTGTTTAAATGAGCATTTAATACAGGAAAGGCGATCGCCCGTTTGGGATTAAGACATCCCAACTACCTCCTCTTCTATAAATAGGAGACTTCCAGCATTTGGGAAAGGACTTGGAATTCCCCTCAAAAGAAATCCCAGAGATAAGAAACACGTTCGGCAGAAACGAACGCTCACTATATTTAATCTTTGTAACAAGAACTCACAGAGCATTAACTCTGGTTCTTCCGGCATTCATCAGCACTCAAGAGCTAAACGACTAGGGTTATTACACTCATTGTAATCATACTCTAACATTAATAGTTGTACTCCAAAGTATTATTATTATTATTAATAATATCTCGCGAGAGCATTCAAGCCCGGGATTAATAACCCTGACAAATCTTATGTTATTTTCATTCCATTGCTCGTGACCTCGCATTTTGTTTGTTACTCACCCATAGCCATATCCAGCAAATCATTCCGAATAATATTTTGGGTAACAACAATTGTCGCTAGAAGGAGGGCGTAAACCCTTATTTTCTCTCTGACTGTTTCAAAGAACACTGACTATTCTCCGGAACATATACTTGAAGAAACACTCACTGTTCTTCAAAGAAAAACCCTCGAAATAATGACGTCTGCCACCACCTCGAAGAGAGCCACCTTACGGTCCACCGGACGCCTTATTCCGGCCCAAACCGAATCCCAACCTACGGCGGAAGGCTGCCGCGGCAATGCCAGACTCTGACTCCCGCCCCCGAGGGACGTCCCCAGCCTCTCACTCGATAAATTTCAAACCGAGGAACAGATCGAGGAGGCCATGGCCATCCTAAGGGAGCGACGGAGAGCATGCGATACGCCCACTATTACCCTCTCAGCCATCCGCCACGTGGGCAAACGAAAGCTCAAGGGGTTATATGTCGAGCAATCGTCAGAAAGCCTCGAGTCGCAAGAAAAGGCACTTGCAAGGCGGGACAGTTCCGTCTTCAGCCGCCTAGGAAGTGATCCTTCATGGCAACCATTCTGCCCCCAGCCACGAGACGTCGGAGTCCGAATCCATCACCAGGAGTTCGGCATACCCAACTCCCAGAAAATAGGCCAGCCATTTCGCTCCCCCTCGCCGAAAAATCGAGCTCGGTGGCAAAGACCTCGTCGCCTAGAACGAAGCCAGGATATCAGTACATGATCGCCTCGGCTCCCGCTCCGAGAGCCAGACCGCGAGCATCCAGGCTACGGCGATGGCCGCAATGCAATGCGAGCTCGATGATATGAAAGCGCTTCTAGAAACTGGGACAGGCGCCAAGAGAAAGGTCGCCGGACCAAGTGAGCCGCTCTCGGTCCAGATCGAGCTTGGCCCCATGCAACCAAAGATCGCTCCTCCTCAAACACCTTTGTATGAGGGGAGATCGGACCCCGAGACTCACTTAAACAAGTTCCGGATCTACATGACCGGATGCGGGGCGTCAGATGCAACGAAATGCCGAATGTTCCCGTTAACACTGGGCAATCTTGCCCATAGGTGGTACATCTCATTGCCACCGCACTCAATTAACTGTTTTGGAAAGCTGGCGAGCGACTTCACATTGTACTTCGCCGCTAAGGTCGCTCGGCCAAAAGGTCCCCACCGCATGATGAAGATCAGGTAGGGGAAAGACGAGTTCGATGAAGATTACATCGACCGGGTGGATGAAATAGTCCTCACCGGCGAGCCCATAAGCGACGAGCTCGCCCTCTACTTGGTCCTGGGGGGGTTCGATGGTCTTTCTACCATGTTTAGGTACCTCACGAAGGACAACCCCCCGACATACGCGATCTTCTGCGCCAAGGCCGCCGACTTTCTGTCCAGGCAGAGGTTGCTTACCCTTCGCGTAGGCGAGGGGGCAACCGGAGAGAGGAAGGCGCCATATCCTATCCCAAAGAAGGCGATCGCCAAGCCCAGAAAGGCGGTCGCAAAGCCATCCGGTGAGTTCAAGGCCTTTAAGGATGTGGAAGTCCACCTCCTCCGCAACCTCAATCTATCTCCGGCCCATATCTTCAATGCCATCAAGGGGCGCGAATGGCTAAGCAAGCCAAAGCCAATGAGGGACAACGGTCATCTGGACCGCAACAAATTTTGTGCCTACCACAAAAGTCCCGGCCACAACACCAGCCAATGCCGCGACCTCCTCAGACAACTCTGGAGATTGTTCGAGGAAGGGAAGCTGGACAGCTTAGTAACCAAGCCGGAGCCTCGGGCAGAAAGGACTGGGGGCCGCAATCGGTGACAGAATGATGGCCATCAACCTCCCAATCCGATCTCCAGAATCGAACGCGACGAGCCGGAGGACTCGGATGAGTCGATACCTCCGATCAACCCAAGCGGCCGCGTCAATATGCTTCAATCAGGAGGTGGAAATCTCGGAGGTCTTTCCCCGGTTTCCACCATGTCAAACAAAAAACGGAAGGCCGACCTGAGGGCGTTCACCGGAGTCCATGTCGTGGTGCCCCCAGAGCCAACCATCTTCAGAGATACGCTCATCTCTATCTCCAACAAGGATAGGGAGGGAGTGTAGTGCCCCAAGGGGGATGCCTTGGTTATCTCTGCATGTATCCTTGGAAAAACGGTCGACCGCGTGCTGGTTGACAACGGGAGCTTTTGCAATATCATATTCAAGTCTGCTCTGGACCAGCTCGGCAACCTGACCAAATTCATCAAGCCGTTCGAAATCGTGCTTCAAGGGTTCGGCGACAACACGGTCAAGGCCTATTGAAGGATCAAGCTCTCCGTCGAGCTAGTCTGCTGTTACGATCCTAAGGTTAAGATCACTAGGAACCTGAACTTTGTAATCATAGACATGCCCAGCATCTATAATGGGTTCCTAGGTCGTCCCTTTTTAGAAACCTTTGAGGCGGTCGCCTCCTCTTTCTTTTATTGTATCAAGTTCCCCACTACCGAAGGGATAGTCGGTACTGTAAAAGGGGATCAGCTAATGGCAAAGAAGTATTTGAACTACTCTTGTTTTGTAGCCTTTTCTTTAAACATTTCTTGTCCTGTTTGTAACACTGGGCCGATCGACAACCAACCAATAGAGATCGACGAGCCAAACACCTCATACCAGCCCAACTCAGAAGACGGCATCTCACATCGCTCGTCGGACGACATCGAACCGAGTATCGGCTTCGAGCCAAGCCTCGATGTTGATCCAAGGATCGAGTCCGGCAATCGCTACAAACGAGAAGCGACCGTCCCCACTGAAGAGTTGGAAAGTATAACAATCGATCCGGCTCGCCCGGAGCGGGAAGTGCAGATAGGGTCGAGCATCGATCCAGAGCTAAAAGACGATCTGATCAGTTTACTATGACAGAACATCGGAATCTTTGCCTGGTCGCATCAAGATATGGTCGGCATCAATCCTGAGCATGCTTGCCACTATCTGAAGATCGATCCAGCAAGGAAGCCTGTTCACCAAAAACGTAGGAAATTTGGTCCAGAAAAATATGTTGCGCTAGATGCAGAAGTCAAGATGCTGCTCGATAATAAACTGATCGGTGTAGCTACCGACGAGACACAGTGGGTGGCCAATGCGGTGCTCGTCAAGAAGGCGAGCGACTCCTGGAGGTTATGCATCGATTTCACCGACCTCAACACGGCTTGTCCGAAAGATCACTTTCCAATGCCTCACATTGACCACTTGGTCGATAGCACGGCAGGTTGCGAAATGATGGCGTTTATGGATGCCTTTGCCAGATACCATCAGATCCCAATGGAGGAGAAAGACGTAAAACACACATCATTTCACACGGAAAAAGACATTTTTTTGGGTCTGAATGCCGTTCGGTCTGAAAAATGCGGGGGCGACCTATCAACGCCTAGTCAACGGGATGCTCGCCGATCAAATCGGCAAAACCATGGAGGTTTACATTGACGACATTGTGGTCAAGAGCCTCAAAAAGGAAAATTACCTCAAGGACCTCGCCGAGACGTTCCCCATCCTCGAGAGTTTCAACATGAAGCTGAACCCCAAGAAATTCAACTTCGGAGTAAGCTCCGGAAGGCGATCCTAGATATGCAAGAACCACGGAATGTCAAGCAGGTGCAACGCCTCACGGGGTGTTTGGCAGCCCTTAATCATTTCATTTCACGACTCGGAGACAAAAGCAAGCCTTTCTTCGCCACCATAAAAGATAAAAAATTTGCGTGGACGAAAGAAAGTCAAATGGCGTTCGCCAAAATCAAGGAATATCTTTCCAACCCCCAAATTTTGGCAAAACCAATCCCCGGCGAGAAGCTGTTCCTTTACTTAGCAGCCTCGGAGGTCGGGCTGAGCGCAGTATTAGTGCGAGCAGAGGGACAAACCCACTTGCCGATCTACTTTGTTAGTCAAGCACTACATGACGCGGAGACACGTTACACGCCTCTGGAGAAGCTCGCCTACGCACTTGTCATGAGTGTTCGCAAGCTGAGAGCCTACTTCTTCGAACACCAAGTGGAGGTTCTGACGACTCTCCCTCTAAGGCAAGTTCTGCACCATCCAGACACCAACGGGCGACACCTCAAGTGGTCACTGGAGATCGCCCAATACGGTGTCACGTCTGCCCCCCGCACGACGATCAAGGGCCAAACGCTGGCGGATTTTGTTGTGGAATTAACTTTCCCGCCTAGCCCGACCCAAGTCAGCCGTTCTGCCTGGAAACTGTACGTAGATGGCTCGTCGACCAGCTCGCGAGCGGGGGCGGGGATTGTCCTCATCAGCCCCGACGGCCAGAGTTTCACAAATGCTGTGCGTTTCGATTTCCGAGTGACCAATAATGAAGCCGAGTACGAAGCCTTAGTAGGCGGGCTCGATCTAGCGCTCGCCGTGGGCGTTCGTCGCCTTCACATCTTCATGGACTCCCTCTTGGTCGTGAACCAAGTCAAGGGAGATATGAAGCGCGCGGTGAACAGATGATCAAATATCAAGAGTTGGTCGCCGAAATGTGCACAAATTTCGAGAAAGTGTTGATCGAGCAAATCCCAAGAGAACACAACTCCCAGGCCGATGCCCTATCCAAACTCGCATCGTCAGATGGGGCAGCGGATTTATCTAACATCCAGATCACTAAATTGGCAAGATCGGCGATCGACAGAAGCTTGGTCGCCACAGTTGCCATCGCCGAAGAGAACTGGATGACTCCGTTCATTGAATACTTGAAGGATGGAACGGTCTCCACAGATCGGGTCAAGGCTCGCCAGCTTCAACTCCGAGCGACCAGATGCACCCACTTGGACGACCGGCTTTACAAGCGAGCTTTCAGCCTTCACTACTACAGAATACCTTTCAATGACGTTGAAAAAACGTCATAAAATGGTTTCCATGACGTTTTAGCCCCGTCATCTACACTGTCGTCTATACTGGTGTCATGGAAAGTGTTTGAATCAATGACGTCTAAAAAATATCGTATATACCTTTTAATGACAGTCATGTGGCGTCATAAATATATGACGCATGACGTCCGTAAATTGTCATGAAATATTTTCAATGACGCTTGTATTTCGTCATTACAAGCCGCTATTATAATGTTAATGAAACGTCATTGAATGTTTAGTATGACAATTTTCAATAATCAACTATTTATTATTTCATGACTATTATATATCATCATCAATTGTGGGATCAATGACGTTGGGAAACTGTCGTTATAAACCTTTAAATGACAGTATATAATCGTCATAAATATATTAAGCATGACGTTTCGAAATTGTCATAAAATGTTTGCAATGGCGCTTGTATTTGTCATTCTAAGTTGCTATTACCATGTTTAAAAGGCGTCATGAACTGTTTCTATGACGTTTTTGAACATTGATTATAATGCTTTTAATGACACTTTTCTGTAGTCATATATGTTTTGATGATGGCTTTCTAACATCATGCTAACATATTCAATGTCATTTGGTTACTGTCATAAAACAAAAAAAAATCTGATTTTTTTTTTACAATTTCCTGGATTTTAATTATATTTAAAACTAATATAGAATAAATTCATCATCACATATGAAGTCAACATCCGAACTACCAAACTAAGAACAAACAATAACAACTACCAAACTAAGTACATCCAACCAATCTAAATAGACCTTAAGTTATTGGAACAAGCCAATAACAACCAAATACAAAGCTATACACTTACTGTTAAAAAAGAAATGCAACAACATCCATATCATACACGCACTATCACATAAGTTTATAAGCAGAAGAGAACACAAGTTTATAAACACTCAAGTGTGAGGGATAATGTATTTGATTGGCCACATAATGGTGCTTCCAACTGCATCTTCCATAGAAGAAAATTCGGGCCGGGAACGATAGAATTCAGCTCTAGGATTGACTGCTTCCTCAATGTCGCTTCTGTAACAGTCTGGTCCAAGATTGTATCCATGCACCTTGCTTGTTGGATCCACTGCTGATATTTTGCCTCTAGCCACAATTTCATATGTGCCCTCCCAATCGAGTAACATGCAGCGGTGAGATACGCCAAGGGTGCTCCCTTGTACCGACTACAACAACAAAAAACACAGTCACAACTCAAATGGTGCCCCCTTTCAAACAAAATGAGATATAACATCTAGAAAATAATTAAAGGGGGATATAAGCAAAACTTTTTTGTTTGGGTAGTAGCTTAGATAACTATCAAATCAAAAACAAATACAACTACAGGCAACTAATGTCTCTCAACGGTCAATCTGCTTATGCTTTACAGATTAGAATCTATCTGCATACATTGAAACAAGAAATAGATTGGCAATATTGACTTTGGGAAGAAAATTTCGAGCAGAGCCTATCAAATTATTGCCTACTGTAGCTGCTATATCCAACTCTGCCTGTGGGTGTCTTCTTGACATCCATTGCCGGTCCCAAGCCCGGATAAAAGAGGAGGGTTGCGGTAGGTTAGTGGCAGCCAACGTAAAACTCGTCACATTCCATGGACATGAATCAAACATTGAAAATCGTTGGGGCGTCTCCTCAGAAGTGACGCACTGCATTTTATAGGCCCGGGTGCAGTGATAAGTATGCGAGGGTTGCTAGGTCGTCGCCCAGAAGCGGCGCGTCACCTTTACATCTGAGGGTGGTGTCAAATGAGCAAGGATGCGCTACACTTCATAGGCCCGGGTGTAGTGGAAAATATGCAAGGGTTGCTAGGTCGTCGCCCGGAAGCGGCGCGCCACCTCGAAGTATGGGTGTGGTGTCAAATGTGCAAGAATTCTTGCAGCATGGACGGGGACAGACAGAGAAGTTAGTTCTTGCGGCTAGTAAGGGTAGTAAGGTGCGGTTTGGAATATGGAACGTTGGCTCTTTGACGGGGAGATCAGCAGAAGTTGGGGAGGTTATGAGAAGGAGGAGAATTCACATAATGTGTCTACAAGAGACTAATTGGGTTGGCGACAAGGCAAGAGTGTTAGCTCCTTGGGGTTACAAGCTTTGGTACTCTGGAAAGGATAGAAGTAGAAATGGGGTGGGTATCGTCATTGATAAAGAATTCATTGATGATGTGGTGGAAGTGTCAAGAAAGAGCGATAGAATAATGAGTATTAAGCTTGTGATAGGGGATGAGTTTCTAACTATGATAAGTGCTTATGCACCACAAGTAGGATTGGATGCATCGATCAAACAAGAATTTTGGGAAGATTTGGAAGAGGTTGTCGAACGAATTCCTATGGGTGAGAAATTGATCATTGGTGGTGACCTCAATGGGCATGTCGGTGTTAGCAGAGATGGCTTTGAGAGCATTCATGGTGGCTTTGGTTTTGGGGACAGAATGAAGCAGAAATGGTATATTGGATTTCGCATTAGCTCATGACTTGGGTATTATGAACACTTGGTTCGAGAAAAGGGACTCTCATTTGGTGACATATAGAAACGGAGGTAATGCAAGTCAGATTGATTTCTTTTTAGTAAGGAATGTTTGGAGGAAAAGTTTTACTAATTGCAAGGTGATACCCGGTGAGAGTGCTGCAACACAGCATAGGGTTGTGGTGTTTGACTTTCGAGGTAAGAGGCACTTAAGAAAGAGAAGACCACAAGTTGACCCTCGAATTAAGTGGTGGAAGCTCCAAGGGGAGAGTCGACATACTTTTGTGGCTAAGATTGCTGATAGTGGTATTTGGTCTGATTGCACGGAGATGGATATAGATTCGATGTGGAACTTGTTGGAGCATAACATAAAGGAAGTTGCAAAGGAAGTCCTAGGAGAAGCTAAAGGAAACAGACCATCAAGTAAGGACACATCTTGATGGAATGATGAAGTTAAGCAAGCGATAAAGACCAAACGTGAATGTTATAAGGTACTGGATAAATGCTCGAGCGATGAGAATTATGAGAAGTACAAGAAAGCTCGAACAGAAGCTAAAAAGGCAGTGCGAAATGCCTGTTCAAAGGTCAATCAAGAATTATATGCAAGATTAGATACTAAAGAAGGGGAAAGAGATATCTATAAACTTGCTCGAATGAGAGAGAAGAAGACGCGAGATATTGGAAAAGTTAAATGTGTAAAAGATACTGACCAAAAAGTTTTGGTTCAAGATAAAGAGATAAAATAGAGATGGAGGTCATACTTTGATACCCTATTCAATGGCCATCAAGAACAAGATATTGGGAATTTAAACATCCCCTCAAGTATGGTTAACCGAGAGTTTTAGAGAAGAATTCAAAAGGGTGAAGTGATAATTGCATTGAAGAAGATGGGGTCAAAGAAAGCAGAAGGACCAGATGGTATACCTATTGAAGTTTGGAGGTGTTTGGGGGAGAGAGGGATCGAATGGGTAACTATGCTTTTCAATAAGATTTGGAGAAGCAATAAGATGCCATCAGCATGGAGGAAAAGTATTCTCGTCCCTTTGTATAAGAATAAAGATGATGTTCAAGATTGTTCTAATTATCACGGAATTAAACTAATGAGTCATACCATGAAGTTGTGGGAACGAGTGATTGAACAAAGGATCAGGAAATGTGTGAAGATAACAGAAAATCAGTTTGGATTTATGCCTGGAAGATCGACCATGGAAGCAATTTATCTTATCCGTGAGCTTGATGGAACATTATCGAGATAAAAAGAAAGATCTGCATATGGTTTTTATTGATTTAGAGAAGGCATATGATAAAGTACCAAGAGAAGTACTTTGGTGGGCCTTAGCAAAGAAGGGTGTATCGCGGAAATATATTGACATTATAAAGGACATGTATGAGGGAGCTAGTACAAGTGTACGTACTAATGTTGGGAGGACAGAAGAATTCCTCTTACGATTGGGGTGCATCAAGGATCTGCTCTTAGTCCTTTTCTCTTTGCCATAGTCATGGACGAATTGACAAGAGAAATTCAAAATGACGTTCGTAGTGTATGATGTTCGCGAAGATATTGTGTTGATTGATGAAACGAAGGTTGGAGTGCAATGAAATTGGAACTTTGGAGGATACTTTGGAAGCTCGAGGCTTTAGGGTGAGCGAAGTAAGACCGAATATATGGAGTGTAGGTTTAGCGAACAGTGATAGAGAGGCGGGGATGATCACATTTGATGGGAAAGTTGTTCATGGATCCACTTTCTTTCGGTATCTTGGATCTATTATCCAAAAGGATGGAGAGCTAGATGGCGATGTGGCTCACGAGAATAAAGGCGGGGTGGTTGAAGTGGAAGAGTGCCACGGGGGTTTTATGTGATCTGGCATGCCTCATAGATTAAAGGGTAAATTTTACCGCACGGCAATTAGGCTGTCTTTGTTATATGGCACCGAGTGTTGGGTCAGAAACGAGTGTCACGTTCAAAAGATGAATGTGGCAGAGATGCGTATGCTACGATGGATGTGTGGTCATACAAAAAAGGATCGGCTCAGAAATGAGGTGATCAGAGAGAAGGTAAGAGTTGCGTCTATAGAAGACAAGATGATGGAGAATCGATTATGATGGTTTGGTCATGTGAGAAGAAGACCTATTGATGCCCCAGTGAGGAGGCTAGAAAGTTGGGGAACAAGTAATGTTGTGAAAGGTAGAGGAAGACCAAAGAAAACTTGGATAAAGATGATTGAAAATGATATGCGGTTTCTTGGAATTGGAGAAAGTATGGCGATAGAGAGGCAAATGTGGCGGGAAAGAATACGGATGGTGGATGGAGCCTGATTCCTCTTTTTTTTTTCTTTTATTTCATGTTATCTTTTAATTTATTTTTCAGGATTTTTTTTTACATTCATTCTCTTTTTTTATTTGCTTTTTTCTCTACTTTTTCCCTCTTTTTTCCTTTTATGTTATTTATGTAACGATTATTGACGGTTTCAAAGTTTGATTCATGTTAGCCGACCCCAAATCATTTTGGGACTAAGGCTTAGATGTTGTTGTTGTTGTTGTATAGCTGCTATATCCTCCAATACCTGATGAACCATAACCAAAATGAGAGATGGCAAATTTACAACTTATCTCAAGTAAATTTACATTTGAAAAAACAAAATGAGAGATGGGAAATTTCATTTTTGCTGCTGCCAGGCCTGAGTATGTTTATAAAACACCAAAGGTGCTCCCTTGTACCGACTGAATATGTTTATAAAACACCAAGGGTGCTCCCTGAACATGCAGCGCTGAGATACGCCAAGTGTAACACCCCCAGATCAAACCGGGAATATTACACGCCGCAGACCCTCTCCGTGAGAATCCACCAGGCTAGACATCAACACAACACATTACATTACATACTGACGAATCAAAATAACGAATCAATAGACCGATTTGGTCTTCCGTCACTGACTTACAAATCAAAATACATAAACTCATCCAGATTCATACACATGCAAGGGTAAAATACTTGCAACGACGAACAATAAGACAGCGGAAAAGACAATATAATGGACTCCGACTAACTGAAGTCAAAACTGGCCTTCGTGTGATTAGTATCATTCGTCTTTCATCATCCCTCGCACCGATCCAGTGTCTTGCTCCCGAAAACCTGCATGTACCTGGACACAATACAGATATCCACCCCCGATTACTCGGGGGTTAGCAAAACTGCACTGTTTCGCTAGTGCAAGTATAAAGTGTAAATACGAGCCATACACAACACATTCCGAGAATACAATGAAAGACTTCCCGAGATATATTTAGTTAAAAATAGTTCAAGTTTGAAAGTAGAAACGAAGCAAGTAAGCACTTTGAAAACATTTCCAAATCTCGGGAGTTTTGAAAACATTAGAAATTGGAAAGTTCTTAATTCCTCGAAAGTCATTGAGGGTCACAGCCCCAAAGTTCATTTTCCAAAATGCAAATCCGTTAACAAAACACGGGGTCCACGACCCAACCATTCCGGTCACAAAACACAGGGTCCACGACCCGATCATCCACTTCAAATCACTTACAAGGACACATTACACATAACACATAATTCTTATGCCATTCTAGCCAAGCACCAAGACTCGATATATAATGTCTCTCGACCCCGAGCACAAAGCATTGTGATACTCCGGACAATATCACAATTAACGAAAACATCAACGTCATCCTCAAGATGAAAACCACAACTGGTAACCCGCGGCCGTACCCATTAGTATCGACCCCCAGACATCCCGTCGGACACTCCGAGTGGGAAACCACTTCCGCGGCCGTACCCCTTAGTATCGACCCCCAGACATCCCGTCGGACACTCCGGGTGGAAGTTCATCCACACACGCACCCAAGTCCACTTCCGTGGCCGTACCACTTAGTATCGACCCCAGACATCCCGTCGGACACTCCGGGTGGAAGGAACAACACACACACACGTTCCAAAATCACAGTTGCAAACCACAAGCCTCGAAGGTCAATCACAGTATATATATAGTCGAGGTACCTTACTAGAATGGCCAGTTCATCCAACATATACTCACGACCAAGTAATGATACGATTCACAAGGAAGCACAAGATTTCAACAGCACCGAACGACACAACTAATATCACACAAACTCACATATTCATCCATAAACACGTGACTCCAAGCACATAATTTGACAAAAGAGTTACACTTTACATTTACCAACGACATAACCATACGCAATGACATCACAAGAAAGTAAGGTGATTCTATACTCGACACTAGCTCACATATTCAACTAAGCACATTAATTCCCGACACACACGGGTCACCTTTACAAAAACCATGATGGTAAATATTCCGATTCTTTTGAAAAATGGTTATTAATATTTATTTAGCACATATCGACGATTAACAACCATAATATCCACAAAACACGTAATGTATGGGCAAGTAGGTTGGCACGAACCGACTACGAACTCACCGACTCCACCGAACGATAATCCGCAACAATGAACTACGAACGAAAACAATAACAACGAAAATAAATTCCAAAGTACGACCCAAAGCCGCTGAATTCAAAGAACGAATGACGAAAGTTCAAGTGTTTTCCCCAAAACGGCCAAGAACACGATTCGTCCCAACAAAACACGAAAATGGAATTCTAGGTCGAAATATGGATATACAATCCATAGAATATGTTTAAAAACATCATTTAACCACAATTTATCCAACAAAAACGGATGGAAAATGAGATCGAGAACAAATCCCCCAAAAAGTCGATTCGAAGGAAATCAAGAAATATACTTCGATTCGACGAAGAACAATGGGTTAAATGATGTTAAACATAAGAATACTACCAATATTAATCATACCCATCATGGATTAATCAATAATACGGAACGAATCGGACAAAAACGCAAAAACCCCCAAATTCACGAAATTAGGGTTCTAAGGAAGATTACCTTGATTCGCTGGATCAAAGGACGATATAGGATGATTGATTGATGATATAACCTCAATAACTTCGAGGATTTGTTGTCAAACAACATGGCTCCATGATGAGCATACCCTCGGCGGAAGAGAAGGAGAAGGAGGAGAAAATGGCCAAAAACCCGTGCGGGACCATAAATAGGTGCACACAGTGTGCATGGCCCGGGAGTGTGCGCGGCACGCACCCAAAAATGGCTCCCGGTGGTCGGCGGTGTGCCGCGGCCGGCCAGCGTGTGCCGCGGCACCCTGATCGGTTTGGCGAAAAATGCCACAGAGTGTGCGCGGCCCTGCCGTGTCTGCGGCCGCAGTGCGGCTGCCGCACGGCGAAGATGCCGAGCACTACCGGCCTAGCTCGGCGAAGGCTGCCGAGCATTACGGCCGTAGCCCGGCGGCTGCCGGCCTCGCCCGGCCATGACTCGGCCGGCCAACTCCGACGGCCCAAACGACCCGAAAACCCGAACTGAATACGAATCGATGATACTCGCAAAGATGAATCCAAGAGCTAAGAGAACACACAATTCCGACCACTCGAAGGCTCGGAATTCGATAACGGAAGTAATTACCCAAAACTTTGGGAAATTACGAAAATGGCCCAAAACGTCCGAAAATCACGATACGCGATCGAAACACCAAACCAAAGCTCGCAACATGAATAATAACATTAAATGAACTTACGAGAAACTCGAAACAACAGTTTCGGATGAGATTCGCAAGAATCGAACTCAAGTGCGGAAAAGTCGCTAAAAAGCTTGGAACTCAACAAAACGATACCGAAACGAACTCGGATGACAAAAAGTGCAGAATTAATCATTCTCGAAATGACGAAACGGTCATGAGCGAGTCGTCAAAATGGACTCCGGCCATAAAAGAAATTTACCGAAAATCGAAAATTGCGGATATTACATTCTACCCTCCTTAAAGAAGTTTCGTCCCGAAACTTAAAACAAGTAGGGAGAAGCAATATCCCTCCAGGAAAACTCAACGAGATACGCAAGGAAACGCATAACTTACACCCATCGGCGAAACGTTACAAGCAACGCAAAGAAATATACGGCGTGAAAACACGCTCCACGACGACCAACACAACGCCGCCGTTAGGGATATAATAAAACCAACAAGTGACAAGCGTCATCAAATGGATAATACAATCAAGTCAATTATCCGAACAATCACAAAACACAACGAACGAAAATCAATACGATGGACCAACCCAACGGTACATCAATCAAAACGCGAGCCAATCGCTGAACAAATACGGAATTCCACCGCCCAAGGGTTGGAAGATCGAAAACGAGACTAATTTTCCCAACTTGGAAAGGTCACAACGATATATAGATCAATTTGGGACAATATCAGAACTCGCTCGAATGACAAAGGTGAGAAACAACACCAGGTCAGAAGCATCAACGAACACAGTCGAGTCGATACGGTTGGACGAAACAGAAGAGAAAGAAAGAAAAATGTGGGTATTACATCATATCACCTTTAAAAGAGGTTTCGTCCCGAAACCTAAACAACGAGAACGAAGTGCTGGAATAGCAACCTTCCCGACCATACTCTCTTGGTCCACATCCGATCTTCATGGCCATTAGTATCGTGGTCACGACTGTGTCCTCTGCCCAACGGCATACTAAGCGGATTCCCACTCAATACGATTGGACAACTTCGCAAAATATTATACTAAAGTACCAACTCAGCACGACATATCACATAAGGTAACCAATAACAACTCGAAAAGAAAATCCACGAGGTATCCTTTTAAAGGAAATCTTTTGAAAATCCTTGGATTTTATGCTATTTAAAATAAACTTTAAAAGTACTTTTGGCACCTCGGGTTGTTTCATCAAAACTTGTAAACAACATACTTTAACCGTCTCATTTGAAATCATTTGAAGTCATCATGCCTCTACGTATCATCATCACCGTTAACAACTAACAAGTTAATCATGCATGATCATCAAATCATTCTTACATACTCTAACATTCCCAAATCCGAGTTTGAACTTTACATCGAGTGAGATTTTTCATCTTTCACTATATATTTTTGAAAATAAAAATCGCATTGGTTTTTGAAATAAAATATTTTTATGGTGTGAAAGATTTTTGAAAATCATTCACTCGAATTATTTGAAAATGCAACAATACGTTAAAATCATTTTCGAAAATTCTCCCAACACTTCACAAACATCAACGACGGTAAAATTTTACAAAATGTTCAAGGTACTTTAAAACAACTCTTTCAAATACCGTCGAGGTTTTATTTGAGAATCCTAGGCCGGCTCGCAAATTTCAAACAATTTCCAAAGTTCATACGAAGCTGCCGGCTAATCGCACTTGCACAAACTTATGAAGGTTTTAGAAAAGCATGTTCGAACACACTCGCAGCAGACATAATTTATCAATTTGCCGAACCCAATCAATTATCACTTAGCGCAACGAAAAAAAATCATAACGCACATTCATACAAAACAGTTGTCATTACTTGACAACACACATAGAATACAGTCCCGGGTGATTGACTGCTAAGGTTAGGCCTAACGGCTAAAAGAAATGTAGCTCTCTAGCCTCTGTCCAGACTGACTAACGCGCGCTACAACACATATTTAGCGTGCGCTACCCATGCTGCATTAGCGCGCGCTAGCCTTACACTTAGCGTGCGCTAACGGTTCTATTTTAGCAACATGATTGCGAACATATATACGACATTACTGGAATCGAAGGTCACAAATAAACAACAACAATATTCGAATCTCAAAGCCATCGATTCACATAATTACAACACATCATGAGCAACCATCAAAAGGCAATTGTCGTTCAAAATCGAAAAGTTAAAAGCAAGGGTCACGTCTTGAGTATATTTTGTAGAACTCATTTGAGTTCAAAACTCGTGTTTTGAAAACTTATAGTACACAGTGGAAAAGAATTTTCAATAATTCGAGTTTTCAGAACTTTCAGCCTTGAGGTCAACATACAAAAATCAACTTTTTCCTCCCTTGGAGGACATTTTAAAAATTTTACGTGACTCCCCGAAAGGATTCGAAAACTTAAAATTCCAAGGTTTATACTCTTGCAAGAAAAATGGTTTATACAAAGATACATTCAGCAATATCATTCTACATTTTAGCGCAAGACGGGAATCAACAAATATATGTCACTTACTCACGATGCACCTTCAAATACTAACTACATAACACGTAATCACACAGCTCATATAGCTCGTGGTACAACCTGCAGAGGGAGACTTACATCTACAGATCGCACGAAGATGATGGCCGCACCCGATACTAATCACGGCCGACATTCCAAACGACGCATCGCGACACGACATCGATCCGACTCAATCGACAAGACAAGACCCAACAATACACGACTGGACCCGACAGCCTAGGTTTCCGCAACCTAAGCTCCGATACCATAAATGTAACACCCCCAGATCAAACTGGGAATATTACACGCCGCAGACCCTCTCCGTGAGGATCCACCAGGCTAGACATCAACACAACACATTACATTACATACTGACGAATCAAAATAATGAATCAATAGACCGATTTGGTCTTCCGTCACTGACTTACAAATCACAATACATAAACTCATCCAGACTCATACACATGCAAGGGTAAAATACTTGCAACGACGAACAATAAGACAGCGGAAAAGACAATACAATGGACTCCGACTAACTGAAGTCAAAACTGGCCTTCGTGTGATTAGTATCATTCGTCTTTCATCATCCCTCGCACCGATCCAGTGTCTTGCTCCCGAAAACCTGCATGTACCTGGACACAATACAGATATCCACCCCCGATTACTCGGGGGTTAGCAAAACTCCACTGTTTCGCTAGTGCAAGTATAAAGTGCAAATACGAGCCATACACAACACATTCCGAGAATACAACGAAAGACTTCCCGAGATATATTTAGTTAAAAATAGTTCAAGTTTGAAAGTAGAAACGAAGCAAGTAAGCACTTTGATAACATTTCCAAATCTCGGGAGTTTTGAAAACATTAGAAATTGGAAAGTTCTTAATTCCTCGAAAGTCATTGAGGGTCACAGCCCCAAAGTTCATTTTCCAAAATGCAAATCCGTTAACAAAACACGGGGTCCACGACCCAACCATTCCGGTCACAAAACACAGGGTCCACGACCCGATCATCCACTTCAAATCACTTACAAGGACACATTACACATAACACATCATTCTTATGCCATTCTAGCCAAGCACCAAGACTCGATATATAATGTCTCTCGACCCCGAGCATAAAGCATTGTGATACTCCGGACAATATCACAATTAACGAAAACATCAACGTCATCCTCAAGATGAAAACCACAACTGGTAACCCGCGGCCGTACCCCTTAGTATCGACCCCCAGACATCCCGTCGGACACTCCGGGTGGGAAACCACTTCCGCACTGCACTTCTTAGTATCGACCCCGGACATCCCGTCGGACACTCCGGGTGGAAGTTCATCCACACACGCACCCAAGTCCACTTCCGTGGCCGTACCACTTAGTATCGACCCCAGACATCCCGTCGGACACTCCGGGTGGAAGGAACAACACACACACACGTTCCAAAATCACAGTTGCAAACCACAAGCCTCGAAGGTCAATCACAGTATATATATAGTCGAGGTACCTTACTAGAATGGCCAGTTCATCCAACATATACTCACGACCAAGTAATGATACGATTCACAAGGAAGCACAAGATTTCAACAGCACCGAACGACACAACTAATATCACACAAACTCACATATTCATCCATAAACACGTGACTCCAAGCACATAATTTGACAAAAGAGTTACACTTTACATTTACCAACGACATAACCATACGCAATGACATCACAAGAAAGTAAGGTGATTCTATACTCGACACTAGCTCACATATTCAACTAAGCACATTAATTCCCGACACACACGGGTCACCTTTACAAAAACCATGATGGTAAATATTCCGATTCTTTTGAAAAATGGTTATTAATATTTATTTAGCACATATCGACGATTAACAACCATAATATCCACAAAACACGTAATGTATGGGCAAGATACTTGCCTCGAATAACCACAACCCAGAGAATCGACCGAAGTAGGTTGGCACGAACCGACTACGAACTCACCGACTCCACCGAACGACAATCCGCAACCATGAACTACGAACGAAAACAATAACAACGAAAATAAATTCCAAAGTACGACCCAAAGCCGCTAAATTCAAAGAACGAATGACGAAAGTTCAAGTGTTTTCCCCAAAACGGCCAAGAACACGATTCGTCCCGACAAAACACGAAAACGGAATTCTAGGTCGAAATATGGATATTCAATCCATAGAATAAGTTTAACAACATCATTTAACCACAATTTATCCAACAAAAACGGATGGAAAACGAGATCGAGAACAAATCCCCCAAAAAGTCGATTCGAAGGAAATCAAGAAATATCCTTCGATTCGACGAAGAACAATGGGTTAAATGATGTTAAACACAAGAATACTACCAAGATTAATCATACCCATCATGGATTAATGTATAATACGGAACGAATCGGACAAAAACGCAAAAACCCCCCAAATTCACGAAATTAGGGTTCTAAGGAAGATTACCTTGATTCGCTGGATCAAAGGACGATATAGGATGATTGATTGATGATATAACCTCAATAACTTCGAGGATTTGTTGTCAAACAACATGGCTCCATGATGAGCATACCCTCAGCCGCGGAAGAGAAGGAGAAGGAGGAGAAAAATGGCCAAAACCCCGTGTGCAGGACCATAAATAGGTTGCACAGTGTGTCGCGGCCCAGTGGGAGTGTGCCGCGGCACTAGGGGTGTTCAAAAATATCCGATATCCGATATCCGATCCGAAATATCCGAAAATCCGAAGTTCCGGATATCCGAGAATTCGGATATCCGAAGTTCGGATATCCGGAACTTCGGATTCGGATATCGGATAGTACTTTTCAGAAAAATCGGATATTCGGATATCCGAAATATCCGAAAAATCCTAAATTTTTTATTTTTTTATATTTTAAATAATAGAAAATATTCGGATATTCGGATATCCGATATCCATATCCGAAGTTTTTTTCGGATATTCGGATATCCGATATCCAAATCCGAATATTTTTTTTCGAATATATGGATATCCGAATAAAATTCATATTTTTTCCGGATATTCGGATATCCGATATCCGTATCCGAAATTTTGGATATCCGAAAATCGGATATCCGAAATTTCAGATACGGATATCGGATATCAAAATCTACTATCCGAACTTTCGGATATCCGAAGTTTCGGATATCCGAAGTTTTGGATATCCGAAAGTCCGGATATCCGGTTTTGAACACCCCTACGCGGCACATGCCCAAAAATGGCTCCCAGTGGTCGGCAGTGTGCCGCGGCACCCGGTACAGTCGGTTTGGCCGAAAAATGCCACAGAGTGTGCCGCGGCCCACGGTACGGCCTGCTCGGCCAGAAGCTGCCGAGCACTACCGGCCTAGCTCGGCCAGAAGCTGCCGAGCACTACCGGCCGTAGCTCGGCCAGTGCCGGTCTGGGCCCAGATTGCCCGGCCATGACTCGGCCGGGAACGACCCCGATACCCGAACCTGAATACGAATCGATGATACGGTTACGACGTACTCGCAAAGACGAATCCAAGAGCTAAGAGAACACACAATTCCGACCACTCGAAGGCTCGGAATTCGACAACGGAAGTAATTACCCAAAACTTTGGGAAATTACGAACATGGCCCAAAACGTCCGAAAATCACGATACGCGATCGAAACACCAAACCAAAGCTCGCAACATGAATAATAACATTAAATGAACTTACGAGAAACTCGAAACAACAGTTTCGGACGAGATTCGCAAGAATCGAACTCAAGTGTGGAAAAATCGCTAAAAAGCTCGGAACTCAACAAAACAATACCGAAACGAACTCGGATGACAAAAAGTGCAGAATTATTCATTCTCGAAATGACGAAACGGTCATGAGCGAGTCTTCAAAACGGACTCTGGCCGAAAAATAAATTTATCGAAAATCGAAAATTGCGGATATTACACCAAGGGTGCTCCCTGAACATGCAGCACTGAAATCATAGTCACAACTCACAGGCCTGAATATGTTTATAAACTAACCCCAAGTTATACGCAACAACACTTACTTTATTCATAAGAAATTTCAAGGAAATACTACCAAAGCAAAATAGACCTTAGTCATAGCAACACACTGTCTTTCCATACATAGCAAAACAGATCTCAGATATAATTATAAACTTACCTTAGAATTTCCAGTCATAGGGCTATGGTTAATTCTTTCTTCACCATTATCAGGTACATCCTAAATTATAAATACACACGCAAGTAAGTATTTATAGATTAACAACTAATTAAGTTTTCAATGATCTCGAATAATGCACCAGTAATTTAGTAACTTACTTGTGCTTTATCAGGACTGCTTGTGCGCTTACTTCCACCATCACCTCTACAACCATGCCCACTGCCCCCAGGAATAGTAGCACTTTGACTCTTTCAAAACAATAACAAACGATTTCATCATAGATGAACCAAAAAATAAAAATTGAGGATCAGGGGAGTTATAAGTCCAGAAACTTGGCATAAGAGATTGGTTCATGAATCTTGCACAAAACTCAAGCATATTTATTTTTCGAGAATAATAGTGACAATTTTGGTGATTTTGTGATTCGTATGAGGGCTAAACAGATGAAACTACCTTTTTCACTTAAATCTATTAAAACGAGTTCATGCTTTAAATTATTACATCATTTGGGGAAGCTATAAACATGCTTGGTTTTCGGGTGTGCACTGTTTTCTCTCCATAGTTGATGATCTTAGTTGTTGTGTATGAGTATTTTTTATGATAATCAAATTTGAAGTCACCAGTTGACTAATTTTTGTAACATGGTAGAGAATATATTTGAAAAAAGGCCTACACGCATTGGAAAGGATAATGAAAATGAATTTCAGTCCAGTGAAATATTAGAACCCTATGGCGTTCTTGGAAATGGGCCAACAAACATCTCAAGCGCCTTGAGGACTTCGACATAGATATGCCAGCATCATTAAATCATTATCAGCCCTACCGATTTGGGAACATCGGTACTACATCCATAATCTAATTATAGTCATATAATAATTTTTCTAACGCTATAAGGCTTATCTTTCGGCCATCACTTCATGGGATGAGGCTAACTATTTTTACCCAGCTGTCAGAGATGTAACACCCCCAGAATACGTCCGGGAATATCACACGCTGTAGACCCTTCTCACAAGGATCTACCAGGCTACACTCCAATAGACTACTTAAATGATTAACCGACCGGGGTCAATCTAATTACAAAGCGGACCGACAAGGTCATTAAACAATTCGGAACTAAAGGAACTCACCTCACAATGAAAAGAATAAACTGCAATATAGAAAAAAAATGACAACTGAATTTAATAAATGAAAACTACACCCATGCAAGGGTGAATACTCGACCAACAAGGGGAATGCCGACCAAAGTGAAAACAAAAGGAAAGACTCTGACTCTTGTGTGATTAGCATCGTCGTCTTCCATCTCCTTCCAAGCCAATCCCATGACTGCTCCCGAGCTGCCAAAACCTGAGCGCATAACAGGCACCCACCCCCCAAAAACTCGGGGGTTAGCAAACTGGAATTTTGCTAGTGCAAGTACATAATATACAAGATATACGAACAGTAACAACACAAAATTCAAGCGCCGTGAACCCTTAACACAAACCATACATTCCCACAGTCAGCACAGATTAACACTCGCATACACAAGGTGGAAGGTAATCACATAGTCATATTCTCTTTACGGAAAATAACATTAATGAACTTTAAACGAGCCCAAGGAGTCAGGAAGATCCCTTTTGTAAAAAGGAAAAAGTATTTTGATAAGATAGTTTGCAACATTATTATTGACTCGGGCCGTCTAGGGGTTTTTAAAATCGAATGGGAATACTTTTGGAAATAATTTCAAAAGCTCTCGGGTCCTTGACCCAACATATGAAAAGCGATTACACGAAAACCAAGTCATCTTATTCGGGGTTCTCGACCCAATTTATAGAACACCGTCACAAACGAAATCATTACAACATCTCACAGGGTTCTAGACCCATTCCAAATAACATCATCACGAATTCAATCATCTCAACATTCCACAGGGTCCTCGACCCAATACACAGAATGGCACCACAATACAATCAAAGGCACAATCTCTCATTCGGCATATCTGCTCAAGACCCCGATTAATTAACCCTCGGAGATTCGTCAAACCTCCTTGGTTAATTAACCACGATACCCACGCTTTAAAAACAATTTGAAACAGGCTTTCAAAAACACGAATTGCGGTCTGCATCACGACAAACATTTAAAAGTGAGTTGAAAGAATTTGAGATACGAACATCGTTCGGTAACGGGGTCTCAGCTATCACTCAAATACCCGTAACCAGTAAGCCTGCCAGGCGCCTCCCTTGCGCACCTGTGTACCGGCGTTCACTTCCATCATGTTGGCCGCTCCTTGAGCATGTCACCGCACCGGCGTCACTCCCGCAAGAGCCGCCCCTTGCACGCGCATTAGGTGACATCGGCGTTCACCACCCATATGGAGCCGCACATTGCAGCATACACCAAGCCAGAGTGCACGCCCCGCCCTCAGAGGTTCGCGGATACGACGTTTCTCACAACAAGTATCCACATTATCACAAACATCAAGCACATGGACAAACGTCACAACAATTTTCAACTCGGTACATCAAGTTACACAATTTTCTCACTTGATCCATAACCACACAAATAAACAATAACACGCACGTTATCAATCAAACTCAATCACAATAAGACTTCAAGCATAACCAACCAACACCGCACATATATCCCTATATTGCGACTCAACCGAATATATATATATATATATATATATATATATATATATATATAACCTTACTATATTATAAGAGTAAATATAGTTTACCCATCAATCCAAGTCGAGTACGTCATCTAGTGTTAGTATTCATCACTCGTCATTCACCAATATAGGCGCTTATATCAATATATGTATATACATACATATATTTAACATATAAATATATATACATATATAAAACTAGATATATATATATATATATATACATACACACGTATATATATATATACACACATTTATACATCCGTATAAATTCATACAGTTCGACAACAATGATTTCACGTAGTTACAATTCGTATATCAAGGTACTTGCCTTGGAAATCTCTCACGAATACTTCAGAAAATGCGGTTGATTGGAGAAATCCGAACTCCAGTAAGCAGCGATCGGAAAGGCTCAACACTAGATTTTTGTGGGGAATTCGTCCCTAGTATCCTATCATCAAATAAACAACAAATCACACGAGGAAAACATCGCAAAACGACCAATTTTCTCTCTGCGGCATTTTCCCGGACACCTTGAAGGCGTCAAACGAAAGTTCATATAAACGACGAATCGGAAATGGTAAAACCGTGGAAAGATGATGAAAATGATAGAATACTACTTAATCTACAATTATCCATCAGAAATATGAGTTAAAACTGTAATATCCGCGTTTTCTATTTTTAATAATTTCTATTTTTAGTGTATATTCGTTTCGGATAACTCGCTTGGCACTGTTTTGGAATTCTGAACCTATTTTGTTCTTGGAGCTTCTCCGCTTAGACGGGTCTCGATGATGCTTTTACGTAATTTCATCTTGTGGTATATTTTGTCTCATGCGTATTCGATTCTCCTTAAACTCGTTCGATTCCGTCACTTTCTTACTTCCATGAGTTAGTATGCTTGATTTGAGCATGTTGTGAGTTTCGGATGGTTAATCCGACGTTGTGTCGTGATTTTCGGATGTTTGGGCCGTTTTTGTAATTTCCTAGAAATTAAGGGAATTTGTTCCTTGTTCAACTTTGGTTGTGTACCTCAGATCGTTTTGGGGTTCCGTACTTCCATTTCGTGTTATTGTTGCCCAAATATCGATTCCTATTGCTTTTATTCTCTTTCCGGATCATTTTTCGTTATTCTTGGGACCCGGGGGGGTTGTGGGCAAAGACAAGGATTGTGCGCGCGGCGCACATTACCCAGATTGTTGGCCAAGCTGGTATGCCGTGTGCCACGGCACAAGGATTGTGCGCCGCCACACAATGGCAGTCGAGCCGCGGCACTTTTCCCGGCCGCGGCACACATGTGGCACTGCCGCTAAAACCTCTGTCTGCGCGTGCCCGCACGATCCGTGATCTTGCGGCACATGCCGAGTCTGAGCCGCGGCACACTCCGAATGAGCGGCACAACGAGCGGTCGGCCACCACCATGGCGCAATTTTGTACTGCCTTGCGCGCAGTTTTAGCCGCGGCACACAATGCGGTCGGCGCTATAATCATGTGTTTTCAGCGAGATTCGCTCATTTCCTCCTTTTCTCCAACCGTGCGCGAGAGAGAGGGTTGAGAGGGATTTCTTCTCCATCTACCCTTTTGATTGTGTGTTTTTCTTCATCTTCCTTCGATCGTGTAGCTCGGATTGTGGATCTAGCACGTGTTCTTCGGATTATAGGGCTTGAATCTTCAAGAGGTAAGAACCCCTTTAACCCTAGTATGATTTTTGGGGAGGGTTTGGTGGTGATCTTGTGTTTTAATCCGAATTAACCGATGTTGTTAGATTTTGATAGTACTCTCGTGACCCTTGGTTTTCTTGTTTTTGGTTGGGATGAAATTCCGTTAATTCACCATTAACCGATTTCAATTCCCTACGCACTCTTGGTGTTCGTTGAATTGTCCCAACGGGTAGAACTAGGAGTAATTTCTTCGTATTCATGATCTTGAGATTGATTGTATATCATTATTGTGTTAGGGTCGGATTTGAGAGGATTGTTTGGACCGAAACCTATTCCTTCGTCGTCTCCTTCGCGTCGTATTACCAAGGCAAGTACCTCGATATACGAATTGTAACTGCGTGAGATCATTGTTGTCGAAGTGTATGAGTTTATGTGGATGTATATATACGTACGTGTATATATATATATATGTGTTTATATATAGTTACATGTTAAATATATGTATGTATATACGTATATTGATATATATGTTATGTCGGTGATCGACGAGTGTTGAATTCTAACATTAATTGACGTACTCAACTTGGATTGATGGACGAACTATAGTTACTCATATAATATAGTAAGGATATATATATATATATATCTATATATATAAATGTGTATATATTCGGTTGAGTCGCAACATAGAGATATATGTGCGGTGTTGATTGAGTTTGATTGATAACGTGCGTGTTATTGTTTATTTGTGTGGATATGGTCTGGCGGAGAAATTGTGTGACTTGATGTACCGAGTTGAAAATTGTTGTGACGTTTGTCCGTGTGCTTGATGTTTGAACAATGTGGATACTTGTTGTGAGAAACGTCATATCCGGGAACCTCTGAGGGCGGGGCGGTGTACTCCGGCCTGGTGTACGCTGCAATGTGCGGCTCCATATGGGTGGTGAACGCCGGTGTTACATAATGCGTGTGTCAAGGGGCGGCTCTTGCGGGAGTGATCGCCGGCGCAGTGACATGTTCAAGGAGCGGCCGACATAGTGGAGTGAACGCCGGTGCACAGGTGTGCAGTGGAGGCGCCTGGCAGGCTTATTGGTTACGGGTATTCGAGTGTTAGCTAAGACCCCGTTACCGAACGATGTTCGTATCTCAAATTCTTTCAACTCACTTTTTAATATTTGTCTTGATACAGACCGCAATTCATGTTTTTGAAAGCTTGTTTCAAATTGTTTTTAAAGCGTTGGTATCAGGGTTAGTTAACCACGGAGGTTTGACGAAATCTCCGAGGGTTAATTAATCGGGGGTCTTGAGCAGGATATGTCGAATGAGAGTTTTGTACCTTTGATTGTATTGTGGTGCTATTCTGTGTTTTGGGTCTAGGACCCTGTGGAATGTTGAGATGATTGATTTCATGATGATGTTATTTGGAATGGGTTGAGAACCCTGTGAGATGTTGTAATGATTTCGTTTGTGACGGTGTTCTATAAATTGGATCGAGAACCCCAAAATAAGTTGACTTAGTTTTTGTGAAATCGTTTTCCATACGTTGGGTCAAGGGTCCGAGAGTTTTTGAAATTATTTCCAAAAGTATTCCCGTTCGATTTTAAAAAGCCCCAGACGGCCCGAGTCAACAATAACGTTTGCAAACTACCTTATCAAAACATTTTTTTTTCCTTTTCCAAAAGGGATTTTCCTGACTCCTTGGGCTTGATTAAAATTTTATTGATGTTATGTTTCGTAAAGAGAATATGGCTATGTGATTATCTTTCACCTTGTGTATGCGAGTGTTACTCTGTATTGATTATGGGAATGTATGGTTTATGTTAAGGCTTCACGGCGGTTGAATTTTATGTTGTTACTATTCGTATATCTTGTATATTATGTACTTGCACTAGCAAAATTCTAGTTTGCTAACCCCCGAGTTTTCGGGGGGTGGGTGCCTGTTATGCGCTCAGGTTTTGGCAGCTCGGGAGCAGTCACGGGATTGGCTTGGAAGGAGATGGAAGACGACGATGCTAATCACACCAGAGTCAGAGTCTTTTCTTTTGTATCATTTTGGTCGGTATTTCTTTGTCGTTCGAGTATCCACCCTTGCATGGGTGTAGTTATCATTTATTAAATTGAGTTGTCATTCTTTTCTATGTTCAAGTTTATTGTGGTCATTGTAATATGAATGTCGTTAGTTTCTGAATTGGTTTATGACCTTGTCGGTCTGTTTTCTATTTAATTTTGACCCCGGTCGGTCAATCATCGAGTAGTCTTTTGGAGTTTAGCCTGGTAAATCCTTGCGATAAGGGTCTACGGCGTGTGACATTCCCGGTCATATTCTGGGGTGTTACATTTATGGTATCAGAGCTTGGGTTTGCGAAAAACCTAGGCCGTTGGGTCAAGTCCATGTCTTGTGTAAGTCGCGCGCATCAGAGTTGTGATTAGTATCGTGGTTCCGACATCATCTTCCGGCAATCCGTGATGGTAAGCCTCCCGATCGTAAGTCCCCTTATACACGTATTTGATTAAGCTAATATGCTTAATGTGAACTAGGAATTGGAACTTGTCGGTGATATTATCGTTTTAGGATATTACATGGAAGTCGAACATGTTTATCTGTTTCGGTACTTTATTAGAATGAATTTACGAATGACAATTTTATCCACCGCATGAGTATTTTAAGATGGCTTTTAGTATCTTGCAAACCGAGTTTTGACATTTTGGTCTTGCATGTTTTGGATAGTATTCTTATGACGGTATTTGATGTTTTATAAATGACTTTTGGGAGTATTTGAGAATATTACCGACTTCGGCCTTTTTGGCATTTTGAACATTTTTTTTAAATGATTTTTAGCCTGGTAGGTTCCGGCACGGGGCCCACGGCGCTGTAGTATCTCGAATATTTTAAAGTGATGCTTTGAAATTTCCTAACATTGTGTGAAGCCATGATTTAGTATCGTCATGTTAAATGGTCACGCATCTCGGTGGAAAATTCTTTCGAATAAACATTTTGGAAGAAGAGGAAAGATTTTTAAAATTGTGGTATTTGGACTCAACATTTTGAAATATTTCAAATTAGACGAATTAATTTTCGATTTCCTTTTTTTCTTTTATACATCACTCGAAAATAAATTTTTTTTGAGTCGTTATATAAACTTCCTCTTCCGAAATAAAAGACAGTGTTTGCAAGTCTTGGGCGCAATGTGACTAGCCTCTTTTTCAAAAATTTTTTTTTTTTTCATTAAGTGCATACATATAATGACCGTCCTCGTCGAGGAACTCGAAATTGACTTCATAAAACTTTATGCTTTACGATAGTACCGTTATTCTAAGGATGCTAACTAAAACTCGGGTTGATAATTGCGGTATATTGTGCGACTGATAAACTAATACTGTAGATCGGTGTTATCCGTATTAGTATGTTAAGTCTCGGCGGACGTGGACGTGATGATGGAAATGGAAGCGGCAAGGTGGTTCGTACGACCACGATCCATGCTACGGTGAAGGAGTATCTAGATCAATCGATATCCTATGAAATCTCCTCAGTGGTCGAGCCCACGAGCGAAGCCAAGAGACCGAGGATATCTGGGAAGTATTTGGGCGGTGAAGAGTCTAAGGCTCCCAAACCCCCACGGCGTTCGAACGCGTCGTCTTCGCGATCGGGAGTGAGCGCTTGGAATCCCAAGCCAGCATCGGTGACTCTCGGTAAGAAGGGAGGGTGCTTCAACTGCAATCGTCAGGGACATGTTCGTGCAAATTGTCCCTTTCCACTCTTGACTTGTTCTGGGTGCGGGTGTGAAGGTCATCGGGAGAAGCATTGTGAGATAATTTCCGAACTGGCAAAGAATGCTACCCTATTGGCGAGCAGAGCAAGTGACTGGAGAATGTCCCGAAACCCTATGTCTCCTTCTGAAGAACCTAACATGGGAGGATGAATATTTTGTAATATGCCCTAATCGTTGCTGTTTTGGACAATCGTGACTTTGATCGTTCTTCATTTCATTTCTCTATGTTACCAACTCTTATTGTTCTAAGTTCGGGATCGAAATGTTTTCTTAGTATGGGGAAATGTACTACCGTACTCTTCATAGTATTTTCGGGGTTGGGTGACTTTCATTCTTTGGTACATCATCTATGACCCTCTCGATAATTTTTTTTTAAACTACCTGTTGTACTTAGCCTACCGTTCTCCGAACAGATTTGACCGTGTTGTTAGACTCAGTGAATTATTGTGGTCTTTCCACATCTCGAGCTTGATTCTTGCAGAATTTTGTTCGAAGCTAATATTCCCTCGCGTGCAATTAACATTTCCGGATGTATTATGAACTTGGATGCGGTTGGTTGAGCTCGAAACATGATTTTCATGACGTCTGAACTATTTTGTGATTTTCTTCACTCTGGGAGCTTTGGTATCCAAATTCATACTCCTCCACCTCAACTTATCGTGTTCCCATACAGTTTTATCGTCTCGACTCACGTATCAGATGCTTGCTAGGTCAGTTCATCGTATTTCTGGAACCTTGCATTCGCGCTTTGCTCGTGATGATTTGGGGCTGAGCAAGTAGTTATTTCCTTGATTGTTCCGCCGCTCTCTATTTTAAGTTTCGGGACGAAACTTGTTTTAAGGAGGGTAGAATGTAATATCCGCGTTTTCTATTTTTAATAATTTCTATTTTTAGTGTATATTCGTTTCGGATAACTCGCTTGGCACTGTTTTGGAATTCTGAACCTATTTTGTTCTTGGAGCTTCTCCGCTTAGACGGGTCTCGATGATGCTTTTACGTAATTTCATATTGTGGTATATTTTGTCTCATGCGTATTCGATTCTCCTTAAACTCGTTCGATTCCGTCACTTTCTTATTTCCATGAGTTAGTATGCTTGGTTAGAGCATGTTGTGAGTTTCGGATGGTTAATCCGACGTTGTGTCGTGATTTTCGGATGTTTGGGCCGTTTTTGTAATTTCCTAGAAATTTAGGGAATTTGTTCCTTGTTCAACTTTGGTTGTGTACCTCAGATCGTTTTGGGGTTCCGTACTTCCATTTCGTGTTATTATTGCCCAAATATCGATTCCTATTGCTTTTATTCTCTTTCCGGATCATTTTTCGTTATTCTTGGGACCCGGGGGGGTTGTGGGCCGCGGCACAAGGATTGTGCGCCGCGGCGCACACATTACCCAGTTGTTGGCCAAGCGGTGCAGTATGCCGCGGCACAAGGATTGTGCGCCGCGGCTTCTGGCCAGTCTGCAGCACACTTTTTCCGGCCGCGGCACACATGTGGCACTGCCGGCTAAAACCTCTGTCTCGCGTGCCGGCACGGCAGCGATCTGCGGCACATGCCGAGTCGAGCCGCGGCACACTCCGAATGAGCCGCGGCAGCGGTCACCGACCAGGCGCAATTTTGGCCTGTCGCGGCACGATTTAGCTGAGCCGCGGCACACAATGCGGTCGGCGCTATAAGCGTGTGTTTTCAGCGAGATTCGCTCATTTCCTCCTTTTCTCCAACCGTGCGCGAGAGAGAGGGTTGAGAGGGGATTTCTTCTCCATCTACCCTTTTGATTGTGTGTTTTCTTCATCTTCCTTCGATCGTGTAGCTCGGATTGTGGATCTAGCACGTGTTCTTCGGATTATAGGGCTTGAATCTTCAAGAGGTAAGAACCCCTTTAACCCTAGTATGATTTTTGGGGAGGGTTTGGTGGTGATCTTGTGTTTTAATCCGAATTAACCGATGTTGTTGTTAGATTTTGATAGTACTCTCGTGACCCTTGGTTTTCTTGTTTTTGGTTGGGATGAAATTCCGTTAATTCACCGTTAACCGATTTCAATTCCCTACGCACTCTTGGTGTTCGTTGAATTGTCCCAACGGGTAGAACTAGGAGTAATTTCTTCGTATTCATGATCTTGAGATTGATTGTATATCATTATTGTGTTACGGTCGGATTTGAGAGGATTGTTTGGACCGAAACCTATTCCTTCGTCGTCTCCTTCGCGTCGTATTACCAAGGCAAGTACCTCGATATACGAATTGTAACTGCGTGAGATCATTGTTGTCGAAGTGTATGAGTTTATGTGGATGTATATATACGTACGTGTATATATATATATATGTGTTTATATATAGTTACATGTTAAATATATGTATGTATATACGTATATTGATATATATGTTATGTCGGTGATCGACGAGTGTTGAATTCTAACATTAATTGACGTACTCAACTTGGATTGATGGGCGAACTATAGTTACTCATATAATATAGTAAGGATATATATATATATATATCTATATATATAAATGTGTATATATTCGGTTGAGTCGCAACATAGAGATATATGTGCGGTGTTGATTGAGTTTGATTGATAACGTGCGTGTTATTGTTTATTTGTGTGGATATGGTGCGCGGAGAAATTGTGTGACTTGATGTACCGAGTTGAAAATTGTTGTGACGTTTGTCCGTGTGCTTGATGTTTGAACAATGTGGATACTTGTTGTGAGAAACGTCATATCCGGAACCTACGAGGCGGGCGGTGTACTCCGGCACAGGTATGCTGTGCAATGTGCGGCTCCATATGGGTGGTGAACGCCGGTGTTACATAATGCGTGTGTCAAGGGGCGGCTCTTGCGGGAGTGATCGCCGGCGCAGTGACATGTTCAAGGAGCGGCCGACATAGTGGAGTGAACGCCGGTGCACAGGTGTGCAGTGGAGGCGCCTGGTAGGCTTATTGGTTACGGGTATTCGAGTGTTAGCTAAGACCCCGTTACCGAACGATGTTCGTATCTCAAATTCTTTCAACTCACTTTTTAATATTTGTCTTGATCTGAGACCGCAATTCATGTTTTTGAAAGCTTGTTTCAAATTGTTTTTAAAGCGTTGGTATCGGGGTTAGTTAACCACGGAGGTTTGTGAAATCTCAGGGTTAATTAATCGGGGGTCTTGAGCAGGATATGTCGAATGAGAGTTTTGTACCTTTGATTGTATTGTGGTGCTATTCTGTGTTTTGGGTCGAGGACCCTGTGGAATGTTGAGATGATTGATTTCATGATGATGTTATTTGGAATGGGTTGAGAACCCTGTGAGATGTTGTAATGATTTCGTTTGTGACGGTGTTCTATAAATTGGGTCGAGAACCCCAAAATAAGTTGACTTAGTTTTTGTGAAATCGTTTTCCATACGTTGGGTCAAGGGTCCGAGAGTTTTTGAAATTATTTTCAAAAGTATTCCCGTTCGATTTTAAAAACCCCCAGACGGCCCGAGTCAACAATAACGTTTGCAAACTACCTTATCAAAACATTTTTTTTCCTTTTCCAAAAGGGATTTTCCTGACTCCTTGGGCTTGATTAAAATTTTATTGATGTTATGTTTCGTAAAGAGAATATGGCTATGTGATTATCTTTCACCTTGTGTATGCGAGTGTTACTCTGTATTGATTATGGGAATGTATGGTTTATGTTAAGGCTTCACGGCGGTTGAATTTTATGTTATTCTTGTTCGTATATCTTGTATATTATGTACTTGCACTAGCAAAATTCCGGTTGCTAACCCCGAGTTTTCGGGGTGGGTGCTGTTATGCGCTCGAGTTTTGGCGGCTCGGGAGCAGTCACGGGATTGGCTTGGAAGGAGATGGAAGACGACGATGCTAATCACACCAGAGTCAGAGTCTTTTCTTTTGTATTATTTTGGTCGGTATTTCTTTGTCGTTCGAGTATCCACCCTTGCATGGGTGTAGTTATCATTTATTAAATTGAGTTGTCATTCTTTTCTATGTTCAAGTTTATTGTGGTCATTGTAATATGAATGTCGTTAGTTTCTGAATTGGTTTATGACCTTGTCGGTCTGTTTTCTATTTAATTTTGACCCCGGTCGGTCAATCATCGAGTAGTCTTTTGGAGTTTAGCCTGGTAAATCCTTGCGATAAGGGTCTACAGCGTGTGACATTCCCGGTCATATTCTGGGGTGTTACAAAAACGATCAAATCGGACAAAATCAACTAAAACCCCCAAAACTAGATTTCTAGAAAATCTGACCTGATTCGGTAGATCGGAGGGTGTTATAGGATGGATGATTGATGATATGAACTCCAAAACTTCATGGATTGATTGTCCAACAACATCTCTCCATGATCTACCAAGCTCCAGCCGCGGAAGAGAAGAAAACCGAGTGAAAAATGGCTGAAGAAAACGTCTGCAGGGCCATAAATATCGCACAGTGTCTGCGGCTCAGCGGGAGTGTGCCGCGGCACGAGCCCAAAAATGGCTCCCGGTGGTCGGCGGTGTGCCGCGGCTCGGCCGAGTGTGCCGCGGCACCGATCAGTTTGGCGAAAAATGCCACGAGTGTGCCGCTGCCCTGCCCGGCTGTCTGCGGACCGGTGCTCGGCCGAAGCTGAAAGCACTGCCGGGCGTGACTCGGCGAGAATCTGCCGAGCACTACCGGCCGTGACTCGGCCAGAGGCTGCCGAGCACTACCGGCCGTGACTCGGCCGGCGGCTGCCCAGTTGCCGGCCATGACTCGGCCGGGGCCAATTCCGACGGCTCAAACGACCCCGAAATCCGAACCTGAATACGAATCGATGATACGGTTACAACGTACTCGCAAAGACGAATCTAAGAGCTAAGAGAACACACAATTCCGACCACCCGAAGGCTCGGAATTCAACAACGGAAGTAATTACCCAAAACTTTGGGAAATTACGAAAATGGCCCAAAACGTCCGAAAATCACGACACTCGATCGAAACACCAAACCAAAGCTCGCAACATGAATAATAATATCAAATGAACTTACGAGAAACTCGAAACAACAGTTTCGGACGAGATTCGCAAGAATCGGGCTCAAGTGCGGAAAAGTCGCTAAAAAGCTCAGAGCTCAACAAAACGATACCAAACCGAACTCGGATGACAAAAAGTGCAGAATTAATCATTCTCGAAATGACGAAACGGTCATGAGCGAGTCGTCAAAACGGACTCCGGCCAAAAAAAGAAATTTACGAAAAATCGAAAATTGCGGATATTACATTCTACCCTCCTTAAAAGAAGTTTCGTCCCGAAACTTAAATCAAGTAGGGAGAAGCAATATCCCGCCAGGAAAACTCAACGAGATACACAGGAACCGAAAAAAATTCGTGCCCAACGGCGAAACGTTACAAGCAACGCAAAGGAATATACGGCGTGAAAACACGCCCCACGACGACTAACGCAACGCCACCGACCATGTTTCAAACAATAACGAGCAATTAACGACGCATCACATACCACATCACATGCACACATTTAATCGAAGAAACGTACGCTACAACAAGTCGCACCCGACTAAAACGGCTATGCGATAGAAACAAGTACGGGTAACAATTGAATTACCAATGATGTATCCGAGCTGATCGGCCACCAAGAATCAGATTGCTCCCTCTGTTCCGAGCTAGAAAACCACCGGAGTTCCTGCAGAAGACGACGGAATGGTCCCGGCACAAACTCTCCGATGCTTAAGCTGGAACAGGTTTCTGGAGAAATCCAAATGTAATGTATGTATGTGTTTTCTTCTCTCTTGACCTCGAAGGAGGACAGGCCTTCTGATATCTATAGCAGAGAGGGAAACTTGTCCCTGAAATCCTGCCTTTAATTGGGGGAGATCCCGATTTTGAGGTATGTCCCAAAATCGAGATTCTACTTTTGTGATGAAATCCCGGCTTTCCAGGAACTTGTCCTATTTGAGTGGACTCTTTCTAGTTTGCCTAATTGACGATGCCGAGGTCTATCTAGTTATGAGCTCATAAAATAGACTTGGCGGTCGGATCTCCTTTTCGGAAAGTTCTTCTCTGGGAATGCCGAGCTCATCCGCCCTCCGACCTACTCCAGGTCGGTAGTTCAGTTGAGTTTGCTTAAGAGCTGGGTTTAGTGGACCAAGTTCTTTAACAGACCTGAATATGATGTCATCTAGGAGAGCTGACATTTGGGATGACCTGCTGGTCTAGACCTGGCAGGTCTACACCTGTTGGGGGTAGACTTGTGGGGACCGAGTTGCACCTAGTAGAGCTAGGCTCTGAGCTCCACTCTCCAAGTTTGTTGGTCTACACTTGGCAGGTCTACACCTGTGGGGGTAGACTTGTAGGGACCGAGCTGCACCTAGTAGAGCTAGGCTCTGAGCTCCACTCTCCAAGTTTGCTGGTCTACACTTGGCAGGTCTACACCTGTGGGGGTAGACTTGTAGGGACCGAGCTGCACCTAGTAGAGCTAGGCTCTGAGCTCCACTCTCCAAGTTTGCCGGTCTACACTTGGCAGGTCTACACCTGTGGGGGTAGACTTGTAGGGACCGAGCTGCACCTAGTAGAGCTAGGCTCTGAGCTCTACTCTCCAAGTAGTATACTAGGTCGGTGGGACCTATTGGAACTTCACACAATAGACTGGGTCTTTAGTAATCGGACTTTGTTCTGTTATTTCGGGATGAACCGCAATAAACCGGGCAGGTATATTTTGGGTCATATCATCCAGTCTCCCCTGCTCTAGTCGAGCGAAGAATGAGATCGAGTAGAGTAGACTAAATATTTATTATTATTATTATTATTATTATTTAATTTTTTATCCATAAGTGCAAAAGTTAAGCTCTAAAACATGACAAGACCCAATGCAATTGTTCATTTTGTAGCTGATGAGCAAAGCTAAGACTACAATAATGGGCCTCATAGACACACTATCTTGGATTCATGATATAGATGGGGCGATCTTAAGATCGAGGTGCTGATAGGCTAAGCTAAGACCAAGAGGAAAGGATTCCGAGCTGAAGCCTTCTATACCGAGACTGCGAGATGCCAAAATAATAAGAGGCCGAGCTGAGCAAGCTGTATATTGAGGGCAGTTCACCCGATCAAATTTTTGGCAGGTCACCCAGTCTTCAAATTTGAGGGCAGCTCACCGATCAAATTTACGGGCAGGTCACCCAGTCTTCAAATTTGAGGGCAGCTCACCCGATCAAATTTTGGGCGAGTCACCGGTCTTCAAATTTGAGGCGGCTCACCCGATCAAATTTTGGGCGAGTCACCCGATCTTCAAATTTGAGGGCGCTCACCCGATCAAATTTATGGGCGAGTCACCCGGTCTTCAAATTTGAGGGCGACTCACCGATCAAATTTATGGGCGAGTCACCCAGTCTTCAAATTTGAGGCGCTCACCGATCAAATTTATGGGCGAGTCACCCAGTCTTCAAATTTGAGGGCGCTCACCGATCAAATTTATGGGCGAGTCACCCAGTCTTCAAATTTGAGGACAACTCACCGATCAAATTTATGGGCGGAGTCACCCGGTCTTCAAATTTGAGGACACTCACCGATCAAATTTATGGGCGAGTCACCCGGTCTTCAAATTTGAGGCGCTCACCGATCAAATTTATGGGCATGTCACCCGATCTTCAAATTTGAGGGCGATTCACCGATCAAATTTATGGGCGAGTCACCCGATCTTCAAATTTGAGGCGATTCACCCGATCAAATTTATGGGCGAGTCACCCAGTCTTCAAATTTGAGGCGATTCACCGATCAAATTTATGGGCAGGTCACCCAGTCTTCAAATTTGTGGGCAGTTCACCCGATCAAATTTATGGGCAGGTCACCCAGTCTTCAAATTTGTGGGCAGTTCACCCGATCAAATTTTTGGGCAGGTCACCCAGTCTTCAAATTTGTGGACAGGTCACCCAGTCTTCAAATTTGAGGGCAGTTCACCCGATCAAATTTATGGGCAGGTCACCCAGTCTTCAAATTTGAGGGCACTTCACCTGAAATAAAGCTGACGTATAGCTGCGATTTTAGATCTTTTAATTTAGACCTAAAAATAAAAAGCTTTGTCCCGATTCCTTTCCAAATCAACACATTTGTTCTTCTTACCCCATAACTATAAGAAGATATGAAATTTTCTTAAAGAATTTCACCTTGCAGCAATGGATAATAATTAAAACTTATCTTCAAGGAAAATTCATAGCTGATAAAAACTTATCTTTGCAGGTAATGAAAGAATCCGTGTTAGGTTGAATCCAGGTATGAATAATAAGTCTCACATCTCAACTCAATGAATGACTCGATGTCACTCGTTCCCACAGACGGCGCCACTTGATGTATCCGAGCTGATCGGCCACCAAGAATCAGATTGCTCCCTCTGTTCCGAGCTAGAAAACCACCGGAGTTCCTGCAGAAGACGACGGAATGGTCCCGGCACAAACTCTCCGATGCTTAAGCTGGAACAGGTTTCTGGAGAAATCCAAATGTAATGTATGTATGTGTTTTCTTCTCTCTTGGCCTCGAAGGAGGACAGGCCTTCTGATATCTATAGCAGAGAGGGAAACTTGTCCCTGAAATCCTGCCTTTAATTGGGGGAGATCCCTGATTTTCAGGGGTATGTCCCTGAAAATCAGGGATTCTACTTTTGTGATGAAATCCCAGCTTTCCAGGGAACTTGTCCTATTTGAGCTGGACTCTTTCTAGTTTGCCTAATTGACGATGCCGAGGTCTATCTAGTTATGAGCTCATAAAATAGACTTGGCGGTCGGATCTCCTTTTCGGGAAAGTTCTTCTCTGGGAATGCCGAGCTCATCCGCCCTCCGACCTACTCCAGGTCGGTAGTTCAGTTGAGTTTGCTTAAGAGCTGGGTTTAGTGGACCAAGTTCTTTAACAGACACGAATATGATGTCATCTAGGAGGTGACATTTGGGATGACTCGCCGGTCTAGACTGCGAGTCTACACCTGTTGGGGGTAGACTTGTGGGGACCGAGTTGCACCTAGTAGAGCTAGGCTCTGAGCTCCACTCTCCAAGTTTGCCGGTCTACACTTGGCAGGTCTACACCTGTGGGGGTAGACTTGTAGGGACCGAGCTGCACCTAGTAGAGCTAGGCTCTGAGCTCTACTCTCCAAGTAGTATACTAGGTCGGTGGGACCTATTGGAACTTCACACAATAGACTGGGTCTTTAGTAATCGGACTTTGTTCTGTTATTTCGGGATGAACCGCAATAAACCGGGCAGGTATATTTTGGGTCATATCAACCAACAATGAAAGGTCACACAATACTGAAAATATCAAGAAAAGTACGGGTAACACATTCCCACATACTAAAAAGATATTACGACCCCAGACTTAGAACAACAAGAGTTGGAAATATAGAGCAATGAAATGAAGAACGATCAAAGTCACGATTGTTCAAAACAGCAACGATTAGGACATATTGCAAAATATTCATCCTCCCATGTTAGGCTCTTCAGAAGGAAACATAGGGTTTCGGGACATTCTCCAGTCACTTGCTCTGTCCGCCAATAGGGTAGCATTCCTTGCCAGTTCAGAAATTATCTCACAATGCTTCTCCCGATGACCTTCACACCCGCACCGGTAACAAGTCAAGAGTGGAAAGGGACAATTTACACGAACATGTCCCTGACGATTGCAGTTGAAGCACCCTCCCTTCTTACCGAGAGTCACCGATGCTGGCTTGGGATTCCAAGCGCTCACTCCTGATCGCGAAGACGACGCGTTCGAACGACGTGGGGGTTTGGGAGCCTTAGGCTCTTCGCCGACCAAAAATTTCCCAGATGTCCTCCGTCTCTTGGCTTCGCTCGAGGGCTCGACCACTGAGGAGATTTCATAGGATATCGATTGATCTTGATACTCCTTCACCGTAGCATGAATCGTGGTCGTACGAACCACCTCGCCGCTTCCATTTCCATCATCACGTCTACGTCCGCTGAGGCTCGACATAGTAATACGGATAACACCGATCAACAGTATTAGTTTATAAGTCGTACAATATACCATAATTATCAACCCGAGTTTCAGTTAGCATCCTTAGAATAACTATACTATCGTAAAGCACAAAATTTTATGAAGTCAATTTCGAGTTCCTCCACGAGGACGATCATTATATGTATGCACTTAATGAAAACAAATTTTTGAAACAGAGGGCTAGTCACGTTGAGCCCAAGACTTGTAAACACTGTCTTTTATTTTGGAAGAGGAAGTTTATATAACGACTCTAAAAATTATTTTCGAGTGATGTATAAAAGAAAAAAAAAGAAATCGAAAATTAATTCGTAACTAATTTGAAATATTTCAAAGGTGTTAAGTCTCAAATACCACAATTTTGAAAATCTTTCCTCTTCTTCCAAAATGTTTATTCGAAAGAATTTTCCACCGAGATACGTGACCATTTAACATGACGATGTTAAATCATGGCTTTACACAATGTTAGAAAATTTCAAAGCGTCACTTTAAAATATTCGTGATACTACAGCGCCGTGGGCCCCGTACCGGAACCCACCAGGCTAAAAATCATTTAAGAAAATGTTCAAAATGCCAAAAAGGCCGATGTCGGTAATATTCTCAAATACTCACAAAAGTCATTTATAAAATATCAAATACCATCATAATAATACAATCAAAACGTGCAAAATCAAAATATCAAAACTCGGTTTGCAAGACACCAAGAGCCATCTCAAAATATTCACGCAGCGGATAAATTTAACGTTCATAAATTTATTCTAATAAAGTGCAAGAACAAATAAATATGCTCGACTTCCGAAGCATATTACATAACCATTTTTACTCGGACCGCATACGCATGTTATATCTTAAAACAATAATATCACCGACAAGTTCTAATTCCTAGTTCACATTAAACATATTAGCACAATATAATCAAATACGTATATAAGGGGACTTACGATCGGGAGGCTTACCATCACGGATTGCCGGAAGATGATGTCGGAACCACGATACTAATCACAACTCTGATGCGCGCGACTTACACCGGACATGGACTTGACCCAACGGCCTAGATTTTTCGCAAACCTAAGCTCTGATACCATAAATGTAACACCCCCAGAATACGTCCGGGAATATCACACGCCGTAGACCCTTCTCACAAGGATCTACCAGGCTACACTCCAATAGACTACTTAAATGATTAACCGACCGGGGTCAATCTAATTACAAAGCGGACCGACAAGGTCATTAAACAATTCGGAACTAAAGGAACTCACCTCACAATGAAAAGAATAAACTGCAATATAGAAAAAAAATGACAACTGAATTTAATAAATGAAAACTACACCCATGCAAGGGTGAATACTCGACCAACAAGGGGAATGCCGACCAAAGTGAAAACAAAAGGAAAGACTCTGACTCTTGTGTGATTAGCATCGTCGTCTTCCATCTCCTTCCAAGCCAATCCCGTGACTGCTCCCGAGCTGCCAAAACCTGAGCGCATAACAGCACCCACCCCGAAAACTCGGGGTTATAAACCGAATTTTGCTAGTGCAAGTACATAATATACAAGATATACGAACAGTAACAACACAAAATTCAAGCGCCGTGAAGCCTTAACACAAACCATACATTCCCACAGTCAGCACAGATTAACACTCGCATACACAAGGTGGAAGGTAATCACATAGTCATATTCTCTTTACGGAAAATAACATTAATGAACTTTAAACGAGCCCAAGGAGTCAGGAAGATCCCTTTTGTAAAAAGGAAAAAGTATTTTGATAAGATAGTTTGCAACATTATTATTGACTCGGGCCGTCTAGGGGTTTTTAAAATCGAATGGGAATACTTTTGGAAATAATTTCAAAGCTCTCGGTCCTTGACCCAACATATGGAAAACGATTACACGAAAACCAAGTCATCTTATTCGGGTTCTCGACCCAATTTATAGAACACCGTCACAAACGAAATCATTACAACATCTCACGGGGTTCTAGACCCATTCCAAATAACATCATCACGAATTCAATCATCTCAACATTCCACAGGTCCTCGACACAATACACAGAATGGACCCACAATACAAACAAAGGCACAATCTCACATTCGACATATCCTGCTCAAGACCCCGATTAATTAACCCTGAGATTTCACAAACCTCCTTGGTTAATTAACCCCGATACCCACGCTTTAAAAACAATTTGAAACAGGCTTTCAAAAACACGAATTGCGGTCCGCATCACGACAAAAATTTAAAAGTGAGTTGAAAGAATTTGAGATACGAACATCGTTCGATAGCGGGTCTCGGCTATCACTCAAATACCCGTAACCAATAAGCCTGCCAGCGCCTCCCTTGCGCACCTGTGTACCGGCGTTCACTTCCATCATGTTGGCCGCTCCTTGAGCATGTCACCGCACCGCGTCACTCCCGCAAGAGCCGCCTTGCACGCGCATTAGGTGACATCGGCGTTCACCACCCATATGGAGCCGCACATTGCAAGATACACTGTGCCGGAGTGCACGCCCCGCCCTCGAGGTTCCCGGATACGACGTTTCTCACAACAAGTATCCACATTATCACAAACATCAAGCACATGGACAAACGTCACAACAATTTTCAACTCGGTACATCAAGTTACACAATTTTCTCCGCCAGTCCATAACCACACAAATAAACAATAACACGCACGTTATCAATCAAACTCAATCACAATAAGACTTCAAGCATAACCAACCAACACCGCACATATATCCCTATATTGCGACTCAACCGAATATATATATATATATAACCTTACTATATTATAAGAGTAAATATAGTTTACCCATCAATCCAAGTCGAGTACGTCATCTAGTGTTAGTATTCATCACTCGTCATTCACCAATATAGGCGCTTATATCAATATATGTATATACATACATATATTTAACATATAAATATATATACATATATAAAACTAGATATATATATATATACATACACACGTATATATATATATATACACACATTTATACATCCGTATAAATTCATACACTTCGACAACAATGATTTCACGTAGTTACAATTCGTATATCAAGGTACTTGCCTTGGAAATCTCTCACGAATACTTCAGAAAATGCGGTTGATTGGAGAAATCCGGAACTCCAATGAAAACGGCGATCGGAAAGGCTCAACACTAGAGTTTTGTGGGGAATTCGTCCCTAGTATCCTATCATCAAATAAACAACAAATCACACGAGGAAAACATCACAAAACGACCAATTTTCTCTCTGCGGCATTTTCCCAGACACCTTGAAGGCGTCAAACGAAAGTTCATATAAACGCATTTAATGGAAATGGTAAAACCGTGGAAAGATGATGAAAATGATAGAATACTACTTAATCTACAATTATCCATCAGAAATATGAGTTAAAACGATCAAATCGGACAAAATCAACTAAAACCCCCAAAACTAGATTTCTAGAAAATCGGCTGATTCGGTAGATCGGAGGGTGTTATAGGATGGATGATTGATGATATGAACTCCAAAACTTCATGGATTGATTGTCCAACAACATCTCTCCATGATCTACCAAGCTCCAGCCGCGGAAGAGAAAAAAACCGAGTGAAAAATGGCTGAAGAAAACGTCTGCAGGGCCATAAATAGATCGCACAGTGCCGCGGCTCAATGGAGTGTGCCGCGGCACGAGCCCAAAAATGGCTCCCGGTGGTCGGCGGTGTGCCGCGGCTCGGCCGGAGTGTGCCGCGGCACCAGACAATGGTTTGGCCGAAAAATGCCACAGAGTGTGCCGCGGCCCTGCCACCCGTGTCGCGCCACTTGATCGCCGGCCAGAAACTGCCGAGCACTGCCGGCCGTGACTCGGCCAGAAGCTGCCGAGCACTACCGGCCGTGACTCGGCCAGAGGCTGCCGAGCACTACCGGCCGTGACTCGGCCAGTGCCGGCCTGGCCCAGGTTGCCCGGCCATGACTCGGCCGGGGCCAATTCCGACGGCTCAAACGACCCCGAAATCCGAACCTGAATACGAATCGATGATACGGTTACAACGTACTCGCAAAGACGAATCTAAGAGCTAAGAGAACACACAATTCCGACCACCCGAAGGCTCGGAATTCAACAACGGAAGTAATTACCCAAAACTTTGGGAAATTACGAAAATGGCCCAAAACGTCCGAAAATCACGATACTCGATCGAAACACCAAACCAAAGCTCGCAACATGAATAATAATATCAAATGAACTTACGAGAAACTCGAAACAACAGTTTCGGACGAGATTCGCAAGAATCGGGCTCAAGTGCGGAAAAGTCGCTAAAAAGCTCAGAGCTCAACAAAACGATACCGAAACGAACTCGGATGACAAAAAGTGCAGAATTAATCATTCTCGAAATGACGAAACGGTCATGAGCGAGTCGTCAAAACGGACTCCGGCCAAAAAAAGAAATTTACCAAAAATCGAAAATTGCGGATATTACAAGAGATCTCTATAAAATTGTTAAACCACAAAACTTACCAAGTTAAAAATGAAGTCCTCTAGAATCTTAGTCCGCGCACAGTTCTCCTCAAGTTTCTCTTCTAATACTCGTTTCCAAGAGCTACTTTGTAGTTGAGCATCTATCCTTGAAGGAGTAACACCTGCTCCCAAACCCCTAACACGACCATTTTTTTCCTTACCAAGAACTTGAGTTAATACATCCCACTTTAGGTACAGGCCCTTCACTAGGAGGTTGCTCGTCAAGTTTAGTTTGCATCTCAGTCTAGTACATATGAATGGCAGGAAGCAACAATTAGCAATATCACAATATAAATAATCTTTATATTGACAAACCAACAGCTGAATGAGAACACTTATGTAATACCCGTAATTTTTATCCCCGGAAATTTTCTATTTTTGGCGGAAGTCTATTTTGACGACTTGCTTGGGACCGTTTCGTCATCCTGAGAATGATTAATTCTACACTTTTTGTCATCCGAGTTCGTTTCGGTATCGTTCTGTTGAATTCCGTGTTCTTTAACGACTTTTCCACGTGGGAGTTCGACTTTGTTAAATCACCATAAATTTTTGGTAACTCCAAAAATTCTGAATCTTTGCAATATTATAGAGCATCGAGTTAGCTTTCCAATGGTTCAAACGGTGAGTCAATCGGAGTCCGGACGAGAGAGTTATGGTCGTTTTAACTCACCCGCTCGTTATTGGCCGATCACTGCCGGCCGAACCCGGCCGTGTCGTCCGACACGGCCCGCGGCTGCATTTCGTCCGAAGTGCGAAGTTTCGCCGACTGACCGGCCGTGTCGTCCGACACGGCCCGCGTCTGCACTCTTCCGGATAGGCACGAACGATCGCTGACACGCCCGGCCGTGTCCTGGGACACGGTCGAGTCATGCCTGCCGCCGGGCGGGTCCTCGCCGCCAATCAGGTAACACGACCGTGCCGACCGCACGGCCGTGTCCGGCAGGCCAACCCTATAAAAGGCCCTGCAGACGTTTTTCTTGCCATTTTTCACCTTCTTCTTCTCCTCTTCCGCACCGGGCGTGTTCTAAACTTGAAGCCATGTTGTTTATGAACATATCCATGGAGTTCCTTGGGTTATATCATCAATCATTCGTCCGATAACATCCTTTGATCGAGCGAATCAGGTAAGATTTTCCAGAAATCTAATTTTGGGGATTTTGGGTATTTTGTTCGATTTCGTCCGTTTAATCCGATTTAACTTAGGATTGTGATGGATTGATGATTATTTAGATGTATTGTATCATTTCCCTTGTTATCCCATGTTTGGATCGTATCGATTCGTTGTTTTGGTCGAGTTCTTGACCGACGCCTTGAAGGTGTCCGGTAAAATGTCATAGAGGGGTTTTCGGGCGTTCTACGATTATTCTTCCCCGTATGATCGATGATTTATTGAATTTATGTTGTTAGGGTCGAATTCTTGTGAAGAACTCGAGTCGAAACCCTTCCGTTCGTTGTCTTCCTCGTGGTTCAAACTTCCCGGTCGAACCGTGTTCTTCGGGATCTTCGGTAATGTTTATTAAGGCAAGTATACATTTATGATTATGCGTTCGACTTTGAAAGTAAGAGGAATTGATGGTATGATATGAACGAACCGCTTTTACGGCATTCATAGAAATATTGATGGCATATCATGAACGAACCGTTTTTACGGCATTCATAGATATATTGATTGGCATGTAATGAGCGAACCGTTTGACGGCATTCCTACATGTATCGGCGTATGAGGTGAACGAACCGTTTTGACGGCATTCACATACGTAACGGCGTATGAGGTGAACGAACCGTTTCTACGGCATTCACATACGTCTTATGAGATTTTAGTTATTAGGAATACTAGTCTTGAATTGATGAATTGTCGGATATTGATGAATTGACGGATGACATTTACTTTATTGTAGAGAAGTATTATGTTTCATATTGTTATACTTGCACTAGCTATTCGACGGCTAACCCCGTGATGGGGGAAATACGTTTCATGTATTTCGGGTTCCAGGAGAGCGGACAAAGCGGTACTGTGTCGGCATGAAGATGATGGGCAAGTGTGATATCGTGTCTTGTCTCCTAGGTTATCTCTTTTGGTTTCCTCCATTCGGTGTTGTTGTCTTGGAATGGATTTTTAAATACTCGAGTATTGTATTTCGCTTCTTGATGTTCCTACTGTGTTGCCGAGGTATCGATTTGTGCGGTGATGTATATGGTTTCATTGTTTATGGTTTGAATACCATTTGTATCGTCTTTCTTTCTATTGTATGTAGACCTTATCGGTCAAGTTTATAGTTCCGCGTATGTTTAGCCTTGTGGGTCCCACGGCGGGGCTCACGTACGTAATATACCCTGAATAACTTGGGGGTGTTACGAATATGGTATCGAGCTTAGGTTTATGGATACCTAGGTCAGCCGGTCTTTTGGGGTCGATTGAGTCGGCATTTGCCCACAGATCACTACTCGCCATCATCACAAAGGCGACCGGTACTTGTAAGTCCTCTCACTCTTCTTGTATTTTTCTTAATCGTTTCGTTTATAGCTTGGTATTCTTGGGAATTGGTCACTTCGAGAATGTGCGATTTGGATTATACTTACGCACGTATGTGCCCTTCGAATGTTGGTGAAAGTAGGAAGAATCGTATCGTGATCACGGACGTGAACTCTTCCTTGAGATTTTGTTAAGTTGCTAATGGTGATAATGGTGTGTACCGACATTATGTTGAGACTTTGTTTAGGAGTCGCATGCTAGTATCACGGGAAATCTTCGACTTCGCAGACTTGTAAGTATGTTGTTCGGATTATTCGATAATTCTTGGTGAATTTGAATTCCCGTTGAAAGGTTGTTTGTGCGAGTGATTGCGAGTTTCGAGGACGAAACTTGTTTTTAAGGGGGGTAGAGTGTAATACCCCGATTTTTTCGGATATATATTTTTTTCGTTTATATATTGGATATCGTGGATGGTTAATTATGCTCGAGGACGTTGTGAACGTTTGATAATGTTATTGAATTGAGTATATGTATTGATTTTGCTGTATGCTCGTATTTGATATGTCATGACTTTGGACAGGAATTGTTGAAATTGGCTAAGTATGGAATTATTACGTACGTTAATAAGGTGAGATTACGTACGTAAGATTGGCATGGTTACGTACGTTAAGGCTAAGGTATTACGTACGTAACGAAGGCATCGGACAGAACCGAGTCCTGTGAGGCAGGTGGGACCCTGTTTCGGCAACTTTCGGCGGAGGATGTTGACAGGTGAGTCAACGTACGTGTTACGTACGTTATACAGGACGTGTTACGTACGTAACACAACCATTGTACTGTAGCAAGTCAACTGGTATATTACGTACGTTATATGGTATGGGTTACGTACGTAATGGACTGCACGGAATGAGACAGTGAGTTGGTTACGTACGTTATGGATATTGGATTACGCACGTTAAAGTTGTTACGTACGTTAAGAAAGGACACCTACGTACGTAATGAGAGTGCAATTTATATATTGAAGTGTTGCCTTTCATTTCTCTCACGATCCTTTGAGATATTTCTCTCCAAAACTCGTCCCTCTTCACTTTTAAGAGTGTTCTAAACACTTTTAACATGATTGTGAGCTTGGAATCATGGAATTAGAGCTTGGTTATGGAACTTTTGTTGATTCTTGAAGTGATTCCTTGTGTTATCCATATTCTATGAGGTTTATGTTGAAGGAAGATAATGATATGCTTTGAATATGTTGATTATGATTATAGAATCATAGAGATCTTGATGTTCTTGAGGCCATATGATGACTATGATGATTTAATGATTCTTGGAATGGAGTTCAAATTATTCTTTCTTCGTGGTTCGTCCATGCAAGGTAATCCTCGTATCCCTTTGATAGTGGCTCATTTTTTTTTCTTTTTGGGCTACTACTTGGGAGGGAGTACATTGGGAATCGTGTATTTTGATGTTCGTCTTATTTCAATGAAAATGCATAAATTGGACTGTACTTTTATCCGCTGCGTGAGTATTTTGAAATGGATTTTTGGTATTTTGCCAACTGAAATTTTATTTTGTAAAACCGATTCCCTAAACTGAGTTTTTGGCATTTTAACCTTGATCGTTTTGAGGGTATTTGGGAAATGATTTTTTTTAGTATTTGAAAAATATTACCGTCATCGGTCTTTTTAGCATTTTTGGAATGACGTGGAAATTGTGCTTAGCACAGTAAATCCTTGTGAGAAGGGTTTACGGCGTGTAATATTCCGTGGAGGATGCAGGGTGTTACAATTATGGAATCATGTGATAATGTTATACGAGATTTGTTGGAATTGTAATAAGAGATTTCGGATGTTGATATGATCATTGAGATCTTCTTCATATGGTGATAAGGGTTTTGTTGCGATTCTTGAGATTGTATGAATGACATGATGAAGAAAATGGTAACATGGAGATATATACCTCGGAGATGTTGTTCTGAACGTGATTTCGGATATTTCATGTTCTTGAAGAACTCTTGAATTATACGAGGTGATGAAAATTTTTTTAGAAGTGTTGATGTTTTGAAAATGAATATGGAATATTCATATCTAGAGCTAAATTATGTGTTGGAAATAATATTCGTATAGGAATACGAATGTGATTATGAGTTTGATGAGACTATTATTCATCTCTGAATTTGGAAGCCCATACGTATGGAGTAAATATTCAAATCGAATGAATGGATTGTTTGATAACCTTTTTAATATGATTATCTATTGTTTTGAACCAGTCGGATGGTTCGAATTGATGACGGTCATAAGTAAATTTTAACGATGGATTTTCGAGAAGGGAACCTTGTCAATTCATATTTAAGAATTGAGTTTGGAACATTTAGACCCTTATTATTGGTCCGAATTGGTTGCTGATATGATCATCATATTTCGACTCGTATTGTGGACAGGATTTGTAAGTGTCTGAGTTGGATTGTTCAGACTGTGATTAGTCGAGATATGGTAAAACGATTGAGTTCGAGGTTTGGTGGTATTGATATTGGTCGTCATCGAACCGGTTGATTATCAATCCTTCGTTTTACAATAAGGTATGATGTTTGATCGTGAATTATGACTGTTGTGTTGCGGTTAAGGTTGAAGAGTTCGTAGATTAACTTGGTCGAGACTGAGGGAATTCGTAAGACGAAATCAACTGAATTGGTAACAGTACGTTGTATTGATATCGAGGCAAGTTTTATACTCGTACTAATCATGAGACTAATGTTATCGTGTATGTGTACGAATGTGTGTATCATTTCAAGACTTGGCCTCCTTATGATTTTATTGATAACAGGGGATTGTTTGATACGACACCCGTCGACAAATTATGCCAAATGTTACTGTTGTTTGTAAATGGCCGGTTCAAGGCATTACGATACTTGTTGGTAAAGTTGCTATCGATAGCCGGTTCGCGGTATCGATGTATCGATTATTATTATTCGCGATTAATGTCGTTCTGAGACATCGTTGAATCTTTGTCATCGAATGGATCATTGCTATGATGATTTCGTTAACCGATTGGGGACGTTTGATATATCCTTTTGTCATCTCCGTTTCGGTGGTCGGTTTAAGACACCGGACATCCATTCTATCGTATCAGTGTTTATCGAATCACCGTTCTAAGGTAATCGAGGTATTGAATATGGATTATCGAAGATAATACACATACGTTGTCAAAGATATTCACAACAGATGTATAGTTTTTATAGATTTGCAATTCTACTGTAATCGAAGTATTGAATTGGGACTGTCGAGGATAGTTCCCATCCGTTGAATTATTATTGTCGTGTTGGCCGATTCAAGGCGGCACACTATTTTCTTGTGAACTCGGTAATTTTGTGATCTTTGAAGGTTGAGGATTTACCCGATCTGTGTTGTGATCGTTGCTCGTGTTAATCGGTCCTTAGGGAAATTCGATCCGGGATGGTTGTTTTGTTTATCGTTGGTCGTGTCGATCTTTGATTTTTAGTGTGTCATCGTTCACTTGGTGTGTCGTATGTTCCGTTTTGGATGTTTTTTCCCTTGAGTTTCGTTGTCTTGTTGTATCGTGGCATATCCGGAATCATGTCTGCGTCTTTGATTGGTTATGTGTAAGATTTTTAGCCAGCACCCGATGGTCATGCGTGGATATTTCCGCATTGGACCGCACACGAGACGTAGTTCTTGAGGCTAATTAGGTATATTGTCACACGTATATTCTGGATTCCGTATACGGGGTGGACATGTGCACGGACACATTTCCGGATCGGGCGTACTGTGATATCCCTCTTGAGCTTTATTGATTGATCGTTCGTAGTCCATGTTGTATTGGATATGTCCGACGATTTGCGATCAGTTGTTCATACGCCGAGGGGTATGTCCGACGATCAGGTTTGCTCCTTTGAGATCTGTATTATGATGATTTACAGCTTTGGGCTGTTCGGCTTTCAGGCCATTGTGATGTATCGGTATTCCCGTTGGAGCCTTCGGGCATTGTGAATTCGTATCTTTTTCGGCATTGGTTTGGTCTACCTTCGGGTAATGTATTGTTGTGTTCTATATTGATGATTCGCCGTTTGGGCATATGTTTGATTCTTGTGCATCTCGTTGAGTTTTCCTGGCGAAATATTTCTTCTCCCTACCTGTTTTAAGTTTCGGGACGAAACTTCTTTTAAGGAGGGTAGAATGTAATACCCGTAATTTTTATCCCCGGAAATTTTCTATTTTTGGCGGAAGTCTATTTTGACGACTTGCTTGGGACCGTTTCGTCATCCTGAGAATGATTAATTCTACACTTTTTGTCATCCGAGTTCGTTTCGGTATCGTTCTGTTGAATTCCGTGTTCTTTAACGACTTTTCCACGTGGGAGTTCGACTTTGTTAAATCACCATAAATTTTTGGTAACTCCAAAAATTCTGAATCTTTGCAATATTATAGAGCATCGAGTTAGCTTTCCAATGGTTCAAACGGTGAGTCAATCGGAGTCCGGACGAGAGAGTTATGGTCGTTTTAACTCACCCGCCGTTATTGGCGATCATCGCGGCCGAACCCGGCCGTGTCGTCCGACACGGCCTGCCGTGCTCGTCCCGGAAGTGCCGAAGTTTCGCCGACGGACTGGCCGTGTCGTCCGACACGCCCGTCTGCATTCTTCCGGATAGGCACGAACGATCGCCGAAACGCCCGACCGTGTCCCAGGACACGCTCGAGTCATGCCTGGCCGCCGCTTGCGGGCGGGTCCTCGCTGCCAATCAGGTAACACGACCGTGCCGACCGCACGGCCGTGTCCGGCAGCCAACCCTATAAAAGGCCCTGCAGACGTTTTTCTTGCCATTTTTCACCTTCTTGTTCTCCTCTTCCGCAGCTGGGCGTGTTCTAAACTTGAAGCCATGTTGTTTATGAACATATCCATGGAGTTCCTTGGGTTATATCATCAATCATTCGTCCGATAACATCCTTTGATCGAGCGAATCAGGTAAGATTTTCCAGAAATCTAATTTTGGGGATTTTGGGTATTTTGTTCGATTTCGTCCGTTTAATCCGATTTAACTTAGGATTGTGATGGATTGATGATTATTTAGATGTATTGTATCATTTCCCTTGTTATCCCATGTTTGGATCGTATCGATTCGTTGTTTTGGTCGAGTTCTTGACCGACGCCTTGAAGGTGTCCGGTAAAATGTCATAGAGGGGTTTTCGGGCGTTCTACGATTATTCTTCCCCGTATGATCGATGATTTATTGAATTTATGTTGTTAGGGTCGAATTCTTGTGAAGAACTCGAGTCGAAACCCTTCCGTTCGTTGTCTTCCTCGTGGTTCAAACTTCCCGGTCGAACCGTGTTCTTCGGGATCTTCGGTAACGTTTATTAAGGCAAGTATACATTTATGATTGTACGTTCTCGACTTTGAAAGTAAGAGGAATTGATGGTATGATATGAACGAACCGTTTTTACGGCATTCATAGAAATATTGATGGCATATCATGAACGAACCGTTTTTACGGCATTCATAGATATATTGATTGGCATGTAATGAACGAACCGTTTTGACGGCATTCCTACATGTATCGGCGTATGAGGTGAACGAACCGTTTTGACGGCATTCACATACGTAACGGCGTATGAGGTGAACGAACCGTTTCTACGGCATTCACATACGTCTTATGAGATTTTAGTTATTCCGGAATACTAGTCTTGAATTGATGAATTGACGGATATTGATGAATTGACGGATTACATTTACTTTATTGTCGAGAAGTATTATGTTTCATATTGTTATACTTGCACTAGCTATTCGACGGCTAACCCCTTTATGTGGGAAATACGTTTCATGTATTTCGAGTTCCAGGAGAGCGGACAAAGTGTACCAGTCGGCATGAAGATGATGGGCAAGTGTGATACTGTGTCTTGTCTCCGGTTATCTCTTTTGGTTTCCTCCATTCAGTGTTGTTGTACTGGAATGGATTTTTAAATACTCGAGTATTGTATTTCAGTTTCCTTGATGTTCCGGCCTGTGTTGCCGAGGTATCGATTTGTGCAGTGATGTATATGGTTTCATTGTTTATGGTTTCGAATACCATTTGTATCGTCTTTCTTTCTATTGTATGTAGACCTTATCGGTCAAGTTTATAGTTCCGCGTATGTTTAGCCTTGTGGGTCCCACGGCGGGGCTCACGGCGCTGTAATATACCCTGAATAACTTGGGGGTGTTACAACTTACACATTTGGCCTTCACATGCCCATTTTTGGACTTCTCGTGGCCTTTAATAAACTGTAATATCCGCAAATTCGATTTCCGGTAATTTTCATTTTCCGGCGGAGGTCCGCTTCGACAACTCGCTTGTCGCTGTTTTGGAATTCTGAACCTATTTTGTTCTTGGAGTTTCTCCGCTTAGACGGGTCTCGATGATGTTTTTACGTAATTTCATCTTGTGTTATATTTTGTCTCATGTGAATTTGTCTCTCGTTAAACTCGTTCGATTTCGTCATTTTCTTACTTCCATGAGTTCGTATGATTGAGTAGAGCATGTTGTGAGTTTCGGATTGTTAATCCGACGTTGTGTCGTGATTTTCGGATGTTTGGGCCGTTTTTGTAACTTCCTAGAAATTTAGGGAATTTGTTCCTTGTTCGACCTTGGTTGTGTACCTCAGATCGTTTTGGGGTTCCGTACTTCCATTTCGTGTTATTGTTGCCCAAATATCGATTCCTATTGCTTTTATTCTCTTTCCGGATCTTTTTTCGTCATTTTGGGACCCGAGGGGGGGTGTGAGCCGCGGCACAAGGATTGTGCGCCGCGGCACACATACTACCCAGTTGTTGGCCGAGCAGGCTGTACCGTGTGCCGCGGCACAAGGATTGTGCGCCGCGGCACACAGCCGAGTCAGTGCCGCGGCACACTTGTCCGGGCCGCGGCACACCCGTGTGGCACCTGCCGGCTAAAACCTCCTGTACCGCGTGCCCCGGCACAGTCCGGCAGTGCCGCGGCACACTCCGAATGAGCCGCGGCACAACGAGCGGTCAGCCGACCACTGGGCGCAATTTTTGGCCCTGTGCCGCGCCTGCATTAGCCGCGGCACACAATGCGGTCAGCGCTATAACTGGGTGTTTTCAGCGAAGTTTCGCTCATTTCCTCCTTTTCTTCCACCGTGCGCGAGAGAGAGAGGGTTGAGAGGGGGATTTCTTCTCCATCCACCCTTTTGATTGTGTGTTTTTCTTCATCTTCCTTCGATCGTGTAGCTCGGATTGTGGATCTAGCACGTGTTCTCCGGATTATAGGGTTTGTATCTTCTAGAGGTAAGATCTCTTATACCCTAGTATGATTTTTGGGGAGGGTTTGGTGGTGATCTTGTGTTTTAATCCGAATTAACCGATGTTGTTGTTAGATTTTGATAGTACTCTCGTGACCCTTGGCTTTCTTGTTTTTGGTTGGGATGAAATCCCGTTAGTTCACCGTTAACCGATTTCAATTCCCTACGCACTCTTGGTGTTCGATAAATTGTCCCAACGGGTAGAACTAGGAGGGATTTCTTCGTATTCTTGATGTGAGATTGATTGTATATCATTATTGTGTTAGGGTCGGATTTGAGAGGATTGTTCGGACCGAACCTATTCCTTCGTCGTCTCCTTCGCGTCGTATTACCAAGGCAAGTACCTCGATATACGAATTGTAACTGCGTGAAATCATTGTTGTCGAAGTGTATGAGTTTATATGGAGGTATATATATATATGTGTTTATATATATAGTTACATGTTAAATATATGTATGTATATACGTATATTAATATATATGTTTATGTCGGTGATCGACGAGTGTTGAATTCTACCATTAGTTGACGTACTCAACTTGGATTGATGGGCGAACTATAGTTATTCATATAATATAGTGAGGTTATATATTTATATATATATATATATATCTATATATATAAATGTGTATATATTCGGTTGAGTCGCAACATAGAGATATATGTGCGGTGTTGATTGAGTTTGATTGATAACGTGTGTGTTATTGTTTATTTGTGTGGATATGGTGGCGGAGAAATTGTGTGACTTGATGTACCGAGTTGAAAATTTTTGTGACAATTGTCCGTGTGCTTGATGTTTGAACAATGTGGATACTTGTTGTGAGAAACGTCATATCCGGAACCTACGAGGGCGGGGCGGTGTACTCCGGCACAGTGTACGCCGCAATGTGCGGCTCCATATGGGTGGTGAACGCCGGTGTCACCTAATGCGCGTGCAAGGGGCGGCTCTTGCGGGAGTGACGCCGGTGCGGTGACATGTTCAAGGAGCGGCCGACATAGTGGAGTGAACGCCGGTGCACAGTGTGCGGTGGAGGCGCCTGGAGCTTATTGGTTACGGGTATTTGAGTGATAGCTAAGAACCCGTAACCGAACGATGTTCGTAACACAAATTCATTAAAATCACTTTTAAAGTTTGTCTTGATACGACCATGCAATCCGTGTTTTTGAAAGCTTGTTTCAAATTGTTTTTAAAGCGTTGGTATCGGGTTAGTTAACCACGGAGGTTTGACGAAATCTCCAGGGTTAATTAATCGGGGTCTTGAGCGAGGATATGTCGAATGAGAGTTACGTACCTTTGATTGTATTGTGGTGCTATTCTGTATTGGGTCGAGGACCCTGTGGGATGTTGAGATGATTGGTTTCGTGATGATGTTATTTGGAATGGGTTGAGAACCCTGTGAGATGTTGTAATGATTTCGTTGTGACGGTGTTCTATAAATTGGGTCGAGAACCCCAAATAAGTTGACTTGGTTTTTGTGTAATCGTTTTCCATACGTTGGGTCAAGGACCCGAGAGTTTTTGAAATTATTTCCAAAAGTATTCCCATTCGATTTTAAAAACCCCTAAACGGCCCGAGTCAATAATAATGTTTGCAAACTATCTTATCAAAATACTTTTCCTTTTTACAAAAGGGATCTTCCTGACTCCTTGGGCTCGTTTAAAGTTTCTTGAATGTTATTTTCCGTAAGGAGAATGTGACTATGTGATTACCTTTCACCTTGTGTATGCGAGTGTCATTCTGTCCGACTGTGGGAATGTATGGTTTGTGTTAAGGCTTCACGGCGGTTGAATTTTGTGTTATTACCGTTTGTATATCTTGTATATTATGTACTTGCACTAGCAAAATTCCAGGTTGCTAACCCCCGAGTTTTCGGGGTGGGTGCCTGTTATGCGCTCAGGTTTTGGCAGCTCGGGAGCAGTCACGGGATTGGATTGGAAGGAGATGGAAGACGACGATGCTAATCACACCAGAGTCAGAGTCTTTTCTTTTGTTTCATTTTGGTCGGTATTTTCTTTGTCGTTTGAGTATTCACCCTTGCATGGGTGTAGTTATCGATTTTTAAATTGAGTTGTCATTATTTTATGTGTTATAGTTTATTGTTGTCATTGTTTTATGAAAGACGTTAGTTTATGAATTGGTTTAAGACCTTGTCGGTCTACTTTGTATTAAATTTCGACCCCGTCGGTCAATCTTTGAGTAGTCTTTTGGAGTTTAGCTTTGGTGGATCCTTGTGATAAGGGTCTACGGCGTGTGACATTCCCGGTCGTATTCGGGGTGTTACATTTATGGTATCGGAGCTTAGGTTTGCGAAAAACCTAGGCCGTTGGGTCAAGTCCATGTCTTGTGTAAGTCGCGCGCATCAGTCGTGATTAGTATCGTGGTTCCGACATCATCTTCCGGCAATCCGTGATGGTAAGCCTCCCGATCGTAAGTCCCCTTATATACGTATTTGATTACATTGTGCTAATATGCTTAATGTGAACTAGGAATTGGAACTTGTTGGTGATATTATCGTTTTAGGATATAACATGCGCAAGTGGTCCGAGCATAAATAGTTACGTAGTATGCTTCGGAAGTCGAGCATGTTTATCTGTTTCGGTACTTTATTAGAATGAATTTACGAATGATAACGTTATCCACCGCATGAGTATTTTAAGATGGTTTTTGTTATCTTGCAAACCGAGTTTTGATATTTTGGTCTTGCATATTTTGATAGTATTCTTATGACGGTATTTGATATTTCATAAATGACTTTTGTGAGTATTTGAGAATGTTACCGACTTCGGCCTTTTTGGCATTTAGATCATTTTTTTTAAGGAATTTTTGCCTGGTGGGTTCCGGCACGGCCCACTACAGTAGTATCTCGAATATTTTAAAGCAATGCTTTGAAATTTTCTAACATTGTGTAAAGCCATGATTTAATACCGTCATGTTAAATGGTCACGTACCTCGGTGGAAAATTCTTCGAATAAACATTTTTGAAGAAGAGGAAAGATTTTCAAAATTTTGATATTTGGGACTCAACATTTTTGAAATATTTCAAATTAGTTACGAATTAATTTTCGATTTCCTTTTTTTTCTTTTATTCATCACTCGTAAATAATTTTTAGAGTCATTATGTAAACTTCCTCTTCCGAAATAAAAGACAATGTTTACAAGTCTTGGGAACGTGACTAGCCCCTTTTTCAAAAATTTGTTTTCATTAAGTGCATACATATAATGATCGTCCTCGTCGAGGAACTCGAACTTGACTTCATAAAACTTTATGCTTTACGATAGTACCGTTATTCTCATGATGCTAACTAAAACTCGGGTTGATAATTGTGGTATATTGTACGTCTGATAAACTAATACTGTTGATCGGTGTTATCCGTATTAGTATGTCAAGCCACGGCGGACGTGGACGTGATGATGGAAATGGAAGCGGCAAGGTGGTTCGTACAACCACGATCCATGCTACGGTGAAGGAGTATCTAGATCAAACGATATCCTATGAAATCTCCTCAGTGGTCGAGCCCACGAGCGAAGCAAAGAGACCGAGGGTATCGGGAAAATTTCTGGGCGGTGAGGAGACTAAGGCTCCCAAGCCCTTACGTTGTTCGAAAGCGTCATCTTCGCGGTCGGGAGTGAACGCTGGAAATCCCAAACCAGCATCGGTGACTCGCGGTAAGAAGAGGAGATGTTTCAACTGTAACTGTCAGGGACATGTTCGCGCAAATTGTCCCTCTCCACTCTTGACTTGTTACCGGTGTGGGTGTGAAGGTCATCGGGAGAAACACTGTGAGACAGTTTCCGAATTGGCAAAGAATGCCGCCCTGAGAGAGAGCAGAGCTAGTGGAGAATGTCCCGAAACCCTATGTTTCCTTCTGAAGAGCCTAACATGGGAGGATGAATATTTTGCAATATGTCCTAATTGTTGTTGTTTTGAACAATCGTGACTTTGATCGTTCTTCATTTCATTGCTCTATATTTCCAACTCTTGTTGTTCTAAGTTTGGGATCGAAATACCTTTTAGTATGGGGAAGTGTATTACCCGTACTTTCCTTGGTATTTTCGGCATTGTATGATTTTTCATTGTTGGTAACTCAATTATGATCCTCTCGACGATTTTAAACTATCTTGTTCTCCTTAGCCTGCCGTCCTCCGAACGAATTTCGGAGCTGTTTTGTTAAAACCCGTGAATTATTGTGGTCTTTCCATATCTGAACCTAATTCTTGCAAATTTTGTTCGGAACTATTATTCCCACGCGTGCATTTGACACTTCCGAATGTGTTATGAACTTGGATTGTGGTTGGTTGAGCTCGAAACATGATTTTCAGGACGTCTGAATTATTTTGTGATTTTCTTCCCTCTGGGAGTTTTGGTATCCAAATTCATACCCCTTCACCTCAACTTATCGTGTTCCCATATATTTTTATCGCCTCGACTCACGTACCATATGCTCGCTAGGTCGGTTCATCGTATTTCGGAACCTTGCATTCGCGCTTTGCTCGTGATGATTTGGGCTGAGCAAGTAGTTATTTCCTTGATTGTTCCGCCGCTCTCTATTTTAAGTTTCGGGACGAAACTTCTTTTAAGGAGGGTAGAATGTAATATCCGCAAATTCGATTTCCTAATTTTCATTTTCCGCGGAGGTCCGTCGACAACTCGCTTGTCATTGTTTTGGAATTCTGAACCTATTTTGTTCTTGGAGTTTCTCCGCTTAGACGGGTCTCGATGATGTTTTTACGTAATTTCATCTTGTGTTATATTTTGTCTCATGTGAATTTGTCTCTCGTTAAACTCGTTCGATTTCGTCATTTTCTTACTTCCATGAGTTCGTATGATTGAGTAGAGCATGTTGTGAGTTTCGGATTGTTAATCCGACGTTGTGTCGTGATTTTCGGATGTTTGGGCCGTTTTTGTAACTTCCTAGAAATTTAGGGAATTTGTTCCTTGTTCGACCTTGGTTGTGTACCTCAGATCGTTTTGGGGTTCCGTACTTCCATTTCGTATTATTGTTGCCCAAATATCGATTCCTATTGCTTTTATTCTCTTTCCGGATCTTTTTTTCGTCATTTTGGGACCCGAGGGGGGGTGTGAGCCGCGGCACAAGGATTGTGCGCCGCGGCACACATACTACCCAGTTGTTGGCCGAGCAGTCACTGCGTGTGCCGCGGCACAAGGATTGTGCGCGCGGCACACAGTCGAGCCGCTGCAGCACACTTGTCCGGCCGCGCACACACCCGTGGCACTGCCGCTAAAACCTCTGTATCACTGCGTGCCCGGCACGATCCGGCAGGTTGCCGCACATGCCGAGTCCGAGCCGCGGCACACTCCGAATGAGCCGCGGCACATCGAGCGGTCAACCACCACCGGGCGCATTTTGCCTGCCTTGCATGCATTAGCCGAGCCGCGCACACAATGCGGTCGCCGCTATAATCGGGTGTTTTCGCGAAGTTTCGCTCATTTCCTCCTTTTCTTCCACCGTGCGCGAGAGAGAGAGGTTGAGAGGGGATTTCTTCTCCATCCACCCTTTTGATTGTGTGTTTTCTTCATCTTCCTTCGAACGTGTAGCTCGGAGTGTGGATCTAGCACGTGTTCTCCGGATTATAGGGGTTGTATCTTCTAGAGGTAAGATCGCTTATACCCTAGTAGTAAGTTTGGGGAGCGTGTGGTGGTGATCTTGTGTTTTAATCCGAATTAACCGATGTTGTTGTTAGATTTTGATAGTACTCTCGTGACCCTTGGCTTTCTTGTTTTTGGTTGGGATGAAATCCCGTTAGTTCACCGTTAACCGATTTCAATTCCCTACGCACTCTTGGTGTTCGATAAATTGTCCCAACGGGTAGAACTAGGAGGGATTTCTTCGTATTCTTGATGTGAGATTGATTGTATATCATTATTGTGTTAGGGTCGGATTTGAGAGGATTGTTCGGACCGGAACCTATTCCTTCGTCGTCTCCTTCGCGTCGTATTACCAAGGCAAGTACCTCGATATACGAATTGTAACTGCGTGAAATCATTGTTGTCGAAGTGTATGAGTTTATATGGAGGTATATATATATGTGTTTATATATAGTTACATGTTAAATATATGTATGTATATACGTATATTAATATATATGTTTATGTCGGTGATCGACGAGTGTTGAATTCTACCATTAGTTGACGTACTCAACTTGGATTGATGGGCGAACTATAGTTATTCATATAATATAGTGAGGTTATATATTTATATATATATATATCTATATATATAAATGTGTATATATTCGGTTGAGTCGCAACATAGAGATATATGTGCGGTGTTGATTGAGTTTGATTGATAACGTGTGTGTTATTGTTTATTTGTGTGGATATGGACTGGCGGAGAAATTGTGTGACTTGATGTACCGAGTTGAAAATTTTTGTGACAATTGTCCGTGTGCTTGATGTTTGAACAATGTGGATACTTGTTGTGAGAAACGTCATATCCGGAAACCTCTGAGGGCGGGGCGGTGTACTCCGGCCTGGTGTACGCTGCAATGTGCGGCTCCATATGGGTGGTGAACGCCGGTGTCACCTAATGCGCGTGCAACTCGCTGATCTTGCGTGAGTGACGCCGGTGCGGTGACATGTTCAAGGAGCGGCCGACATAGTGGAGTGAACGCCGGTGCACAGGTGTGCAGTGGAGGCGCCTGGCAGGCTTATTGGTTACGGGTATTTGAGTGATAGCTGAGACCCCGTTACTGAACGATGTTCGTATCTCAAATTCTTTCAACTCACTTTTAATGTTTGTCTTGATACAGACCGCAATCCGTGTTTTTGAAAGCTTGTTTCAAATTGTTTTTAAAGCGTTGGTATCAGGGTTAGTTAACCACGGAGGTTTGACGAAATCTCCGAGGGTTAATTAATCGGGGGTCTTGAGCAGGATATGTCGAATGAGAGTTCTGTACCTTTGATTGTATTGTGGTGCTATTCTGTGTATTGGGTCGAGGACCCTGTGGGATGTTGAGATGATTGGTTTCGTGATGATGTTATTTGGAATGGGTTGAGAACCCTGTGAGATGTTGTAATGATTTCGTTGTGACGGTGTTCTATAAATTGGGTCGAGAACCCCAAATAAGTTGACTTGGTTTTTGTGTAATCGTTTTCCATACGTTGGGTCAAGGACCCGAGAGTTTTGAAATTATTTCCAAAAGTATTCCCATTCGATTTTAAAAACCCCTAAACGGCCCGAGTCAATAATAATGTTTGCAAACTATCTTATCAAAATACTTTTCCTTTTTACAAAAGGGATCTTCCTGACTCCTTGGGCTCGTTTAAAGTTTCTTGAATGTTATTTTCCGTAAGGAGAATGTGACTATGTGATTACCTTTCACCTTGTGTATGCGAGTGTCATTCTGTCCGACTGTGGGAATGTATGGTTTGTGTTAAGGCTTCACGGCGGTTGAATTTTGTGTTATTCTTGTTTGTATATCTTGTATATTATGTACTTGCACTAGCAAAATTCCAGGTTGCTAACCCCCGAGTTTTCGGGGTGGGTGCCTGTTATGCGCTCAGTTTTGGCGGCTCGGGAGCGATCACGGGATTGGCTTGGAAGGAGATGGAAGACGACGATGCTAATCACACAGTCGAGTCTTTTCTTTTGTTTCATTTTGGTCGGTATTTTCTTTGTCGTTTGAGTATTCACCCTTGCATGGGTGTAGTTATCGATTTTTAAATTGAGTTGTCATTCTTTTCTGTGTTCAAGTTTATTGTTGTCATTGTTGTATGAATGTCGTTAGTTTATGAATTGGTTTAAGACCTTGTCGGTCTACTTTGTATTAAATTTCGACCCCAGTCGGTCAATCTTTGAGTAGTCTTTTGGAGTTTAGCCTGGTGGATCCTTGTGATAAGGGTCTACGGCGTGTGACATTCCCGGTCGTATTCTGGGGGTGTTACATAAACAACCTTGTTCTACACAATGATTCTCCAGATTCCATTTTCTTTAATGAACAGAAGCACTTATGTTAGTTCACAGATTAGTATTTTATCTAGAATATAGATACATCAAACAATTTGAACTTACATGTTCATATTTCTTTCTGGCATAACCTTTCCGACTTAGAGTGTGAGGAAGAAGTTGTCTGGCCCTTATTGCCTTCATTTTGTCACTCTTTTCCTGCCAATCATATATGCAATCAACTATTATTTGTAATATACATGACATGGTATGAAGTATTTCCCTTTTTTCAATTAATTAAACTTTTCAGATTTTGTATATTTTCCAAAAAAATCACTTTTTAAAATTTCATATTATCCCAGAAACTTTATAAATTTCTGAAATTATAATTTTAACCCCAAATATTTTATTAACTGTATTAAGAGACTTACTTTCCATCTCTCTGAAGAACGTTCAACCACAAACGCATCCCACTCTTTCTGTGGCACATAAGCGGGTCTAAGGAGACCGAGTAGCCGTATAGTTTCTGTCTTAGCGCGTCGAGCCTCTACAACATTTACAATACTACCCGAGAGTTCAGATTTATATGCTCTCCATAGCCTTCCCATTTGTTGCAAGACGCATGTCTTATAAATAAGATCCACATGATATTTTTGCTGCAACACAACATATCAAACTATAATCATTTTCATCGTTAAGGAGAATTAATTACTACAATAGGAAACAAACTGCTGAATTAATATACTAAAATTAAAAGGAAGTTATTAGTGACAAAATATATTACCAACAACAGACTCCAGACATCATTTTTGGTCTGATCTTCCACCTTATGCCAACTCTCTATGTTGATCGGCACCTGCTCTCTCACTAAAACCCCAACAGTTGAGCTAAACCTTATTAATACTAGTCCAATAGGCTGTCCTTTTTCATTCCATTCAACCATTTGATGTGCTGATTCTCCATTTAACAACCTCGAAACACTGCTGCAATAACAGTACAGTAGGTATATAAACTGCTCATCGACTTCTAACATCAATATGTAATAATGTAAATTATACTTAAACATTTTTAATAAATCGAACACTGCTTCTTAAATCAAAAAATTTGGCAGATTTCAACTTCAATATCAAGTTAATCTCTCATAAAAATTTAATCTCCAAAACCATTTTATAACATATAGAATTGAAACAAAATCAAGCAGAAGCACTGAAATTTCAGTTTCGCAAACCTTCACTAAAAAGGTCATAACTTTTGACTCGTTTGCTATTTTGACACAAGGTTTCCGTGTAGACAAACTAGAAACCAAATTCTACAACTTATCTCACGGAATCATAGTCAAAAGAAGGGATTAACAGTCTCGAAACACTGCTGCAACAACAGTACTGCTCATCGACTTCTAACATCAATATGTAATAATGTAAATTATACTTAAACATTTTTAATAAATCGAACAATGCTTCTTAAATCACAAAATTTGGCATATTTTAACTTCAATATCAAGTCAAACCCTCATAAAATTTAATCTCCAAAACCATTTTATAACATATATAATTGAAACAAACTCAATGGGAAGCACTAAAATTTCAGTTTCGCAAACCTTCACTAAAATAGTCATAACTTTTGACTCGTTTGCTATTTTGATGCAAGGTTTTCGCATAGACAAACTAGAAACCAAATTCTACAACTTATCTCACGGAATAATAGTCAAAACAAGGGATTAACAGCCTCGAAATACTGCTGCAACAACAGTATTGCTCATCGACTTCTAACATCAATATGTAATAATGTAAATTATACTTAAACATTTTTAATAAATCGAACACTGCTTCTTAAAACACAAAAAATGGCAGATTTCAACTTCAATGTCAAGTCAATCTCTCATAAAAATTTAATCTCCAAAACCATTTTATAACATATAAAACGAATTGAAACAAACTCAAGCAAAAGCACTGAAATTTCAGTTTCGCAAACCTTCACTCAAATGATCATAACTTTTGACTCGTTTGCTATTTTGATGCAAGGTTTTCGCGTAAACAAACTAGAAACAAAATTCTACAACTTAACTCACGGAATCATAGACAAAACAAGGGAATAACATCCACGAAATACTGCTATAATAACAGTACTGCTCATCAATTTCTAACATCAATATGTAATAATATAAATTTTACTTAAACATTTTTAATAAATAGAACAATGCTTCTTAAATCACAAAATTTGGCAGATTTCAGATTCAATATTAAGTCAATCTCTCATAAAAAATTAATCTCCAAAACCATTTTATAACATATAAAACAAATTGAAACAAACTCAAGCAAAAGCACTGAAATTTCAGTTTCACAAACCTTCACTAAAACGGTCATAACTTTTGACTCGTTTGCTATTTTGACGCAAGGTTTTCACGTAGACAAACTAGAAACCAAATTCTACAACTTATCTCACGGAATTATAGTCAAAACAAGGGATTAACTGTAATATCCGCAATTTCGAATTTCGGTAATTTTATTTTTTCGGCGGAAGTTCGTTTTGACGACTCGCTCATGACCTTTCGTCATTTCGAGAATGATTAATTCTGCACTTTTTGTCATCCAAGTTCGTTTCGGTGTCGTTTTATTGAGTTCCGTGTCCTTAATCGACTTTTTCACGTGGGAGTTCGACTTTGTAAAGTCACCATTAATTTTTGGTAACTCCAAAAATTCTAAATCTTTGCAATATTATAGAGCATCGAGTTAGCTTTCCAATGGTTCAAACGGTGAGTCAATCGGAGTCCGACGAGAGTTATGGTCGTTTTAGCTCACCCGCTCGTTATTGCCGATCCTTCACGGCCGAACCGGCCGTGTCGTCCGACACGGCCCGGCCGTACTCATCCGGAAAATGCCGAAGTTTCGTCTCAGACCCGACCGTGTCGTCCGACACGGCCCGTGCCGAACTCTCCGGATTAGCACGAACGATCGCCGACACGCCCGGCCGTGTTCCAGACACGGTCGAGTCGTGCCGAGTCGCCGCTTGACGGTCACTATCGGAAGGCCCTCTCGCGCCGCGCGACCGTAAAGCAGGACACGGTCGAGTCCTGTCGGCCAGTATGCGACACGGCCGTGCCGATCGGCACGGGCCGTGTCCGGCAGGCGATCAACCCCTATAAAAGGCCCTGCAGACGTTTTTGTTGCCATTTTTCACCTTCTTCTTCTCCTCTTCCGCAGCTGGGCGTGTTCTAAGCTTGAAGCCATGTTGTTTAGCAACATATCCATTGAGTTCCTTGGGTTATATCGTCAATCATCCATCCTATAACATCCTCCGATCTACCGAATCAGGTCAGATTTCCTAGAAATCTAGTTTTGGGGAATTTGGGGGTTTTGGTTGTTTTCGTCCGATTAATCCGATTTAACTTAGGATTTTGATGTATTGATGAATATTTAGATGTATTATATCATTTCCTTTATTATTCCATGGTTGGATCGTATCGATTCGTTGTTTGAGTCGAGTTCTTGACCGACGCCTTGAAGGTGTCCGGTAAAATGTCTTAGAGGGGTTTTCGGGCGTTCTACGATTATTCTTCCTCGTATGATCGATGATTTATTGATTGTATGATGTTAGGGTCGTGTTTCTTGCGACGAAACCGTGTTGAACCCTTTCGTTCATCGTCGTCTTCCGTTTCAATAGCATCGGGCGTTTCGAAGCTTTCCGGTTGAGCCGTGTTCGTCGGAATACTTGCGTACCGATTTTGAGGCAAGTATCTTGCCCATACATTTCATGTTTCGTTGATATAATTCTTGATAAATGATTTTATGCAAAATCCAATATTTAATGAACGTAAAAAGGGATTGGTATGTTCTCGATAAATGTTGTCTTTCAACGATAATTCGTATACTTCGTAAATATGTGTTCTCGGAATATGTGTGTTGGTTTTGTATGTTTAAAGATAATATGATCACTTCGAGTGAGTTGATAGACCGTAATCCTTTGCCGGGGATTACGTATTGTTATTGTGTACTTGTTCGGTAAGAACGTAATGTGTGTGATATTAGTTGTTACTCCTTGAAAGGAGTTTGTGATGCTTAATGTTGTTTGGATTGATAAGTGATTATTGTTGTGTGCTTGATGTATTTGATGTGCCTCCGGGTATGATTGTTGAATCTCCGGGATCCATACTTGCTAGTATGGGTCGGGCGAAACCGTAAGGTTATCCAATACGGGTATGTCTTGCGGGGACTCCGAGGTTCGGGGCTTGCTAGCTCGATGCCGGGATAACTTGTGGGGTTATCATCGGGTATGTCTTGCGGGGACTCCGAGGTTCGTGGCTTGTTAGCGCGATGCCGGGATAACTTATGGTTGTGGTTTGGTTGTGATATTCGTGTCGTGGAGACATGTGATTTGATATGTTTTTCCTATTGGGTTATTCACTCGGGTTTGTTCTTCGGGAGCATCTGAGGTTCGTGGCTTGTTAGCACGGGACATGAATAATCCTTAGGAACATGTGATTTGTGATTTGGGTCACGGACGGCGTGTTTTGTGAATTTGGTTGTGGACCTGCGTATTGTTACTGGAACTTGAATTTTGGAAAACGACTTTGGTGTGTCCCTAAGCATTTCGAAAGGTTTGAGAATTCTTAAAATCCCAAGTATTTTCAAAACTCCCGAGATCGTAAAATGTTTTCACAAGATGTATATCGGGTTTACCCCTATCTTTTGATTTAACCGTTTTGATTAAGTGATTTACCTCGGGAAGTATGTTTATGATTAACATGTTCCGTGGAGTATGATATGTATGGCTCGTTTTCGTATTTTATACTTGCACTAGCAAAACAGTGGAGTTTTGCTAACCCCCGAGTATTCGGGGGGTGGATGTCTGTATTGCATTCAGGTTTTGGAGCAGAGCACAGGGTCGGCATGAAGGATGATGCAAGATGAACGATACTAATCACACGAGGACCCGTTGATGTCGTATTGGTATAACTGTACTTTATTTTCCGCTGCTATATTTTTCCCGTTGTACGGGTGTGGTTGTATTTTGACCCCTGCGTGGGCATGAGTTGTATTCGAGTTGTATGTATTTATTGAAAGACCAAATCGGTCTACTGAGTCATTTTAGCCTTAAAGGCGATATTTAGATGTTTGATTTTAGTTACCAGCCTGGTAGATCCTCGAGGAGAGGGTCTACGGCGTGTAATATCCCTGAGTGGATTGGGGGTGTTACATTAACAGCCTCGAAACACTACTGTAATAACAGTACAATAGGTAGATAAACTGCTCATCGACTTCTAACATCAATATGTAATAATATAAATTATACTTAAACATTTTTAATAAATCGAACACTGCTTCTTAAATCACAAAATTTGGCATATTTCAACTTCAATATAAAGTTAATCTCTCGTGAAAATTTAATCTCCAAAACGATTTTATAACATATAGAATTGAAACAAACTCAAGCAGAAGCACTGAAATTTCAGTTTCGCAAACCTTCACTAAAAAGGTCATAACTTTTGACTGGTTTGCTATTTTGACACAAGGTTTTTGTGTAGACAAACTAGAAACCAAATTCTACAACTTATCTCACGGAATCATAGTTAAAACAAGGGATTAACAGCCTCGAAACACTACTGCAACAACAGTACTGCTCATCGACTTCTAACATCAATATGTAATTATGTAAATTATACTTAAACATTTTTAATAAATCGAACAATGCTTCTTAAATCACAAAATTTGGCAGATTTCAACTTCAACTCTCATAAAATTTAATCTCCAAAACCATTTTATAACATATAGAATTGAAACAAACTCAAGGAGAAGCACTAAAATTTTAGTTTCGCAAACCTTCACTAAAATGGTCATAACTTTTGACTCGTTTGCTATTTTGACGCAAGGTTTTCGCATAGACAAACTAGAAACCAAATTATACAACTTATCTCACGGAATAATAGTCAAAACAAGGGACTAACAGCCTCGAAACACTGCTGCAACAACAGTACTGTTCATCGACTCCTAACATCAATATGTAATAATGTAAATTATACTTAAACATTTTTAATAAATCGAACACTGATTCTTAAAACACAAAAATTGGCAGATTTCAACTTCAATATCAAGTCAATCTCTCATAAAAATTTAATCTCCAAAATCATTTTATAACATATAAAACGAATTGAAACAAACTCAAGCAAAAGCACTGAAATTTCAGTTTCGCAAACCTTCACTAAAAAGGTCATAACTTTTGACTCGTTTGCTATTTTGACACAAGGTTTTCACGTAGACAAACTAGAAACCAAATTCTACAACTTATCTCACGGAATTATAGTCAAAACAAGGGACTAACAGCCTCGAAACACTGCTACAACAACAGTTAAAATGCAAAAAGGATTCAAACTACCTGGCGGATCCGAAGTTGAAGCATTTGGAGTGTGCTGTACAACTGCGGTGCGGCGACGACGTGCAACGTGAAGTGCAGGTGCGGTGGGACTGGCCCGACTGGGAGAAGCGGCGGTGGATCCCTTTTTTCTGCACGAATTGGCAGACTTTTTTTTTTCGTGAGGGACGAGGAGCAGATCAGAGGGGTAGGGCTTTTTTGCTGCGATGACAGCAGGAGGGACCTTTTTGCACACCCTTTTTGTTTTTTATTATTGACATTTATATTTTATAAAATTTGTTATATATCATACATATATTCCATAATTATATTCTGTAAATAGACCACAAGCCTTAAAATATAAAAAATAAATATACATTAATCTGGTATCGGCTTAAAATTGATATAATAAATATTAAGTTTAAAATTTTAATTTTTTTGACAATGATATTTATTGTTAATTTTTTTTTGGATATATTCATGTGTTAGCATTAAAAGATAAAATTAATCAAACTTATTTTGATGTTCAATCCACCAATTTCATAAAAAAATATCAACCATCCAGAAATAATAACGATCCAGAAATCATAACCACCCAGAAATTTAAGTCATCCAGATATTTTGGTTCAGATTTAACAAATGGCCCTTGTTTTTTTAAGTCATCCAGATATTTTGGTTCAGATTTCACAAATGAGCCCTAATTAAGTAGATCCCTTTCGGGTTTTTTCACAGGGCTTGGGCTGGCCTATTATAAAATATTAACTGAATGTCAAATAAAGTAGGCCCTAGTTTTTTTTAAATATTTGGAGGTCCTGTGCGAAGACACAGTACATGAGGCAAAGACGGGCACAGTGCATGAGACAACGGAGTTTTTTTCCAAGTGGTTTGTTGTTCAGTTTTGCTACTTACTGAATCAAGTGGGTTGGGAAGTGTCAAAAGGCTTAAACCTAAAAGATTAAGTTTTTTGCTGAAATATTTTCGCGGTATTTGGTCAATTTTTTTCATGAAGGAAATAAATTGTCATCACCCAAATAGTATTTCATGACAGTTGAAAATTGTCATTGAAACTTATTAAGTAAAATGTCATGATATAACGAAATCATGACGTTTCTAAAATATTATTGATAACTTATATAATTGATGACAAAACTAAAACGTCATGAAAACCCGAATCAAGCATGACGTTGGTAAAACGTCATACAATCGCTCCATGTTTTAGATCCATGACGTTTGTTGTCCTAAACGTCATGGAAGCCCCCTACAATGACGTTTATATCAAAACGTCATAAAATTAGTGTCATTAAAGTGTATATATCTAGTAGTGCTTCCTGTCCTCAAATGCATTACGCCGGAGGAAGGCCGACTTGTTTTAGCCGAAATCCATGACGGGATCTGTGGAAATCACGCGGGAGGGCGAGCCCTCATCAACAAGACGACCAGGCAAGGTTTTTTCTGGCCTACCCTGTGAAAGGACGTGATCGCCTACGCCCGATCTTGTCACAGGTGTCAAATAATGGGCCCGAACATCAAGCTCTACCCCGAGCAGCTCACCTATATGTATAGTCCGTGGCCGTTCGCCCAATGGGGCATCGACCTCATCGGTCCTTTGCCAACAGCACCGGGGGGATGTAAATTCGCCATCGTGGGGGTCGATTACTTCACAGAATGGGCAGAGGCCGAACCACTCAACAAGATCGGTCAAGAGCAAGTAATTAAGTTCATTTGGAAAAACATCATCTGCCGTTTCGGTTTACCTCAGGCTATTATCTCCGATAACGGAAAGCAGTTCGATGACTTGGAAGTTATGCAATTCTGCGAGAAATGGGGAATAAAAAATTTGTTCTCGGCCCCTTACCACCCTCAAACAAATGGGCAGGTAGAGGCTGTAAACAAGATCCTCAAGCACACGATCAAAGCCAGGCTCAAATCCAGGCAAGGGCGCTGGGCGAGCGAGCTCCCAGATTTTTTGTGGTCCTACCAAACGACGACAAGGAATTCAACCAGCGAAACCCCATTCGCCCTCTCTTTCGGAACAGAAGCAGTGATCCCATCGGAGATCGCCGTCCTCAGTCACCGAACTGCACAACAACTGACGACGGACAATGATGTAGCTCGGCGAATCGACTTGGATATGCTCGAAGAACGACGACTGACCTCGGAAATGAATAACACGATCCACAAAAGGAAATCCGAAAAGTTCTTCAATTCAAAGGTCAAAGAAAGGCGATTTCAAGTGGGAGACCTAGTCTTCAAGAAGATCCAGACCCACACGGGAGTATTCGGTCCGAACTGGGAGGGCTCGTTCAGGATATCCAAGTGGCTAACTAAAGGAGCCTACGAGCTCCAACACCCAGACGGCACTCCGGACCAATATCCCTGGAACGCCGTCCATTTAAAGAAGTATTATCAGTAGAAACACCCTGTAATCATTTACTTAATGTGCAAAGTGCTTAACGAGATTTTCCAGTTCTCCCCAAGTGATTTGCTTTGGAAAAACAAACCAAAGGCTACTGCCTGAGCAATGCCTCTAAAAAGAGGATGACTCGCTCGCCCTCTAAAGTTCGTCATCTAACATGATGGACCTAGGCAAGCGATCGCCTCCCCCAGCACAACGTATACCGTCGTGGAAAAGTGCAGCCATGGTTGTGGAGGTCGATGGAACCGACAGCCCGTCCATGCAAGGTTCCTTTGGGCGAAGATCACTCGCTCTTTCGTTTAAGTACGAGGCAGGCATAGCAGAAGGACCCTCCAAAACAGATATGTGGACACGCTCGCCCGCGCTCAAAGGTCCATCATCTAACATGGTAGACCCGTACAATGCGACGCATCCCGCCCCCATCACAACGTATGCCCTCGAAGGCCCGCCATCTAACATGTTGGTCCCAGGCAGAAAAGTGCTAACAAGCCACGGTCACGAAGTTGATTCATCCGACGGCGCTCCGTGCAAGGACTCCTCCAGGCTGAGATCGTCCGCCCCATCGCTACAGTGCGAGGCAAAACAAAGCCTACAGAGGACCCTTACAATTAAGTGAGTCGCGAGACGTAGACCATCAGACGGAATGTCTCTCGCGCACAAGACATGGTCACAGAGGTCGGTTCCATCGAACTCCACGACCGTGCAAGGTTCCTCTAGGCCGAGATGGTCGGCCTTCCTCGAGGAATCTGCAAAATTGAAGATCGCAAGAACTAGACCAAAGATTGCTCGCTAAACGATTTATTTTCGTTCCCTTACTTTCACTAAGTAAACAAAAACAAGGGGGAGAGCGGAGCTATACATACGACGATCGGCTTTGTTCAGATATACATACGACGATCGAATTTGTTCTGAAAGTTACCAGTATGAGTTTAAGTATATCAATTCATTTGGAGCTGTACGTACGACGATCGCTCCTCCTCAAACACCTTTGTATGAGGTCAAATGCAAAAGATTCGAAAAGATGAACATACAAACAAGAAATCAGATAAAGAAATACTCATTTCATTTCATTTGAAGTACAAGTACGGTCGCCCAAGGGAAAAATACAAAAAAGGGAAGCCTAGAAAATTACAAATAAAAACAAAAAGAGCAAGCTAGTTCAGGGTGTTCCTGCTGAGCCATCACCCCCGGCCGCAGGATCGGCGTTCGCCCCCTTGCCAGCATTAGGCGCTGCACCCCCGTCTTCCGGGGCATCCGGGTGAACAAGGTTGTCGGGCGACGGATACCAGCTCAAGTCGACCCCATGATCCGAGGAGAGGTCTAGGATCGGCACGAAAAAGGCGGGTTGCAAAGGGTGCGCAAGCACGTAGGCTTTGAAGTTATCAGCCAAAGGGCCGACCTCGAGCCCTCCCTTCTTAGCAGCACGGATTGCGTCAGCATAAGCCATGTAATAGGCAAATTCGCTGACGTATTCCACGTTACGGTAGGGATCGGCCTCGGTCGCCTATAGCTTCTCCCTCAGCCCCGAAAGCGTTCGGTTCGCGCCATGGAGCTCGTCAACCTTGGCGGCCACCTCTTCCTTCGATGACGTCAGGTTGCTGGTCAGCCGCTCGACGATCGCCTTCAGCTCGGCGACCTCCTTCTGGGCAGCCGCGTGCGACCTGCGGGCATCCGTCATCTGATCCCGCATCTGAATAGCCTCGATGGATGTCTCCACATGGAAATCCGCGGAGATTTCATCTCGGGCGATCGAAGTCCCGGCGGCGGAAGTGCTACCCATCTCATACACCTTTGGTGTTTCTCCGGACATCTTCAAATAAAAAGAAAGGAAAAAGAGAAAAGGTTTTTTTTGCTTTTCTTACCTAAAAAGTCTAGTCGAACGACTCTCGGTGACGCTAAGCTTCAAAGGAATCCGACAATCTTTCTTCTCAGACAAAGTGCAGATAAGGTTGTAACCCAGAAACCCTAGTCCCTTTTATAGGCGAAAGCAGGGGCTTCTGGGCAAATAAACAAAGTCTGAGGGGCCGAAGCGCAAAGGTCGGAAAAGTCTGAATTTAATGCCGCCCTTGAGTCCCGCGTGCGCGTCGTTTCGAGGGTACGCCAGAGGATAAGCCTGATAAACCGACGGACTCCTCCAACAGGAACGCGACATGTGCCCCAGTGACGTTTCAAGTCAGCTTTCACTCCCCGCTCTTTTCAGCGATCGAGTAGGTCGTCCAAATTCAAAATCAAAGTCCGCTCGAGAAGATGATTGTCTGTTCCATAAAGTGATGGGTCGCTCGCCTTTAATTCAAACGATCGCCTGTAGAGCCACCTCACCCCACGTCTTTAACATCGGAGCGAGTTGGGGGGCAATTGTTGTGCGGCGATTAATACGCCTCTACGGCGATCGGCACAAGGGCCGAGCGACCAAAGTCAGCGTCAAAATGAACCAGGGCAGACTTACCAAACGAAGATGACAGACCAAAGACAACCACCATATGCCACGTGTAAAGCCGACATTCGTCAAGTCTACGATGACTGAATCTCGAGAAGAAGGCCCACGTGCAGACCCGCAAACGGCGCCGCAGGAAAAGGCTTTTTGACTCCGGCCCATCACCAGCTGTTAGTGACAAGGACAGCCTCTCACCTACCGACAGACCCGCAAAAGGCACCCTAGGTGGGACATCCCAAGACTCAATTGCGGGACACGTGTTGTTTCCTCATTGTTTCACATGTTTGGCTGCCTATAACAGCCACGGACTTTAAGGAAACCGACCCACGTGCTGAGACGATCGCCCGTTTAAATGAGCATTTAATACAGGAAAGGCGATCGCCCGTTTGGGATTAAGACATCCCAACTACCTCCTCTTCTATAAATAGGAGACTTCCAGCATTTGGGAAAGGACTTGGAATTCCCGTCAAAAGAAATCCCAGAGATAAGAAAGACGTTCGGCAGAAACGAACGCTCACTATATTTAATCTTTGTAACAAGAACTCACAGAGCATTAACTCTGGTTCTTCCGGTATTCATCAGCACTCAAGAGCTAAACAACTAGGGTTATTACACTCATTGTAATCATACTCTAACATTAATAGTTGTACTCCAAAGTAGTATTATTATTAATAATATCTCGCGAGAGCATTCAAGCCTGGGATTAACAACCCCAGCAAATCTTGTGTTATTTTCATTCCATCGCTCGTGCTCTTGCATTTTGTTTGTTACTCAGCCGTAGCCATATCCAGCAAATCATTCCGAATATTATTTTGGGTAACAACAAAGACCAAAGAGCCTATACTATAATCAAATAAAAAGACCTTTTGATCTACGAAGTTGCATACATATTAATTGGTAGAGATGGTGTACGATAGGCAAGTCTATGGTAAATTTTGCTATACACTTTTGAGAGTGTGTGATACACTTAACCAGGGAGGTTCATATTTCTAGGATATTAGCTATGATGTAAAGAAAACAACTTTGAGACCAGATAATTGTAAGAACTTGGCACTTTCATTACTTGAGGTATATTGAGAAATCATATGATTATCTTTTGAGACAGCTTAGGACTTAAGTATTTCGAAAAGTTTTTGTCTATGCATTGATTGGGACTATCAACAAGTTTGAGTAATATTGTTTGCAAAAAATACTTTTACAAATAATTTCATAGTATAGTTCCATACTTTAATGTTCATGAATGTGTATAATTGTGGTGTTCATGCTTAATTCTTAATTTGTTGGACTCGATTATGCTTTGGTGATTTTAGTTGTGTTTTTAGTTATTTTTCTAGATCATCCACTTGCATGAAAGATGTCCATACCCCCAAAGCAGATTAGACGATGCACGGGCATGAAAATGGATGGAAAATTCAGTAAAAATGGATCCGAATATACACGACCGTGTCAGATGATACAGTTATTGCCTCGATCGTGTCTCTTCCCAGATGAAATGGTAGTTCATAGAACAGCACAACACGACTGTAGCCCGTGTCACTTGGTGGTGCCAGTTCTCTTATTTGACGACATTGATGCGATTCAACTATCTTGAACTCAATCTGGCTGCTATAAATGACTCAAAAGGCCTAAATTATGGATATGAAGTTTTAGAGCAATCGAGGAGGCAAAAAAACACCATCAAGATGGAATTCAATGTATCAACAGGATCTATGATGAGGATTGAATCAAGACCGAGAGATCATATACCCGAGTTTTTTTCTTCTTCTTACTTTATTTTTTATTCTTAATATTAGTCTGAACATGATGAACATGCTTTCTTCTTATTCTTATATCACCATATCTGACTAAATTTGTTAGATTCCTGGAAATGGGAGTACGTTACTTGTGATGGGTTTTGGTGATTAATAATTGAATGTTTCTATTTTGATTTCCTTTTCAAATAATTGGTTTCCAGTTCTTGTTTAGACACTTGATCAATATTTTGCATGTTCAATTTTATCGTTCATAATTTGATAGATGACGATAATAAGAGGTCTCAGTTATTTGACAAAGTCAACTGCGAGATTGAGAAATCGATAATTGATTACATGTATTATTGACCCTGACGCGTTCAATTGCTTTATTAGTTGATCGTTTTCTCTTTTTTCGAGTTCGATGACTTATAGTGGATGGAGACATCAGTATAAGCTACTTATCTACACTTTAATTGATCTCGAGAGACTTTAAATTATGAGCACGACTAGCATAAAGGAAAGATAAGTGAAACTTTAAATTAACTCTGATTAACGGTACCAATCAATAAAAACCTAGTCTTGGAATCTACACTTTAACTTCATAAATTTCTTCTTAGATTCTCTACAATATATTTGTTTAATTTTTAATTATTTTAGAATTACTTTAGTTAATTACTCTTATCAACTTTTGGTTATCTAGATAAAATCGGGGGTACTATAATCTAGTACTCAATAATACAATAAATTAAATTTATCCTTGTAGGAAATGATTTTGCTCGTAACTATTCTATCAATCGACCCATACACTTGCGTAAATCATTGCAAAAAATAAGCAAACAGTGAGGCCTCGAGCAGGGGTGTGTATTGAATACCTCGGTTGGGACCCATGTGAGGCCTATAGAGGGGGGAGGTGTTGAATACCTCAGTATAGACTTATGTGAGGCCTAGAGAATATGTGTGTGTTTAGTAATTTAGTAGGAACTCATGTGAAGCCTCGAGAAGGGATGATGCATTGAATACCTCGGTAGGGATCCATTTGAGGCCTCGAGAAGGGGTGTGTGTTAAATACCTCATGAAGGACCCTTCAAGACCTCGAGATAAAAATATGGAGATCGATTTGATATTATTATGAATACACTTTTGGCGGTTTTTATGTGTTGTGAAAATCACATTAAATGTATATGTTGTTGTGTATTTATGGTGTGGGGTTGATTGAATTGTGATGATTATATTGACCAGTAATTATGATTTGTGTAATGGTGTGTTATTATGTGATTGATTATGGTGATTGATGAGTTGATGATTGTGGGATGTGCATTTGGGATTGAATATTTTGTATTATGTTGCACCTCATCCATAGACATTTGGTTGATTAGATAGTAGAGTATTTACATATTTTTTTACAAGTGTAATATATAATAAAATATAAATAAAATAAACATGTCCACGACGTATCGCATCCTAAAATTTTTAAAAGCCCGAATCCCCGCCCCCGAATCGTATCGCCCCCGCCTCCGCGTCCCTGCACTTCTGCAACATAGGCGTGGGCCAAGAGCTCTAACAGTTTTGTTTCAGAAAATAATATTGTGTTTGAAACTGATTCTCAAAAACATGTATGAAGTGAATCATTGCACTTAAGTATTTCTTGATTTTTGTGAATGTCTTTGCTCTGAACAATGTAATTATCTCCTCACATGAAGTATGATTCGTATGTTCATTATACATGCATTAGCGATTTCAGACTAACTCCTTTAGAGACGGACATATTTCATATGCTCATGTTGCTTGATGGGTAGTCACAAGGACGCCGCAAGAGTGAAGATACCCACAGTGATACTATATGTCTGTGATGTTCTGAGTTGTCGAGGGTTGTATTTCGTTCATTATGTAATAAGTGGTATTTGATAGTTCAGTTAATTTATAATTTTTTTGTAGGGTCAGTTCGATTGTTCCACAAGTCTTGTTGGTTTGGTTCAATTATTCATATTCTTAATTTATATAAATGTCGTATTTGATGGACTTATTGGTCAATTTTGAGTTGTAATGGCTCTGCATTTAGCTTGGTAAGTCCTTCTAGAAGGACTTGCGATAATTTAATATCTCTGAGAAAATTGGGGTATTACAAAATATTACAAAATAAATCACTCGAACGGCTCGTGTAATGTAACAAGATTAATTAACAAATACGGAATCATACATCATTGAAGCCAAGATTTTGGGAGGAGCTAATGTGGGCAAGAACATTTTTATTCCAATTACTTTTGTCATTTAGATTTGAGAAGAGATCATTTACATAATGGTATAATATGCTGCTATGAGTATCAATAAAAGCTAAGGTCAATTGCATCCAAAGGTTAGGATTTTATGTTGAAGACTCATGTTTGTACATGGACATCAATATGTTGCTATATCATGAGTGAGAGTCGGTGATGAGTTGGAGATATTAATATACAACGAGTATGAAAGACTTACTAATAAAACATCGAATATTGTCTATGAAGTATTTTATATTTTAAAACTGCAATATTATTAATCTTTAGTTTGAAACAATAGCATATATATTGAAAGATTAGGTCCTAAAAATTGATTGTGGAGTATTAATGACACTATTTTTGAAGTGAAAATATATAGAGATTAATGTCATGACATGCGAAGTGCGAATGTAATTATTGAGAGTCATGCGAAGTGTTCATGTAGTCATTGAGTCACTAATTGATTGGAATATTAATGACTTTAATTTTAAAGTGAAAACTCATTCATATCAAATAGCTTTTACAAGAATTGCAACCAGTATGTATTGTTAATTCCTTTCATATTGTGTCAAATTTAATGAGGCAAATATTAATTGCCTAAAGTTATCAAATTCTTTTCAAGTCTCCTTCATTTAATCATTTGCTCTTTTCATTTGCCTTCAAATAAATGCACAAACCCTTCAACACCAACATTTGACACTATAAATAATACCATTTGAAAAGCAAAAAGTATAAACTGTTCGAATGGTCAAAGCTAGAACGTAGCAGAGCATTTGGAGAATTCACCCAAGACATGGTTTTACAAACTTGAATTATGGGTGGATGTGATTATTTACATATCCCAGAAGTTGGCGTATCGCGGGCCATCCGTGCTATGAGGGATCGTAAAGGTGTTATGAGAGAGGAGTATGACTATCTCAATGTACATTTATGATCTCGCATGTGATTTTCTCCTTTTCCTACTTTTAAAAGATTCTAAGCATTTGCACCATGTTATAGGTTATTAAGGATGCGGGCGCGATCGATGCAACCCCCAAAAATATCAACGGGTATACAACCCCGACAACAAAACTATAGTCCATCTTACAAATATGGCTTTCGAAAGAGAAGAAGATTATTTGTACGTAGGGTCACCCATAGCACAAGGATTTGTTGAAGATATAGCAACTGTGGATTTAGATCCTGCTACTAAAGAAAATATGCAGGTGTGTGTTTGTGTTCGTGTAATTGTTGTGTCCTAAATAGGATTGAGTGTTGGATGTGAATTGCGCTTCAAAGTTGTAACACCCCCAATCCGCTCAGGGATATTACACGCCGTAGAACCTTTCCTCAAGGATCTACCAGGCTGGTAACGACATATAACAACTCAACCATGCCTTCAAGGCTAAAATGACTCAGTAGACCAATTTGGTCTTTCAACAAATACATACAGCCCAAATACAACTCATGCCCACGCAGGGGTCAAAATACAACCACACCCGTACAACGGGAAAATATAGCAGCGGAAAATAAAGTACAACAGAACCAACACACGATGTACGGTTCCTCATGTGATTAGTATCGATCATCTTTCATCATCCTTCGTGCCGACCCTGTGTTATGCTCCAAAACCTGAATGCAAAAACAGACATCCACCCCCCGAATACTCGAGAGTTAGCAAAACTCCACTGTTTTGCTAGTGCAAGAACAAAGTGCAAATACGAGCCATACAATTCACATTCCACGAATAACAATAACCAAGGATCCTCAAAGATCCAAATGAAACGAAAAGTACTTCCCGAGGCAAGGGTTTGAGAAAACATTTAAAAATCGAAATATCATAAATCAATGGAAGTAATTTATAAAACGGTTTAGAATGCCATCGAGAGTTTTAATAGAAAACAATTTAGGATTATCAAATCCTACCTTCCAAAATCCAAAAGACAAAAGGGGCCACCGCCCCAAAGGTTTACTTTCCGAAAAATGACATTTACCAAACCGTTGGGATTTTAGCCCCAAATCCGTAAAACGACTTTTACAAAACCATTGGGATTTTAGCCCCAAATCTCATTAACTCACAGTACACAAGAACGACCACAAGGTTCGTCTCCCAACATCAAAATCCACAAATAAAGGATTTAACACAAACAACAAAATACTCTAGAGCCATCCTAGCCAAGTAGGCCAAACGAACAACTTACCTCTTACACACTTAGTCAATGCATGCAATCATGAAAACCGTTCAAAAACACTCATTTCCGGAAATGCCAATATCAAATCACATTTGTAAAATGCACCACAATTAACCGTCGATCCACGTCTCTGTGGACCCCTACCGAGACCCCGTCGGATCTAACCCGTAGTGGTTAAAAGCAAGCTCGTCGATCCACATCTCTGTGGACCCCTACCGAGACCCCGTCGGATCTAACCCGTAGTGAGCATACACACACACACGTTACTCATGCAATACTAATATGCTAAGAATGTAAGTTCATTAAGAATACTCACTAGAGATGGCCATTAACTCGACACCATTGTCAAACTCTTCAAAACACCACAACAAGATTTAAATACGGAATACACGATTCCATAACTTTAAACAATAGGAGTATTATCATCAAATTCTTCAACGTTCAAAATAACCAAATCATAATCAATCCCCAAAACACACCATTCACAAAACACACACGCCATTTGAAAGAAAGCCTTTAACGAGGCCAAACCGAAATCTTTTGAAACTTCATTTCAAACAACCAAACAAACACACCAAGACGATCACCGATCATCATATCCATAAAATAAGAAAAGTATGGGCAAGGTACTTGCCTCGAATAAGAACAACGCGGAGAATCGACCGAAGTAGGTTGGCCCGAACCGACTACGAACCCGCCGACTCCACCGAACGCCAACTCACGTTCATAAACTACGAAGGACAAATAATAACAATGAAATGAATTCCATAACACGACTCAAAGCCGTTGAATTCAAAGAACGAATGACGAAAGTTCACGGATTTCCCCCAAAACGGCCAAGAACACGATTCGTTCCGTCAAATCACGAAAACGGAATTCCAAGTTGAAATATGGATATACAATCCATAGAATATGTTTAACAACATCATTTAACCATAATCGATCCATCGAAAACGGATGAAAAACGAGATCGGGGACAAATCCCCCGAAAAGTCAATTCGAAGGAAATCAAGAAATATACTTCGATTCGACGAAGAACAATGGATTTAATGATGTTAAACACGAGAATACTACCAAGATTAATCATACCCATCATGAATTAATCAACAACACGGAACGAATCGGACGAAAATGCAAAAACCCCCAAATTCACGAAATTAGGGTTCTAAGGAAGATTACCTTGATTCGCTGGATCAAAGGATGATAACGGATGATTGATTGATGTTATGAACTCAAGAACTTCATGGATTTGTTGTTAAACAACATGGCTTCGTCACCCATGAATCGCCAGTCGCGGACGGAGAAGGAAGGAAATGAAAAACGAGGGGAAATGTGGCTGGTCTGTCATATATATACTGGGCCGGAACTAGCGTGCGCTAGCCTTCCCGGACTAGCGTGCGCTATCGGCCAGTACCGGCCGAGCACTCTCGGCCATGGCCCGCATGACCCGGCACCACCGACCACCCCGCCACCATGACTCGTCCACCCGACTCCCGCTAGCGTGCGCCGCGGCTTCGCGCGCTAGCCGACTGGCCCAAAGAGCCACCGGACTAACAAACTTACCTGTAACGACGCTAGTCGGCCGGCAGCGTCGCTACCCCTGCCGATTAAGCGTGCGCTACCGACAAAGCCGTGCGCTACCGCCGATCTGACCGAGTCCGAACCTCGAATCCCTCTGCCCGTGCCCGAGAAGACGCTAAAGCCACCCGATAGCGTGCGCTACACCTGCCGGTTAGCGCGCGCAGCCTTCCGGCAGTAGTGTGCGCTACGCCGGTTCCTGCCGCACCTGTCCGGCCGGTGCCCGCAATCGTCCGGCCAGTCCTGCAACCGTCCGGCCAGTACCCGACCCCCAGGGTTCGACGACCCGATTTCCGAAAACGTACGGAACGAACACGACGAAAAGTTCGCGGACAACATCAACGGCCCGAAATGAAAACATAATACCATAATTAGTCATACGCGACCAAGAAACGGGTCGAGACAATAATTATAGATACGGATACCCGTAACTTTCAAGAAATTACAAAATGGCCCAAAACGCCCGGAAATCACGATACGTGATCGAATAACCAAACAGAAGTTCACAACACGTCTAACAAAGTTAAACGGACTTACGGGAAACTTGAAACAGCAGTTTCGAACGAGATTCGCAAGAATCGAACTCAAGCGCGGAAAAGTCGCTAAAAAGCACAGAACTCAACAAAACGACACCGAAACGAACTCGGATGTCGAAAAGTGTAGAATTAATCATTCTCAGAATGACGAAACGGTCATGAGCGAGTCGTCAAAACGGACTCCGTCCGAAAAAAGAAATTTACCGAAAATCGAAAATTGTGGATATTACATTCTACCCTCCTTAAAAGAAGTTTCGTCCCGAAACTTAAAACAAGTAGGGAGAAGAAATATTCCGCCAGGAAAAACTCAACGAGATACACAAGAATGCGCAACTAATGCCCAACGGCGAAATGTTACAAACAACGCAAAGGAACATACGGCGTGTAAACACGCTCCACGGCGACCAACACGACGTCGCCGTTAGGGATATAATAAAACCAACAAATGACAAGCGTCATCAAACGGATAATATAGCCAAGTCAATTATCCGACAATCACAAAACACAACGAACGAAAATCAATATGATTGACCAACCCAACGGTACATCAATCAAAACGCGAGCCAAACGCTGAAAAAATACGGAATTCCACCGCCTAAGGGCTGGAAGATCGAAAACGAGACTAATTTCCCGAACTTAAGGGAATTAGGAAGGAGCCTGAATGCTCAACAATCACGGAACGAGATCAATAAAAACCGAACAATCAAACGATCGAGACAACAAAAATCGAAGAATCATGTTCGAATCACGAAGAACAATAAAGTTCAAACAACAACTCCCAGGATGATCTGGTGAGAACTACAAGACATGCATTCCCATAAGATCCACAGGAAGGGAATAGCGATTGAAAAGTCACAACGACAAACGAGTTATTCCGAAATGATATCACACTCGTTCGATAAACAAAAACAAGGGCAGGACAAGCTCAGAAATGTCAACGAACATAAATGAGTCGACAAAGTAGAATATACAGAAGTTCAAAATCCGATCCCTTCGAATAAAAGGACTAGTAGGACCAAATGATGTTACTCCCGAACAAGGTTCACAAGAATCGAACCGAACTCAAAAAAAGTCACACCGATAACCAGATCGGCCCACAACAAGATCACAGCTCGTTCGAACGATGAAACCGAAATACAGAACAAGTTCATAAAGTGTCAACGAACATGAGCGAATCGATAGACTGGAGAAAGAGAAAATACAGAAGTCAAAATGGTACGGTCATTACCTCCGACCTCGTCCACGAAATTCACAAAAACGGGAGCAAGGCAACAAGACATTAAACAATCGACACATAACAGAACGATCACCGATGCACACGGTCATACCATACCAAGCTCTAACAGCTCGCACATACGTGACAACGCAGAAATCGCCACGAGGCGACAACATTCAATACCAACATTTCGCCTCTCACAGGGGGCTAGCACAACCAATGTGTGGAAAGCGACTCAACGCTCACACCGCCAATTCGATCATACTCGGGAGAAGGTATCAAAATGACAACGCGAACATCACACATACATACCCAGCCCTCAAACGGGAATGGATAGGTTTTAAAAAAAATGAAAACCTCATTTTGAAAATAATTTAGAAGAACACCGGTTGATCTTGAGTATCACCTTTCAAAAAGTACAAACTTGAAACATCGTTATCGAGACATTGGAGAACCATTTCGCATTTGATAAAAATGAGGACACTTTCTCTTAGTGAAAACTTTCAAAATATTCGACCCTCGGGTCTAAATAAAAGTGTTGAAAATATCTCAAAACATTTTGGTCCTAGAGGTAGAAAAATTTTGAAATATATTGTGGCATCTAGGATGTACCACAAGAAAATAACTCATTTGAAAAGTATGTCTCGAAATTTGTTTTTTCTAAGATACTCAAGGTTTTCAAAAATCCAATAGGCCAGAATGCCCAAAACTCACACATACCGACGTTCACTAAAACAACTCCTAGCACACGCATCAAAAAGTTTAAAATCAAGACAATACATGTCTTTAAACGGAAATAAACGATAAAATACCACATTCAGAACAAAACCACTGATAAAATACCCTCCCGCACTGGCTAGTGAACAAGTCGAACGCGTATAAGCACAAAGCTTCCACAATAGAACTTGTAAAACGCGCAAATCGATTCGAAATTCATCAGCCACGGACAAAAACAACAATAAAAAGACATCACAAGCGACGACACTCCTCGTATAAATCAAATACGAGAGTCGACTAAATACATATCGTGAAATCAAAATCCACATAAGGATTCCACCACTTAACAAATAATCATAAAAATAGCTCGTGTCACACGAGGCACAACACAAAGAAGGGAGACTTACTTCCACAGGTCGCACGAAGATGATGATCGCCCCACGATACTAATCACGACCAACAAACTCAAACGACGCATCGCGACACGACTCGAGATAAAATCCGACGAAACAAGACTCAAACAACACGACTTGATCCGGACCTAGGTTTCTCAACCTAAGCTCGATACCATTTATGTAACACCCCAATCCGCTCGGATATTACACGCCGTAGAACCTTTCCTCAAGGATCTACCAGCCGGTAACGACATATAACAACTCAACCATGCCTTCAAGGCTAAAATGACTCGATGACCGATTTGGTCTTTCAACAAATACATACACCAAATACAACTCATGCCCACGCAGGGTCAAAATACAACCACACCCGCATAACGGGAAAATATAGCAATGAAAATAAAGTACAACCGAACCAACACACGATGTACGGTTCCTCATGTGATTAGTATCGATCATCTTTCATCATCCTTCGTGCCGACCCTGTGTTATGCTCCAAAACCCGAATGCAAAAACAGACATCCACCCCGAATACTCGGGGGTTAGCAAAACTCCACTGTTTTGCTAGTGCAAGAACAAAGTGCAAATACGAGCCATACAATTCACATTCCACGAATAACAATAACCAAGGATCCTCAAAGATCCAAATGAAACGAAAAGTACTTCCCGAGGCAAGGGTTTGAGAAAACATTTAAAAATCAAAATATCATAAATCAATGGAAGTAATTTATAAAACGGTTTAGAATGCCATCGAGAGTTTTAATAGAAAACAATTTAGGATTATCAAATCCTACCTTTCAAAATCCAAAAGACAAAAGGGGTCACCGCCCCAAAAGTTTACTTTCCGAAAAATGACATTTACCAAACCGTTGGGATTTTAGCCCCAAATCCGTAAAACGACTTTTACAAAACCATTGGGATTTTAGCCCCAAATCTCATTAACTCACAGTACACAAGAACGACCACAAGGTTCGTCTCCCAACATCAAAATCCACAAATAAAGGATTTAACACAAACAACAAAATACTCTAGAGCCATCCTAGCCAAGTAGGCCAAACGAACAACTTACCTTTTACACACTTAGTCAATGCATGCAATCATGAAAACCGTTCAAAAGCACTCATTTCCGGAAATGCCAATATCAAATCACATTTGTAAAATGCACCACAATTAACCGTCGATCCACGTCTCTGTGGACCCCTACCGAGACCCCGTCGGATCTAACCCGTAGTGGTTAAAAGCAAGCTCGTCGATCCACATCTCTGTGGACCCCTAACGAGACCCCGTCGGATCTAACCCGTAGTGAGCATACACACACACACGTTACTCATGCAATACTAATATGCTAAGAATGTAAGTTCATTAAGAATACTCACTAGAGATGGCCATTAACTCGACACCATTGTCAAACTCTTCAAAACACCACAACAAGATTTAAATACGGAATACACGATTCCATAACTTTAAACAATAGGAGTATTATCATCAAATTCTTCAACGTTCAAAATAACCAAATCATAATCAATCCCCAAAACACACCATTCACAAAACACACACGCCATTTGAAAGAAAGCCTTTAACGAGGCCAAACCGAAATCTTTTGAAACTTCATTTCAAACAACCAAACAAACACACCAAGACGATCACCGATCATCATATCCATAAAATAAGAAAAGTATGGGCAAGGTACTTGCCTCGAATAAGAACAACGCGGAGAATCGACCGAAGTAGGTTGGCCCGAACCGACTACGAACCCGCCGACTCCACCGAACGCCAACTCACGTTCATAAACTACGAAGGACAAATAATAACAATGAAATGAATTCCATAACACGACTCAAAGCCGTTGAATTCAAAGAACGAATGACGAAAGTTCACGGATTTCCCCCAAAACGGCCAAGAACACGATTCGTTCCGTCAAATCACGAAAACGGAATTCCAAGTTGAAATATGGATATACAATCCATAGAATATGTTTAACAACATCATTTAACCATAATCGATCCATCGAAAACGGATGAAAAACGAGATCGGGGACAAATCCCCCGAAAAGTCAATTCGAAGGAAATCAAGAAATATACTTCGATTCGACGAAGAACAATGGATTTAATGATGTTAAACACGAGAATACTACCAATCATACCCATCATGAATTAATCAACAACACGGAACGAATCGGACGAAAATGCAAAAACCCCCAAATTCACGAAATTAGGGTTCTAAGGAAGATTACCTTGATTCGCTGGATCAAAGGATGATAACGGATGATTGATTGATGTTATGAACTCAAGAACTTCATTGATTTGTTGTTAAACAACATGGCTTCGTCACCCATGAATCGCCAGCCGCGGACGGAGAAGGAAGGAAATGAAAAACGAGGGGAAATGTGGCTGGTCTGTCATATATATACTGGGCCGGAACTAGCGTGCGCTAGCCTTCCCGGACTAGCGTGCGCTATGGGCCAGTACCGTCCGAGCACTCTCGGCCATGGCCCGCATGACCCGGCACCACCGACCAATTCTGCCGACCATGACTCGTCCACCCGACTCCCGCTAGCGTGCGCTACGGCCAAGGCCTCAAAGCTTGGCCCAAGAGCCACCGGACTAACAAACTTACCTGTAACGTCGCTAGTCGGCCAGCCGTGCGCTACCCTGCCGATTAAGCGTGCGCTTACGACCGACAAGCGGCGTGCGCTACTGCCGATCCCGACCGAGTCCGTAACCTCGTAATCCTCCGCCCGTGCCCGAGAACAGACGCTAGGCCACCCGAGCATAGGCGCTACACTGCCGGTTAGCGCGCAGCCTTTCCAAAGCAGATGGCGTGCGCTACGCGGTTCTGCCGCACTGTCCGGCCGGTGCGCAATCGTCCGGCCTGGGCCCCGCAACCGTCCGGCCGATGCGATCCCTGTGGCTCGACGACCCGATTTCCGAAAACGTACGGAACGAACACGACGAAAAGTTCGCGGACAACATCAACGGTCCGAAATGAAAACATAATACCATAATTAGTCATACGCGACCAAGAAACGGGTCGAGACAACAATTATAGATACGGATACCCGTAACTTTCAAGAAATTACAAAATGGCCCAAAACGCCCGGAAATCACGATACGTGATCGAATAACCAAACAGAAGTTCAAAACACGTCTAACAAAGTTAAACGGACTTACGGGAAACTTGAAACAGCATTTTCGAAAGAGATTCGCAAGAATCGAACTCAAGCGCGGAAAAGTCGCTAAAAAGCACAGAACTCAACAAAACGACACCGAAACGAACTCGGATGTCGAAAAGTGTAGAATTAATCATTCTCAGACTGATGAAGCGGTCATGAGCGAGTCGTCAAAACGGACTCCGTCCGAAAAAAGAAATTTACCGAAAATCGAAAATTGCGGATATTACAAAAGTCGCGGATGTGATCAATGTCTGAGTAAAATAAGTTAGTTGAACATTGATCGACTTACGTGTTCAATAGTCATCGATGAATGAGGCTAGATATATGTGTGCTTTGAATGCTAACCAATTGGCATGTCTACGTGATAAAAATTTATGGATGAAAAAAAGTTTGAATCTGAGTTTAGAAATTCAGAAGGGTACTTGCGGATTAACAATTAATCCTTGAGATGCTATTGATGTGTTGGGGGAAGATTTTGAAAAGAAGTTTGAATCTGAGTTTAGAAACTCAGATGGGTACTTGTGGATTAACAATTAATCCCCACCTGAAAATACGGAATGAAGCTTTTTAGTTGATTATTAATGGTGGAATTATGGGGGAAAAAATTCTGTTAAGGGTGGGAGCAATAGCATCAAATATTATCAGTAAGTTGTAAACATGAAAATTGTGAGACATGTAATGGAAGGTATTACTATTCTAAGGCGTATTGGCGTAATATTTATAAGAGATATCTGTTTCCATGACAATATAATTTTTATCGACTAATATAAAAATTATGCGCACATAAGTCTATACATGAGGTATATTTTATCCTTGGTATTTCAGCTTGCTTTTTATTTGAGTCCCGAATATTAAATGTATGAGTCTTAAAGATTTTTAAAGATGATTTTCTGGGATATAAAGGAAGGGATTGACACTCTACTAAAAGTGATAATACGATTCAAGTTACATTCACTACACCATAGATTGCATATAGCAACGTGTAAAATACGTTGTTTTATGCCCTAAATTCATTGCAATAGGGCCTATGGCAACGATTATTAAAAAATTAAGCGTGCACTTTGCTCTGGTTGCCATAGGGCCTTTATGGCAACGAATTTTGTACCATATTTCAACGCTTTTTTATCGTTGCAAATATTTTATATGGCAACGATTTAATGGCTATAGCAACAAATTTAATACCATTGCAACATCTTGGACTATCAATGGCAACCATTTTTGCAACGATTTTTTGTGTGAATTGTTGCAATACATGGACTCAGGTTGCCCTAAGGCAACATATATATGCCCAATTGCAACGTATTTTGAATCAAATGCAATCAATTTATTAACGAATATGATAAATATGGCAACATTTAAGCTACTATTGCAACGCTGAATAAAAAACAGGCATGGTCTTATTTCATAAACAACCACCAATTTTAATTGGTATATCATAACATCAATCCAACCAAGCAGTATTACTGCTGTTCCAACATCAATACACAAATCGCTCAAACAAGTTGAGAAAAATTACCAAGTTCAAGCAAAATAACCAAGTTCAAAAAAATGACCAAGTTCAAGCAAAAATAACTAAGTTCAAGTGACACAATCTTAGTAATACATATAGACCAAATTCAATGTTAAACATTATATAAACATGAGTCGTCATGGCCCTGCTTCCTCTTCATATGCATCTGTCTCATCTCCGTCCTCGACAGAAGTAGTAGCACACAATTCTTTTACATTGATATTCAATGATGGATTCTGCTCAGCCAATTTTCCAAGAATCTTTTCCAATTTCTGATTCATTTTGTCCTTCATTTCAGAAGCTAAATCATCTCTTAACTGCTTCAGTTGTGCAGAATTTTTGTTGTCAATTTTTGACATGTCTTTCTTGCTTTTCCTTGTTCTGCCACTCCTACCAACCAGTTAATTTGGTCCATGAGCTGCAAAGTTCAGTTCAGGTACTTCCCCTAGTTTTTCTCGACCCTAAAAAATGAAATAACAATAACTAAAAAACAAGTTAGGATCCATCTCCGGAATCATATGAGTTTTTGCCAAAGAAAGAAAAGATAAATCCAATTTCCTGCCAACTTAATAATATAAGCTACTATGGAAATTTCTAACACCACAATTGAAATTTCTGATAGTACCTCATTTTTCTTAAGTAGTTTTTAGCAATTTAATAAGAGTTTCAGCCCCTAGACAGTCACTTGTTTGCAGAAGATTGTTCGCCTTTCCAGCCTTACCAGCCTTTGGAGCAGATTTCCATACAAGGTGTGACTTTTGTTCTTGAGTGCTGCATTTGAAGGCAACTGCCGGTAATTCTTCTCTAAGATACTTAAGCCACTTTTCAACAGCATCACGAGGAATAAGATCTGCAATGTAAAAAAAGCAAGTCGTTGAGGATACAAAAAAATGTAACACATTTACTTCAAACCGCACACTGGAAAGGGTAAAATGGGAAAACATCAACTAGAAGTAATCTTAAATAATTATGGAAAAATAAACCATGGTCCCATATATAAAAATAAATAACAAAAAGATTCCAAGATAGACATTAACATAAGCATATTATTGATGTTACCAAAAACACTTTTTGGTGTTAGTAATCATAATATAATCTCAATGTGATACCTATTAATCCATAAATGACAGGTGTGAGAAACAACCATACCAATTTTATTGAGCAGCAAAACAAGATTCTTATCAGGGCCGGAACTCATCACCATCTTTTCCATGTCAACACAACGAGTACCAAGTGGATCTCGAGCATCAAGGACTTCCAATATTACATCAGAAGCATCGATTGCCTTGACCAACTCCTTGTAAAAAGTCTTCTCTGAGTTGTCTGCATAAATTTTTCAAAATAGTAATAATATAAATAAAATGGTTCCAAAACCTAAAACGAGTTGCATGAAGAAGGAATCCATCAATAATTAACAATAATTCTTTTCACGTACCGAATTTCCTAGTGGTTCCCTCTCCGAACGAACTATTTTCTTTCATTTCATTTCTACATCATCGAAGAGGCCCAATTTTCTCTTGTGAGCCTAAACGATTATAACGCACACACACAAACAAAATGACAATTGTCAACAGAAGCTCACAAAATCCATGTGGATTTTCTTAAAATAAGTGTATTGAAAAAAAGGAACACTGGGTTAGACCGTCGGACCAGCTGGTGCATCAGAGTCCTTCCTTTTTTTCAAAATAAAAAAAACTTAAAAGCGAAAAATGCTCAAATAATCTCAATAAAAACTGGAAAAAAAAAAAGAAAAAAAAACTATAAAATAAAAATTAAATACTAAAAACTAGAAAAAGCCTAAAAAATTAAAAGTCTAAAATTTAGAACCGTCTTATGGAATTACATTCCGTCTGGAACACATCCCTACGGTCTCGTCTGAGTTTTTGCCAGTATGAAAATACTAAACTCCTTGAGTAGATCGAACCAACTAGCAAAAATTTGAACAAAATAGAATGAAGAATAAGATATACCCTTTCCTTGCGAGTTGCTTTCTTCTCCTCGAGCTCCTGAATTACACGCTGACGGCGGGCTTCGAGCGCCTTGAGATCCTGTTCCTTGAACGACCGGTCATTTGGTATGCCAGGATCCTTTTCGACCTTCTGCTTCTTGTTGAGGCCTAACTTTTTCGCTTCCTTGGCTTTTTTCTTGTGGTGCTATTTCACTTTTCTTATTATCTTGTACTTCTTCTTCAGCAACACGCGCTTGCTCTTGCTCTCTGATTAAATTTGCCACCCCACAGATGTTAAACATATAAAAAGACCTGAATTAGGAAAAACAGTGAATGATTTACATATGAATTAAACAATTTACTGTACTTTTGTTTTTCTTCACCATGTCGTGCCGGCAGCCGAGTGGGAGGGATGGGGTGGAGGGGAAGAGAACTAGGGTTTTTCTGGGTTGGCCGTGTGGGTTGTGTCTGTGTGTTGTGGGTTTTGTTTTTTATTTTCTTTTTTCTTTTGTTATTTTTTGTAAGCCCGGCAAGAAATCCCGCTAACATTTTACAAGCCCGCCAACATTTCCCCCCCAAAATGAATAGATACTGCAACGATTTTAAAAAAGTATTGCAATAGAATGCATGTTTTAAACTTTCTTGGATTTTTCCAATGGAATTGCCAAGTTATGTGATTTGGTTTCTCAATTGCAATGGTTTTTAACAATTTTTTAGAAATGTGGTTGCAATAGGCAATCTATGGTGTAGTGATTTAAATGATGTTCTGGAAATATACATGAGTACCGAATTTGTTATCCTCATGAGAGGCTAAAAAAATATTTTTATTTGCTTGATATGTAGTCAAATCAGCGAAAGAAAACGCCACATGTTTTGGTGAAAAATGTAACTCATTATCTAAACATACACTACAAACATTTTAAAAATAAAAAAAACACCAAGACAACAACAAGAAATAAACTATAAACTCAACAAAATGGTTACATTTACGTAAACATTAACGAAATACTTAAAACAATCAACGAAGATCTCCCGCGGCAGCCTTAGTTATAGATTGTTGTATATTCGACAATTTACACAAATATTACGTGATGAACAGTTAGATACAACATTTGTGCATCGCACGGATCAGTGAGTTTTAGTACATCTGATTTGAACAGATAAACTAAAAGAGTTTGCTAAAATAACAAAATTCGACATATTAAAAATATCACCTTGAATAATGAATAGAAAGGAAAAAGTATATAATTTTATCTCGAAGTCATTTGTAAATTATAATAACCAAATAAAAAAAGTTGATTTTTAGGCATAAGAAGAATGTGGAAGAAAATCCCGATTTACCACTCCAGTTAAGCACAAGAAAATTAAGACAAACGTGTTCCAAAGCAATTCACAACAAGAAAAAAATAATGAGGTTGATACTATCAATAACTGATTCGACAACATCAAATGTTACTACACATTTGCCATCATCATCTTCTAACAATGATGCAGATTGTTAGGTGATGAAAGATGATTACGGAAGTCATTACGAAGGCCAAGAGTAGTTAAATTTGCAGATTTACCTTTTGCAACATTAGGAAGATGTTACTTAACTACAATAACGAGTTATGGAGAGTGCAGTTTTGTATCATTTATGATATATGAAATGCATATTAAGACGGAAATATTATACACAAGTGTTATATTGATCTATCTTAATATTGGTCGAAATTATAACTACGAAATTTCGTTAAAATATATAAACTATCACAATTGATATACAAAAACTTGGGAGAAATAAATGGACAATGGGCCACATCACACAACAAAGCCTAATTACTTTTTATTGAATATGGGCCATCCAAGACCAATACTCTATTATGAAACATCAAACACATATCAACTAAAATAATCCCAATACATTACATATAACTAATTATATAAAACTTATATTACAAACATTAAAAAAAGGCTATAATCTTCTCAAAAAGCAACAAACAAAATCCGACGCAATCTTGATAACAAGTATTCAACCATCTGCACCAACATCACGTCCAAACTACGTACATATTCAACCAAAATCACAGTCGGTGCAACGCACGGGTTCGTAAAGCCTCGTACTACAAAATTTTCTCCACTTGTATATAATTGACGTTATTTATTAATTGTGAGTAGAGCTGAAATTCGGACCGGATGGCTCGCGAGCTCACCCGGATCGAACTCATGTTATCTGGGCTCGACTCGGCTCGTTTAGTTAAACGAGCCGAGTCCGGGTAGAGGTTCCGGCTCGTTTAATTAAACGAATCGGCTCGACTTGACTCGTGAAATTAAACGAGCCGAGTTCGGATAGAGATTTGGGCTCAATTAAGTGTAAAACTAAACGAGTCGGCTCGCCCGGCTCGTTTAACTAAACGAGACGTCTCGACTCGACTCGTGAAATTAAACGAGTCGAGTTCGGGCAGAGGTTTAGACTCGATTAATTAAACGAGCCGACTCGACTCGACTAGATTAACCTCGGCTCGTTTAGTGCCCGACTCGAAACTCGGCTCCATCAGCCCGAATTACAGCCCGAATTGTGAGGGTATAAAATTAGTTATTATTATTGTCGATAAAATCAACGGTCACCTTTTCTCCTTCTTTCTTTCTGATATAATGAAGGGTCAAACATTATTTTCTCATAACCGTAGAATATTTTCAGAAATCGGAACGTTAAAACAAAAAGAACGCTGCACCTATGATGACGACTCCGAAGAACCCACTCATCTATAAAGTCTCTCTCTCTCTCTCTAACTTCTCTCTCATCGCACGTACCTCAAATTATCGGCGTTTGAGTCTGATATCTTTCTTCTCCCACTTCCTCTGCTATTCCCTCTCTACTCTCTCTTGAACCAGAAAGCTATTTCATTTGCTTGAGAGAGAGAGAGAGAGAGAGAGAGGAGACAAGAAGCAAAAGGCAATTTTGAACATACATATTTTGTGAGAGAGAATGGGGGCCTGTACTTCGAGGCATGAGGTGCTGAAGAACGCCGGCGAGGCTCCGCTTCCTGCTCCGGCAATCGAGGAAGTTGAGGTCATCAAGGAAGAGGTCATCACGGACAAGCAAGAAGAGGCGTCCGCGCCGGAGGTAGCAGATGGCGGTGAAGCCAAACGCTCGTCGCTTGGTAACTTGTTCAAGGAGGTAAACTTATACATATGTGTGTGTGAGTGTGTGTGGTGTGTGGGTCAAACATTATTTTTTATCCCATCCACACTTGGTAAATCGGTTTATGGAATGTACTCTCGTGTCGTGTACTTTTATATTTTATGTATTAAAAGTCCAAATCTATACACGATATGAAATGAATTCGTGTCGTATTGTGTCGTATCGTGTACCGCACAAATTCGTGTCGTTTTGTGTCGTGTTTTCGTGTCAGGCACATAACATAAAGTAAATATAAAAAACATTATAAAAAGTACAATTTAATATATTAATATTATTTTTATAAGTTTTAGTAGACGATACGAAACGAATGACAATGAAAACACGAAAGTTTACACAAAATTTATGAAAGATCACATTATATTTTCGAATTTTAAAATTTAGTACAAATCGAAATAAAATGTACTTTCGTGTACCTCGTGTTGTGTACCTCTTGTACCTCGCGAAACACTTAAATATAACATATATATATATATATATATAATTAGTTATTTCGTGTACCTCGTGTTGTGTCGTGTACCCAAGGATAAACACAAAATCGACACTAAATCTCGGTGGTGTACTCTCGTGTTCGTGTATTTCTGTGTCCTGCACTCAAAATGCAAACACAAATACTAAATTTTAATGTCGTTTTCGCGTCCTGTTTTCGTGTCGTGTCGTAAATTTTCTGGTCTAGTCTCATAATTATCTCCTTTTACAATTTTTGTTTCATAATTATTTACTCTTTTTAATTTGATCCCCTCCCCACGAAAATTATTCAATTTAAATCCAATTTTTGCCGTTAAATAATAAATATTATCGGAAATGATTACTGCCTCCTATTCAAAATATAAGTCTTTTTAGACTAATGCACACATATTAAGAAAACATTGACTTTCTACTTTATACTTAATAAATTGCTTTGGAATTCACACTATACATTTAAAATTACCAATAACTAAGCTATTTTAGTAAGTTTGCACATCATTTGAGAAAAAAGTACAATTAATTATCATTGGAAAGTGCAAAACGACATATAAAATGAAAATAGTGTAAATAACAAAAAAGACTTACAAAAAAACGAAATGCTTCCTAACACCCTTCTGTCCCTTTTTATAAAGTATATTACTAGCGTGCGCTAAACTTTATGTTTAGCGTGCGCAACAGCCTTAGCGTGCGCTAACTGACTTTGTTAGTGTGCGCTATCGCAGTCCAGAGGCTACTGTCTGGCTTCGTACATGTGCTTACGTACGTAATGCCCATGCATTAGCGTACGTAACTTACACTGTCTAGCGTACGCAAGTCCTTACATTTAGCGTGCGCTAATACCAGTTGACTTGCTACAGTCTACACCTACCACGAAAATGCTCGTGACCCCACATGCCGAAAGCAACTAATAAAAGATTCCTTGTTGACCGATATACAGTTAGCGTGCGCTAATCAACATGCATTAGCGTGCGCTAACACTACATTACAACATCCGTTGACTTATCAGAACGTGCGCCGAAACTGGCCTGGTCCATGCATAGATTTCTTCCGATCGGACTGCATTAGCGTGCGTTATCTTATATCTGTAGCGTGCACTAAACCTGCACGATAGCGTGCGCTACTCATGATTATTAGCGTGCGCTAATAATGTTACACTTAGCCATTTTCAGCTATTCTTGTTCAACGTCTCGACATACCAAAAACGAACATAAGACACACTGAACACAAACACTGAATCCAATAATATTCTTATACGATATACTCTATATCGAAAGTACGATAACCTGATACACGATATCCTCAAATGAAACTGTCGACCAGATACGACAATTATACCGATACTGACATCTCAGTCCTTTATTCATTTTATCCCTACTGTACAGATTCCACACTGTACAATATAACTCGGATAAAATAATATCAAACAACAGTAGTAGAAATTCCGGATATTACATTATACACCACTTAAAATAAGTTTCGTCCTCAAAACTTGCAATCCGTCATAAAACAAACAAACATACCGTTCAACCCAAAATATCCCAAAACCATCACGACAATGATCAATCATCATCACTATAGAATAACCACAACAGCATACTTACCAATGCGTAAAGTCGAGGATCTCCTGAGATACTAGCTAGTGACCTCACTGTAAAGTCTCAATACACTTTACAATCACAATTCCTTGAGTCTCAACAAAATATATCATCTTCGGATGAAGCAATCTGCCCGAATCAAATTCTGTCTGCCTGATTACATAATCAGGTCTCAATTCCGATAAGACGAATAATATACAATACATTTGCGAAACAACTGCCCAAAACAACGATACAAATCCCGAAACGTTGACACAAAATTCGAACGCTCGGATGATCACCAATAATGATCAACAATCAACCGAATTTATCATCAACATGATAAATTCCAATATGAGCAACCAGAGGTCAAAACACAATCGAGAATATCATCAACGTGATAAACTCCAACACGATTAACACAGAACCACAGAAACAGATATACGAAAGAATAACATTCTCAAAATGACACACCAATTGTAACACTCCCAAGTTATTCAGGGTATATTACAGCGCCGTGAGCCCCGCCGTGGGACCCACAAGGCTAAACATACGCGGAACTATAAACTTGACCGATAAGGTCTACATACAATAGAAAGAAAGACGATACAAATGGTATTCGAAACCATAAACAATGAAACCATATACATCACTGCACAAATCAATACCTCGGCAACACAGTAGGAACATCAAGGAAATCAAATACAATACTCGAGTATTTAAAAATCCATTCCAAGACAACAACACCGAATGGAGGAAACCAAAAGAGATAACCGAAGACAAGACACAGTATCACACTTGCCCATCATCTTCATGCCGACCTTGCATCCGTCTGTCCGTCGCTGGAACCCGAAATACATGAAACGTATTTCCCCATAAAGGGGTTAGCCGTCGAATAGCTAGTGCAAGTATAACAATATGAAACATAATACTTCTCGACAATAAAGTAAATGTAATCCGTCAATTCATCAATATCCGTCAATTCATCAATGTAAGACTAGTATTCCGGAATAACTAAAATCTCATAAGACGTATGTGAATGCCGTAGAAACGGTTCGTTCACCTCATACGTCGTTACGTATGTGAATGCCGTAAAAACGGTTCGTTCACCTCATACGCCGATACATGTAGGAATGCCGTCAAAACGGTTCGTTCATTACATGCCAACATTATTTCATATGAATGCCGTAGAAACGGTTCGTTCATATCAACCATGGAATCGCACTGAGGCTACGAAACCCTCGAGAGGACCATAGGCCCGTCCCCGGAGTGGCTAGAAATAATCATACCATCAATATTTCATACTTTCAAAGTCGAGAACGTATAATCATAAATGTATACTTGCCTTAATAAACGCATCAAGATCCCAGAAGAACACGGTCGACCGGAGGCTTGAACCACGAAGAAGACAACGAGCGGAAGGGTTTCACTCGAGTTCTTCACAAGAATTCGACCCTAACAACATAAATTCAATAAATCATCGATCATACGAGGAAGAATAATCGCAGAACGCCCGAAAACCCCTCTATGACATTTTACCGGACACCTTCAAGGCGTCGGTCAAGAACTCGACCAAAACAACGAATCGATACGATCCAACCATGGGATAACAAGGGAAATGATACAATACATCTAAATAATCATCAATCCATCACAATCCTAAGTTAAATCGGATTAAACGGACGAAATCGAACCAAATACCCAAAATCCCCAAAATTAGATTTCTGGAAAATCTGACCTGATTCGCTCGATCAAAGGATGTTATAGGATGGATGATTGATGATATGAGCTCCAAGACTCCATGGATATGTTGTTAAACAACATGGCTTCGAGCTTAGAACACGCCCAGCTGCGCAAGAGGAGAAGAAGAAGGTGAAAAATGGCAAGAAAAACGTCTGCAGGGCCTTTTATAGGGGTTGACTGTCCTGCCGGACACGGCCCGTGCCGCTCGGCACGGTCGTGTCGCACAGCTGGCCGACAGGGACTCGACCGTGTCTTGCTTGACACGGTCGCGCGCGAGGGCCTTCCAACATGACCCGTCCGACAATGACTTCGGCATGACTCGGCCGTGCGGGCGACACGGTCGGGCGTGGCGACGGCATTTATCGGCTTATCCGGAAGGGTTCGGCACGGCCGTGTCGGACGACACGGTCGGGTCCTGAGGCGAGACTCCGGCATTTCCGGACGAGTGCAGCACGGGCCGTGTCGGACGACACGGCCGGGTTCGGCCGGCATGATCGGCCAATAACGAGGGTGAGCTAAAACGACCATAACTCTCTCGTCCGGACTCCGATTGACTCACCGTTTGAACCATTGGAAATCTAACTCGATTCTCTATAATATTGCAAAGATTTAGAATTTTTGGAGCTTCCAAGAATTTATGGTGATTTAACAAAGTCGAACTCATACGTGGAAAAGTCGCTAAAGAACACGGAATTCAACAGAACGATACCGAAACGAACTCGGATGACAAAAAGTGTAGAATTAATCATTCTCAGGATGACGAAACGGTCCCAAGCAAGTCGTCAAAATAGACTTCCGCCAAAAATAGAAAATTTCCGGGAACAAAAATTACGGTATTACATTCTACCCTCCTTAAAAGAAGTTTCGTCCGAAACTTAAAACAGTAGGGGAAGAAATATTTCGCCAGAAAACTCAACGAGATGCACAAGAATCAAACATACGCCCAAACGGCGAATCATCAATATAGAACATAACAATACATTACCCGAAGGTAAACCAAACCAATGCCGAAAAGATACGAATTCACAATGCCCGAAGGCTCCAACGGAAATACCGATACATCACAATGGCTCTGAAAGCCGAACAGCCCAAAGTCAAATCATCACAATACGATCTCAAAGAAGCAAACCCGACTATCGGACATACCCTCGGCGTATGAACAACTGATCGCAAATCGTCGGCCATATCCAATACAACATGGACTACGAGCGATCAATCAATAAAGCTCAAGAGGGACATCACGACGCCCGATCCGGAAATGTGTTCGTGCACATGTCCACCCCGTATACGTAATCCGAATATACGTGTGACAATGTACCTAATTAGCCTCAAGAACTACGTCTCGTGTGCACCCAATGCGGAAATATCCACGCATGACCATCGGTGCCCGGCTAAAAATCTTACACATAACCAATCGACGCAGACATGATTCCAGATATGCCACGATACAACATGACAACGAAATTCAAGGGATAAAACATCCAATACGGATCATACGACTCACCAAGTGAACGATGACACACGAATAATGAAAGATCGACACGACCAACGATATTCAAAACAACCATCCTGGGATCAGAATTCCCTAAGGACCGATTAACACGAACAACGATCACAACACAACAATTCGGAAAATCCTCAACCCTCAACGATCACAAAATTACCGAGTTCACAAGAATAATAATGTGCTGCCTTGAATCGGTCAACACGACAATAATAATTCAACGGATGGGAATTATCATTGATAATCCCAATTCAATACTTTGATTACCGTAGAATGGCCAATCGATAACAATGATACAACGAATGAGAGTATCTTCGACAACGGATGGGAATTATCTTCGATAATCCCAATTCAATACCTCGATTACCCTAGAACGGTCAATCGATAATCAATGATACGATAGAATAGATGTCCCGGTGTCTTAAACCGACCACCGAAACGGAGATGACAAAAGGATATATCAAATGTCCCCAATCGGTTAACGCAACATCATAGCAACAGATCCAATTCGATGACAAAGATTCAACGATGTCTCAGAACGACATTAATCGCGAATAATAATAATCGATACATCGATACCGCGAACCGGCTATCGATAGCAACTTTACCAACAAGTATCGTAATGCCTTGAACCGGCCATTTACAAACAACAGTAACATTTGGCATAATTTGCCGACGGCGTCGTGTCAACCAATCCCTTGACATCAATACAATCATAAAGAGGCCAAGTCCCAAAATGATACACACAATCGTACGCCTACACGATAACATTAGTCTCATTGATTAGTACGAGTATAAAACTTGTCTCGACCAAGTTAATCGACGAACCCTTCAACTTTAACCGCAACACAAATACCATAATTCACGATCAAACATCATACCTTATTGTAAAACGAAGGATTGATAATCAACCGGTTCGATGACGACCAATATCAATACCACCAAACCACGAACTCAATCGTTTTACCATATCTCGACTAATCACAGTCTGAACAATCCAACTCAGACACTTACAAATCCTGTCCACAATACGAGTCGAAATATGATGATCATATCAGCAACCAATTCGGACCAATAATAAGGGTCTAAATGTTCCAAACTCAATTCTTAAATACGAATTGACAAGGTTCCCTTCTCGTAAATCCATCGTTAAAATTTACTTATAACCGTCGTCAATTCGAATCATCCGACTGGTTCAAAACAATAGATAATCATATTAAAAAAAAGTTATCAAACAATCCAATCATTCGATTTGAATATTTGCTCCATACGTATGGGCTTCCAAATTCAGAGATGAATAATAGTCTCATCAAACTCATAATCACATTCGTATTCCTATACGAATATTATTTCCAACACATAGTTTAGCTCTAGATATGAATATTCCATATTCATTTTCAAAACATCAACACTTCTAAAAAAATTTTCATCACCTCGTATAATTCAAGAGTTCTTCAAGAACATGAAATATCCGAAATCACGTTCAGAACAACATCTCCGAGGTATATATCTCCATGTTACCATTTTCTTCATCATGTCATTCATACAATCTCAAGAATCGAAACAAAACCCTTATCACCATATGAAGAAGATCTCAATGATCAAATCAACATCCGAAATCTCTTATTACAATTCCAATAAATCTCGTATAACATTATCACATGATACCATAATTGTAACACCCCAGATCCTCCTGGGAATATTACACGCCGTAAACCCTTCTCACAAGCATTTACCGTGCTAAGCACAATTTCCACGTCATTCCAAAATGCTAAAAAGACCGATGACGGTAATATTTTTCAAATACTAAAAAAATCATTTTCCAAATACCGTCAAAACGATCAAGGTTAAAATGCAAAAACTCGGTTTAGGGAATCGGTTTTACAAAATAAAATTTGATTGGCAAAATACCAAAAATCCATTTCAAAAATACTCACGCAGTGGATAAAAATACAGTCCAATTTATGCATTTTCATTGAAATAAGACGAACATCAAAATACACGATTCCCAATGTACTCCCTCCCAAGTAGTAGCCCAAAAAGAAAAAAAAATGAGCCACTATCAAAGGGATACGAGGATTACCTTGCATGGACGAACCACGAAGAAAGAATAATTTGAACTCCATTCCAAGAATCATTAAATCATCATAGTCATCATATGGCCTCAAGAACATCAAGATCTCTATGATTCCATAATCATAATCAACATATTCAAAGCATATCATTATCTTCCTTCAACATAAACCTCATAGAATATGGATAACACAAGGAATCACTTCAAGAATCAACAAAAGTTCCATAACCAAGCTCTAATTCCATGATTCCAAGCTCACAATCATGTTAAAAGTGTTTAGAACATTCTTAAAAGTGAAGAGGGACGAGTTTTGGAGAGAAATATCTCAAAGGATCGTGAGAGAAATGAAAGGCAACACTTCAATATATAAATTGCACTCTCATTACGTACGTAGGTGTCCTTTCTTAACGTACGTAACAACTTTAACGTGTGTAATCCAAAATCCATAACGTACGTAACCATCTCACTGTCTCATTCCTGCGATCCATTACGTCGTAACCCATACCATATAACGTCGTAATATACCGGTTGACTTGCTACAAGATAATGGTTGTGTTACGTCGTAACACGTCTGTATAACGTCGTAACACGTCGTTGACTCACCTGTCAACATCCTCCGCCGAAAGTTGCGAAACAGATCCCACCGCCTCACAGACTCGGTTACGTCCGATGCCTTCGTTACGTCGTAATACCTTAGCCTTGACGTACGTAACCATGCCAATCTTACGTCGTAATCTCACCTTATTAACGTCGTAATAATTCCATACTTAGCCAATTTCAACAATTCTGTCCAAAGTCATGACATACCAAATACGAGCATACGGCAAAATCAATACATATACTCAATTCAAAAACAATTTCAAACGTAAACAACGTCCTCGAGCATAATTAATCATCCACGATATCCAATATATAAACGAAAAAAAAATATATCCGAAAAATCGGGGTATTACACTCTACCCCCCTTAAAAATAAGTTTCGTCCTCGAAACTTGCAATCACTCGCACAAACATTTCAACGGAAAATCCAAAATCACCAAGATAACCAAGAATTTTCGAATAATCCGAACAACATACTTACAGGTCTGTGAAGACGAAGATCTCCCGTGATACTAGCATGCGACTCCTAAACAAAGTCTCAACATAATACCGTTACACACCAATATCGCAATTAGCAATTTAACAAAATCTCAAGGAAGGGTTCACGTCCGTGATCACGACCGATTCTTCCTACTTTCACCAACATTCAAGGGCACACACGTGCGTAAGTATAATCCGAATCGCACATTCTCGAAGTGACCAATTCCCAAGAATACCAAGCTATAAACGAAACGATTAAGAAAAATACGAGAAGAGTGAGAGGACTTACAAGTACCGGTCGCACGGTGATGATGGCGAGTAGTGATATCTGTGGGCAAATGCCGACTCAATCGACCCAAAAGACCGACACTAGGTATCCATAAACCTAATCTCCGATACCATATTCTCGTAACACCCCAAGTTATTCGGGGTATATTACAACGCCGTGAGCCGCCGTGGGACCCACAAGGCTAAACATACGCGGAACTATAAACTTGACCGATAAGGTCTACATACAATAGAAAGAAAGACGATACAAATGGTATTCAAACCATAAACAATGAAACCATATACATCACCGCACAAATCAATACCTCGGCAACAGTAGGAACATCAAGGAAAGCGAAATACAATACTCGAGTATTTAAAAATCCATTCCAAGACAACAACACCGAATGGAGGAAACCAAAAGAGATAACCGGAGACAAGACACGGTATCACACTTGCCCATCATCTTCATGCCGACCGGTGCACTGCCTCTGTCCGCTCTCCTGGAACACGAAATACATGAAACGTATTTCCCCATAAAGGGGTTAGCCGTCGAATAGCTAGTGCAAGTATAACAATATGAAACATAATACTTCTCGACAATAAAGTAATTGTAATCCGTCAATTCATCAATATCCGTCAATTCATCAATGTAAGACTAGTATTCCGTAATAACTAAAATCTCATAAGACGTATGTGAATGCCGTAGAAACGGTTCGTTCACCCCATACGCCGTTACGTATGTGAATGCCGTAAACGGTTCGTTCACCTCATACGCCGATACATGTAGGAATGCCGTCAAAGCGGTTCGTTCATTACATGCCAACATTATTTCATATGAATGCCGTAGAAACGGTTCGTTCATATCAACCATGGAATCGCACTGCAGGCTACGAAACCCTCGAGAGGACCATAGGCCCGTCCGGAGTGGCTAGAAATAATCATACCATCAATATTTCATACTTTCAAAGTCGAGCGTACAATCATAAATGTATACTTGCCTTAATAAACGTTAGAAGATCCGAAGAACACCATTCGAGGGAGGCTTGAACCACGAAGAAGACAACGAGCGGAAGGGTTTCGACTCGAGTTCTTCACAAGAATTCGACCCTAACAACATAAATTCAATAAATCATCGATCATACGAGGAAGAATAATCGCGACGCCCGAAAACCCCTCTATGACATTTCTAGGACACCTTCAAGGCGTCGGTCAAGAACTCGACCAAAACAACGAATCGATACGATCCAACCATGGGATAACAAGGGAAATGATACAATACATCTAAATAATCATCAATCCATCACAATCCTAAGTTAAATCGGATTAAACGGACGAAATCGAACCAAATACCCAAAATCCCCAAAATTAGATTTCTCGAAAACTCCGACGATTCGCTCGATCAAAGGATGTTATAGGATGGATGATTGATGATATGAGCTCCAAGACTCCATGGATATGTTGTTAAACAACATGGCTTCAAGCTTAGAACACGCCCAGTGCAAGAGGAGAAGAAGAAGGTGAAAATGGCAAGAAAAAGCGTCTGCGGGGCCTTTTATAGGGGTTGGTATCTGCCGGACACGGCCCGTGCCGCCGGCACGGTCGTATCGCATGGTGGCCGACAGGACTCGACCGTGTCTTGCTTGACACGGTCGCGCGCGAGAGGGCCTTCCGACGATGACCGTCCGAGCAATGACTTCGGCATGACTCGGCCGTGCGGGCGACACGGTCGGGCGTCTTTGGCGAGCAGTCGGCTTATCGGAAGGGTTCGGCACGGGCCGTGTCGGACGACACGGTCGGGTCTGAGGCGAGACTCCGGCATTTCCGTACGAGCACGGCCGCACGGCGTGTCGGACGACACGGCCGGTTCGGCCGTGATGATCGGCCAATAACGAGCGGGTGAGCTAAAGCGACCATAACTCTCTCGTCCGACTCGATTGACTCACCGTTTGAACCATTGGAAAGCTAACTCGATGCTCTATAATATTGCAAAGATTTAGAATTTTTGGAGCTTCCAAGAATTTATGGTGATTTAACAAAGTCGAACTCATACGTGGAAAAGTCGCTAAAGAACACGGAATTCAACAGAACGATACCGAAACGAACTCGGATGACAAAAAGTGTAGAATTAATCATTCTCAGGATGACGAAACGGTCCCAAGCAAGTCGTCAAAATAGACTTCCGCCAAAAATAGAAAATTTCCGGGGAACAAAAATTACGGGTATTACACCAATCACATATAGTGTATCTCAATAAACATACCCGACTGGTGAGCATACCTCTCGGCGTACGAACAACCAATCACAACCCGTCGAACATATCCAAATTATACATGGAGTGGAAACGACCAATCGATACTCAAAACAACCAGCATGAGGTCAACAACCCCAAATCTGCACTTACAAAGAAATCATTCGAAGATCACTATGGTAAAGTCGAGCTACTACCATACCAATGGAATCACATAGCACATATGCCCCGGTTTTACAAAATCCAAAGTTCCAGAATTATATTATGTACCCAAACTTACATCACACAGCATATTTCTCTTATCCGATAAATCAACCGATCATCTCTAGATAACCAAAATGCCATACCAAAGTTAGGATCTCTATTCATCGTACCATAGGAATGTCATAACCAGTTCGTGAGTCACACTCACAACTTCACCATGTTATGCACTATGCACCAAATGCGTATTTACATCAATCATACTTTTCAAAACCAGTTTTAAATCATAGAGTCTCGCCAAGAAGACAAATTTTCAAAAGTTCTTTCAAAATTTTCAAAACTCAAAACATAAATTTTTGGTAAGACTGCAAAATCAATTTTCGAACAAACCGGCTCGCTCGTGTCAAGTTCTCGATAAAAATTCTTTTCAAATACACACGATTAAATAAATTGGGATTTATGCAAATGCTTGACCATATCCATACTCCTGTTTATCAGTTCAGCTTGTCACCAATATCCACCGATATTCTATCAGGAAAACCACACGATAGAGTTCCAAAATCTCAATATATAAAAATTCCGTTAAAACTCCTTTTTCCTCACATATGACTCGCAACGTCAAATATTAATCCATCCTGGATCACCTAAAATATGCTATGACAAATCATTGAATAATCGACAAATCAAATACAGCGAAAGACTACCCGAGAAATTTCATTTGAACAAGTAAACCAAAAACCTCAAAAGGTAGGAACGAAATAAATAAACGATTGATAAAGAGTTTTTACAAATCTCGGGAGTTTTAGAAAACGGAAAAGCTTTCTTTTGAAACATTAGGGTCTTAGCCCGTATCTTGTTCCGCATTACAAGAAGTTTAAAAAGTAGAAAATCCTTCTGGACCTCAAGTCCTCAGTTATAAAACTATTTCAAAATCGATTGGGTCTCGACCCAAAAATCATTTTCCATAAAACATCCGTGAAATAATCATTTTGAAAAGTATCATTTTCAAATGCTCAAAAGCATTTCATACTTCTCAAAATGAATTAACATGCTACATGTTCTTCTCAACCATGCACAATATTTCTCCCAAATGCACAATCCCGTTCCAAAATCTAACCAACATACTGATTTCCAAAATCATAGTTTCTCAAGATCATCAATCCTGTCCCACTCTGACATCTCATACTGTAACGCATGATATCTGCTGAATCTCAAAACATATCAACTTAGAACGGTAATAAATCTCAATGAAATTTAAAAATCCGAATACTTACAGATCGTGAAGCCGACGATTCCCCGTGATACTGGCACATGTCTCGACTTAAGGAAATACTCGACACAGATATTTTCAACACACACGTTTTGCCAAATCAGTTCGACTCAAGAACACAATACATCTCATTCCAGAGAATCTCGTTAACACCATTTGGAAAAGTTTACAACAAACCCAGTACCACACTGGTAAATCACATAACGTACAAGCCTGAGTGAATACAAAAACTCACGGCTCTAGTATTAGTCAATCGACAACTCGAATGACGCAACAAAACACGACCCAACTCGACCCAAATGCCAAGGTTTACTCATCCTGTCTCCGATACCATATTCTGTAACACCCCCAGATTTAACCGGAAATATTACAGCATCGTGGGCCCCGAGATAGAACCCACAAGGCTAAAGGAAATTTTTGTAAACATTTTACAAACGCCCAAGAGGCCAACGACGGTACTATCTTTAAAAAATTTGAAGACTTATATAAAATCTGTTTATCAAAACCCTTGTAAAATCTCGTTTGAAAGGACAAGGCCTGAAATGCCAGAACTCAACGATTTAGGAAAAGATTTCCAAAACAACCTCAGTTACCAGATACCAAAAGGTCATTTCAAAATACTCACGCAGTGGAAAAAGACCAACCATAAAGATACTCTAGCAGCGGAATACAAGAACCAATCAAGAAACTCAATGCACAAAACATGTCCTAGCCAGTATCTTCCGGGAAGCTCATATCTTCACGGCCGCTACAAGCTCGATACTCCAAGAACCTAAAAAGAAATTCCACGACGGGGTCAGCCATAATATCCAACAATGATAACCGTCACAATACATTAATAATTACATACCAATGAGAATACAACATAAAAATACGACCAACGTAATCTTACCACCATAACTTTACTTACTCAAGTAATTCTCATCTGAATAATCATTATCACAGTCCGCATCTCGGACTCGATTAACCAATAAACTCGAACATAATATCTGTAATGTACCTCAAACAATACTAAAGATTCTCAAACTATCATCACCAACTCGCGATACGGAAATATACCAGTTCGGATCAATACGATCCATCGAATAACATCATCAAATCCCAAGAAGATAACCGATTGTCCATCAAAGACAAATATCAAGGAAATACGGAACATACATCGAGATATGATGTGCCACGACAATCATATCAGTATAATTCGAGACCAGATCAATGCAATACGGACAAGGTCCTAACACAAGACCTACAAATGTATACTCATATGACAACGTCAATATGCTCAAAAACAATAACAACTATGTATACTCAATGGAAATCCCATGATCCAGCGCCCTCAGCATAGATCCCAAGATGATCCTACCAGATCAACACGAGGTGGATAACCAACAATATACATATGCACAACAATAACATATATAAATCCAACGATGCGAATCCACATGATTCCATCAACACGACACTGGGTAATCCAATGATCCAGCGCCCTCAGCATAGATCCCAAGATGATCCCGTCGGACCAACACGAGGTGGAAAAACCCGTCCAATGATCCAGCGCCCTCAGCATAGATCCCAAGATGATCCCGTCGGACCAACACGAAGTGGACATCCGATCCAGCGCTCTCAGCATAGATCGCGCGATCCCATCGGATCAACACAACATAAACAACACAATATGCATACACATATGCAAAACGATATGTTCATCAACATAAACAACGCAACATGAACGACAATATGACAAATCAATTAAGACGACCTCATGTTCGACAACATGAATGACAATATGCATGATCAAATTACTAACTCTAACTGAATCGATATAAGATACTTGCCCCGAGTCCTTCGGGAGAAATCTAGATATCAAACCATCCCCGACGATTATCCGCAATGCTCGGCGATCCAAACGTACCATGGACTACAGATACTCATATCCTCGTCTTTACCATAATGTAACCTCGATACCCGAATATACCAATAACCGAAATAAATCATATATATTATGATTAAACTCCCAGAATCGGAATGACAACATATAATCATTGCTATATGCATTATAAACGAAATGAAACTGAAACCATTCATTAAATATTATAACTGAGCAAGTAATATCTTGCCTCGATACCGATACCACGAAGCTGCTACCGAACACATTGCCTTTGTCTACGAGCTCCTCAGCCCCGATCCAAAGCAACACAATGGTCGTAATCCATGATCAATTATCGCAACCTAATGCAATAATCAAATGAAAACACATACGATAATAATCAACAACCGGCAAAACCAACTAATCGAACTCAACGGTTCAACAAAAACCTTGAATAAACGCCGTCTGAACAAACCAAATTAAACCATCACGAATACATAATCACAACACGAAAATACTGCACTGTCTGCCTACTTAGCGCACGTTAAACGTATAACGTAGCGTGCGCTAAGTTGCTCCCGTTAGCGTGCGCTAGCTAGTAAGCTTAGCGTGCGCTAGCTAGTAAGCTTAGCGTGCGCTAATGCTGTACAGATGCATGTTTTCCAAGCATCGTATAACACTTCCATCATCTCGATGATCAACTCATCTCGATATTAAGGATTTCATAACATATTCGATTCCAACTTTAATCTTTTAAACACGAATCAACAAGATTCCTTCTTGTAGAACAATTTACCGGTTATTATCATGAATAATCATATTCCAAAGTCATCCGTAACCTTTCCAATTTCCAGTTCTTATTCATAACAATCATGACATATATAATTCAATAGTTCTTCAAGAACACGAATTATCTGAATTCACGTTCATGATCCATAAAATGACAAAATCCGATGTGTTCTAACATCTAAAAATCCTTATTCATCATGTTCTTCGACATACAATTCATATAACTTCAAGAATCACAATAGCACCACCATAATCATTACCATACGAAGTAACCAACGACAAAACATCAAAAATCCGAATCGAAGAAGGGAATTACATCAACATATCTCTTGAATTTCATCCAAAACCATACGAAACATATCAATACTCATATATTGATAACAACACTAACTTAATACGGTAATCGACTCGTTATCATGCTCATCACTCGAATATATGATAATCATCGACTTAAGAACATCAATAATCAATCCAAACGACATCCAAAAGTGAAGAACTATTACCTTGTATAGATGAACCATGAAGGAGAACAATCAACTTCATTCCAAGAATCATCAATAATTTCAAGAACAAGACTTTAATCCATGTTCCTCAGCTTAATATTTGTTAAAGATTATCATCTATCAGTGTTTGGGACCTCAAACTTCTCTCTAAAATCTCTCTCTCTCGGTTGTAAGAAAGGAATGGACGAAATGCTTCCTAACACCCTTCTGACCCTTTTTATAAAGTATATTACTAGCGTGCGCTAAACCTTATGTTTAGTGTGCGCAACAGCCTTAGCGTGCGCTAACTGACTTTGTTAGCGTGCGCTATCGCAGTCCAGAGGCTACTGTGTGGCTTCGTACATGTGCTTACGTACGTAATGCTCATGCATTAGCGTACGTAACTTACACTGTCTAGCGTACGCAAGTCCTTACATTTAGCGTGCGCTAATACCAGTTGACTTGCTACAGTCTACACCTACCATGAAGATGCTTGTGACCCCACATGCCGAAAGCAACCAATAAAGCCAAGATTCCCTGTTGACCGATATACAGTTAGCATGCGCTAATCAACATGCATTAGCGTGCGCTAACACTACATTACAACATCCGTTGACTTATCAGAACGTCTTGAAAGTAGCCTGGTCCACGCGTAGATTTCTTCCGATCGGACTGCATTAGCGTGCATTATCTTATATCTGTAGCGTGCGCTAAACTTGCACGATAGCGTTCGCTACTCTTGATTATTAGCATGCGCTAATAATGTTACACTTAGCCATTTTCAGCTATTCTTGTCCAACGTCTCGACATACCAAAAACGAACATAAGACACACTGAACACAAACACTGAATCCAATAATATTCTTATACGATATACTCTATATCGAAAGTACGATAACCCGATACGATATCCTCAAATGCAATCACAACTGGATACGACAATTATACCGATACTGACATCTCAGTCCTTTATTTATTTTATCCCTACTGTACAGATTCCACGCTATACAATATAACTCGGATAAAATAATATCAAACAACAGTAGTAGAAATTCCGGATATTACATTACTTGTTCTTGATGGTCACCTTGTTAAGTTCACGATAGTCGATACACAAACGCAGTGAACCATCCTTCTTCCGCAGAAACAGGACCGGTGCGCCCCAAGGAGAGGCGCTCGGTCGAACATACCCCGACTCAAGAAGCTCACTCAACTGCTTCTTCAACTCTGACATCTCTGAAGGTGCCATGCGATACGGCGCCTTCGAAATTGGAGCCGCGCCCGGCTCTAACTCTATAGCAAACTCGACCTCACGATCCGGTGGCAATCCTGGTAACTCGTTAGGAAATACATCAGGAAACTCACTAACGACTGGAATCGACGAAAGCTCGACTCCACCATCCTCCGCCTTCAAGGCATAGCACCAATAACCAGTACACCCCTTTCGCAGGAGTCTCATCACCTTCAAGGCGTTAATATGCATGATCAAATTACTAACTCTAACTGAATCGATATAAGATACTTGCCCCGAGTCCTTCGGGAGAAATCTAGATATCAAACCATCCCCGACGATTATCCGCAATGCTCGACGATCCAAACGTACCATGGACTACAGATACTCATATCCTCGTCTTTACCATAATATAACCTCGATACCCGAATATACCAATAACCGAAATAAATCATATATATTATGATTAAACTCCCAGAATCGGAATGACAACATATAATCATTGCTATATGCATTATAAACGAAATGAAACTGAAACCATTCATTAAATATTATAACTGAGCAAGTAATATCTTGCCTCGATACCGATACCACGAAGCTGCTACCGAACACATTGCCTTTGTCTACGAGCTCCTCAACCCCGATCCAAAGCAACACAACGGTCGTAATCCATGATCAATTATCGCAACCTAATGCAATAATCAAATGAAAACACATACGATAATAATCAACAACCGGCAAAACCAACTAATCGAACTCAACGGTTCAACAAAAACCTTGAATAAACGCCGTCTGAACAAACCAAATCAAACCATCACGAATACATAATCACAACACGAAAATACTGCACTGTCTGCCTACTTAGCGCACGTTAAACGTATAACGTAGCGTGCGCTAAGTTGCTCCCGTTAGCGTGCGCTAGCTAGTAAGCTTAGCGTGCGCTAGCTAGTAAGCTTAGCGTGCGCTAATGCTGTGCAGATGCATGTTTTCCAAGCATCGTATAACACTTCCATCATCTCGATGATCAACTCATCTCGATATTAAGGATTTCATAACATATTCGATTCCAACTTTAATCTTTTAAACACGAATCAACAAGATTCCTTCTTGTAGAACAATTTACCGGTTATTATCATGAATAATCATATTCCAAAGTCATCCGTAACCTTTCCAATTTCCAGTTCTTATTCATAACAATCATGACATATATAATTCAATAGTTCTTCAAGAACACGAATTATCTGAATTCACGTTCATGATCCATAAAATGACAAAATCCGATGTGTTCTAACATCTAAAAATCCTTATTCATCATGTTCTTCGACATACAATTCATATAACTTCAAGAATCACAATAGCACCACCATAATCATTACCATACGAAGTAACCAACGACAAAACATCAAAAATCCGAATCGAAGAAGGGAATTACATCAACATATCTCTTGAATTTCATCCAAAACCATACGAAACATATCAATACTCATATATTGATAACAACACTAACTTAATACGGTAATCCAACTCGTTATCATGCTCATCACTCGAATATATGATAATCATCGACTTAAGAACATCAATAATCAATCCAAACGACATCCAAAAGTGAAGAACTATTACCTTGTATAGATGAACCATGAAGGAGAACAATCAACTTCATTCCAAGAATCATCAATAATTTCAAGAACAAGACTTTAATCCATGTTCCTCAGCTTAATATTTGTTAAAGATTATCATCTATCAGTGTTTGGGACCTCAAACTTCTCTCTAAAATCTCTCTCTCTCTCGGTTGTAAGAAAGGAATGGACGAAATGCTTCCTAACACCCTTCTGACCCTTTTTATAAAGTATATTACTAGCGTGCGCTAAACCTTATGTTTAGTGTGCGCAACAGCCTTAGCGTGCGCTAACTGACTTTGTTAGCGTGCGCTATCGCAGTCCAGAGGCTACTGTGTGGCTTCGTACATGTGCTTACGTACGTAATGCCCATGCATTAGCGTACGTAACTTACACTGTCTAGCGTACGCAAGTCCTTACATTTAGCGTGCGCTAATACCAGTTGACTTGCTACAGTCTACACCTACCATGAAGATGCTCGTGACCCCACATGCCGAAAGCAACCAATAAAGCCAAGATTCCCTGTTGACCGATATACAGTTAGCATGCGCTAATCAACATGCATTAGCGTGCGCTAACACTACATTACAACATCCATTGACTTATCAGAACGTGCGCCGAAAGTAGCCTGGTCCACGCGTAGATTTCTTCCGATCGGACTGCATTAGCGTGCATTATCTTATATCTGTAGCGTGCGCTAAACTTGCACGATAGCGTTCGCTACTCTTGATTATTAGCATGCGCTAATAATGTTACACTTAGCCATTTTCAGCTATTCTTGTCCAACGTCTCGACATACCAAAAACGAACATAAGACACACTGAACACAAACACTGAATCCAATAATATTCTTATACGATATACTCTATATCGAAAGTACGATAACCTGATACACGATATCCTCAAATGCAACTGTCGACCAGATACGACAATTATACCGATACTGACATCTCAGTCCTTTATTTATTTTATCCCTACTGTACAGATTCCACGCTATACAATATAACTCGGATAAAATAATATCAAACAACAGTAGTAGAAATTCCGGATATTACATTACTTGTTCTTGATGGTCACCTTGTTAAGTTCGCGATAGTCGATACACAAACGCAGTGAACCATCCTTCTTCCGCAGAAAGAGGACTGGTGCGCCCCAAGGAGAGGTGCTCGGTCGAACATACCCCGACTCAAGAAGCTCACTCAACTGCTTCTTCAACTCTGACATCTCTGAAGGTGCCATGCGATACGGCGCCTTCGAAATTGGAGCCGCGCCCGGCTCTAACTCTATAGAAAACTCGACCTCACGATCCGGTGGCAATCCTGGTAACTCGTCAGGAAATACATCAGGAAACTCACTAACGACTGGAATCGACGAAAGCTCGACTCCACCATCCTCCGCCTTCAAGGCATAGCACCAATAACCAGTACACCCCTTTCGCAGGAGTCTCATCACCTTCAAGGCGTTAATAATGAACTTCTGGTTTTCCCTCTTTTGTCCCGCGAAAGAGTGCTCGGTGCCGTCCTCGGCTAACATAGTGATGATTCTCGTGCGGTAGTTCATGATTGCGCCATGCCGCTCGAGCCAATCATCCCCGAGGATCAAGTCCTAACCCTCAATATTAACGGCAATAAGATTAGAGAGCCAAACCCTCTCACAAATAAACACAGAACAGTCTCGGACCTCTCGATCGCCAACGATCCTATCACCGCTAGGAAGTTTAACGATGAAAGGCTCGCAAGGCGACAAACAATCGAGACCCAAACGACGCACATACTCCAGCGATATGAACGAATGCGTAACACCAGAATCGAAAAGCACACTGATAGGATGAGAATGGATATGAACGGTACCTGTCGCCACGGTAGCTGCTGGATCATCGGCCCTCCTCATCTCATAGATACGCGGCTGGGCAGAGCCGACACTGGAAGCTCCTCCCCTAGCGGGCTGACCCCGACCCCTACCTCGGCCGGCACTCAGCGGAGGCTGCGGAGTAAACAAGCCCTGGTTCACACTCAACTCAATAGGTGCTGAGTGAGAAGAACGGGCGCCGCGAATCAGTCTGATCTGTTCACAAAAAGAAGCCTTGTGGCCCGACTGACCACAAGTATGACAAGTCAAAGGCGGAGGAGGACACTCCCGGTTCATATGGCCTGGCTTGCCACAGTTAAAGCATCTGTGGTCCCGGACGAAGGTTCCGGCGGCACCTCGAAAATTCCCAGAGAAACGAGCCGAACCGCCCGTAGAAATATTTGCAGATTGAGATTTCTGCTAATTTCCACCCTTGTAACCCGAGAAATTCCCAGCGGATTTCTGCTTCTTACTCTCTCGGACCGCCACACTGGCCGTCACCGACATATCATAGGCAAGAGCTCGACTCTGATAATCCTTCAAAGTAGTACAGACGAGCCCAGACATGTAGTCCCGAATTGACAGTTTTATCCTCCTGGAAAAATGGAAAATTTTGTCGCTTTCCTCGACAACTTGGGTCTTTACATAGCCCAACTCTTTGTTGAAAATAGCTTGGGATACGGGAATATCCCGAGGTTGAGCATCATAGAAAGCATGAACTCGAGTCTGTATAACTGGCCACGGGCAATATTCAGTCTCCATCAACTCCTGAAATTCGGCCCACGAAGCAACATGATATTTGGGCCTAACGGCCTCCCACCAATCCGTAGCGTCCCCAGTGAGAAAGTACTGGGCAATAGGGACCTTATGGTCCTCGGGACAGTTGGTGGCAACGAAGACTTTAGATATCTCCTTGATCCACCCCTCCCAGCCGATCGGGTCTGATGCTCCCGAAAACTGAGGAGGATGCATCTTGATGACATCTTGGAGTCAACGGTCTGCTTCGCCCCGATTAGCATGGGTCGGATCCGGTTTATAAACCACATGAGCTATCGCCGCCATTTGGTTTACCATTTGCTGCATAACGGCCACGATACCAAGGTCGGCACGCTCCTGAGAAGAAGCATGACTGAGACGGTCACCGGTACGGCCGGCTCCCGAAGAATGCGACGTGGCCACCCCACCGGCTGCCCCACGTCCTCGGCCGCGTCCACGACTATGACCACGACCACGGTTTCCTCCGGCATCCATACTGGTGTTAAGAGATAACAGGAGTTTATCGATGATGAGTAAGGGAGGAAAAAAAAGCAACTACGATTCAAGAAGTGGAAATACAATGCAAGAAACAAAAGGGCCTAATAAGAAAACTTACGAGCACTGGAAGTACCGAGATGTTGGCAGCGGTGTGACAATATGCAAAACAAAACACAACTAGACCCAAATAACCGACAAGCCTAGGTATCCATAAACCTAGTTTTTCTCCGGTACCATTTTCTGTAACACCCCCGAGATTTACGGAGCATATTACAGTGTCGTGGACCCCTACATGGGACCCACCAGGCTACAACAAGAAAACACCACTCGACTAACCATCTCAGCTAGCGAGGACACACATTTAAATAATACAACATATAAAGATATACCCGGATCAACCGGCGGAATAATCAACAATGGCAAACATAAATAACTTGATGAATACAAACCATAATCCGAAGAGAAAAGCCTAAGTACTCGCGAGTACAATCTATAAATTTCAGAAGTGGACAACAACCATATCGAATGAAATAACGAAAATAAAGGACTCAAATGCATATGTCAACGACCCTGGCCAACATCCTCGTACTGTCCCAGCGCTCGCTCATCCGGATGATCATAACCTGAAATCCATAACAAGAATTTCCCACAACGGGTCCCCAAAGGGGTTAGTAATTACGCTAGTACAAGTAATCAAGGCAACCCAATCGCTTACACATTTCATAGTACATGTACCAATATCATTTCAAAAACCAAAACAAGACATGTCTTTTCCGGAAATAAACAGTCAATCACATTTGCCTAGGACCGGGACGAAGCCACAAATTCCACTCGAGGCCTCTAAGGACCTTCCCGAGCTGGCCACATTCATAAAACAAATCAAGCACCACATGTCACCTAGGACCGAGACGAAGCCACGAATCCCACTCGAGGCCTCTAAGGACCCTCCCGAGCTGGCTAGCGAAACAAACTCATGAATCCAGGACGAAGCCATAGATTCCCTCGAGGCCCCATAGGACCCTCCCGAGGTGAGTAAAGCACACACAATATATACATTACCATTTCACGTTAAGCATAAAGGTTTCCAAAAATACTTGCCTTGAATAATAGATGACGCAACGAACGGAAGGAAGGACGCCGACGAATGCTAGGGACCGACAATTATGAACCTAACAATTCGGAGAACACTATCACAACCAACTCTAGACGAATACAGAAATGGAATACACCCGAAAACCCGCCTACGATTCATGTATATTCGTATAGAAATAACAACGAGGGCGGACCACCACCGAACCCTCTTGAATACGCAACAACCACGAAATATACCATGAATCCGTAATAAGAACAAGAATACTAGCAAGATTAATCATACTCGTCATGAATTAATCTATCATACGGAACGAATCGGATGAAAACATGAAAACCCCCCAATTTACCCAAAATAAGGTTTTAGGAGTTTACCTCGAATTAATGACGAAGAACACGATTAGATGTTAATAATATACTCCAAAAACTCGAAGAAGATGATGGCTCGGAGTTACAAAGCTTCAAATCGCCGGAAATGCCAAGAAAATCGCCTAGAATCGGATGGGGAGGAGGAGAAATGATAATGGCCGAAATCGGTCAACTCCTGGGTTTATAAACCCAGGCCGCGTTACGTACGTTAGCCACCACTTGCTAACGTACGTAAGCTGTGTTACATACGTAAGCCATAAGGTCCTTACGTACATAACCAAAAAAGCAGAAATGCCTGTACCATTTTGCACAGGCCATTACGTACGTAGCCAAAGGTGTGTTACGTACGTAACATCCCTTCTTGGGGAGTACAGGCCAGAATAAGACAAGAGGGGGGGTACCGAAAAGAGTCAAAATACAACGGTGAACAATTCATGATGGTACGAACGTAAAGGATTCGAGGCGATGAATGAAAGTGTTAAAAGAAAACATATTCCCGACTACCCAAAGGTTCGGAAAACAACAACCATCGTAATTATCCCAAAACTTTGGGAAATTACGTAACGGCCCAAAACATCTGAAATGAACGATACATGGTCGAAACACCAAATAAAAGCTCACAACACGCATAATAACATGAGATAGATCCTCGACAACCCCGAAACGGCAGTTCCGAACGACGATTTACGAGAATACCCGAAATAGCGACGAAAACAACATAAAACACCGAATCGAGTAAAACGAGTCCGAAATAACGACAAAAAGTCCAATATTAAATATCCTCAAAAAGTGAATACGGTTACGAGCGAGTTGCCAAAAACGAAAATACACCAAAACGAGAATATCAAGAGAAAGGAAAAATGCGGATATTACAGTAATGATGGTGTGAAATTGGTCCAGTGGGTTCTGGAACACCATTACGGCCGTAAAGGGTCTCATATTACAGCCGTAACACTGCCCAGTATATTAAACTGGGCAACGATTTTCTTCTTCATTTTCATCCTTTTCTCTTTCTTCGCGACGGGAGCGACTCTTCTAGCCAGAGTTCGTCCGATTTCCACCTAAACTATTTGAACATTATATCATTACTCTAACACCTAATCATTCAAGATTTCGCCTTCAAATCAAGGTATATTTCTAGAACCTTAGTTTTTGGGGATTTCGGGATTTTGACGTGATTTTACCTTTTGAATTCGATTTAGCTATGATAAGTTGTTAGATTACGATTGTGTAATCGTAATCCCTTGATTTTATTATAGTTTAACGGATTAAACTTCAAGGTTTTCACCGTTAATAGATTAGGATCGATCATGACTTCATAGTGAGAATTGTCCCAACGGGTAGAACTTAGGACGAATTCTTCCGTTTCCGCAATCTTGTGGTTGATTGTATATTGTTATTGTGATAGGAGTGATATTGTGAAGATTATTCGGGCCGAAACCTTTCCTTCCACCGTTTCCTTCACGACAAGTTAACCAAGGCAAGTATATGTATTACATTCCGTTATGTGTGTACGGTTTCGATACGAATGATGAATTATGATATTGTGTGGATATGTTGTAGTTCTTCCACCCGGTGATGGCATGTGTGGCCTCTGGGGGCCGATACTAATGGGCACGGCCACGGAAGTGGGGTTGGGTGCGTGTGTTGTCGTTCTTCCACCCGGGGATGGTTCAACGGGGCCTCTGGGGGCCGATACTAATGGGTATGGCCGCGGAAGTAGTTTCCCACTCAGGGATGGTCCGACGGGGCCTCTGAGGGTCAATACTAATGGGTACGGCCGCGGGTTACCAAGTGTGGATAGTTGTGATGTTGAGACATGTTGATATACTATTTTGATGTAAATGTGATATTCCGGAATATTGATTGTAAATGTTTTCTAAAATGAATTGATTATGTTGAATCGTATCTGTATATAATATAGTGTAATTGTGTACTTGCAAATAGGTGTTTATCTTATGCTGGGAGGTTACAGTTGATTGCTTCTATCTTGGAATCAATACATGTCTATTTACCTCAAACAGTCATTGTAGATATTAATATGGAGTCAAGGTGAATTGTCTAAGGGGAAACCAAAGGTGGCATGGAAAAATATCTGTAAGCCTAAGTGTCAAGGAGGATTGAGTCTTAAAAATCTAGGCATTTGGAATAAGGTGCTATATCATGATGGTTCATTCTGTTTTGACATTTATCATGTAAATGAAGTAAGAAAATTGAGTTGCTAGAAACAGTAAATGCAATATTTTAAACTTGAAGGGTGTAAAAAAAAAAAACTTGAAAAATACAAAATCACAATCAGTTCCACTGTAACCAAAAAATAAGAGGCGGGAAAACACAAGCGGCGCGTGTGAGTAACAGACGGCGCATGAGACATGAAAACGGAGGGAAAAAGAAGTCCAGACCTCCATTAAAGCTTCAGATGTATATATTACTTACCTTCTCCCTACTTTAATCATTAATTTTATAATTTAGGTCATCATGTTTTGTAGTTTTAATTTCAAACTGAATTAGTTAGGAATAATATGTATAAATTAAATCGGTCGATTATTGATGAGTTTATATCTCTTCTGTAGATGATGAATATTTAATTTATGGAATGTTTTTGAACCGAAGTGACTCGGTTCGGTTTATACTGTTTAGGTGTGTTTTTCTCGGTTTTGGGTCGAGCCGAACCAAAACCGGAAGTCATAAATATATAGAACTGATAACCGAACCAAATATGGTCGGTTCTGTTTCGGTCGGACCGGTTCGGCTCGGTTTTTCTCAGCCCTCTGTGGTTGTAGGTTTATGGCCAATAATTAGTTTTTAAGTAACTTTAATTAGTTTTCTGATTCTCAAGAGGGAGAACATTATGGCCTCTTTTTTCAGGTGATATGCTTGTTCAAGTTAACCTTTACTTCACACGATCAGTTTTTCTTTGTGAAATGCTACCTTTTTCTCAATATGGGTTTGAAAATGATAGTTATTTATGTAGATGAAGCCCAACTCTACATACTTCGTCCATTTAAAATGTCTGCACAGAGCTTGTTAAGTACTGTAAAACCTCGATAAATGAATATGACCAGGACCGAAAAAAAATGTTCATTTAGCGAAATTATTCATTTATCGAAAGATAATTTGAACATGTTATAAAGAGTTGGGACCGGAGAAAATTATTCATTTGGCGAGGTTATTCGTTTATCGAACATTCATTTATCGAGGTTTAACTGTAATACAGTACGGTTTTATTTTTGTCAGGTGCCTTTGGATATGTTATCCAATTCAGCTGCAGTTTTATCAGCTTTGGCAAGGCATCCGCAGTTGAAACATTCATTTTGGAACTCTTAAATCTTACTAAAGACTCGATATTAGTGGCTAAGGTAACTGCTTTCCCATTTTTACTTTGCAATTTATGGTGTAACTTTAAGCTAGTGATTGTGGAAGGTCGGCTTACACACCGTTCTTTTTAAAACGATACCAACCAGTTTTACGATTAATCAGTTCGTCTACTTTGATTGAATCTTTCTTTCTTAAGCTATCTATAGTTACGATATAGTCGAAACCGCATGGTAATTTTTCTTCTCATTGCCGTGATGACAGAATTCAAACACATGGTTCAGAAGTACTAAAGGCATCACAAGTGATCCTTGATGCTGTTATATGTCTATGCAAAGCATATTGCAACATCCAACAACCAAAATAGAAAGAGCGGAAAGTTAGTTGCTATAAAATTACTTTGTATGGTACGGTAACTTTCATTTTTGTACCAATGTGATACATGGGTGACCGGTAAACCGGCTAAAAAGTGATTTTTTTTTTGAGAAAAATAGGTCCCTTGCGATTTTTTTCATTGCGAAATTTGAAAAACGCACAAGTTTGTTTGTAAAAACGGTCATTGTGCAAATATCAAGAACCACCCTGCAACACAAAAAATAAAGGCCGGCCTAGTAAAAAAGAGCAAAGTCAGCCGAGGATACGTTCTTGCTTTGAGTCTACGAACACTCGTACACGAATTCAGGAAAAAGAATCAATGATCCATATATCACACAAATGCCAAGTGCATATCGGAGTCACGTCAGTCATACAGTTGATGTTCTTGGGGATGGTAACTGTGGATACAGAGTGATAGCCGCACAAGTCCGGTATAATTCAGAAGATGGTTGGAAGCAAGTTGGGACAGATCTTTACTTTGAAATTGAACAAAATATGGAGTTCTACGATCGTGTTTATCTCGAACGAGGTGTTGCCGATAATATGATACGAGCACTAAATTTCTTCGAATCTCCGGCACCACAGTGGAGTTGGATGGACATTATGTATGAGAATGTCATTGCAACACGATATAATATTGTGCTGCATGCATTTACTCCTTTTAGTGGAAGTTGTTTTACACACTTGTCATTTAGGTCAGCTCCATTTCTATTTCAACAACGTCAACATATAGCAATTGCATTAGTTAATGATAATTATTTTGTACAAGTTTTTTTGAGCTCCGATTATCCTGCACCATCAATTCCAATTTTATGGTGGAATAATGTGAGTGAAGATTGTAAAGGATGGACTGATCCATATGGAGAAAGGATACAATCTTGGTTCGATTTGATGATCAGATAATGTAATTGAATAATTTATTTATCAATGTTGATCGTATTTTCCGTATTTATTATTTATTATATTGTGTCGTAGTTATTATTAGTCATAAATAATACTTCCTCCGTTGTCTTATTATTGCAACATGTTGACTATTACACTGTTCATATACTCTCGTTTGACCATCTTTTGTGATTTACACATATGAAAAAATATACATGTGAGATCTTGTTAGATTCTTCTCGAAATATACTTTCAAAATATCAACTTTTTATAATTTTTAGAAATAAAGAATTAAAGATATTAATAATTCAAGTTGTGCATTGGCAAGCGTGAAAGTTTAAATGTTGCAATTATAAGAGAACGGAGGTAGTATAAATAAAAATAAATTAATAAATAAATAAATAATAGAAATTTTTAATTTTGATAATAATAAAGTAAAATAAAAATTCAAAGAAAAAAGAACAAATAAATAAAGAATGTAAAAAAAGAAAAACAAAACAAAACTAAAGTGCAATATATTATTATTTTCTAACAATATATTTTAAAATAATATATAAAATATGAAAAACTATTAATTTTAATAATAACAAAATAATATTAATGTTAACTCTGGTCATCTAAAAAAATGGACCGAAAGGAAAAAAAATAAAATGGAGGGGGGAGACCGCGGCTGTAGGCGGAGCACATCTAAAAAAACACAAGAGAGAGAAAAGAGAGAGAGAGAAAAAAACAAGAGAAAAAAAAAGTAGAGAGAGGAGAAAAAAGGGCTATAAATAGGGGGGTGCTGGGCGATTCATTCATTAATTTATTTATTCTCATCTTGTAAAAAGAATATAAAAAAAGAGAGAGACAATGGCGGGCGAGGGTGAGTACAAAACATGTGTGACTTCTGCTGTCCATGAGCTGGGCCAAATTATAAAAGATGATTTATGGATCAAGTCCGAAGAAGAAGGAAGGGTAGTAAGTTCGAAGATTGAAAATTTTTAATAAAAAGGGAAAATCCTAGAAAATAAAAATAACATTGTTTACTATAATATTCAAAATTCAAAAATAAAAATAACATTGTTTAAAATAATATTGTAGATTTTAGTTAAATCTTAATGGGTCTTTTTTTTAGATTTTTAGATTTTTTTTTAAGAACATAACATTTTTTTAATGAAAAATACAATTAGGAGGTTTTAAAAAAAAATATTCAAATTTTTATTTCTTTATATAGAGTAATATTCTAGTTTTTTTATTATAACAGTTTACAAATAAATTCCAAAATTCTTTTTTTCAATTTTTTTATTTACGAATTTTAAATAAGAAGTTCCGGCTTTTAATATTAATATTACAGATATTTTTTCTTTAAAAAAACAGTTTAAAAGGCAGTAAAAAATAGTTAAAAATAGAAAAAATAATGATTTTAAAAAAAAAGTAAAAAAAATAATAAAAACCCACTTAAATAGAAAACTACACCTATTTGGTAAATATGTTTGAAAGTACACTTATATGGTAAATATGTTTTAAAACTACACTCCTTTAGTAAATAATTCCTTTTTATTTGGGGGCCCCAAATTAATTGAAAAAAAAATCTATTATACATCCATTAGAGACTAGAGATATATATTGCACAAAGTTCGACACCCCCTCCAACTTCTATTCTCCCTCTTCATCAATCATCCTTCAATTCCGCCGCCCAACTCTACAACCAAAAAATCTATTCTCAAAATATGTATACCGTTTGGATTTTAGAAATCAGAACATTAGAAATCATGAGAATAAATAGAAGAAATCAGTTTACTTTTTTCATTCTTTGGCTGAATTTTTCTTCTTCTTCTTCAATAATACTATTGCCGATAATAAAATTCAATTGTTCAAAGTGAAAGTGTGTGAAAGAAATTTAACTATTTCTAATTTTCTACTTCCTACTTCCTACTTCATAGTTTATGCACTGACCGTCACGGCGTCACCGATAAATCTATTCGTCCTAATTTTTCGTAAGGTACAGTTTGTCAGTTTCATCTTCAATATTGTGATTAAAATTTTCATTTTTTAATATTATTAATTTGATAATTGTTAGATTATTAATTTCAATTTGTTATGATTTTTTGTTCATGCAGGTTGTCAAAGTGCATACTATTTGGGAATTGGGAATTCGAATATAGCATATAGTCATTTGACATTCCAATCACAGTTCATCAAAAATCCAGGTTTTATTAGTTGAAAAAGATAAAGAATTGATCTTAACTCTCTTAGTAGATAAAAGGAGAAAGAAGCAATAAACTCCCTCAACAACATAAGCTAAACCACTATTAAATAAATCACTCAAGAACATAAGTGTTCTTCACACAAAGAAAAATATTACAAAGTGGAAAAATATAAGATGAATCATCTAAATGATGGATCTAAGGGATTTATTTATACACCTAAAGTCGTCTAATAGCTCCAAAACTCCAGCATTATTACATTAGATCGGATCAAGGCCAGTCATCCCCTCAATAATAGAACAAAAATATAAAATATTTAAATATGATCAAAATTCTGTCAAGAGTTACGGCCGTAACTTTCAGATGTTACGGCCGTAACTTTCAGATGTTACGGCCGTAACATGGCTTCGGGTTTTGCATATTAGTTGCTGTGTGAGTTACGCCCGTAACTTTGTGACTGTTTTTGTAACATTACGTCTTGTATGAATTGTGAGTTTCAGAGTTTGTATATAAGTTGTAGGTTTATGGCTACTGTGTGATTATTGAGCTTGCGTGCAGATTTGGTTTTGGACTGTACTCCGGGCCGCGGCACACCCCTGCCGAAACATGGTCGAGCGGCCTGTACTCTGGCCGAAACACTATTTTCCTGAAACATGGCCGAGCAGCCTGTACTCTGGGCCGCGGCCCCCTGCGACACCCCTGGGAAGCTTTTTGGTGTGTGCCGCGGCACACTTGGCCCGGGCCGCGGCACACGAGTCAACCCAGCAAATGGGTCTCTTTTTATGCAGTTTTTCCTGCGCGAGTTCATCAATTCACCTACACCTTTTTGAGAGAGGAACAAGAGAGATAGAGAGAGAAACAAGAGAGGGAAATACATTTCTTCAATTTTCCGGAGATTTATCGGTCGGATCGTCGTGATATTTTGACAAGAGTTTGGTAGCTATTGGGCAAATATTTTCACCGGAGTAGATCGAGTTTTTGAGTCCGAAAGTTCGGGTATTTCGTTAGCTTTTTGTGTAACTTATTTACGGTATTTTTTTTTCTCGATCTTACTTCAAGTTTGTTTATTACCAAGTATTTGAAGTTTATTGGTGTATACCCCTAGTTTGTATTAGGGACGAATGGTTTATTGTGTATTGGTGATAGTGGATTTAAGCGGTTTCGGTCCCGTGGTTTTTACTCTCGTCTTGAGGGGTTTTCCACGCTAAAATATTATGTCTCGTGTTTATTATTTTTCGGATATCATTTGTATTGATTATCGAGTTGTAATTGATTTGCTCTATTCGTCGGTAACCACAAAGTTACAATTGAAGAGTGGAAAGTTGTCAAACGAGGGTTTCCGCATTTCTCGTTGTGACGTTAGTCGTGTTTTTCCCAACAGTGATATGCTTTTCAAGTTAACCTTTACTTCACACGATCAGTTTTTCTTTGTGAAATGCTACCTTTTTCTCAATATGGGTTTGAAAATGATAGTTATTTATGTAGATGAAGCCCAACTCTACATACTTCGTCCATTTGAGCTTGTTAAGTACAGTAAAACCTTGATAATCTGTGCTTGTTAAGTATAGTAAAACCTCGATAAATGAATATGATGGGGACCGGAAAAAATGTTCATTTAGCGAAATTATCGAAAGAAAATTTGAACATGTTATAAAAAGTTGGGACCGGAGAAAATTATTTATTTAACGAGGTTATTCGTTTATCGAACATTCATTTATCGAGTTTTAACTGTAATACAGTACGGTTTTATTTTTGTCAGGTGCCTTTGGATATGTTATCCAATTCAGCTGCAGTTTTATCAGCTTTGGCAAGGCATCCGCAGTTGAAACATTCATTTTGGAACTCTTAAATCTTACTAAAGACTCGATATTAGTGGCTAAGGTAACTGCTTTCCCATTTTTACTTTGCAATTTATGGTGTAACTTTAAGCTAGTGATTGTGGAAGGTTGGCTTACACACCGTTCTTTTCAAAACGATACCAACCAGTTTTACGATTAACCAGTTCGTCTACTTTGATTGAATCTTTCTTTCTTAAGCTATCTATAGTTACGATATAGTCGAAACCGCATGGTAATTTTTCTCTTCTGTCGTCGTGACAGAGAATTCAAACACATGGTTCAGAAGTACTAAAGGCATCACAAGTGATCCTTGATGCTGTTATATGTCTATGCAAAGCATATTGCAACATCCAACAACCAAAATAGAAAGAGCGGAAAGTTAGTTGCTATAAAATTACTTTGTATGGTACGGTAACTTTCATTTTTGTACCAATGTGATACATGGGTGACCAGTAAACCGGCTAAAAAGTGATTTTTTTTGAGAAAAATAGGTCCCTTGCGATTTTTTTCTTTGCGAAGTTTGAAAAACGCACAAGTTTGTTTTTAAAAACGGTCATTGTGCTATTTTTTTTTGCAAATTTGGTCCTTAATAAAACTTTAGGTATCTTTGCGAAGATGGTCCTTGTGCGATTTTTTTAATAGCATAAAAATTTCAATCCTTAGTTATATCTAATATTGTTTTTAACTTTTAAAGTGAAGGCCCAAGTGTTAAAAAAAACGTACAAAGACTAAATTTGTAAAAATAATTCGCATAGGGACCAGTTTTGTAAATTTTAAACAAGGACCAATATTGTAAAAAGAATTTTGCAGCAGACAGGGACTAAAATTGCAAAAATTCGCAAGGGACCTATTTTGCAAAAGAAACAAATGGCAAGGGACTAATTTTGTAATACCCGAGATTTCTGATATGTATTTGGAACTTGTAACATTGTAGTTGTGCACTTTTGTCTGAGTATTATTCTCCGTATTTCATAATCCGATGTTGTCGAGCGTATGATTTCATGATTGTGATTTAAAAATTTGTAATTATGCGCATGTAGCGTACGCTATCGGCTATGTGTAGCGTACGCTAACATGGATCCATAGCGCACGCTACAAAGGAACGTTAGCGCACGCTATGCGTGGTCAATTTGATTGAGACGTGTGGTAGGTGAGATCGGGCCGAGAATCTTGGTCGGATTATGTCGGGATGAACCTGGACGGCTTTCGGGAAAAGCCAAGTCAACGCCTTAGCGCACGCTACAGGCATGTGCATAGCGCGCGCTAAGTGCTGAGTACAGTAAAGTCAGTAGCCGTTAGCGCACGCTACGAGCAGGGACTAGCGCGCGCTAATAACCATTTCCTATAAATAGGACAGCATCCTTTTCGTAATTTCAGCTCTTTCTTCACCCACATCCGAATTCTTATACTTAGTGCGTAACTTCCTACATCCTAAACACCTCATATCAACATCCTAGCTCGTGATTGAAGATTGTAGATCATTGAGGATTGGTGTTCGAGCCTTCGACGTTGGATTGCTTCGATTTTCTCCTTGTTCTTCACTACTTCGAGGTAGGTGATTCTTCACCAATAATAGTAGTATTCTGAAGGACGTTTGATCATGCTTATCTTGTCAGTTAGATTCTTAAGTAGTCGAACACCATGTGTTAGAAGGATATTTTCGATGTTTCGATACTTATTCACCGTATAAACCATTGAACCTCTTGGTGTTTGAACTCCTAGCATATTCTGAAGCTTCAAACCAATTTGTGATCAGTAGACGGATTTACCTAGTTGTTACGTTTTACACATTGGAATCATGCGTTTTGGAACGTAGGACGAGCGGAACTTGGAATATTTCCTTGAAGATCAAGATGAATGATAGTGTAGTAATGATTATACGTATCTTTGAATCTCATAGTCATTTAGTACGTATAGAACTTTCACAAACCTTATTAGCATGATATGCTCGGGGATGACTTGTATTATCACCATAGAATTCATGAGTTCATCACCATTAGATCCAGTTTTCTATCAGTAGTAATCTGCCATGCACGGTTAGCGCACGCTAACATACGTTAGTTAACGTGCGCTATCGGGGATCAGTTAACGCACGCTACGTGTGGTACGTAACGTACGTTATGATATCACCAGTCGGGCTGATCGAGAGAAGCTACCCGTGACTAGCGTACGCTAGGCTTATACGATAGCGTACGCTAACAGGCAGGCTTAGCGCACGCTACATAGAGTATGTAGCGTACGCTAAGTGGTTCAGGCAGATTGCATATTTTGAGCTTTTGGGCCGTAGATCGAATTGTTAGGCAATCGTTCGACTCGATATGATTTGTATATCATTCCTTTTGTTAAGGTTCTAGCTTGCTACGTTGATCGAAGGAGGCGGCCTTCGAGTGTGTTGAGATCATTGAAGTGTTTCGTTCTTGCCATCTTCGAGGCAAGTATCGTAATATGTTAATATTGGTATTTTGAGCATGCGTGTGATTATTCATGTCGTTGAACATGAGATTTATTTCGTTGAATTGTCATGATATTCGTCATCTAGTGTTTGTATGTTCATGTTGACGAACATAATGATTTGGCATATGTGTATGCATGAGTTGTGTTTGTGTACGTTGTACGATCTATGCTGAGGGCGCTGGATCGGATGTCCACCTCGTGTTGGTCCGACGGGATCATCTTGGGATCTAGGTTGAGGGCGCTGGATCATTGGACGGGTTATTTCCACCTCGTGTTGGTCCGACGGGATCATCTTGGGATCTATGCTGAGGGCGCTGGATCATTGGAATACCCTTGCTGTGTTAATGGAATCTTGTGGATTCGCATTATCGGATTCCGGTAGCGGAAGTCCGTGTGGTGTATCTTGTTATGTATTGTTGATGCATATTTGATTCGTTTAAATGATACTTGTACTAGCATCGTTTTGCTAACCCCTTCGGGGGTGGACATTTGTTTTGATGTTCAGGTAGCCGAGGAGCAGGGAAACAGCCACAGTACCGACGTAATGACGAAGGGGTTCAGTGATGTTCGTTTGTTGTTGGTGATTGTTTTCTTGGTTTGATTTCAGTACTCGAGTACGCGTGTCTTATTAATATCATTTCGATATGGTTGTATTAATTACTTGTTGAACCAGTTGAATGGCTTTGTAAACTTGAATTTCCGCAGTATTGATGTCTTATACTTACACTTCTTTTAAATTTGCCTTGTAAATCCTTACTTAAAGGGTTTACGGCGCTGTAATTATTCCGAATATCTCGGGGTGTTAAAGAATATGGTATCGGAGCTAAGATTCATGGATATCTTGGCAGTCGGGTTTTAGTTGGGTCTGTTTATATTATTTGATTTACGGGTCGTTCGTAACATCACTGTTCAGCCAAAGTCGTCATACGGACCGTGGTTGTAAGTCTCCTAATCTCTTATACTACCGTTTTACTTAATTACTGTTTTGTGAGTATTGACGGGCTTTATTTCGAAAACTTTGTCCCGGATATTGAGGAATTGTGTTTACAGTATGTTGAGAGGAGGACGTGGACGCGGGCCTTGATCGTGGGCCAGACGGGGTAACATGAGACAGGAGGATTCCGCAACTACCCCGGAATTATCAGCTAGTCGAACCGATTCCCATTCTGGAGGGCAGCAAGGATCAGCGAATGACGACGCAAATCCTAACATGCCGAGAGTGCTTCAACAGGTGGTGGAGCAGATAAACCAGTTCGCCCAGGTAGTCGACCGCATGCAGACGGCGATGGGACAGCAGCACCACGAGGATAACCGGGGAGACAGATGGCTTGCTGAGGTGGTCAAATTGCACCCGCCAAAATTTGACGGATCTGCTGAGGCACTTACTTGGGATCATTGGCTTAAGGAGTTAGAGAAGATATTCGCGGGTCTTAACTGTCCCGAGGACCGGAAGGTTCCCATTGCCCAGTATTTTCTGACTGGGGAGGCCTTTGATTGATGGGAAGCTATCCGACCCGAGAATCATAATGCGGATTGGACGGAATTCAAACTAATGATGGAAGCACAGTATTGTCCTCGTCCAGTTAGAGAGGCAAAGATCCGAGAGTTTTTCTCACCACAGAGTTCGGAAGCATCTGTGACAGATATAATCAAAACTTTTAATCATCAACTGACTTGTGTGCGACATTTGGTCAGAACGGAGGCAGAAAAGATTTTTCATTTCGATATGTGGATGAAGCCGGAGATTCAGCAGTATATGTCCGGGTTCGAGTGTACTACGTTGCGACAGTATCAAGACAAAGCGCTGGCCTATGACATGAAAGAGGCGGCGGTGGAGAAATCAGTGGAGGCAAAGAAGCAGAAGGTGACCGGCAACTTTTCAGAAAACAAGAGTGGTGGGCCCCGCAAGGGCCAGTCTTCCTTTTATTCGGCTAAGAAACCCCCACAACCTTCTAGAGGCGGAAAGAAGTTCCGAACTACATCAGCAGTTTCGGACGCATCAAAGAAATGCTACAATTGTGGTCGAGCAAGGCATATTCGACGTGACTGCCCCGCATCTTCTGTGACTTGTTACGATTGTGGACAAGAAGGGCACCGTGCGGCCTTCTGTGGAGCTGCTACTAGTTCTTTTGGTACTCGCATTCCAGCGCCAGTTCCGAAGGAGACAAGGGTGAACCAGACGCAGCAGAGTGGATTTCAGCACCAGAACGTTGGGAAGAGAGAGACATCCAGTGCTGGGTCCGTTCCTCCGCGCCTGTACGAGATGAGGAAATCTGACGATCAGAACACTGCTGTTGTATCAGGTACGATTCAGATCCTTTTGCAACCAGTTAGGCTGCGTTTGGTACATGGGACAGGACAGGACAGGACGGGACAGAACTCACTGTCCCATGTTTGGCATGACATGGGACAGGACAAAAATTCACTGTCCCACGTTTGGCGCGGCATGGGACAGGAACAAGGGCTGGACATGGTGGAACAAGATGGGACAAAAAAGGGCATTTTCTTGTTCCACCAAAATAGGTGGAACAACATGGGACAAAAGTGAGACAGAAACAAAAAAATCATTGACCTACCCTCATTTGATATATAACTATTATGATATTAGCTTTATCAGTCACCACCAACGATCACCGCTACCACCACCATCGACGACCACCGATAACCACCGCCAACCACCCTCGGCCACCACTACTTGTTCCTCCACTATAACAAGCTTCTCCACCATCTTCACTACCATTCATCCATCACCATCACCATTACTATCGTTGACCATCTCCACCTACACTAACACCGATCACCACCACCTATGGCCGCCACCACCATCGGCGGCCACCAGTAGCCACCACCAGCCATGGTTGACCACTTCCATCTCTTTCTCCACTACAACAACTTCCTCCACCATCATCGCCACCTCCACCGATCACCACAACCACCGTCAGCCACCTTCACTAACACCGATTACCACCACCCATGGCCGCCACCACCATCGACGGCCACCGATAGCCACCACCAACCATCCTTTATCATTGTCTACCATATCCACCACTTCGATCATCGACCATTTCTATCTCCACCGATCACCACCACCCATTGCCGTCACCACCTTCGCAAAACACCGCCGACCACCTCCACCTTTTGTACTATCATTCATGTATGTATTTATGTTTTTGAAAATTCTTAAAAAATTAAACTACTTTTAAATTAAATTATTTAAATATATATTCTTTATTTGTGTCATTTATAACTATTATATGATATATAAAATCATCAAACAAGTTTAAGGAAAATTGTATAATCCTGTCCTATCTAGTCCTAGTCTTACCAAACACAAGACAGACACTTGTTTTGTCCCGTCCTGTCCTGTCCAGTCTTGTCCTGCCCTCTTGTCCAGTCCCGTCCCGTCCTATCCAGTTCTGTCTTGTCCAGTTCTGTCCAATCATGTCTGCTTACCAAACGCTACCTTAGTGTTTTATTCGATTCCGGAGCTACACATTCTTTCGTATAATTGAACTGTGTAAATCGTTTAAAAATCTCGTGCTTATTTGATTGTGAACCATATGTTGTGGGTTTGCCGAGTGGAGAGAGAATTGTGGGAACCCTAGAGGCTAGAGATTTTCCAGTGTCTATAGGAGGGAGAGATTGGCCATCGAAACTTATTGTAGTTGACATCTACGGTGACGATTTAATTCTCGGAGACGATTAGCTCAACCGTTATGGAGCTATTCTGAATTACCAAGAGAGAGTCATTTATATCATTGCTGATGACGAATCTGAACACTTATTCCGAGGATGGAGACCAGGAAGCTCGGGAAAATTGATAAAAGCAATGAAAGCGGTGAAATTACTGAAGCAGGGATGTCACAGACTTTGGTGCTATGCCATGAGGAAAGAAGAAAGAGTAGAGCTCTCGTCTATTTCAGTTGTGAATGAGTTCTCAGATGTATTTCCTGACGAACTACCTGGGTTACCTCCGCAGAGAGAAGTGGAATTCACTATCGAATTAGAGCCTGGAGCAGCTCCTATTTCCAGAGCACCATACCGCATGGCGCCAACCGAGATGTATGAACTCAAGAAGCAACTGGAGGAATTATTACAGAAGGGTTATATTCAACCTAGCGTTTCTCCTTGGGGAGCGCCCGTTCTCTTTGTCCGGAAGAAAGATGGATCCCTCCGACTGTGTATTGATTACAGGGAGCTCAATAAGATGACGATCAAGAACAAGTATCTTATACCTCGGATCGACGACTTGTTTGATCAACTGCAAGGGGCAAGGGTATTCTCGAAGATTGACTTGCGATCAGGATACCATCAGTTGAGGATTAAGGAATCGGATATACCAAAGTCTGCTTTCAGGACCCGGTACGGGCATTATGAATTCGTAGTGATGCCGTTTGGACTTACCAATGCTCCTGCGGTGTTCATGCAATTGATGAATCGGGTATTCTTGGAATACTTGGATAAATTTGTGGTCGTCTTCATTGATGACATCTTGATATATTCGAGGGACGCAGAGGAGCATGCCGAACATTTACGTGTGGTTTTGAGCACCTTGAGGAAGGAACAGCTGTATGCAAAGCTTTCAAAATGCGAGTTCTGGCTCAGGGAGGTAACTTTCCTTGGGCATGTGATATCGGTAACGGAGTTCAGGTGGACCCAAAGAAAGTCGAAGCAATCTTGGAATGGGAAGCTCCTAATAACGTGAAAGAAGTCCGGAGTTTCTTAGGACTTGCTGGATATTATCGCCGCTTTATAGAGGGATTTTCCAAATTTGCTCCTCCGCTCACCCAGCTGTTACAGAAAACTCAAAAGTTTAAGTGGGATGAGAAATGCCAGGCTGGTTTTGATGAATTTAAGAAGAGACTGACGACAGCACCTATTTTAGCATTGCCAGATGGAACGGATGGATTCATGGTGTACAGCTACGCTTCAAATCAAGGTCTGGGTTGTGTGTTGATGCAAAGAGATAAGGCGATTGCCTATGCCTCTCGGCAGTTGAAACCGTACGAAGTAAATTACCCGACTCATGATCTGGAGTTAGCAGCTGTAGTCTTTGCCTTGAAAATTTGGAGACATTATCTGTACGGCACTCATTGTCAGATCTTTACCGATCATAAGAGCCTCAAGTACATTTTCACTGTCGAAAGAATTAAACATGAGGCAGAGAAGGTGGCTGGAATTGATCAAGGATTACGACTTGGAGATTCTCTATCATCCGGGGAAAGCAAACGTAGTAGCCGATGCTTTGAGCCGTAAACCTGTTTCTCTTCGAGTGTTGGAAGCACTTACATCCCAAACCAGTATTCAACGGGAACTGATCCGCGAGGGGATTGAAGTATGGGCACCAGGAATCCAAGGGCAACTTTATGTGATGGAACTGACTTCATCACTAGTCGAGGAGATCAAGTCTAAGCAGTTGGACGATTCTCTGATCCTTCGATTATGTGATGAAGTAAAGAAAGGAAAAGCCCCAGGATTCGTGATACAAGATGAGGGAGTTCTGAGATTTAAGAGTCAACTTTGCGTTCCCGACGATGATGAGTTGAGACGGACTATTCTGAAGGAAGCTCACAGCGCGCCCTATTCTATTCACCCGGGCAGCAGTAAGATGTATAACGATTTAAAACAAAATTTCTGGTGGGGGAATATGAAGAAGGACGTAGCAGAGTACGTTTCGAAGTGCTTGACTTGTCAGCAAGTTAAGATTGAACATCAGCGACCTGCCGGAATGTTAAAGCCGCTTCCGATCCCTGAATGGAAGTGGGAGGACATCTCGATGGATTTCATCACCAGTATGCCAAGGACTAGAACGAGAATGAACATGATTTGGATTATAGTTGATCGACTAACCAAGTTGGCTCATTTCCTAGGAATTAAAGATACATGGGGACCCGAGAGATTGGCGCGAGTATTTATTGCGGAGATAGTCAGATTGCATGGGACGCCGAAGACCATTATTTCGGATCGAGATGGTCGCTTCGTGTCGCACTCGGAAAGCGGTTCTGTGGCTTTGGGGACTGAGCTCAACTTTAGTACGGCTTATCATCCCCAAACGGACGGTCAGTCCGAAAGGACTATTCAAACAGTAGAAGACATGCTTAGAGCTTGTGCGTTGGATTGGTCAACTGATTGGGAAGTTCACTTGCCTTTGATCGAATTCACCTATAACAATAGTTGGCATGCTTCTATTAAGATGGCACCATTCGAAGCTTTGTACGGGAGAAAATGTCGATCGCCCCTGTGCTGGGATGATTCTTCGGACTTGATCGGGACGGAACCGGAATTGATAATTCAGACTCAAGAGAAGATAGCTTTGATTCGAGAAAGACTATTGACTGCCCAGAGTCGACAGAAGTCTTACGCAGACGTACGTCGTCGTCCTCTAGAATTCGACGCTGGGGACCATGTACTATTGAAGGTGTCTCCTACACGAGGGATTTTCCGTTTTGGGAGGAGAGGCAAGCTTAGTCCTAGATATATCGTACCATTCGAGATCCTCGAGAGGGTTGGAGATTTAGCATACAGGTTGGACTTACCGCCATCGCTGAGTCACGTTCACAACGTGTTTCACGTATCCCAATTGCGGAAGTATGTACCGGACCCCAGCCACGTCATTGAGTTCGATGAGATCGAAATAGCTAATGACGGCACCTTCGAAGAGAGACCAATCAAGATACTTGAGAGTCGAATCAAACGATTGAGGAATAAACCAATACACTTGGTTAAAGTACAATGGTCACGACAGGAGTCGAAGAGGCCACTTGGGAAACGGAGGACAGTATGAAGGCTAGATATCCAGAATTGTTTTCATCTTAAGTTTCGGGACGAAACTTCTTTTTAGGGAGGAAGGATGTAATACCCGAGATTTCTGATATGTATTTGGAACTTGTAACATTGTAATTGTGCACTTTTGTCTGAGTATTATTCTCCGTATTTCATAATCCGATGTTGTCGAGCGTATGATTTCATGATTGTGATTTAAAAATTTGTAATTCTGCGCATGTAGCGTACGCTATCGGCTATGTGTAGCGTACGCTAACATGGATCCATAGCGCACACTACAAAGGAACGTTAGCGCACGCTATGCGTGGTCAATTTGATTGAGACGTGTGGTAGGTGAGATCGGGCCGAGAATCTTGGTCGGATTATGTCGGGATGAACCTGAATGGCTTTCGGGAAAAGCCAAGTCAACGCCTTAGCGCACGCTACAGGCATGTGCATAGCGCGCGCTAAGTGCTGAGTACAGTAAAGTCAGTAGCCGTTAGCGCACGCTACGAGCAGGGACTAGCGCGCGCTAATAACCATTTCCTATAAATAGAGATCCTTTCGTAATTTCAGCTCTTTCTTCACCCACATCCGAATTCTTATACTTAGAGCGTAACTTCCTACATCCTAAACACCTCATATCAACATCCTAGCTCGTGATTGAAGATTGTAGATCATTGAGGATTGGTGTTCGAGCCTTCGACGTTGGTTGCTTCGATTTTCTCCTTGTTCTTCACTACTTCGAGGTAGGTGATTCTTCACCAATAATAGTAGTATTCTGAAGGACGTTTGATCATGCTTATCTTGTCAGTTAGATTCTTAAGTAGTCGAACATCATGTGTTAGAAGGATATTTTCGATGTTTCGATACTTATTCACCGTATAAACCATTGAACCTCTTGGTGTTTGAACTCCTAGCATATTCTGAAGCTTCAAACCAATTTGTGATCAGTAGACAGATTTACCTAGTTGTTACATTTTACATATTGGAATCATGCGTTTCGGAACGTAGGACGAGCGGAACTTAGAATATTTCCTTGAAGATCAAGATGAATGATAGTGTAGTAATGATTATACGTATCTTTGAATCTCATAGTCATTTAGTACGTATAGAACTTCACAAACCTTATTAGCATGATATGCTCGGGGATGACTTGTATTATCACCATAGAATTCATGAGTTCATCATCATTAGATCCAGTTTTCTATCAGTAGTAATCTGCCATGCACGGTTAGCGCACGCTAACATACGTTAGTTAACGTGCGCTATCGGGGATCAGTTAACGCACGCTACGTGTGGTACGTAACGTACGTTATGATATCAGTCGAGTCAGTCGGCTGATCGAAGCTGTCGATCGTGACTAGCGTACGCTAGGCTTATACGATAGCGTACGCTAACAGGCAGGCTTAGCGCACGCTACATAGAGTACGTAGCGTACGCTAAGTGGTTCAGGCAGATTGCATATTTTGAGCTTTTGGGCCGTAGATCGAATTGTTAGGCAATCGTTCGACTCGAGATGATTTGTATATCATTCCTTCTGTTAAGGTTCTAGCTTGCTACGTTGATCGAAGGAGGCGGCCTTTGAGTGTGTTGAGATCATTGAAGTGTTTCATTCTTGCCATCTTCGAGGCAAGTATCGTAATATGTTAATATTGGTATTTTGAGCACGCGTGTGATTATTCATGTCGTTGAACATGAGATTTATTTCGCTGAATTGTCATGATATTCGTTATCTAGTGTTTGTATGTTCATGTTGATGAACATAATGATTTGGCATATGTGTATGCATGAGTTGTGTTTGTGTACGTTGTACGATCTATGCTGAGGGCGCCGGATTGGATGTCCACCTCGTGTTGGTCCGACGGGATCATCTTGGGATCTAAGTGAGGCGCCGGATCATTGGGACGGGTTATTTCCACCTCGTGTTGGTCCGGGATCATCTTGGGATCTATCTTTGAGGCGCTGGATCATTGGAATACCCTTGTTGTGTTAATGGAATCTTGTGGATTCGCATTATCGGATTCCGGTAGCGGAAATCCGTGTGGTGTATCTTGTTATGTATTGTTGATGCATATTTGATTCGTTTAAATGATACTTGTACTGGCATCGTTTTGCTAACCCCTTCGGGGGTGGACATTTGTTTTGATGTTCAGGTAGCCGAGGAGCAGGAAAGCGACCGCGATCTGACGTAATGACGAAGGGGTTCAGTGATGTTCGTTTGTTGTTGGTGATTGTTTTCTTGGTTTGATTTCAGTACTCGAGTGCGCGTGTCTTATTAATATCATTTCGATATGGTTGTATTAATTACTTGTTGAACCAGTTGAATGGCTTTGTAAACTTGAATTTCCGCAGTATTGATGTCTTATACTTACACTTCTTTTAAATTTGCCTTGTAAATCCTTACTTAAAGGGTTTACGGCGCTGTAATTATTCCGAATATCTCGGGGTGTTACAGAATATGGTATCGGAGCTAAGATTCATGGATATCTTGGCAGTCGGGTTTTAGTTGGGTCTGTTTATATTATTTCATTTACGAGTCGTTCGTAACATCACTGTTCAGCCAAAGTCGTCATACGGACCGTGGTTGTAAGTCTCCTAATCTCTTATACTACCATTTTACTTAATTACTGTTTTGTGAGTATTGACGGGCTTTATTTCGAAAACTTTGTCCTGGATATTGAGGAATTGTGTTTACAGTATGTTGAGAGGAGGACGTGGGCCTTGGTCGTGGACGCGACGGGGTGACATGAGACAGAGGATTCGCAACTACCGGAATTATCGGCTAGTCGAACCGATTCCCATTACGGAGCGGCAAGGATCAGCGAATGACGACGCAAATCCTAACATGCCGGGAGTGCTTCAACAGGTGGTGGCGCAGATAAGCCAGTTCGCCCAGGTAGTTGACCGCATGCAGACGGCGATGGGACAGCAGCACCACGAGGATAACCAGGGAGACAGATGGCTTGCTGAGGTGGTCAAATTGCACCCGCCAAAATTTGACGGATCTGCTGAGGCACTTACTTGGGATCATTGGCTTAAGGAGTTAGAGAAGATATTCGCGGGTCTTAACTGTCCCGAGGACCGGAAGGTTCCCATTGCCCAGTATTTTCTAACTGGGGAGGCCTTTGATTGATGGGAAGCTATCCGACCCGAGAATCATAATGCGGATTGGACGGAATTCAAACTAATGATAGAAGCATAGTATTGTCCTCTTCCAGTTAGAGAGGCAAAGATCGGAGAGTTTTTCTCACCACAGAGTTCGGAAGCATCTGTGACAGATATAATCAAAACTTTTAATCATCAACTGACTTGTGTGCGACACTTGGTCAGAACGGAGGCAGAAAATATTTTTCATTTCGATATGCGGATGAAGCCGGAGATTCAGCAGTACATGTCCGGGTTCGAGTGTACTACGTTGCGACAGTATCAAGACAAAGCGCTGGCCTATGACATGAAAGAGGCGGCGGTGGAGAAATCAGTGGAGGCAAAGAAGCGAAGGTAGCAGCAACTTTTCGTAAAACAAGAGTGGTGGGCCCGCAAGGGCCGGTCTTCCTTTATTCGGCTAAGAAACCCCGCAACCTTCTAGAGGCGGAAAGAAGTTCGAACTACATCAAGATTTCGGACGCATCAAAGAAATGCTACAATTGTGGTCGAGCAGGCATATTCGGCGTGGCCCGCATCTTCTGTGACTTGTTACGATTGTGGACAAGAAGGGCACCGTGCGGCCTTCTGTGGAGCTGCTACTAGATCTTTTGGTACTCGCATTCCAGCGCCAGTTCCGAAGGAGACAAGGGTGAACCAGACGCAGCGGAGTGGATTTCAGCAGCAGAACGTTGGGAAGAGAGAGACATCCAGTGCTGGGTCCGTTCCTCCGCGCCTGTACGAGATGAGGAAATCTGACGATCAGAACACTGTTATTGCATCAGGTACGATTCAGATCCTTTTGCAACCAGTTAGTGTTTTATTCGATTCTGGAGCTACACATTCTTTCGTATCATTGAACTGTGTAAATCGTTTAAAAATCTCGTGCTTATTTGATTGTGAACCATATGTTGTGGGTTTGACGAGTGGAGAGAGAATTGTGGGAACCCTAGAGGCTAGAGATTTTCCAGTGTCTATAGGAGGGAGAGATTGGCCATCGAATCTTATTGTAGTTGACATCTACGGTGACGATTTAATTCTCGGAGACGATTGGCTCAACCGTTATGGAGCTATTCTGAATTACCGAGAGAGAGTCATTTCTATCATTGCTGATGACGGATCTGAACACTTATTCCGAGGATGGAGACCAGGAAGCTCGGGAAAATTGATCAAAGCAATGAAAGCCGTGAAATTACTGAAGCAGGGATGTCACAGACTTTGGTGCTATGCCATGAGGAAAGAAGAAAGAGTATAGCTCTCGTCTATTTCAGTTGTGAATGAGTTCTCAGATGTATTTCCTGACGAACTACCTGGGTTACCTCCGCAGAGAGAAGTGGAATTCACTAACGAATTAGAGGCTGGAGCAGCTCATATTTCCAGAGCACCATACCGCATGGCGCCAACCGAGATGTATGAACTCAAGAAGCAACTGGAGGAATTATTACAGAAGGGTTATATTCAACCTAGCGTTTCTCCTTGGGGAGCGCCCGTTCTCTTTGTCCGGAAGAAAGACGGATCCCTCCGACTGTGTATTGATTACAGGGAGCTCAATAAGATGACGATCAAGAACAAGTATCCTATACCTCGGATCGACGACTTGTTTGATCAACTGCAAGGGGCAAGGGTATTCTCGAAGATTGACTTGCGATCAGGATACCATCAGTTGAGGATTAAGGAATCGGATATACCAAAGTCTGCTTTCAGACCTTGCAGACGCATTATGAATTCGTAGTGATGCCGTTTGGACTTACCAATGCTCCTGCGGTGTTCATGCAATTGATGAATCGGGTATTCTTGGAATACTTGGATAAATTTGTGGTCGTCTTCATTGATGACATCTTGATATATTCGAGGGACGCAGAGGAGCATGCCGAACATTTACGTGTGGTTTTGAGCACCTTGAGGAAGGAACAGCTGTATGCAAAGCTTTCAAAATGCGAGTTCTGGCTCAGGGAGGTAACTTTCCTTGGGCATGTGATATCAGCCGACGGAGTTCAGGTGGACCCAAAGAAAGTCGAAGCAATCTTGGAATGGGAAGCTCCTAATAACGTGAAAGAAGTTCGGAGTTTCTTAGGACTTGCTGGATATTATCGCCGCTTTGTAGAGGGATTTTCCAAATTTGCTCGTCCGCTCACTCAGCTGTTACAGAAAACTCAAAAGTTTAAGTGGGATGAGAAATGCCAGGCTGGTTTTGATGAACTTAAGAAGAGACTGACGACAGCACCTATTTTAGCATTGCCAGATGGAACGGATGGATTCATGGTGTACAGCGACGCTTCAAATCAAGGTCTGGGTTGTGTGTTGATGCAAAGAGATAAGGCGATTGCCTATGCCTCTCGGCAGTTGAAACCGTACGAAGTAAATTACCCGACTCATGATCTGGAGTTAGCAGCTGTAGTCTTTGCCTTGAAAATTTGGAGACATTATCTGTACGGCACTCATTGTCAGATCTTTACCGATCATAAGAGCCTCAAGTACATTTTCAGTCAGAAAGAATTAAACATGAGGCAGAGAAGGTGGCTGGAATTGATCAAGGATTACGACTTGGAGATTCTCTATCATCCGGGGAAAGCAAACGTAGTAGCCGATGCTTTGAGCCGTAAACCTGTTTCTCTTCGAGTGTTGGAAGCACTTACATCCCAAACCAAGATTCAACGAGGCCGATCCGCGAGGGATTGAAGTATGGGCACCGGGAATCCAAGGGCAACTTTATGTGATGGAACCGACTTCATCACTAGTCGAGAGATCAAGTCTAAGCGGTTGGACGATTCTCCGATCCTTCGATTATGTGATGAAGTAAAGAAAGGAAAAGCCCGAGATTCGTGATACAAGATGAGGGAGTTCGAGATTTGAGTCGACTTTGCGTTCCCGACGATGATGATTTGAGACGGACTATTACGAAGGAAGCTCACAGTACGCCCTATTCTATTCACCCGGCGTGATAAGATGTATAACGATTTAAAACAAAATTTACGGTGGGGAATATGAAGAAGGGCGTGGCAGATGCGTTTCGAAGTGCTTGACTTGTCAGCAAGTTAAGATTGAACATCAGCGACCTGCCGGAATGTTAAAGCCGCTTTCGATCCCTGAATGGAAGTGGGAGGACATCTCGATGGATTTCATCACCAGTATGCCAAGGACTAGAACGGGAATGAACATGATTTGGATTATAGTTGATCGACTAACCAAGTCGGCTCATTTCCTAGGAATTAAAGATACATGGGGACCCGAGAGATTGGCGCGAGTATTTATTGCGGAGATAGTCAGATTGCATGGGACGCCGAAGACCATTATTTCGGATCGAGATGGTCGCTTCGTGTCGCACTTCTGGAAAGCTTCGAGAGTAAAAAATGATTAAACTCTTCGATAATTCAACTATTATCAAACTAAAATAGCGGGAAAGATAATGCTAGATATTATCGAGGAAGGTGGTCTTATTCTGAAAAAATCTGGTGGTGCACGTGCACCACCCGTTTATGTGTGCATCCGCCCCTACCGGTCACCCATGTATCACATTGGTACAAAAATGAAAATGAAAGTTAACGTACCACACAGGTAATATTTTGGGTACACGTACAATAACGGTACATTTGAGAAAGTACACGTCTATTGTATGGCTTAAACCTTACACAATATAGAAAAACGTCAAGTTTAATAGTTACTTTAAAAACTTGGCGAAAATTTGTACCATTATATGACTGAGAGAATACTGTTACCCATAATAGAAGTTTGAGGAAAGTTGGCTAGCTCATTATTTATAGATAAAAAAATTATATGTTTCGTCCCTGTGGTTTACCCAAAAATACACTCGTCGTCCATATTCGATTTTAATTACATAGATAATCCCTATTTTTCATACTAATTGCGTCGATGGTCCCTATTTTAAAAAATAGGGATGACCTGTGTAATAATCTATAAATTTTTATTACACGGATAGTCCCTATCTTTGTTACATGGATGGTCTCTATTTCCATAATAGGGTCTTTCAATGAAAATAGTTTGAAAAATAGGGATTGTTTATGTAATTAAAATCGAATAGGGATGACTAGGGCTGCCAAACGGATAATGCGGAGCCGGATATGGCCATATCTATATCCGGATCTGGCATTTAGTAAAGGTATTCGAATCCGTATTCGGATTCGAAAATATCCGGATAGATCAGATACGGATAATATCCGGCGGATGCTATCCGGATATGGATACGCCACTTTTTTTTTTAATCTTCAAAAATTTAAATGCAGGAGGAGGGATTTGAACTCTGGTGGAGCTCCTTCTCCTTACCAGCCAATACCAATTGGACTAGCTGACCTGATTGTTGTGTTAGAAAGGGAAATAACTACAGTAGAAACTCTATAAATTAATACTGTTGGGACAACCAAAATTTATTAATTAAAAGAGTTATTAATTAATCGATAAATTAATAATTATTAATTTATATATTAATTAATATTTTATTAATTTATAATGAAATACTTAATTTACAAACAACTTTCAAACTTTCACTTAATTATTGTACAATGCATGTACATATCAAATGAAGGGTCCAATTTAAAATAACCCTTCAATCTCTCATCTTATTATGCGTCCTGTGTTGAATATATCAGTGTATATTTTTTCTATAAATACAAAATCAAAATATGCGAACATTAAAGCAGCCATCATATTGAATAATTTATTGTTGAGCCTATATGAGAATACAACACTATAAGTTCTTACAGTGATAAGGAAAATTAGAGATGCGATTTAAGATGAAATTGATTCCAACAAAAAAGAAATACAATTGAGTAATTTTTTAAGAAACCTTCATAAATTATTCCTATAATATGTACAATATATAAGGAATTATTAATTTATATTTTATATGGGACCTATAGAAATTATCAAAAATGTATTATCTTATAATTTTAGCGAATTATTAATTTAGCACCCTATCCCTGAGTCTGGACCGGTCAAAACTATTATCTTAGAGAGTTTATTAAATAATCGAGTATTAAATTATCGAGTTTCTACTGTAATAAGTAAAGATAACTTATATCACATGCTTATATTTTAATATTGAGAAATAAAGAATGAAGACATGTGACAAAGTATTATTGGGAGTAGCATGCTTATATTTTATAATTATATATTAAAATTATTCTAAAATATATATTATATATAATTAATTTCGGATACGGATGCGCCTATATTTATATCCGTATCCAGAATCTTCGGATACAGATAATATTCGTATCCGCTTTTTTTCGGATACAGATAATATCCGCTTTTTCCGGATATGAATACAGATATTTCGGACGGATATCGAATTTTTCGGATTTTTTTGACAGTCCTAGGGATGACGAGTGTGATTTTGGGTAAACCACATAGACTAAACATGTAATTTTGTGTAGGCAGGTGAGCATATCAGAGACAGAAATGAAAACAATAAAGCTATTAAGCACGACCATTCGAGTGACAACTCAAAGGACCAGTACCGTAAAATCATTTCTAGCATGAAGCATCTATATACATCTGAGGAAATGGGAAGAGTAATTTTGCAGCTTCAAAGTCTTTTCTGTCAAAACCAAATTTAGCTGCTTTTGTGGCGGGACTACGTACTATTCGTCTACTAGTTTTTCTAATCGTCATCATCGAGTTATGTTTTACTTGGAACCTGAAACATGTCAGACAGTAGTAGGAAACTGTAGTTACAACTCATCTCGTTTTAATAAAAAAAATAGGAATTTTGGGAAAAGGTTAAAAATATATATAAGGAGCTAAGATGGTTTTGAGCCAATGAATGAAAACCGAAAAAAGGATCAATTTTTAATCAAAAACAACGTCAACGATGATGCTACACGATGTTTCGGCCAAAACTTAATATCAAAAGCTATTATGAGCATAAACTCATATCATAACTGAACATAATATATCGTTAATAGATAATTTGGGACTGTGATAGATGTCTTTTTAATTCATTTTAAGCATTCCTAACTCCTCTTGCATGATTTCACTTGCAATGTCATCAGCTCCGACTTGCTGCTTCTCGGTTGGCCAGTCTCCTGATAATTGTTCATATGAAAAGATATACTATATGAGAAAACAATGTGTGTATTGATTCTCTCCAAATAATAAGTCCATAAGGCTTATATATGTGTTTATATAAATAGAAACAGATTGTTTTTCTAGCCTTTTACACTAGTAAGAACCATGTTATGTGACAGCGAGCAAAAAACATTGGAAATTATGACTTAATTAACAAATACGCAGTGCGTGTTGTATATATACATACCTGTCGGAGGAGGAGAAGGTGGGTGCTCCAGTGCCTCCTTAACTTTCCCTACAGTCTGATTTATAGCAAAAGTGATCGACTCTCCCGACCGTTGCATTTTTTCCTGCAATGGTTGGTTGCCCTCAACCAACATCCGTAATACCAGTGTAATAACTGAACCACCTGTGGTGTGGCCATCGGTGCTGATGGCAAACCCTGATATCAGCACGGAATCTTCTTCAACTATTTTGCCAAGCCTGATGAGATCAAAAGTTTTCATTGAAACGGTGGACCACACCACTAGCGATCCAGACCGGTTGACATCCACTTCTTTGATCAACATCTCATTGCTCGAACCGTGAATCTGTTACACATCATCAGATGTTGCAAGGAGTTAAACCGAAGTGGGTGGGGTGGGGTGGGGGGGGGGGGGGGGGGGGTTGGGAGGTTCATCGATTGAACAACTAATTACCATAGAAGCAGATATGTTGTTCCTGGAGTCACCGCCGGTTGAGTATTTTCTGAATGTACATAGTTTTCTAAGCCCCCCAAGCACGTCCCACTGTCACAAAAATTAAGATTGAAATGTAGTAAATGTGCGTATAGCTTGTGCAAGTGTGTGTGTGTTGGTTTATTAATAGTAGTACGTACCTCATGTTGTATGCGTTCATCTCCAAGCGTCTCAAGCACAAACTTGGGAGAATGTCTTACACCGAAGGCCACGACACCAGCCGCAACTTCAAAATCGGCAGACGACTTGTAGAGACTGGCACAAACCTTCAAGTCCTCAGAACCGGTAACAGACCTCCATAGGATGGAATTACCGTCGTCATTAGGACTAACATTCTGAAACAAGCCACTCACCATGCTCTCCCCAAACTCCATCAAACTTAGCTTCTCTAGAATCCATGGAGCCTCTGTTCATGCATTGAATTGTGGAGTTAGGAGGAAAGACGTTGACTCACAACCAATATGTTAAAATCAAATAATTACTAAAATATTTCTTCGTAAAATGACCTTTGGTATACAAAGTGGCAGTATTACAAAATTAAGCAAGTAACAAAACATAACTCTCATAACTACACTCTGCTTGAGTGAAATTTATACACCGAGTGGTTAAAAAAAAAACAAAGCGCCTACAGAGATATCCAAACCAGCATGCTTTAGATCATATTAATGATAAAAGGAATTACCTTTTCCTTCAAATCCTGGATCTGTAGCGTAGCAGGTATCGTTCATATGTGACCCCCTTTCACATGATCTTTCAAGCCACGCTACCATTCGTTCGGCTCCAAATGCGAATCCACTCCTGATTAGATGACGATCGTAGAACAACGTTTGGTTTGGCAGTGATTCTTCAACTTTCATATGTTCCACCCATGTTACCTGTTCATAACGAATCATGACGGGACTGTTTGTGAATATAAACGATGTGTGTGTGTGTGCATTCGATCCGTATGCTAACTAATTACTAACCTTTGATAATCCCTCAGATATCCTCTGAATCAAGCATCCAGAAGGAAGGCGACTATAAGTATTTGGGTAGCGAACATGTGAAATTTCTGCAATGACCCACGTGCCTTGATCAATTTGGATACACGATCTAAGGATAGTGAACTTCCTGTTGGCAACCATGGGTGAAGTGGCTTGCATCTCTTTGTAGACCTGTGTATGTGCAACACATTCATTCATGAATCAAAAAAAACTCTAATGGTATGAATTAGAAAGCAGCAAAAGTAAGTGCAGATCGATATGATTACCATGCGCAAGGTCCCGTGTGGGTTATCCTCCGATGATCCAGGTGACAAGAGTTTTATGCGTCTCTCTTTCGCAACAATGTTTGGAAACAGGTAACTCCATTCATCCTATAAAACAGATGCATATTATTATGTGCTGGGGATGGAATGGTGCTAAATTATCATATCAGTGAAATTGCAATCTGAATCTCATGCAGCAAGCATAAACGTATTAATCCGTTGATTCTAAGAATATCCGGATGAAGACACAAAACGTGATTAACGTTTAATTCCGTTGATTCGATATGAATACCGGAAGAACAACGATGAAAACACGAACAAATGGATAAAACCCAATATATTTCTATTTCATCAAAAGCTCCCTTACAATGTTTCTTCGACTATTTATAATCACGATAATGGCCCACTAACAATTATTTAGAACATAAATTAAACCCTAACAACTATTAAATATAAATATAAATATTAAATGCAATCTAATCTCCATCAGAATCTTGATAATCTATCTATCTAATTGACATATATATATATATATATAACAGGGGAAGGTACAATTCTAATTGACATAGATGATATGAAAAAAAATTACCTGAGCTAGCATATCAGCAAGGTCCAAGTGATCCATCTGAACAAGAGCGGAAGCGCGGGATGCTTCAGTGGTCCATGATGATTTGTTTTTGTTTTTGTTGCTCCACCACGGAAAGGCTTGTTCATACTTATGTTGAACAAGAACATCCCTTCCTTCTTCTTCTTCGGACTTGATCCATAAATCATCTTTTATAACTTGGAACAGCTCATGAACAGCAGAAATCACACATGTTTTGTACTTGCCCTCATCCGCCATCGTCTCTCTTTTTTTATTAATGAATGAATCGCCAGCACACACCCCCTATTTATAGCACTTTTTCTCCTCTCTCTACCTTTTTTTTTTTTTTCTCTCTCTCTCTTTTTTTTTTTCCCTCTCTCTCTCTCTTTTAATAGTGTCAACGTTATGAGCTATAAATTATCATCAGTTCTCAACCTTTTTTCTTTTTTAAGATCCGAGAGTTTCTCTTTTTATATTTAAGTGAGTTGTTATTGTTTTTTTTATTTTTTTTAAAATCATCATTTTTTTCTGTTTTTTAACTGTTTTTACTGCCTTTTAAACTATTCTTTTTAAGAAAAAATATGTGTAATATTAATATTAAAAGCCGGAAGTTTTTATTTAAAATTCGGAAATAAAAAATTGAAAAAAAAAAATTTGGAATTTATTTGTAAACTGTTTTAAAAAAAAGACTGGAATATTATTCTACATAAAGAAATAAAAAGTTGAATAATTTTTTTAAATATAGACTTAAAAGTTCCTAATTGTATTTTTCATAAAAAAATTGTTATATTCTTAAAAAAAATCTGAAAATCTAAAAAAGGACAAATAAGGTTTATTTAAAAATCTACGATATTATAGTAAAATATATTATTTCTCTTTTTGAAATTCGAATTTTTCTAGTAAATGGACATCTATTTTTTTATTTAAAATAAGACTGAAATTTTTTAATAAAAAGAGAAAATCTTCGTAAACTGTTTTAATAAAAAAAATCTGGAATATTATTCTACATAAAAAAAAAAAAAGTTGAATATTTTTTTTAAAATATAGACGTTTTTTAAAACCTCCTAGTTCATAAAAGAACTGTTATGTTCTTAAAAAATCTAAAAATCTAAAAAAAAAACAGGTTAAGTTTTAACTAAAAATCTACCATATTATATTAAAAATATTCTATTTTTCAGTTTTGAATTTTTCTAGTAAATAGAAATCTATTTTTTTATTTAAAATAGGGGTGCTGTTGCTAGGCGATTCATTCATTAATTTATTCTGATCTTGTAAAAAGAACAAAAAAGAGGGAGAAAAAATGGCGGGTGAGGGTAGTAAGTACAGAACATGTGTGGCTTCTATTGTCCCTTATAGTAAGTACAAAACAACGGTTTGATAATGGCACAGAAATAGTCAATGCCATCTGCAGTTCCTTGTTTCTAGTCCAAAGGTATTCTACATCAGAAGTCCATGGTGTATACACCACAACAAAATGGGGTTGTAGAAAGGAAGCACATGCATTTGTTGGATACTTCTAGAAGGGGTTAATAGGCTAAAACATCACTGGACTCTCCACCAACTTGCAGGTGGGTCACTGAACTCAAAAAGTTTGCTTTTAGATTACTGAACTAAATATAGTTTGCAGTGAAATCACTCAACAATTAAAAAATTTCATGACCGTTATCTTTTCTTTGACTTTAACGTCTTTCCGTTAATTTGTGACAAATCACCATCCACGTAGGCTGCCAGGTATATAAAACCCAATTTATTTGAACTGATTCATAACCCGATCCATCACTATAATTTAACCCGATCCATCACAATAAATCACATGAAACAAAAATTGGGGATAAAATGGAGTGTATAGGGGTTTGAATCTCGATCCATCGGAAATTGGGGATAAAACGGAGCTGTGCTAAGGGGTTTCAATCTCGATCCACTCGGCAATTGGGGATAAAACGAGTGTGCTAAGGGGTTTCAACCTCGATCCAGTCGGAAATTGGGAATAAAACGGAGCTGTGCTAAGGGGTTTCAATCTCGATCCAGTCGCTTCAGTTGGCTTCACAATTAATCAAATGGATTCACCACTGTAAGTCGTTCTTTTCAAAAGACCCCTTTATACTTATGTAAAAAAACTGCATCTTTAGGGTTATTTGTGTGCATATATTTGCAGGAGTGATCTTTATACTGATGATGATGTAGAATCTGAGGGATATGATGATGTTAGTGACGGTGATTATGCTAATGCTAGTGATGAAGAGTTCATTGAGATTAGGAGAAAAAGTAGGGCTGAAAAGAAACAATTAGAGGAATATTATAATGAGTATGATAATGAAGGTGAGATTGATAAATGTGATGAAGACTCAAACAGTGGAGGGTCTATGAATGGTTATACTAGTGAAGAAAGTGATGAAGAATATTGTTATGCTGAGCCTGCGAGTAGTAAAAAGAATAAAATAATTGAGGAGGTCTTTAATGTAAATACACCAGCCAAAGACATCAAATGGAAGGTGGGGCTAATATTTGCATCTAAAAAAGAGTTTAAAAATGCTGTCAGGGTAAATTCAATGGCTACTGGTAGGGCATTTCATTATTTAGTTGATGACTTGGTTAGAATGCAAGTTGTATGTGCAAAGGGATGCCCTTTTAAAATGTGGGTCAGTTACATTAAGGATAGTGAAGCATGGCAGGTGAAGACAGTCATAAATGAGCACAACTGTGTGTGGAATTATAAAAATAGACTTGTTACTGTGAAGTTTCTGACAGAGAGGTTTGGAGATAGAATAAGAAAAAATCCCAACTGGAAATTGAGTGAGATGCAGGAAGAAATAAAAAGAGTTCTTAAAGTTGATGTGTGTGAAGCCAAGTCTTTGCGAGGTAAGACAAAGAGCTTTGATGGGTGTAGAAGACAAAATGGTTGAACATTATGCAAATTTGAGAAAGTTTGGGGGTGAGATTTTAAGGAGTAACAGAGAAAACACAGTCAAGATCAGTACTACTAGGCTGCAAGAAGGTGATGCACCAAGATTTCAGAGGATGTATGTTTGTTATGGTGCTTTGAAGAAATCATGGAGAGAATCTTGTAGGCCAATACTTGGTCTTGATGGCTGTTTTTTAAAGACTGTCTGTGGTGGACAGCTTCTTTCAGCTGTTGGTAGAGATGGTAACAACTGCATATTTCCAGTAGCAATGGCTGTGGTGGAGAATGAAAATTATGAGAGTTGGAAATGGTTTCAACCTAAGAAAAGAGGTAGGAAAAGAAAGAATGATATGGCTGAAGAACAGCTTATGGATGAACTTATGGATGAAGTGTTGAGAGGGATGATGGATGATGACACACAGACCCAACCACCACAAACACAAGACACACAAATACAGGTTGGTTGTAATGTCTTGTTTGTGAGTACTTTGTATCTTGTTACTTGAATTTGTGAGTGTGCTATTCAATATATAATAAACTAAGATTGGTTGTAATGTCTTGTTTGTGATAGATGTCTACTCCACAGCTTGGTGCACTACAACACATTGGCACTGGGGGCACCCCACCATCATCAACATCTCCACATGGGAGCCAAAAAAGGAGGACTAGATATAACTACTTTAGGAAGGAAAGTGAAGCCATTTGCAACACCAAGACATCTTCAGGAAGCAAAGTGTAGCATGTTGTCTTGTCGCATGTCTTGATCGGATGTTGTCTTACTGGATGTTGTTGTGATTTTATGAGATATTGTACTGTTCTGGATTTTAAGAGACATGTTGTGGTTTTGTTATGAGTAACATGTTGTTCTGGATTTTATGAGACATTTTGTGGTTTTGTTATGAATAACATGTTGTTGTGATTTTATGAGATTTTCTATAATGTTGTGGTTTTGTTATGGATTTTCTATAATGTTGTGGTTTTGTTATGGATTTTACTTCCAAATTACCATATGTTGTAGCAGCTTCATTTTGGTTCATATTACCTACTTGTGCAGCATCTGCCCTTACATTTGGTGCAACCTGTGTTGTTGTTTGTTTAACTTCATCTACATGCCTCCTCCTTCTATCTTGCACAGGTACCCATTGTTGCTTGTTAGGTTGATCCCTTCTTTCTATTAACATTCCCAGCAGGTCTGTTGTTTTCATTCCTCTGTATTGGATTCAAACTGCAATCATGCCCAACTTTCAAACATTGTTGGCAATACAATGGCAACCATTCGTACTTTTCCTTTGAATAATCAAAATCCATCGACCATTTTTCAGAACCACAGGTTGATTCTTGATAAAATATGGCCCCTTCTCCAGATTCATTTCACATTCCTCTGGAGTTGTACATCGAACAATGAAAAAACCATTATCCTGTTGATGTATCTCTGGCCTTGAGATCTTCCCCCATACTTTAAAATAAAAAAGTTTTATTTTTATTTTCTATACTATTTGCATTTCTAATTGATATTACAAACAAAACCAATCAAAAAGGACACAACTGAAATCATCAAACTGAAACAATTTATTGATCTTTAACTTGCATTTCTAATTGTTATTACAAACAAAACCAACCAAAAAGATTACAACTGAAATCATCAAACTGAAACAATTTATTGATCTTTAACTTGCATTTCTAATTGTTATTACAAACAAAACCAACCAAAAAAATTACAACTGAAATCATCAAAATCGAAAGATCTTCAACTTGGCCAACATTTTCTCCTTGTGTGTCAATAAATCGGTAAGTTCTTTGTTCTGCTTCTCGGATTTTGTAGTTCATCCTCCAAAAATAAATTTGTTTCTTCAACCATCTTCAATTTGTCCCTCAAAATCAAGCTTCATCACTTCGTGTCCCTAATTTGTACTTCATCTCTTGAATCACCTCCCTTGCTCTCTCTGTATATCTTTGGTTCACCCCATTCAAAAATTTGCGTGTTTCTTCGGATTCTAACATGACAAAAAAGGGGTATTTCATTAATTTTATCTTGAATTATCTAATCATAAACCAACATATAGTTATTTTATACCTTGTAATTGCGACACCCAAAGAATCTTCTTCACAGGTCTTGTGTTCCGTGTTTCCATGCTTCCCAACACGAGCCCAAATTCCACACTTGCATTTCATAGTTTGGTAAAAATTGTTCGCTCCGAGCTGAAATGACCGTTTGAGTTTGAGCTTGAGCAACTCATGGTGGAGCTTGAGGCAGTCATGGCGTCCGCGACGGAACTAAAAGAAAACCGAGATGAAAGAATTAGGGCTTACATCCAAGAATTAGGGCGCCCCGATGAAAGAATATTGGAGATGAGATGGGTTTATGGATAGATCCAAGTATATTGGATCAGTGCCACAACGTTAAAAAATTAAAACACATCAGCATTCCACGTCATTTTTTCGTCCAAATTTCATTTTTTCTGACGTCCGAAACCCAATTGAAAGTTTTTATTTGTCCAATGAGTTGACTGCAAACTTTTTGAGTTCAGTGACCCACCTGCAAGTTGGTGGAGAGTTCAGTGATGTTTTAGCCTATTAACCCCTTCTAGAAGAATTAGACTGCATGCAGGGGCGGACCTAGCCATGACCTAGTGGTGCACGTGCACCACTAGATTTTTTCAGAATAAGACCCCCTTCCCCGATAATATCTAGTATTATCTTTCCCGTTATTTTATTTTGGCAATAGTTGAATTATCGAGGAGTTTAATTATTTTTTACTCTCGAAGTTTAATAGGTAAAGTCATATATACCTATTAAATATATTTTTTGATTTGACGTAATCTGTTTTGATCAAGACGATATTAATTAAAGTGTTTAAAATTGTTTATTCAACCTTGAAGTATTTCGCAAACACTTGCTTCTTTTGATGAGAAAAATTAAGATGCACCCTTAATACAAAACTAGCTGAAGAGTTTCAGTTAGTCAAATATTAGAAATTACTTTTGAAAGAAATGTTGATTTTCCTGTAGCAACTGCAAGTGTTGAACCAGTCTTCTCAGCTATGAAGTATGTAAAGAGTGAGTTATGTAGTAAGATGGGTGATCAATGGTGAAATAATCGTCTTGTAACATTTATAGAAAAATATGTACTTAAAACTATTAGTAATGATGTTATTTTAGCACATTTTCAGGAAATGGACAGTAAATATAAGCGATTTTCTTTGTAAATGTACGGATCTTTTGTTTTTTTTTTGTTTTTTTTCCCACACACGCACATGAGGGGGATCGTCCCCTGTCCTGAGTACCCCCAAGAGTCTCGACCTGACCCCGATCTAGAGGTAAATTTTCCAGCATGACATGTTCGACTCATTGTCCCCCGCTTTGTTATTACTGACTTTCTTTATGTATTATTTGTTATCTTTAATGTAATTTTAATATATATTTTATCGTTCAACATTGTTTTCGTGGGACGGTCGGTGCACCAGTGGTTTTTCGGTCCTGGATCCGCCTATGACTGCATGCTAATCTACCAATAAGATGTTATCTTTGAGGAGAGTGTTTTTCCTTTTAAGGATTCTAGTCAAAACATTACTCCTACAATGGTTAGTTATGAGTTTCCTACTTTTGGAGATGTGTCCTTTGCTGATGATACAAATAACCTTGACACATCAATTCAAAATACTCCTATCCCAAACACTCCTCCACCAGCTCAAACTACACCCAATCCCATACCACCAGTTCCACCAGATCTAAATGCCCAAAACCATAATTCATCATCAGCTCCTAATGTTAATCTCCCTCCACCAACAACAAGGTCTACAAGACAATCAACTAGGCCTGTTTGGTTAAAGGATTTTGTTGCTCCTACTACAACTAAATCCACACCCCATTATCCACTTTTTTCTTCAACTGGGTTTGCTGGTATACCACAACCCCACATTGCTTTCTTAGCAAATGTTTTTGCTTCACCTGAACCAACTAGATACCAACAAGCTGTCCGACATCATGGTTGGGCACAAGCCATGAATAAAGAACTTGATGCCTTGGAAACAAACAATACTTGGTCTGTTACTACCTTACCACCAGGACATAACTTCCAAATGGGTCTTTAAAACCAAGTACAACCCTGATGGCATAGTTGAAATATTGAAAGCAAGATTAGTTGTGATGGGTTTTAATCAACAATGAGGTCTTGATTACAAACATACCTTCGCACCAGTTGCCAGACTTGCCACTGTCAGAGCCAGACAGTGGCCATTGCATCATTTGGATATTAATAATGCTTTCCTTCATGAATACATTGATGAGGAGATTTACATGATTTCTCCAGAAGGTTATACCAAAGCCAAACCAGGTCAAGTGTGCAAGCTAAACAGGCCACTTTATGGTTTAAAACAGGCATCAAGACAATGGAATCATGAATTAACAATTTTTTTGCTAAGCTTGGGGTATGAGCAGTCTAAGCATGATTATTCTCTGTTTGTTAAAGAACAAGGTGAGTCCTTTACAGCTGCACTGGTTCACCATCAAAGACCTTGGTCTAGCAAAATACTTTTTGGGAATTGGAATCTGCAATACTACAAATGGGACTCATCTAAACCAAAGGAAGAGCATTTTGGATTTACTCACTGATGCAGGCCTTACAGCAGCTAAACCAAATCCTTCTCACTTCCTACTAATCTCAAACTTTCTCTAGAAAAAGGTGTCCCTTTAACAGACACTGGTGCTTACAGAAGACTTGTTGGTAGAATTCTATATCTAACTATGACAAGGCCTGACATCTCCTATGCAGTCCAACACTTAAGTCAGTTTGTTTCCTCTCCAAAGGATGTTCATATGCAGGCTGCTATTCACTTATTAAATTATCTTAAAGGGTCTGCTTCTAAAGGTTTATTCTACCTAGTTCAACCTCATTTGCAAGTCACTGGATTCACAGATGCAGATTGGGCTTCTTGTCTTATGACAAGGAAGTCATTGACTGGTTATTGTATTTTTCTTGGCCATTCCTTAGTATCTTGGAAGATTAAAAAGCTGGCTACAGTCAGTAGATCTTCTACTGAAGCAGAATACAGGAGTATGGCCACCACCACTTGTTAGCTCTTGTGGTTAACTTTCTTGCTCAAGGACCTTCATATTCCAGTCTGTTGTGTGGCGATTAATACGCCTCGAAAGAGGCCATCGCCTCAAATGCGATTGGTTGCCTATCAACAGCCAGCCGACAGGCACAAAGGCCGGTCGGCCCAAGTTAAGTGAGATAAACCAACGCAGTCTTACCAAGCAAAGATGTCAGATCGAGATCAAGTACCGAGCGATCGACATCCAGGGCGATCGTCTCTATGTACCTAGCGATCATCTCACAAAGCGATAAAATTTACCTCCGGCAAGTCTACAAAGACTGAAATCTCGGGAAGAAGGCCCACGTGCAGACCCGCAAACGGCGCAACAGGAGAAGGCTTTTGACTCCAGCCCATCACCAGCTGTCAGTGACAAGGACAGCCTCTCACCTACTGACAGACCCGCAAAAGGCGCCCTAGGCGGGATCTCCCATGACTTATTCTCGGGGCACGTCTCGGTTTCTCATTGGTTCGCACAGTTGACATCCTGTAGCGGCTGCGGACTTTAAGTAAATCGACCCACGTGCTGGGACGATCGCCCCGATCGCCACCAATGGCGTGTCAGAAGCATTAAATGGGCATTTAATACAGGAAAGGCGATTGCCCGTTTGGGATTAAGACATCACAACTACCTCCTCTTCTATAAATAGAAGACTTCCAGCATTTGGAAAGAGGATGAGAAATACAATCAAGAGATAAAGATATCGATACACATCCATATACATCCAGACAGAGATATTTCCCTCAAGAGAAATCCCAAATATAGGAAGACGATCGGCAGAAACGAACGCTCACTATATTCAATCTTTGTAACAGGAACTCACAGAACTTTAACTCTGGTTCCTCCGGCAATCATTAGCTCTTAAGCAGTTAAACATCTAGGGTTATTACACTAATTGTAATCGCATTAGAACATTAATAGTTGTACTCCAAAGCAGTATTATTATTAATAAAATCTCGCGAGGGCATTCAAGCTCGGGATTAACAACCCCGGCAAATTTTATGTTATTTTCATTCCATCGCTCGTGCTCTTGCATTTCACCTGTTTGTGATTTAATTAGTGCTTTTACTCTTTTTTTTTTTTCTCACTTCGAGAAAGATGTTTTCTAGGCATCATATTTAAAACTCAAACATCAAACCACAACACTTAATAGAAAAAAGATATAAAGGAATAATAAAACCTGGATTTTTGATGAATTGGTGATTGGAATGTCAAATGAGTTTATGATATATTTGAATTATCAATTCCCAAATAGTATGCACTTTGACAACTTGGAGGAATAAAAAATCACAACAAATTGAAATTAATAATCTAACAATTATCAAATTAATAATATTAAAAAATGAAAATTTTAATCACAATATTGAAGATGAAACTGACAAACTGTACCTTATCAAAAATTAGGACGAATAGATTTATCGGTGACGCCGCGATGGTCAGTGCAGAAACTATGAAGTAGGAAGTGGGAAGTAGAAAATTAGAAATAGTTAAATTTCTTTCACACACTTTCACTTTGAACAATTGAATTTGATTATTGGCAATAGTATTATTGAAGAAGAAGAAGAAGAAGAAAATTCAGTCGAAGAATGAAAAAAGTAAACTGATTTCTTCTATTTATTCTCATGATTTCTAATGTTCTGATTTCTAAAATCCTAACGGTATACATATTTTGAGAATAGATTTTTTGGTTGCAGAGTTGGGCGGCGGAATTGAAGGATGATTGATGAAGAGGGAGAATAGAAGTTGAAGAGGGTGTCGAACTTTGTACAATATATATCTCTAGTCTCTAGTGGATGTATAATAGATTTTTTTTTTCAATTAAATTGGGGGACCCAAATAAAAAGAAACGTGCTCCTATTATTATCCCTAAAAATTTCGCAGATTTCGCAGGAAAAAAAAGGGCTACGGCTGGTATTCGAACACTCCACCAATTGAAAGAAGAACAAGCACTTCACCGCTGGATTAACTCTCTATAATGCAAAACTATCAATAATAACATATATATAACATAATACGTAAAAATTTTGGGCCCCCCAAATTTTGAGGCCCAGAGCCGCCGCCCAGGGCCGGGCCCGCCAGAAATTATTGATATTCGGACATGACCCATCTAACCGACTGAGAATTCAACAAGAAAAAAACACGAGAGAAAAAAAAAAGAGAGAGAGAGAGAGAGAGAGAAAAAGTAGAGAGAGGAGAAAAAGGGGCTATAAATAAGGGTGGTGCTGCTGGACGATTCATTCATTAATTTATTCTCATCTTGTAAAAAGAATAAAAAAAATGGCGGGTGAGGGTAGTAAGTACAGAACATGTGTGACTTCTGCTGTCCATGAGCTGTGCCAAGTTATAAAAGATGATTTATGGATCAAGTCCGAAGAAGAAGGAAGGGTAGTAAGTCCGAAGATTGAAAATTTTTAATAAAAAGGGAAAATCCTAGAAAATAAAAATAACATTGTGTACTATAATATTCAAAATTCAAAAATAGAAATAACATTGTTTAATATAATATTGTAGATTTTTAGTTAAATCTTAATGGGTCTTTTTTTTTTAGATTTTTAGATTTTTTTTAAAAACATAATATTTTTTTAATGAAAAATACAACTCGGAGGTTTTTCAAAAAAAATATTCAAATTTTTTTTTCTTTATGTAGAGTAATATTCCAGTTTTTTTTATTAAAACAGTTTACAAATAAATTTCAAAATCCTTTTTTTCAATTTTTTATTTACGAATTTTAAATAAGAAGTTCCATATTTTAATATTAATATTACAGATATTTTTTCTTTGAAAAAATAGTTTAAAAGGCAGTAAAAAACAGTTAAAAAAACAGAAAAAATAATGATTTTAAAAAAAAGTAAAAAAACAATAAAAACCCACTTAAATAGAAAACTACACCTATTTGGTAAATATGTTTGAAAGTACACTTATATGGTAAATATGTTTTAAAACTACACCCCTTTAGTAAATAATTCCTTTTTATTTGGGGGGCGCAAATTAATTGAAAAAAAATCTATTACACATCCATTACAGACTAGAGATATATATTGCATAAAGTTCGACACCCCCCCTCCAACTTCTATTCTCCTTCTTCATCAATCATCCTTCAATTCCGCCGCCCAACTCTGCAACCAAAAAATCTATTCTCAAAATATGTATACCGTTAGGATTTTAGAAATCAGAATATTAGAAATCATGAGAATAAATAGAAGAAATCAGTTTACTTTTTTCATTCTTCGGCTGAATTTTTCTTCTTCTTCTTCAATAATACTATTGCCGATAATCAAATTCAATTGTTCAAAGTGAAAGTGTGTGAAAGAAATCTAACTATTTCTAGTTTTCTACTTCCTACTTCCTACTTCATAGTTTATGCACTGACCGTCGCGGCGTCACCGATAAATCTATTCGTCCTAATTTTTCGTAAGGTACAATTTGTCAGTTTCATCTTCAATATTGAGATTAAAGTTTTCATTTTTTTAATATTATTAATTTGATAATTGTTAGATTATTAATTTCAATTTGCTATGATTTTTTATTCCCGCAGGTTGTCAAAGTGCATACTATTTGGGAATTGGGAATTCGAATATAGCATAAAGTCATTTGACATTCCAATCACCAATTCATCAAAAATCCAGGTTTTATTAGTTGAAAAAGAGAAGGAATTGATCCTAACTCTCTTAGTAGATAAAGGAGAAAACATAAGTTAAACCATTATTACATAAATCACTCAAGAACACAAGTGTTCTTCACACAAAGAAAAATATTACAAAGTGGAAAAATATAAGATGAATCATCTAAATGATGGATCTAAGGGATCTATTTATACACCTAAAGTCGTCTAATAGCTCCAAAACTCCAGCATTATTACATTAGATCGGATCAAGGTCAGTCATCCCCTCAATAATAGACCAAAAGTATAAAATATTTAAATATGATCAAAAATCTGTCAAGAGTTACGGCCGTAACTTTCAGATGTTACGGTCGTAACTTAGAGGACTTACGGCCGTAACTTTCAGATGTTACGGCCATAACATGGCTTCGGGTTTTGCATATTAGTTGTTGTGTGAGTTACGCCCGTAACTTTATGATGTTACGCCCGTATGGAGTTTCAGACTTCATTTTCAGCCCAAAATTTCTTAGACTCTTGCGTTTTCGCCCCAAATCTTGTTCGTATGATAACTTTTGATATATAACTCTGATTTTGAATCCGGAAAGACTGCCGAACCCATCTCGAAAAGCTCTACAACATGAATACATAAAAACTCAATATAGAGAATATTTTATAAACATGTTATTTCTTGAGTAAATCAGTAATTCAATCCGATTAAGGCTAAATTTATATCTTCATCCTATAAAAATAAAATTATTAAAAAAACTAATTAATTTAAAGCAAAAACGAGTAGACTAGCATAATTATGGGTGAAATATATCAATACAAATCATGAATAAGTGTATAAAACTGACACTTATCAATTACAGCCGTAATGTCACCTTCGTGGCGGCCGTAATTGTAACATCCCCGAGATATTCGGAGTATATTACAGCGTTGTGGACCCCTACATGTGACCCACCAGGCTACAACAAGAAAACACCACTCGACTAACCATCTCGGCTAGCGAGGACACACATTTAAATAATACAACATATAAAGATACACCCGGAGCAACCGGCGGAATAATCAACAATGGCAAACATAAATAACTTGACGAATACAAACCATAATCCGAAGAGAAAAGCCTAAGTACTCGCGAGTACTATCTATAAATTTCAGAAGTGGACAACAACCATATCGAATGAAATAACGAAAATAAAGGACTCAAATGCATATGTCAACGACCCTGGCCAACATTCTCATACTGTCCCAGCGCTCGCTCGTCCGGATGATCATAACCTAAAATCCATAATAAGAATTTCCCCACAACGGGTCCCCAAAGGGGTTAGCAATTACGTTAGTACAAGTAATCAAGGCAAACCAATCGCTTACACATTTCATAGTACATGTACCAATATCATTTCAAAAACCAAAACCAGACATGTCTTTTCTGGAAATAAACAGTGAATCACATTTGCCTAGGACCGGGACGAAGCCACAAATCCCACTCGAGGCCTCTAAGAACCCTTCCGAGCTGGCCACATTCATAAAACAAATCAAGCACCACACGTCACCTAAGACCGGGATGAAGCCATGAATCCCACTCGAGGCCTCTAAGGACCCTCCCAAGCTGGCTAGCGAAACAAACTCATGAATCCAGGACGAAGCCATAGATTCCCTCGAGGCCTCGTCGGACCCTCCCGAGGTGAGTAAAACACACACAATATATACATTACCATTTCACGTTAAGCATAAAGGTTTCCAAAAATACTTGCCTTGAATAATAGACGACGCAACGAACGGAAGGAAGGACGCCGACGAATGCTAGGGACCGACAATTACAAACCTAACAATTCGGAGAACACTATCACAACCAACTCTAGACGAATACAGAAATGGAATACACCCAAAAACCCGCCTACGATTTATGTATATTCGTATAGAAATAACAACCAGGGCGGACCACCACCGAACCCTCTCGAATACGCAACAACCACGAAATATACCATGAATCCATAAGGAGAACAAGAATACTAGCAAGATTAATCATACTCATCATGAATTAATCTATCATACGGAACGAATCGGATGAAAACGTGAAAAACCCCCAATTTACCCAAAACAAGGTTTTAGGAGTTTACCTCGAATTAATGACGAAGAACACGATTAGATGTTGATAATATACTCCCAAAACTCGAAGAATAATAATAAGATCCGAGAGTTTCTCTTCTTAATGTATTTAACCATGTTGTTAACCTATCTTGTATGTACGTTAGTAGGGCTGAACATAAATGGTCGGATTCGATTTTTATCCGGATCCGGATCGGATTTGGACTGGGCCTGTTAATTTGGTCCGGGTCTCGGGTCTGCATTTTGTCTAAATCCGGGTTTCGGGTCGGATCGGGTCAAAACCCGGAAAATCCGGGTCCAGCCCGGAACGACCCGGTAAAAATAGAAATACATAAATAATATTTTTTATTGTAATTTACCCTCGGTGGTGATGAAATAATGATGATTAATTGCTCGATTATGATTGCACATTATTCTAATTAAGTTTATTTATACAAAAATATTGTTGAACTTGAAAGTTTGGTGACTAAATGAAGATATTAAGATTGATAATTGTATTTTATGGGAGTATGTAAAGAAGAAAGCATTTTATATGTAATAAAAGGACACTTAATATGCAAATTTTTTTTTTACAAAATTGGGCTAGAACCGGGCCAGTCCGGATCGAGTTGGTCCGGTTCCGAACAGGTCCGGGCTTCGGGCCGATAAAGTCCGACCATTTATAATCCGGACCGGGTCGGTCCGGGCCGGGTCGGTCCGGGCCGGGTCAGACCCGGTGCTCAGCCCTATATGTTAGTACAAGATTTATCGGTTTCATTGATGACAATTTACAACTCATACAAGCTCCACATTCTGTGTTTTTGCAAGTAGTTTTTGAAAATTAGATAGTTTCTCTTCTGAACATACGCATATTGTTGATACATTGTCTTGTTTGATGTTAAATTCTAAATATATTTACCATGTCATGTAACTTCTCGACTTTTTGGATTGTACACGTTTTTGAAAATGGATCATACTACTGAACATTTGTAGTGAGCAACATACAAACCAACGGTAAGGTAATCGTTACCAAGATCATTTTTTACCCTCTAAAACCTACAATGAAACACTCCCAATGTTTCTATTCCGATCCGTCCATGGTTGAAAACTGCTATTTGAGTTATACTTGTCCATCGCTATGTAAGACTAGTTTAGAGGCTCCTTAGACTTGTTGTACAATCATTTGGTTAAGTACAATGGATCTAATTATCATCAAAATGATTTCTAAGGTATTCATGGGTCAATTTTACTTGAATGTATTTGATTGGGCTAATGGATATTTGGTCTTAAGAGTTTGATTTTGTAACTCGCCTTAGTTTGTGCGTCAAAAATGGTATATGCACATAGAGAGAGCAATTTGGTTATGTCAAATTGGTATATGAAGGTCTCCTGAGCAAGGTTTTTTTTTAAAGTCATAAGCTTACTATCATCACTTGGCCTTCTCGTTTGACCGGTTGAACTGGCTGGTATGGAGTAATACCTTGCGGACATATTTAATGCTATTCATTGATGTAAGGGACACTACGCCATAAATGGCCTACGACAACGGATTTTGTTACATTACTCAAAAATATCAGAAGAAATTTAAAATTTTTACCTAACGCAACATCGCTGATATCTTTGTATATGTTTACAAAGTGTTGCGCTTAAGAGAAAGTGTTATATCTTTATAACATTTTATGGCCAGATTAAGTAGATGTACTATTTAAAAAAAACTTCATATTTTTTTTATGTAAAATTAAAATTAAATAATCTTTTACTTGAGAACTAACTAATTTTGATTCAAGTGGAGTATGACATTTATTCAGAAGTAATACTTTTTAATTAGATTTGATATGAACAAATAAAAAAACTATAATATATATAAAATTAAAAATTAAAATAATAATTTAAAATAATTATCTGGATAGAATAAAAGGTGCCAATAATTATGCCTCCATGTAGAGATGGGAAGAAATACTGAAATACCGAAATACCGTCTTTATCATACCGAAATACCGAAATACCGTCTTTATCATACCAAAAATTTATAAAAAATATTGAAATTTTCGGTATACCGTAACTTCTGGTACGATACAGTCACTACGTCATAAGTGCTCATAGGCAATGCTTTTAGCTAGTGTTGCCACCAAAGCGTTTCAATAGATTGCAGATTTTTGATCTTTTGAAGCATTACTGAAATAATATTGCACTACATATATATTTGGTGTTGCGAGATAAAAATGGTGTTGCGCGACGTGCAACACCTGTGATGGTGTTGCATTATATCTAATTTTTTAATAATTTTTTTAAGTTATTGTAAAAAACAAACACAGTGAAATGAAATTTAAATTTTGATAATTTTTTACTTCTAAAATTTGATATATAACATATGATAAATATGATTTAAATTATTTATATTTAATATAAATACTTATCATGTTTTATAATTTTATAATTAAAAATTATAAATATTTTTATAATAATTAAAGTTTAATATATAATATAATATAAATATAACTTATATATATTTAAAATATTTAATATAAATACACATTATAAATTTTTATATTAAAATTTCAAAATTTTATATTATAAAAAATAATACAATTCTTTTAGTATTCTTCCTCTCGTCATTTCTCATTTCAGTCCCCACTCCCTCTCACTTCCTCCGTTCCTCTCCTCTCCACCACCGTTTCCCACCTCGTTTGATTTTTCTACTCACTGAAACTGAAGCTGAAGCCGCCGCCGCCGCCGTCGATTTTAACCATCGATGGTTCTATCCGGACTATCATTCGGACCTTATCTGCATATATTACGGTTCCTTCTTTCTTGCTTTATTACGGTTCCTTCTAATACTTTATTACATGTTTTATGGTTATGTTTCATTGTGTAAATCCTGCATTTTAAAGGTAATTTTGGTGAAGTAATGAATGTGCAGTTGGCAATTGACCATGTTGTAAGTTTTCTACTCCTTTTTCTGCATTGAATTCAGAACCAGCTGTATGCATACTTTAATTTGGACATCATTTTTATATACAGGTTAACATTCCTAAAGGATTTGCATATATTGAGTTCAAGAATAGGGCTGACGCTGACAAGGCCCAGTTATATATGGATGGCGTATGATTTTTTTATCCTTATTTTGATGATTCTCCGCCTTTGTCTTGCAATTCAAATTTCCTGTCTCATGTTTGTGCAGGCTCAAGTTGATGGGAAAGTTGTAAGGGCCAAGTTTACTTTGCCTAAAAGAAAGAGTGCTCCTTCTCCTCCTAAGGCTATTGCCACCACATCAAGAAGAGATGCCCCAAAATCTGAAGATGCTGCAACAGATGTTAACAAAGTTGGACCTAAGAAGCCTAGAGAAGGTGAGATCTCTTTATGATACTGCTACTGGACTAATATATGTCGCTTCCTATTGCCATGCTTAGTTGTTTTTTAAGCAAAATTATTGATGATGTCATCAGCTTCTCCCCGGGGGAGACCTCTCTCTCCACCTCGAAGGAGATCTCCTGGAGCACGAAGAGGATCTCCCAGGCGGGGCCCAGGTCTCCCCCACCTCGTAGACGTGTAGATTCACCTCTTCGTCGTAAAGCTGGTTCTCCTTATAGACGAGGTGATTCCCCACCGTTAAGGCGAAGGCCTGGATCCCCTCCCAGAGGTCGTTCACCCTCTTCGCCTCCAAGATGTTACCGGTCGCCTCCGAGGTGGTTTTGTTTTCTCTCAAGGATCTATGGGTGTTCCATTTCGTTATTACCTTCTTTTTATTTGTCGTGGCCCGTGTTGCAGATTTTTTGATACATGTAACTTTGATCAGGGGATCTCCAAGAAGGATGCGTGGTAGTCCTACCCGTCGTCGTTCTCCTCTTCCACCCAGACGACGGTGCTAAATTTAATTGATTTTATACTCTGCCTCTATTCCCCTCCGTATTGCTAGAGTTTGAAATGATATTATTGCTGCTGCTTCTCTCTTGGATAACTTTTTATCTCCCGATTTTTCCCTTCGTCTGAAGGTTGCAACCGGAAGGGCATCCGGCGTAAACTTTATGGAGGTTGTGACTGTAAGGGTATCCGGTGTAATCTATGGCCACTTTGTTTTTTGAATGAATTTTATAGTGTTTGAATAATTTTAGACCATTAATTAACACTAGTCTTCATGCCATCGATGTCAACATAGTTGGGATTAAGGTGCAGTATTATATATATATACATATAACCCAAAAGTAAACAATAAATAAATTTTAAATCATATTCTTTATTTTTTAGGATTGCAATGCAGAAGACCCTTGTTTTTCTCTCAAAAGTTACTCTTCCTGGCAACTCCTCATTTGCCTGTCATTGACAGTAGCTGTTTCCATATTCTTTTTTGTCCTGATACATAAAATAAGGGAAAATACAATATCTACATCAGTTGGTAGGTTTGAATGTAATGTTTCAAAATCGACACGTGCAAATTCGGTTTACTCGAAATTGTAATACTCGAGTCACGCTCCGTGTCCTCTCTATGGCAACCACACAAATTAAAAATTGCAACTTCTATCCGCTAATTATATATATAAGAAATGAATATCCCAACACATGTTCAAATAAAATTCAGAAAATTCTCATAAAAAATAACATGATTTTCACTTACACAGGTTTGAGAGGACTGTGGTAAGGTTACTGGCAGCGAGCGGAAGGAAAAAAATAGGCGAACGTGTTTGAGGGCTTCTTCTTTAATGTTGTTTGTCTCTATTATTTTCTCTCGGGTAAAATGTCTAGTTCACATCTCGTGTAAGTTTTAATTAATGTATGTGTAACTTTAGCTGTATGCATTCAGGTTATGCAGTTGAGGGTTTCTTCGCTGTCAAGAGCTACGATGCGTTACTTTTAAATTTTAATGCTGGTAAGGTTTTATAAATTACTAGGCAATGGGTTTGTTTTGCAAATCAGAATGATTACGAGATAGAGCAGTCTCTGCATTACGTCTTTTTTGTAGGTATATATGTTGCAACTTCCATTTCTCATATTCAGAGCGGTAAACGTAACATACTTTTGGTTGCATAAATTCAGATGCACATGAGAAGAAAGGCTGGAGAAGGTCCAAGAAGAAGTAGATGCACAGGTGAATAAGAAGGTGCAGGAGTACCCAAGCATGAACATTAATTTGGTGGAATTTTGTCCCACAATATCAAGTGATAACGACAACGGCACTCCTATTACCGAAGGATATGCTACATCTTAGATTTTTTGTTTTTTAAGTACTGTATTTTATGGCTCTTGGTCGTTGTATTTAACCTGTTTAACTATTTTCATTACGTATTTTAAGACTTATAACTCTATGTGCTTGGTTAGATATTATGGTGGATGGATGGTGTGGAGGGTCTTTGTTTTGGTGGTTAGACTTGTAACTATATGGTGTGGAGGGGCTTTATTTGGTTAGATATTTTGAATGGATGGATGATATGTGTTGTATTTTGAATGGATGGATTCTGAATTGTAATGGATTGGTAATTAATATAAATAAATATTTTCTATCAATTTTTTTTGTGAAAGTGTTGCAGTAGGTGGTACATAGTGTTGCAGTTACTTACGAAAAAGGTGTTGCAGAAATTTAAAAAGTGTTGCAACAGGGTTCCCTAACAGGTATGTGGTCCACAGTTGGGGGCCATATCGGACCCATCTGTGGGCCCCTACTTTTACAGAAAATTGACCTCTGCTGCAACACTTGTTTAATGTTGCTGCAGACTATATTTAACGATGCCTTGCAGTCTTATGGTAACAAAAGGAGTGGTGTTGCAGTAGGTGACAAAAGTGTTGCTATAGGGACCTACGACAGCGGTGAAAAGTGCAATACCAAAAAAGTGTTGCCATTTTGATTTTCTTGTCTGCAGCAACGTTTTTTTTGCTTCTTGCAACATTTTTTAGGAATTGCCATAGGCCATCTATGGCGTAGTGGGAAAATAGTTGTTTGTGTTGGGAAAATGGCCTCAAAGATCCCCAACAATCCTCCCAATGAACAATAATAGAGAAAAACAAATAACACAAGAATATACGTGGAAACTCCAAAACCGGAGAAAAACCACGAGCCCCTAGAGAGAAAAACTCCACTATATGACAAATTTCTACAATCACACAGTATTTCTCTCCCTCTCGACTCCCAACCCCTACACTATTACAAGCCTTTGAAAACCTCTCACCCCTCTAAAATAAAGAGCAAAGAATTTCAAACTAGAAGTAATCACAAGACTAAAGAGTAGTGATTGGTGCATTTGTATCAAAGACCTTGGAACTCCTTATATAGCCTAAGAGTCTCCACCTACTTTGATAGAAAAACCAATGTGGGACAAAATCCCCACTTTCATTTTTTAACAACTATTCCAACAATCTACAGCTTGTTAAAACATGAAAGAAAACACCATTGTCTTCATCGACAATCATGATTCTTAACACAAAGAACCATCATCCTCAAAAGAGAATAACCTACTCCACCATATGAGTAGTGTTGGTCCCAAGAATGATTAAGACTGTCCTCACTGTACCAACACGAGTCTTTTCTAGCGCGCTTTGTCCTCACTCACGCGCACCTTAGAAACTTCCCAGGGGGTCACCCATCTCATAACTACTCCAGGCTAAGCACGCTTAACTTTGGAGTTTCTATGAGATGGCTACCTGAAAAGAAGATGCATCTTGTTTGTATGAGTAGTCCAAATCAATTCATTTAACCACTTTCTAGTGCAGATCTCACAGGTCGAATCGCAAGCCGCGCCTCGCGCATTTTTAAGCCCATGCAGGCAGGATGCTGGACCGAATCCCAACAATCCCCCTCCCAGTACCTGCCAGCATCTCAGCCCCATAGTCTGAAAACCTCCGCGAACTAGATTTGATCACACAGCCCTCTAGCGGCTAGATTCATTCACACATTCCTCCAACACTTAACATCACCATCTATTCCACCTCTGTTTACTTCCGCTGCGCCAGTATCCCAGTTCCAGCATACTAGATTTGATCACATAGCCCTCCAGCACATGAAAACCTCCACAGCGCCAACATCTTAGTTCCGGCCAACTGGCAACATTTGCTGCATGCCCGCCTCTTAGTTCCAATACTCTGGCAGCCTCCACTGTAGGATACTCCGAGGGAATCCGCACCCGTGACCTGCTCCGATACCAATTGTTGGTCCCAAGAATGATGAATACTGTCCTCACTGTACCAACACGAGTCTTTTCTAACGCGCTTTGTCCTCACTCACGCGCACATGAGAAACTTCCCAGGGGGTCACCCATCCCATAACTACTCCAGGCCAAGCACGCTTAACTTTGGAGTTTCTATGAGATGACTACCAGAAAAGAAGATGCATCTTGTTGGTATGAGTAGTCCAAATCAATTCATTTAACCACTTTCTAGTGCAGATCTCACAGGTCGAATCGCAAGCCGCGCCTCGCGCATTTTTAAGCCCATGCAGGCAGGATGCTGGACCGAATCCCAATAAGTAGAATACTTAGAATAAACCATTATAAGAATTTTCAGCTCGGCACATGTCGAAAAACATGCTGAAAGGTTTATGGTACAACTTCCCTGTTGGCCACCCGGAAGTTCATCAACCCTTGACATCAATCTTCACCACACATCTTGCATCAATGCCAACCCAATGCCCATGTGTAAATCCGTGAACCCGCTAACAAAAGGATACATCCCTTTTCATGGTAACAGGCATACCATGGGGATGCCAAATTCTTAAAAGAATTCTTCACCGTCAGTGACGACGGAGACATTGTTAGCAGAATTAGAGCATTTTGCCGAATCCGCTCCACCTGGATAATTTCTCTTGACATGCCCAGACTGTCCACACTTCCAGCACATTGGATAACTCGAAGAGTTTTTCTTCTTCCCGGTCCCACATATCAAAATCGCACCTTCTGATGAAGTATAGGCGCTACCTTCCAGTCTTTTCTCCTCGAACAGGAGTTTGCTAGTAAGATCTTCATACTCCAGGGTCTCTTTCCCATACATCAGTATATGCTTCATATGCTCATAGGAAGATGGTAAAGATAATATGAGCCTCAACACTTTATCCTCATCTTCAACCTTCACTCCGATAGCTTCCAGTTCTGAGATGATACCGTTAAGAACACTTAGATGATCTGAAATTTTGTATCTCCATCCATACGTAGAGTATGAAACTGCTCCTTAAGATACAACCGATTCGAGATACCCTTGCCTTGGTACAACTGTTCAAGTTTCTCCCAAAGCTCCTTTGCCGTTGACAACCCATACACATTAGCAAGCACATTCTTTGCCAGAAACAAACGAATAGCACTTGCCGCTCTCAAATCCATATCATCCCATTCTTCATCATCGCCTTTACTGGTCCCGCTTTTATCATCGCTGGAAACAGGGGCTGGTTTCCCCCTCAACGCCTTGTGTAACCCGGACTGAATCAGCACATCCTTGACTTGAACTTAACTTCAGTGGGTCGATTCCGATAAGAAAAGGCCGAGTTTATCCCAAAATTCACCAACAAATATTTTTCATATATTTCAAAAACAACCCTTTTTCCAAATAACGAATTGCAATATCCTCCACTATGGTCAACATGGTTATTGCCTTACAGTGATCAATTTATCTACGCTTGGACGAATAATTATATGCACATCGGATGTCGTTCAAGTCAAAGATATTATGTTATGTACTTAAAATACTAGTATTTATCGATCTTGATTTCATATTCTAACACAATATTATAAATTTTCAGGGTAGAGTCAGCCCATTCAAGATTGAAAAAATATTTGGGTGATACGATGTCTTCGATCGACACATCTGTTGAAAAAATTGAGAAGATGTTGATTCTAGAATTTGGAGATATCAAAGCATCATTTTAAAGGTCGCGTATTGTAACACCCCCAAACCACTCGGGAATATTACAGCGCCGCAGACCCTCTCCGTGAGGATCTACCAGGCTAAATACAAAACAATGCATCACATCACATGCCGAAATGGCTACGTAAAGGACCATTAGACCGATTTGGTCTTTTGTCACAACACACACATCATTCCATACAAGATTCTTTCTCGGAACTCATACCCACGCAGGGGCTGGAATAGAATAACGCTACCATAAATCGGGAAAATAACACATCGGAGGGATAACCAACAAGACTCTACCAAATACTCTACAATTGGTCTTCATGTGATTAGTATCGTCGTCTTCCATCATCCTTCGTATCGATCCTATGATTGGCTCCCCAGCAACCTGCAAGTACCTGAACGCAATATAGACATCCACCCCCCGAATACTCGGGGGTTAGCAAAACTCCACTGTTTTGCTAGTGCAAGTATAAAATACAAAAACGATCCATACACAACATACTCCAAGAATATAATAATCTTGAATATACTTCCCGAGATAACACTTGATCAAAACAATTTGAATTATAAAAGGTAAGAATAAAACCATGTGTCTCTTACAAAACATTTTACAATCTCGGGAGTTTTGAAAACATTTGGAATTAAATAATTCTCAAGTCTTTCAAAAATACTTAGGGACACGACCCAAAGATCATTTTTTTTAAAATGCAAGTACCGATAACAATTCACGGGGTCCACGACCCATTCCACGAAACACAGGGTCCACGACCCAAATTACATAACACGTATTCCTAAGGATTATTCGCGTCCCGTGCTAATAAGCCACGAACCTCAGATGCTCTCGAAGAACATACCCGAGTGAATAACCCAATAGGAAACCATACCAAATCACATGTCCTCGTGACAACAGTCACAGAACCATTACCAAACCACAACCATAAGTTATCCCGGCATCGCGCTAACAAGCCACGAACCTCGGAGTCCCCGCAAGACATACCCGATGATAACCCCCACAAGTTATCCCGGCATCAGGTTAGCAAGACCCGAACCTCAGAGTCCCCGCAAGACTTACCCGATTAGATAACCCTACGGTCACGCCCGACCCATACTAACAAGTATGGATCCCAGAGATTCATCAATCTTACCCGGAGGCACATCACTTTCAAAAATCACATAACAACAAGCAGAACATCAAGCCAAGCAACACTTAAACATCACAACCTCCTTTCAAAGGAGTAACAACCAATATCACTCGCCACATATTCGCTGAACAAGCACACCTAACAACACGTAATCCTCGATAAATAATTACGGTTTCAACATACAAACTAACATACATATTCCGAGAACATATCTATTCACAAAGTATACGAATTATCGTTGAAAGACAATATTTATCGAGAACATATTGATCCCATTTTAGCGTTCATTAAACATTTGGATTTCGCATAAAATGATTTATCAACAATTATGCCTACGAAACATGAAACATATGGGCAAGATACTTGCCTCGATACCACGAGCAACGGAACCACGAACGAACACGGTCGGTTAGCCCTCGAACTTCAAAAAATGACCAAGACTTCGACAACTTCACGAACGCTACGAAAATAACATCACCACGAATAAATAACGCTAAACGGAATCCGAATCAACCGGAAAAACGACAAGAATCCAAGGGTTCTTCAAGGAAATCGGAAATAAATGTTTCGGGTTGGTAAAAATCGATAAACGAGTTATAAAATCCGAAGATTATGACCAATACAACGATATTACCATGAACAATTCATCAATCTCGGATAGAATCAATGAATTATGAAGAAACCCTCAAAAATCTACACAACAAGGGTTTTACGGAAGAAATACCTCGATCCGACGAAGAACAAGGATTAGATGTTGTTCTAATCGACAAAGGCATTCCAAAAAGCCGTGGAAATGAGAAGAATCGGCCAAGAACTCCTCCTACCGATCGCTCCCGTCCGCAGCCGCCAACAGGTGAAGAAAACGCAAGAAAATGAGGTCTAGCCGAAGCCCAGGCCTATAAATGTCGACAGGGTTATGGCCGTAACCGGCAGTGCCTTACGGCCGTAACTCGGTCAATGCACGTTAGCGTACGTAATGGCCGATAGCTTGCGTGCGCAACGACCACACGTTACGGTCGTAATCAGCATATCCTTACGGCCGTAATCGGCATATCCTTACGTAATGGCCGATAGCTTGCGTGCGCAACGACCACACGTTACGGCCGTAATCGGCATATCCTTACGGCCGTAACCGAGCATTCCAGACCACTGGACGAATTCTGCCGAATCATTATGGCCATAACCGGACAGCGCCTAGCGGCCGTAACAAGCCTTACGGCCGTAATCAGGTAGACCTTACGGCCGTAATTGGCCCAGCCTACCCTCCGACTGCCCGGTTCGATACTCGACGATGTCTCGATCACGCGAATGTACCGGCTACGATCCAAAACAATAACGAACAGTCTACAAAACTCAACGTACCACAGTCTACAAAACCAGAATGAAGATCTCGGGTATTACACGTATTATGAGATGTCATGATTTTAAAGATGAAATCTACGAAAATTTACTAGGCTGCATATCCTTGGAGGCACTCCACCTGATTTCTAATGAGTTGAAGAAGGTCGACGAACAATATCTAGACAATTGTAATTATAGTTTCAAATTTGTATATGGTTTGCCATGTAAGCATCGCTTATCGTTTTATCAGTCACGATTCTTGTCAATTCCAATAGCGAGATCCACTGCCACTGGAAAAGGTTATCCATGACCTCAGCTTTGCCAAATGAGGCGAGATCTCCCGATAGAATGACAACGTTAAAGACGCAGTTGGATAAAATGGATCCAGCCATGAGATATCATATGTTAGATAAAATGATTGACATGGTAGATCCATCTAACTGTAAATATCAAGAACCACCCTACAACACAAAAAACAAAGGTCGGCCTAGTAAAAAAGAGCAAAGTCAGCCGAAGATATGCTCTTGCTTTGAGTCTACGAACACTCGTACACGAAATTCAGGAAAAAGAATCAATGATCCATATATCACACAAATGCCAAGTGCATATCGGAGTCACGTCAGTCATACAGTTGATGTTCGTGGGGATAGTAACTGTGGATACAGAGCGATAGCCGCACAAGTCGGGTATAATTCAGAAGATGGTTGGAAGCAGGCTCGGGCAGATCTTTACTTTGAAATTGAACAAAATATGGAGTTCTACGATCGTGTTTATCTTGAACGAGGTGTTGTCGATAATATGATGCGAGCACTAAATTTCTTCGAATCTCCGGCACCACAGTGGAGTTGGATGGACATTATGTATGGGGCTGTTATTGCAACACGATATAATATTGTGATGCATGCATTTACTCCTCTTAGTGGAAGTTGTTTTACACACTTGCCATTTAGGTCAGCTCCAATTCCATTTCAACAACGTCAACATATAGCAATTGCATTAGTTAATGATAATCAATTTGTACAAGTTTTTTTGAACTCCGATTATCCTATACCACCAATTCCAATTTTATGGTGGAATAATGTGAGTGAAGATTGTAAATGATGGGCTGATCCATATGGAGAAAGGATACAAGCTTGGCTCGATTTGATGACCAGATAATATAATTGAATAATTTATTTATCAATGTTGATCGTATTTTCCGTATTTATTATTTATTATATTGTGTCGTAGTAATTTTTAATCATAAATAATATAAATAAATAAATAATAGAAATTTTTAATTTTGATAATAATAAAGTAAAATAAAAATTCAAAGAAAAAAGAACAAATAAGTAAAGAATATCAAAAAAAGAAAAACAAAACAAAACTAAAGTGCAAAGGACTAAATATTTTTATATTATCTTTTTTGTTTATCTTATTTTCTAATAATATATTTTAAAATAATATATAAAATGTGAGAAACTATTAATTTTAATAATAACAAAAAAATAATATTAATGTTAAATATATTAAGATAAAATTGATAAAAAAACAAAAAATAATAAAAAGTAACTCAAAGGATAGAAAAGGAAAAAAAATAAAATGGAGGGAGGTGTCAGGCGGGAATAGCACCTCTTTTTTTTTCTCTCTCTTGTTTTTTTTCTCTCTCTATTTCCTCTTCCTCTCTAAAAACACCACAACCACCGGTGGATCATTTTTCGTTGTTTTAAATCTCTTCTTATAATCAATTTATTAAACGGTCGAGATTGATTTTGTATTTATTCATATTTTCGATCTCACTTTTTCAACATACATAAACCTAACCTAGATTAGCAAAAATTGGGTCATGTGGGTAAAAGATTTTCATCATCATTGGGTTGAAAGATCAAAAATACATAAGGTCAATTGGGTCATTTAGTTTTTTCTTGTTGAATTCTCATTCGGTCAGATGAGTCATATCCGAATATCAATAATTTCTGGCGACCACCATCACAAAACTTACCGGAAACAATTGTATGACATGTCGACGGTGACCGATTACCGTCATAACCATTATTTTCATAGCTGTTTTTTTCTAAAAGATAACATGTCTGACCCATGACCCAACCCGACCCGTTTGGTAAACAAATTATGAGATGGTTTAGGTACTGATATGGTGGTGAAACCATGGACTTGGTTAAGGTCGTGAGGTTGTCTATTTGTTAGTCTTGAACAAGGGTAGAGGTTTTAGGGTGGGGATTAGTTTTTCTACACGGGTCATACCTAGGGCTGGCAAAAAATTCAAAAAATCCGATATCCGTCCGAAATATCTGTATTCATATCCGGAAAAAGCGGATATTACCTGTATCCTAAAATTCCGAATACGGATATGGATATAGACGCATCCGTATCTGAAAATATCCTTATCCAAGATAAATTATATATAATATATAATTTTAATATATTTTTAATATATAATTACAAAATATAACACATTTTATATTTATAATAATTTAATTTTTTATAAATATAATTTGGTTTTAGATCTTAGTAGATCACTACTATAATTTAGTGATATTCCCAAATTTTCAGAAAATAAAAAATTAATTTGGTTGGAGATCTTAGTAGATCTTTAATTCAATGATATGTTTATACTAAGTTATCTATAATTATTCCCCTCTTTAACACAACAATCAAGTAGCTCAAGTGGTAGGAGTGTGGCTTTAAGAATCCACAAAGATCGGAGTTGCGCCACCTGGGTTCAAATCCCTTAGCACCCATTTGTTTTGAAAAACAAACGAGGAAGTGGCAGATTCGGATATTTGACTACAATGGGTCAATTGGTCCTCAAAATGGTTATGATATGAATTTCTAGGATATTAATAGGGTCATGCATGACTCCACCCGACATTATCTTTTACGAAAATGAAGACAAAACGACCCTCTTAGAAGTGAACTAAACGAGTGTAGAGTTCCAAATGGTTTTCATGGTACCTTTCTTAGTTCTCAAGATTTAGCTAATCAATATTGATATGTGTTTATATTGTCTTACTTCATGGTGCCATACAATCTTAACTTTGATACATATACTTGTGAAAACATTTACCCGGACAGCAAAATGCATATATTTTGAAGAAAATTCCAAAGAAGAGATGCCAAAACCCTTACAACTTACCTTGAACATCCTACATATGTATCTAGTGAAGATTTAGAAGTAACGAATCATATAGAAACCGGCACTCTTGAGGCAGCTAGAATATGTATAGCGTTCAAATTAGTGTAGTTCAAAGGTGTAAATGATATCGAGTATTATTTCGAATATGCATAATTTATTTTATCGCTATACTACTCCATGTTTATTGTCACTGAATAGCCGTTTTCGAGTTTCGTATCAATTTTCTCATAGCGTCAACAAAAAAGAGTGCAATGGATTAACGAAACATAAACAACACGTTGATTGGGGTACAAAGTTCTTGTGTAGAACTTTTGCCATGTTTATTTTATGAAAACTTGTTTTATGTTTAAATCCCACATCGGTCAAAGTGAAAAACTTTTAATAGCTTATATACCATGATGCATATAGTTCAAGTAGTTTGATATAAGTGTTATGTTGTTAGTTCTAACATGTTGATTTCTATTAATATACAAAATCTATATTAATAGTGTCAACGTTATGAGCTATAAATTATCAGAAGTTCTCAACTTTTTTTCTTTTTTAAGATCGAGAGTTTCTCTTCTTAATGTATTTAACGATGTTGTTAACCCATCATCTTGTATGTATGTTAGTACAAGATTTATCGGTTTCATTGATGACAATTTACAACTCATACAAGCTCCACATTCTGTGTTTTTGCAAGTAGTTTTTGAAAATTAGATAATTTCTCTTCTGAACATACGCATATTGTTCATACATTGTCTTGTTTGATGTTAAATTCTAAATATATTTACTGTCATGTAACTTCTCGACTTTTTGGATTGTACAAGTTTTTGAAAATGGATCATACTACTGTACATTTGTAGTGAGCAACATACAAACCAACAGTAAGGTAATCGTTACCAAGATCATTTTTTACCCTCTACAACCTACAACGAAACACTCCCAATGTTTCTATTCCGATCCGTCCATGGTTGAAAACTGCTATTTGAGTTATACTTGTCCATTGCCATGTAAGCCTAGTTTAGAGGGTCCTTAGACTTGTCGTACAGTCATTTGGTTAAGTACAATGGATCTAATTACCATCTAAATGGTTTCTAAGGTATTCATGGGGCAACTTTACTTGAATTATTTGATTGGGCTAATGGATATTTGGTCTTAAGAGTTTGATTTTGTAACTCGTCTTAGTTTGTGCGTCAAAATGGTATATGCACATAGAGAGAGCAATTTGGTTATGTCGAATTTATAATACCCCCAAAACTATATGGGAATATTACACGCCGTAGACCCTTTCCACAAGGATCTACCAGGCTAAACATCCATAAACAACCAAATGCTTGCCCGACCAGGGTCAAACAATAAAATAATATAGACCGTTATGGTCACTTACACGTGAATACACAGACTGATGAGGTCACACAACCCAATCAACAAAACTGACTTAAACGACATTACCCACACAGGGGTCGAAATACAATACAGTGGAAGACTGAAATCAACTCTGACAACACAACAAAAATCAAACAACTCTCGACTCATGATTAGTATCGCAGCTCGTCATCCTCTTGTGCCAATCCTGTTCGCTCCCCTAAATGCATGTACACGGACGCAAACAGACATCCACCCCGATTACTCGGGGTTAGTAAACTCCTTGTTTTACTAGTGCAAGTATCAAATCATACGAAATGTAACAAGCAAATAATAATCGTGAATCAAATATAATAATCAAGTATCAAAATATTCCCGGGAGGTTTTCACAAGGAAAGATAAGCTATGAAGCATTCGAAAATAAGATTATCATCTCGGGAATTTTTAGATTTTCCAAAACCTTTAAGACCTCAAATCTTGATTCACAAAATCTTTCGAAAAACTTTAGGGTCTTAACCCAAATATTGTTTCATAACTCAGCAGTTTACAATACGGGAAACAATTACTCAAGCTTAGGACTCGGTCCAACATTCATTTTCATAAAACTTTGATTTGAAGAGTATCATGCTCATGACACCGTGATCTACTGTCACGTGTCTCCGTAGGTTCGACAACCCGCACGGACTACACCACGCACAATTAAACAAACATAATCAATTCCAACACCGTGATCCACTGTCACGTGTCTCCGTAGGTTCAACAACCCGCACGGACTATTATCCAGACATAACCAGTTCCGACACCGTGATCCACTGTCACGTGTCTCCGTAGGCTTAACAACCCGCACGGACTATATCAATCACAACAATCACACACACAGTCCTGACACCGTAGTCCACTACCACGTGTCACCGTAAGCCCCGTCGAGCTCACCCGGTTGGACGCACCTCGAAAACTGACCACCTTTTCCGGCCGAGAACCCACCATTAGTCTTCTGTTTCTTAGCTTCCGAAACCGACTCTGATTCCGGGACAGCCATCTCGATCGCCAGGGCGCGATCCTGGTATTCCTTCAAAGTGGCACACATGAGCGGCGCCATACTCTGTCTAATATGCGGCTTCATGCGCATATTGAAGTAACGGATTTTATCAGCCTCCGTTCTCACTTGATCTCTCACGAAACCCAACTGCTGATTGTAAGAAATGATGGCCTGAGAAATAGGCACATCCTGAGGTGTAGCGGTGAAGAACTCTACACTGCGCTCCTTGATGGCGGCGGACAATATTCTCGCTTCCATAGCAGCCCCGAACTCATCCCAAGTGGCCCGACGATCTCTCGGGCGCAACGGCCTCCCACCATTCCGCAGCCTTCCTTATCCAGAGGTACTGGGCAATGTGTACCCTCGTCCTCGGGACAAGCTACGGCATCGAAGGTTACGGATAATCGAAAGAGCCAATTCTCCCATCCGAGGGAGTCGGAAGATCCGGAGAAACGAGGAGGGTGCATCTTAGTTACCGTCTCAAGCCACTTACTAGCCTCCTCTTAGGTGTCGGGGCGGATTCGACGTCCACCCGAGCTATCCGAGTAAGTTGGGCTACCAATCGCTGGCACGGCATTAGCCGGCGTCGGCATTATTACCCGACGGCGAGTGAGAGGCCGAGTCCGCAGGGACCGGGAAAGTGAGCCCTCCTCATTATCGGCACCACGACCACGGCCTCGGCCGCCCCTAGCCGGTCTACCACGACCTCTCAACATCTTCAAGAAGAATAAGAAAAGAACAAGATCGTAAAGATTCACAATTCACAAAGTTGGTAACACAAGCCACGATTTCGAACAATGCAGAAAACGAATTACGAAATATAAAAGTTCGAGGAGACTTACAACACGGGTCGCACGAAAAGACGGTAGCATGATGATATTAGGCTCAACGATCGACTCTAATGATGCAACCGATGCACCCAAATTTCACCGACACCTAGGTATTCAAAACCTAAGCTCGATACCATAATTGTAACATCCCAATTCACAAATGGGACATTACACGCCGTAGAACCCCGTGAGGTCTACCAGCTAACTCGTGACACATGAACCACAATGATAACATGAAAGATGTACCCAAAGAGTAAATAAGGCCGTGGCCTCGGCCAAAACAATTTAACTGAGTACATGAGACATAAGATAAATACCAAAATGTTGCCCACGCAGGGACTTAAACCATGTTCAAAAATAAACCAACTATCTCCAAAGACTCAACAGATGCAATGACAGAAGAAAAATGCGGACTGAGCCACATCATCATCATGCCAACCCATCCTTTGCATGCGCATCCCGTGCACCTCCTCACTGACAAGACTAAATGCATAAGACGCATTTCCCCTATTTAAGGGGTTAGCATTCGAATAGATAGTGCAAGTACATAATTACACAACATTATATACATACACAATTCAACGCAAATAAATCATTAGGAAATTTTTTTTTGAAAGTCAATATTCCGGAATATCACATTAACACCAAAAGATATCAACAAGTTTCCCACATCACAATTATCCACGCTTGGTAACTCGCGACCGTACCCATCGATCGGTCCCCGGAGGTCCGTCGGACCGTCCCTGTGTGAGAAACCACTTCCGCGGCCGTACCCATTAGTATCGGCCCCCAGAGGTCCCGTCGAACCGTCCCTAGGTGGAAGAACATCAACACACGCACTCAATTCCACTTCCATGGCCGTACCCATTAGTATCGGCCCCCAGAGGCCACACGCCATCCCCAGGTGGAAGAGAAACAATCACATTCGTTCAATAACACCATATACATCATTCGCATCAAAATCATATGCACATAACGGAATGTAATACATGTACTTGCCTGATTAATACTACGTGAAGGAAACAGCGAACGGAAGGTTTCGGCCCGAACAACCTTCACAAATCCGATCCTAACACAAATAACGATGAACAACAATTCTTAAAACTACGTAAATGATGGAATACATCCTAGTTCAACCCGCTGAAACCCTTAGTCGAACAAAACTTGGGTATCGTCGACTATAAGTGACGAACAATGGAAAACTTGGAATTTAAAACCACAAATCATCGATAAACTGAAGGGTTACAAGTGCACGATCGAAGTCCAGCGATAACCCAGTAATATTTCGGACTAAAAGAGTCAAATCCCAAGAAATCCCCAAAATTCCCCCAAAATCTCAAAATAAGGGTTTTGGGAAAAGTTACCTTGATTCGGATGGTGGAAAGTGATTAGGAACTTGAAGAATTCGCACAAGGAATGCACGGTGGTAGTGAATGATGATCTACAAAATCGGCCCTAATCCCCGTCTGGAATCGCCAAAGCCGAGAAGAATAGGAAAAGAAGGAAAATGACGAAATTGATCGTCATTCTATTTATATCTAACAGACTTAGCGCACGCTATGCACAAGCATTAGCGTGCGCTAGCGGCATGGCGTAGCAGTCGCCTTCCGACCTCCGTTAGCGTACGCAAGCTAACATGGTTAGCGTGCGCTAGTACTGGGATTAGCGTGCGTTAACGCTGACACAGCGCCTCGGTCCAGCATCAGCATCGAACCCATCATTCGAAATCGCCTGAAATCGATAGCGCACGCTACGAACCGTGTTAGCGTCGCTAACCACACAATGATAGCGCACGCAGTACATCTCGAGTAGCGTGCGCTACTCAGTGCAGCTTCGATACCCATCAGCTGCCAACAGCGCACAAGTGCCGAAAAACGAAGCAAGACCAGAATCCAGAATCATAAACACGTAATAATAAAGACGACAAAGTTGAGCGTTGAAAGAGAATATAATCTCGATCACTAAAGAGTTTGAAACGAAGCAAATAAGGCGAAATCCCCCAAACTTATGAAAATTACAAAAACGGCCCAAATGCCCGAAAAATCGCGATACAACGTCGGATTAACAAACCGAAAGTTCCAACACGACCAACTCAACCATACAAACTTATACGAATCGAGAAACAACGAAAACGAACAAGTTTAACGAGAATCGAACGTACATGCGGCAAGATATAATTCAAAATGAAATTATGCAAAAACACCCTCGATACTCGACCAGACGGAAAAACTCCAAGAACAAAATAGATTCAGAATTCCAAAACAGTGCTAAGCGAGTTGTCTGAAACGAACATACACCAAAAATAGAAATTACCGAAAATAGAAAACACGGATATTACATTATCTCCCCCTAAAAATAAGTTTCGTCCCGAAACTTACAATGCGAACAACTCGGGGTATCTCGACTGCATACTCTCCTCCGTCTCCCATGCGGCTTCCTCGGACCCATGTCTCGACCATTGAACTTTAACCAGAGGGATGGTTTTATGACGAAGTTGCTTCACCCTACGCTCTAAAATCTGAATCGGCCTCTCCTCGATGGTAAGGTCGGGTCCCAATTCGATCTCTCCAAAATCGATAATATGGCTAGGGTCCGATATGTACCTCCTAAGTCGAAACATGAAATACGTTATGAACGTGGCTCGGGGACGGTAGCCCAGCCGATAGGCAAGCTCTCCCACTCTCTCTAAAATCTCAAACGGCCCAATAAACCTCGGACTAAGTTTACCCTTCCTACTAAGCGGTAAACTCCCGTGTCGGCGACACCTTAAGCAAAACATGATCTCCCACCTCAAACTCCAACGGACGGCGACGCGTGTCGGCATAAGACTTCCGCCGACTCGGGCCGTTAACAATCTATTCCGAATCGCAGTAACCTTCTCTCTCGTCTCAACTACCATATCGGGCTCGGTACCAATCAGCTCGGACGCATCGTCCCAACACAACGGCGATCTACACCTCCTCCCATACAACGCCTCAAATGGCGCCATTTTGATCGAGGCGTGCCAACTATTGTTGTACGTGAACTCAATCAACGGCAAGTGCGACTCCCAATCATCCTTCCATTCTAGGGCACGGGCTCTCAACATATCCTCTAACGTCTGGATCGTCCGCTCCGATCGCCCGTCACCGAGGGTGATAAGATGTACCGAGTCTCAACTCGGCACCCAAAGCTCGATGAACGACTGCCAAAAATGTGATACGAACCGGCCATCACGATCCGAAACAATACTCTTAGAGTCCCATGCAATCTCACGACCTCTGCAATAAATACTGCGCTACTCTCCGGGCCCCAAGTGTCCTTAATACCCAGAAAGTGAGCTGATTTGGTCAGTCGATCGACAATAACCCAAATCATGTTCATTCCATTCCGAGTCCTAGGCATATTAGTAATGAAATCCATAGAAATATCCTCCCATTTCCACTCCGGATCGGAAGTGGTCGCAAAACCTCGCGGTCGCTGATGCTCGATCTTAACCTGCTACCAGGTCAAACACTTCGACACAAACTCGCCAACGTCTGTCCTCAATTTACTCCACCAGTAGTTGCTCCTCACATCCTTGTACATTTTATTCGTACCAGGATGTATGGAGTAAGGTGTGGTATGAGCTTCACTCAAGATCTTCCATCTCACCAATATCATTCGGTACACATAGTCCGCCGCGAAATCTCGTAACTCCATCATCTCGAACCACAAATCCAGGGCTTTCCCTGCCTCACATCCTCCCTTAATGGACCAAACACGGATCATCATCTGTTTCGCCTTGATATCATCATCAAGGACGAAGTGATCTCTAATGCACATAATCGCCCTGAACTCTCGAACCCAAACCTCAATATTCGACAAATAAGATCTCGCTGGATCCTACTCTGCGGTGTAAGTACTTCTAACATCTGCAACGCCATCGGCTTACGGCTCAACGCATCCGCCACCACGTTAGCCTTACCGGATGGTAAAGTATCTCGAGGTCGAAATCTTTAATTAGCTCCAACCACCTACGCTGTCTCATATTTAACTCTTTCTCGATCAAGATATACTTCAAACTCTTGTGATCTGTAAAATCTTACACGACCCATAGAGATAATGTCTCCAGATCTTCAAGGCGAAACGACCGCAGCCTAACTCCAAATCGTGTGGGGTAATTCACCTCATAAGGTTTCAATCGGCGGACGCATACGCAATCACTCGTCTCTCTCGCATCAAAACACATCCTAGACCAAGGCCCTAAGCATCACCGTACACTACGAAATCCTCGTTCCCCGAGGCAACGCTAACACGGGTGCGGTAGTCAAACGCCTCTTTAACTCGTCAAAACTGTCCCGCCTGTCTGCAGCCCACTCGAACTTCCGAGTTTTCTGAGCAACCGAGTGAGTGGTCTAGCGATCTTAGAAAATCCCTCCACGAATCTACGGTAATAGCCGGCAAGACCAGAAAACTCCTCACCTCCTTCACATTCTTAGGCGGCTCCCAAGCCATCACCGCTCTATCTTCTCGCGGATCTACCCGAACTCCCTCTCTGAAATCACATGCCCGAGGAACGTCACTTCCTCAAGCCAAAACTCACACTTAGAGAACTTCGCGTACAACCGCTCAGCCCTCAAAGTGTCTAAAACAATCCGAGATGTAAGGCGTGCTCCTCCCGACTCCGTGAATAGATAAGGATATCGTCGATAAAAACGACTACGAATTTGTCCAGATACTCAATAAAAACTTTGTTCATCAACTGCATGAACACTGCTGGGGCATTGGTTAGCCCGAAAGGCATAACCACAAACTCGTAATGGCCATATCTCGTCCGAAAGGCAGCTTTCGGAATATCGACGTCCCGAATCCTCAACAGGTAGTAGCCCGATCGCAAATCAATCTTCGAAAAGACTGTCGCCCCCCGAAGCTGATCAAACAAATCGTCAATCCTGGGCAAAGGGTATTTATTTTTGATGGTTAGCTTGTTTAATTCTCGATAGTCGATGCATAAACGAAGCGATCCATCCTTCTTCTTAACAAAAAGTACAGGCGCACCCCAAGGCGATGCGCTCGGTCGAATATACCCTTTATCTAACAACTCTCCCAACTGATTCTTCAACTCTAGCATCTCTGACGGTGCCATACGGTACGGTGCTCGAGAAATAGGGGCCGCATTCGGCTCAAGGTCAATAGGAAACTCCACCTCTCGATGTGGTGGTAATCCCGACAAGTCATCCGGAAATACATCGGGGTACTCGCTAACAACTGGGATCGACGATATGTCAACCCCACCATCTTCCGCCTGCAGAGCGAAACACCAGTAGCCGACACAACCTTGGTTCAAAAGTTTCATCGCCTTCAAGGCGCTAATCACACTCCGATCTACCCGGCCATACCGACGAGAGTATGCTCGGTGCCGTCCTCGGCAACTATCGTGATGGTACGAGTCCGATAGTTCATGATAGCACCATGACGATCCAACCAATCGTCCCCGAGGATCAAATCCTCACCCTTAAGGTCTATAACAATGAGATTCGAGGGCCAATCCCGGCTCCCGATCCTCACTGGGCAATCCCTAACTTCCCGGTCCCCAACCATACGATCCCCGCTGGGCGTACCCACTACGAACGGCTCACACTCAAACAAGCAGTCAAAACCAATACGACTCACACAATCCGAAGCTATAAAGGAATGGGTCGCACCCGAATCAAAAAGTACTGAAACTGGATGAGAAAGGATCTGAGTGGTACCTGACGCCACCGGAATGTCTGCCTCCTCCGTGCGCCTCATCTGATATAATCGGGGATGGACTGAGCCCGAACTCGACGCTGCGCGGCGATCCGGCTGACTCCGACCTCTACCACGACTCGAACCCTGCGGAACATGAGTAGCTGGTGAGCTGTGATCCCTCTGATCGGCAGTGGTAGTAGTAAATCTAGCGGCCCTGGTGGCCCTCTCACAATGAACTGCTCGATGCCCGGTCTGTCCGCAGGTAAAGCAAGCAACTAACGGAAGTGGGCAATCCTTCACAACGTGCTCGGGCTGACTGCAATTAAAACAAACTCTCCCGCCCGGTGCAACAGATCGAATCAACAGTTACCCGAGATCCACCGGCACGATGAAACGGCCTCTTCCAGTGTAGGAGCGAGCGAGACCTCGAAATCGACCACCTTTTCCGGCCGAGAACCCACCATTAGTCTTGTTTCTTAGCTTCAAACCGACTGATTCCGGGATGCCATCTCGACGCTGTGGCGCGATCCTCGTATTCCTTCAAAGTGGCACACATGAGCGGCGCCATACTGTCTAATATGCGGCTTCATGCGCATATTGAAGTAACGGATTTTATCACCTCCGTTCTCACTTGATCTCTCACGAAACCCAACTTGATTGTAAGAAATGATGGCTCGAGAAATAGGCACATCCCGAGGTGTAGCGGTGAAGAACTCTACAATCTGCGCTCCTTGGGGCGGCGGACAATATTCTGCTTCCATAGCACTTCGAACTCATCCCAAGTGGCCCGACGATCTCTGGGCGCAACGGCCTCCCACCATTCCGCAGCCTTCCTTATCCGTGAGGTACTGGGCAATGTGTACCCTCCGTCCTCGTGACAAGCTACGGCATCGAAGGTTACGGATAATCGAAAGAGCCAATTCTCCCATCCGAGGGAGTCAAGATCCGGAGAAACGAGGAGGGTGCATCTTAGTTACCGTCAAGCCACTTACTAGCCTCCTCTTCCGGTGTCGGGGCGGATTCGACGTCCACCCCGAGCTATCTCGAGTAAGTTGGGCTACCAATCACAAGTACGGCATTAGCCCCGTCGGCATTATTACCCGACGGCACCGAGTGAGAGGCCGAGTCCGCAGAGGACTGGGAAAGTGAGCCCTCCTCATTATCGGCACCACGACCACGGCCTCGGCCGCGTCCCCTAGCCGGTCTACCACGACCTCTCAACATACGAAGAAGAATAAGAAAAGAACAAGATCGAAAGATTCACAATTCACAAAGTTGGTAACACAAGCCACGATTTCGAACAATGCAGAAAACGAATTACGTAAATATAAAAGTTCGAGGAGACTTACACCACGGTCGCACGAAAAGACGGTAGCATGATGATATTAGGCTCAACGACCGACTCTAATGATGCAACCGATGCACCCAAATTTCACCGACAGCCTAGGTATTCAAAACCTAAGCTCGATACCATAATTGTAACATCCCAATTCACAAATGGGACATTACACGCCGTAGAACCCCGTGAGGTCTACCGGGCTAACTCGTGACACATGAACCACAATGATAACATGAAAGATGTACCCAAAGAGTAAATAAGGCCGTGACCTCGGCCAAAACATTTTAACGGAGTACATGAGACATAAGTTAAATACCAAAATGTTGCCCACGCAGGGACTTAAACCATGTTCAAAAATAAACCAACTATCTCCAGACTCAACAGATGCAATGACAGAATGTAAAAATGCGTACTCGAGCCATATCATCATCATGCCAACCCATCCTTTGCATGCGCATCCCGTGCGGCTCCTCACTCGACTAAGACTAAATGCATAAGACGATTTCCCCATTTAAGGGGTTAGCATTCGTATAGCTAGTGCAAGTACATATTAACAAAACTTTTTATACATTCACAATTCTAGGGAAATAATTTATTAGGATATTTTTTTTGAAAGTCAATATTCCTAATATCACATTAACACCAAAACAAGATATCAACAAGTTTCCCACATCACAATTATCCACGCTTGGTAACTCGCGACCGCATCGATGCACGGTCCCCGGAGGTCCCGCGGACCGTCCCTGTGTGAGAAACCACTTCGCGGCCGTACCCATTAGTATCGGCCCCCGCAGGTCCCGTCGAACCGTCCCTAGGTGGAAGAACATCAACACACGCACTCAATTCCACTTCCATGGTCAGTACCCATTAGTATCGGCCCTGAGGCCACACGCCATCCCTGTGGAAGAGAAACAATCACATTCGTTCAATAACACCATATACATCATTCGCATCAAAATCATATGCACATAACGGAATGTAATACATGTACTTGCACGATTAATACTACGTGAAGGAAACAATGAACGGAAGGTTTCGCCCGAACAACCTTCACAAATCCGATCCTAACACAAATAACGATGAACAACAATTCTTAAAACTACGTAAATGATGGAATACATCCTAGTTCAACCCAATAAACCCTTAGTCGAACAAAACTTGGGTATCGACTATAAGTGACGAACAATGGAAAACTTGGAATTTAAAACCACAAATCATCGATAAACCGAAGGGTTACAAGTGCACGATCAAGTCCAGCGATAACCCAAGAATATTTCGAATAAAAGAGTCAAATCCCAAGAAATTCCCAAAATTCCCCAAAATCTCAAAATAAGGGTTTTGGGAAAAGTTACCTTGATTCGGATGGTGGAAAGTGATTAGGAACTTGAAGAATTCGCACAAGGAATGCACGGTGGTAGTGAATGATGATCTACAATAAATCGGCCCTAATCCCCGTCTGGAATCGCTCAAAGCCGAGAAGAATAGGAAAAGAAGGAAAATGACGAAATTGATCGCTTCATTGCCCTATTTATATCTAACAGACTTAGCGCACGCTATGCACAAGCATTAGCGTGCGCTTAGCGGCATGGCGAATACCGCCTTCCGACTCTCCGTTAGCGTACGCAAGCTAACATGGTTAGCGTGCGCTAGTATCGGGATTAGCGTGCGTTACGCCGATTAGCGTCTGTTGCACAGTCGATGCAATCAACCCATCATTCAGCGCACGAAATCGATAGCGCACGCTACGAACCCCGTGTTAGCGTCGCTAACCACACAATGATAGCGCACGCAAGTACATCTGAGTAGCGTGCGCTACTCAGCAGCGATTACGCACGATCCAGCCGCCAACAAGCGCCTGAGTGCGAAAACGGCAAGACCGTAATCCGTAATCATAAACACGTAATAATAAAGACGACAAAGTTGAGCGTTGAAAGAGAATATAATCTCGATCACTAAAGAGTTTGAAAGCGAAGCAAATAAGGCGAAATCCCCAAACTTATGAAAATTACAAAACGGCCCAAATGCCCGAAAATCGCGATACAACGTCGGATTAACAAACCGAAAGTTCCAACACGACCAACTCAACCATACAAACTTATACGAATCGAGAAACAACGAAAACGAACAAGTTTAACGAGAATCGAACGTACATGCGGCAAGATATAATTCAAAATGAAATTATGCAAAAACACCCTCGATACTCGACCAGACGGAAAAACTCCAAGAACAAAATAGATTCAGAATTCCAAAACAGTGCTAAGCGAGTTGTCTGAAACGAACATACACCAAAAATAGAAATTACCGAAAATAGAAAACACGGATATTACATTATCTCCCCCTAAAAATAAGTTTCGTCCCGAAACTTACAATGCGAACAACTCGGGGTATCTCGACTGCATACTCTCCTCCGTCTCCCATGCGGCTTCCTCGGACCCATGTCTCGACCATTGAACTTTAACCAGAGGGATGGTTTTATGAGGAAGTTGCTTCACCCGACGCTCTAAAATCTGAATCGGCCTCTCCTCGATGGTAAGGTCGGGTCCCAATTCGATCTCTCCAAAATCGATAATATGGCTAGGGTCTGATATGTACCTCCTAAGCTGGGAAACATGAAATACGTTATGAACGTGGCTTAGGGACGGCGGTAAGCCTAGCCGATAGGCAAGCTCTCCCACTCTCTCTAAAATCTCAAACGGCCCAATAAACCTCGGACTAAGTTTACCCTTCCGGCCGAAGCGGTAAACTCCCCGTGTCGGCGACACCTTAAGCAAAACATGATCTCCCACCTCAAACTCCAACGGACGGCGACGCGTGTCGGCATAAGACTTCTGCCGACTCTGGGCCGTTAACAATCTATTCCGAATCAGAGTAACCTTCTCTCTCGTCTCAACTACCATATCGGGCTCGGTACCAATCAGCTCGGACGCATCGTCCCAACACAACGGCGATCTACACCTCCTCCCATACAACGCCTCAAATGGCGCCATTTTGATCGAGGCGTGCCAACTATTGTTGTACGTGAACTCAATCAACGGCAAGTGCGACTCCCAATCATCCTTCCATTCTAGGGCACAGGCTCTCAACATATCCTCTAACGTCTGGATCGTCCGCTCGATCGCCGTCGATCGAGGGTGATAAGATGTACCGAGTCTCAACTCGCACCCAAAGCTCGATGAAACACTGCCAAAAATGTGATACGAACCGCCATCACGATCCGAAACAATACTCTTAGGAGTCCCATGCAATCTCACGACCTGCAATAAATACTCGCGCCACTCTCCGGGCCCCAAGTGTCCTTAATACCCAGAAAGTGAGCTGATTTGGTCAGTCGATCGACAATAACCCAAATCATGTTCATTCCATTCCGAGTCCTAGGCATATTAGTAATGAAATCCATAGAAATATCCTCCCATTTCCACTCCGGGATAGGAAGTGGTCGCAAAAACCCTGCGGGTCGCTGATGCTCGATCTTAACCTGCTACCAGGTCAAACACTTCGACACAAACTCGCCAACGTCTGTCCTCAATTTACTCCACCAGTAGTTGCTCCTCACATCCTTGTACATTTTATTCGTACCAGGATGTATGGAGTAAGGTGTGGTATGAGCTTCACTCAAGATCTTCTGTCTCAGCTCAATATCATTCGGTACACATAGTCTGCCGCGAAATCTCAGAACTCCATCATCCTGAACCACAAATCCAGGGGCTTTCCCCTGCCTCACATCCTCCCTTAACTGGACCAAACACGGATCATCATACTGTTTCGCCTTGATATCATCAGTCAAGGACGAAGTGATCTCTAATGCACATAACTGGCCCTGAACTCTCTGAACCCAAACCTCAATATTCTGACAAATAAGATCTCGCTGGATCCTACTCTGCGGTGTAAGTACTTCTAACATCTGCAACGCCATCGGCTTACGGCTCAACGCATCCGCCACCACGTTAGCCTTACCCGGATGGTAAAGTATCTCGAGGTCGAAATCTTTAATTAGCTCCAACCACCTACGCTGTCTCATATTTAACTCTTTCTGACTGAAGATATACTTCAAACTCTTGTGATCTGTAAAAATCTTACACGACGACCCATAGAGATAATGTCTCCAGATCTTCAAGGCGAAAACGACCGCAGCTAACTCCAAATCGTGTGTGGGGTAATTCACCTCATAAGGTTTCAACTGGCGGGACGCATACGCAATCACTCTGTCTCTCTGCATCAAAACACATCCTAGACCAAGGCCCGAAGCATCACTGTACACTACGAAATCCTCGTTCCCCTGAGGCAACGCTAACACGGGTGCGGTAGTCAAACGTCTCTTTAACTCGTCAAAACTGTCCTGCCTGTCTGCAGTCCACTCGAACTTCTGAGTTTTCTGGAGCAACTGAGTGAGTGGTCTAGCGATCTTAGAAAATCCCTCCACGAATCTACGGTAATACCCGGCAAGACCCAGAAAACTCCTCACCTCCTTCACATTCTTAGGCGGCTCCCAAGCCATCACTGCCTCTATCTTCTGCGGATCTACCCGAACTCCCTCTGCTGAAATCACATGCCCGAGGAACGTCACTTCCTCAAGCCAAAACTCACACTTAGAGAACTTTGCGTACAACTGCTCAGCCCTCAAAGTGTCTAAAACAATCCGGAGATGTAAGGCGTGCTCCTCCCGACTCCGTGAATAGATAAGGATATCGTCGATAAAAACGACTACGAATTTGTCCAGATACTCAATAAAAACTTTGTTCATCAACTGCATGAACACTGCTGGGGCATTGGTTAGCCCGAAAGGCATAACCACAAACTCGTAATGGCCATATCGTGTCCGAAGGCGACTTTCGGAATATCGACGTCCGAATCCTCAATCGTAGTAGCCCGATCGCAAATCAATCTTGAAAAGACTGCCCCCTCGTAGCCGATCAAACAAATCGTCAATCCCGGGCAAAGGGTATTTATTTTTGATGGTTAGCTTGTTTAATTCTCGATAGTCGATGCATAAACGAAGCGATCCATCCTTCTTCTTAACAAAAAGTACAGCGCACCCCAAGGCGATGCGCTCGGTCGAATATACCCTTTATCTAACAACTCTCCCAATCGATTCTTCAACTCTAGCATCTCTGACGGTGCCATACGGTGCGGTGCTCGAGAAATAGGGGCCGCATTCGGCTCAAGGTCAATAGGAAACTCCACCTCTCGATGTGGTGGTAATCCCGACAAGTCATCCTAAATACATCGGGTACTCGCTAACAACCGGGATCGACGATATGTCAACCCCACCATCTTCCGCTGCAGAGCGAAACACCGATGGCGACACAACCTTGGTTCAAAAGTTTCATCGCCTTCAAGGCGCTAATCACACTCCCGATCTACCCGGCTTACGGTACGAGAGTATGCTCGGTTCCGTCCTCGGCAACTATCGTGATGGTACGAGTCCGATAGTTCATGATAGCACCATGACGATCCAACCAATCGTCCCCGAGGATCAAATCCTCACCCTTAAGGTCTATAACAATGAGATTTGAGGGCCAATCCCGGCTCCCGATCCTCACTGGGCAATCCCTAACTTCCGGTCCCCAACCATACGATCCCCGGGCGTACCCACTACGAACGGCTCACACTCAAACAAGCGGTCAAAACCAATACGACTCACACAATCCGAAGCTATAAAGGAATGGGTCGCACCGAATCAAAAAGTACCAAACCGGATGAGAAAGGATCTCGAGTGGTACTGACGCCACCGAATGTCTGCCTCCTCCGTGCGCCTCATCGATATAATCGGGGATGGATCGAGCCGAACTCGGCCAAGCGCGGAGATCCGGTGACTCGACCTCTACCACGACTCGAACCTGCGGAACATGAGTAGCCGGTGAGCCGTGATCCCTCGATCGCGGTGGTAGTAGTAAATCTAGCGGCCCTGGTGGCCCTCTCACAATGAATCGCTCGATGCCTTGCCTCGCAGTAAAGCAAGCAACTAACGGAAGTGGGCAATCCTTCACAACGTGCTCGTGGATCGCAATTAAAACAAACTCTCCCGCCCGGTCAACAGATCAACGGAGCAGTTACCCCGAGATCCACCGGCCCGATGAAACGGCCTCTTCCCTGTGTAGGAGCGAAACGAGACCTCGAAATCGACCACCTTTTCCGTGAGAACCCACCATTAGTCTTACGTTTCTTAGCTTCAAACCGACTCGATTCCGGATGACCATCTCGATCGCTGTGGCGCGATCTCGTATTCCTTCAAAGTGGCACACATGAGCGGCGCCATACTCTGTCTAATATGCGGCTTCATGCGCATATTGAAGTAACGGATTTTATCACCTCCGTTCTCACTTGATCTCTCACGAAACCCAATCTGATTGTAAGAAATGATGGCTCGAGAAATAGGCACATCCGAGGTGTAGCGGTGAAGAACTCTACAGTCTGCGCTCCTTGGCGCGGCGGACAATATTCGCTTCAGAGCAGCCCCGAACTCATCCCAAGTGGCCCGACGATCTCTGGGCGCAACGGCCTCCCACCATTCCGCAGCCTTCCTTATCCAGAGGTACTGGGCAATGTGTACCCTCCTGTCCTCGTGACAAGCTACGGCATCGAAGGTTCTGGATAATCAAAGAGCCAATTCTCCCATCCGAGGGAGTCAAGATCCGAGAAACGAGGAGGGTGCATCTTAGTCTGAAGCCACTTACTAGCCTCCTCTTAGGTGTCGGGCGGATTACGCGTCCACCACAGGCTATCTGAGTAAGTTGGGCTACCAACTGCTGAAGTACGGCATTAGCCCCGGCGTCGGCATTATTACCCGACGGCACTGAGTGAGAGGCTGAGTCCGCAGAGGACTGGGAAAGTGAGCCCTCCTCATTATCAGCACCACGACCACGGCCTCGGCCGCGTCCCCTAGCCGGTCTACCACGACCTCTCAACATACTGAAGAAGAATAAGAAAAGAACAAGATCAGAAAGATTCACAATTCACAAAGTTGGTAACACAAGCCACGATTTCTGAACAATGCAGGAAAACGAATTACAGAAATATAAAAGTTCGAGGAGACTTACAGCCACGGGTCGCACGAAAAGACGGTAGCATGATGATATTAGGCTCAACGACTGACTCTAATGATGCAACCGATGCACCCAAATTTCACCGACACCTAGGTATTCAAAACCTAAGCTCGATACCATAATTGTAACATCCCAATTCACAAATGGGACATTACACGCCGTAGAACCCCCGTGATGTCTACCAGGCTAACTCTTGACACAAGAACCACAATTATAACATGAAATATGTACACAAAGAGTAAATAAGGCCGTGGCCTAGGCCAAAACATTTAAAAGGAGAACATTAGACAAAAGTGAAAACCCAAAAAGTTGCCCACGCAGGGGACTTAAACCATGTTCAAAAAGAAACCAACTATCTCCGAAGACTCAACGGATGTAATGACAGCAGAAAAATGCACTGAGCCACATCATCATCATGCCAACCCATCCTTTGCATGCGCATCCCGTGCAGCTCCTCACTGACGATTTGACTAAATGCATAAGACGCATTTCCCCTATTTAAGGGGTTAGCATTCGAATAGATAGTGCAAGTACATAATTACACAACATTATATACATACACAATTCAACGCAAATAAATCATTAGGAAATTTTTTTTTGAAAGTCAATATTCCGGAATATCACATTAACACCAAAACAGTATATCAACAAGTTTCCCACATCACAATTATCCACGCTTGGTAACTCGCGACCGTACCCATCAAGACGGTCCCCGCAGGTCCCGCGGACCGTCCCTGTGAGAAACCACTTCCGCGGCCGTACCCATTAGTATCGGCCCCCGCAGGTCCCGTCGAACCGTCCCTAGGTGGAAGAACATCAACACACGCACTCAATTCCACTTCCATGGCCGTACCCATTAGTATCGGCCCCCAGAGGCCACACGCCATCCCTGTGGAAGAGAAACAATCACATTCGTTCAATAACACCATATACATCATTCGCATCAAAATCATATGCACATAACGGAATGTAATACATGTACTTGCCTGATTAATACTACGTGAAGGAAACAGCGAACGGAAGGTTTCGGCCCGAACAACCTTCACAAATCCGATCCTAACACAAATAACGATGAACAACAATTCTTAAAACTACGTAAATGATGGAATACATCCTAGTTCAACCCGCTGAAACCCTTAGTCGAACAAAACTTGGGTATCGTCGACTATAAGTGACGAACAATGGAAAACTTGGAATTTAAAACCACAAATCATCGATAAACTGAAGGGTTACAAGTGCACGATCGAAGTCCAGCGATAACCCAGTAATATTTCGGACTAAAAGAGTCAAATCCCAAGAAATCCCCAAAATTCCCCCAAAATCTCAAAATAAGGGTTTTGGGAAAAGTTACCTTGATTCGGATGGTGGAAAGTGATTAGGAACTTGAAGAATTCGCACAAGGAATGCACGGTGGTAGTGAATGATGATCTACAGTCGAAATCGGCCCTAATCCCCCGTCTGAATCGCTCAAAGCCGAGAAGAATAGGAAAAGAAGGAAAATGACGAAATTGATCGCTGCCCTATTTATATCTAACAGACTTAGCGCACGCTATGCACAAGCATTAGCGTGCGCTAGCGGGCATGGCGTAATACCGCCTTTCCGACCTCCGTTAGCGTACGCAAGCTAACATGGTTAGCGTGCGCTAGTACTGGGATTAGCGTGCGTTAACGGCACGCCGATTAGCGATGCCGCTCGGTCCAAGACTAAAGTATCAACCCATCGTCCGAAATCGCTCAAATCGATAGCGCACGCTACGAACCTGTGTTAGCGACGCTAACCACACAATGATAGCGCACGCAGTACATCCCGAGTAGCGTGCGCTACTCGAGCCAGCTTCGCATACCATGCCGCCAACAAGCACAAGTGCCGAAAAACGAAGCAAGACCGTAATCCGTAATCATAAACACGTAATAATAAAGACGACAAAGTTGAGCGTTGAAAGAGAATATAATCTCGATCACTAAAGAGTTTGAAACGAAGCAAATAAGGCGAAATCCCCAAACTTATGAAAATTACAAAACGGCCCAAATGCCCGAAAATCGCGATACAACGCTTCTGATTAACAAACCGAAAGTTCCAACACGACCAACTCAACCATACAAACTTATACGAATCGAGAAACAACGAAAACGAACAAGTTTAACGAGAATCGAACGTACATGCGGCAAGATATAATTCAAAATGAAATTATGCAAAAACACCCTCGATACTCGACTGATTTTAAAACTCCAAGAACAAAATAGATTCGAATTCCAAAACAAGGCTAAGCGAGTTGTCTCAAACGAACATACACCAAAAATAGAAATTACCGAAAATAGAAAACACGGATATTACATTATCTCCCTAAAATAAGTTTCGTCCCGAAACTTACAATGCGAACAACTCGGGTATCTCGACCGCATACTCTCCTCCGTCTCCCATGCGCCTTCCTCGGACCCATGTCTCGACCATTGAACTTTAACCGGAGGGATGGTTTTATGACGAAGTTGCTTCACCCGACGCTCTAAAATCAATCGGCCTCTCCTCGATGGTAAGGTCGGGTCCCACCCGATCTCTCCAAAATCGATAATATGGCTAGGGTCCGATATGTACCTCCTAAGTCGGGAAACATGAAATACGTTATGAACGTGGCTCGTGACGGCGGTAAGCCTAGCCGATAGGCAAGCTCTCCCACTCTCTCTAAAATCTCAAACGGCCCAATAAACCTCGGACTAAGTTTACCCTTCCTACCAAGCGGTAAACTCCCGTGTCAGCGACACCTTAAGCAAAACATGATCTCCCACCTCAAACTCCAACGGACGGCGACGCGTGTCGGCATAAGACTTCGCCGACTGGGCCGTTAACAATCTATTCGAATCGAGTAACCTTCTCTCTCGTCTCAACTACCATATCGGGCTCGGTACTAATCAGCTCGGACGCATCGTCCCAACACAACGGCGATCTACACCTCCTCCCATACAACGCCTCAAATGGCGCCATTTTGATCGAGGCGTGCCAACTATTGTTGTACGTGAACTCAATCAACGGCAAGTGCGACTCCCAATCATCCTTCCATTCTAGGGCATGTGCTCTCAACATATCCTCTAACGTCTGATCGTCCGCTCCGATCGCCCATCACCGAGGGTGATAAGATGTACCGAGTCTCAACTCGCACCCAAAGCTCGATGAACACCGCCAAAAATGTGATACGAACTGCCATCACGATCCGAAACAATACTCTTAGGAGTCCCATGCAATCTCACGACCTCCGCAATAAATACTCGCGCCGATCTCTCCGGCCCCAAGTGTCCTTAATACCCAGAAAGTGAGCTGATTTGGTCACTGATCGACAATAACCCAAATCATGTTCATTCCATTCCGAGTCCTAGGCATATTAGTAATGAAATCCATAGAAATATCCTCCCATTTCCACTCCGGATAGAAGTGGTCGCAAAACTCGCGGGTCGCCGATGCTCGATCTTAACTCGCTACTGTGTCAAACACTTCGACACAAACTCGCCAACGTCTGTCCTCAATTTACTCCACCAAAGAGTTGCTCCTCACATCCTTGTACATTTTATTCGTACAGGATGTATGGAGTAAGGTGTGGTATGAGCTTCACTCAAGATCTTCTCGTCTCACCAATATCATTCGGTGCACACATAGTCTCGCGAAATCTCGTAACTCCATCATCTCGAACCACAAATCCAGGGGCTTTCCCCGCCTCACATCCTCCCTTAATCGACCAAACACGGATCATCATATCAAGCTTTCGCCTTGATATCATCACCAAGGACGAAGTGATCTCTAATGCACATAATCGGCCCCGAACTCTCTCGAACCCAAACCTCAATATTCGACAAATAAGATCTCGCCGGATCCTACTCTGCGGTGTAAGTACTTCTAACATCTGCAACGCCATCGGCTTACGGCTCAACGCATCCGCCACCACGTTAGCCTTACCCGGATGGTAAAGTATCTCGAGGTCGAAATCTTTAATTAGCTCCAACCACCTACGCTGTCTCATATTTAACTCTTTCGATCAAGATATACTTCAAACTCTTGTGATCTCGTAAAATCTTACACGACGACCCATAGAGATAATGTCTCCGCATCTTCAAGGCGAAAACGACCGCAGCCTAACTCCAAATCGTGTGTGGGGTAATTCACCTCATAAGGTTTCAATCAAGTGACGCATACGCAATCACTGTCTCTCTCGCATCAAAACACATCCTAGACCAAGGCCCGAAGCATCACCGTACACTACGAAATCCTCGTTCCCCGAGGCAACGCTAACACGGTGCGGTAGTCAAACGTCTCTTTAACTCGTCAAAACTGCCCCGCTCGTCTCACCCACTCGAACTTCGAAGCTCGGAGCAACCGAGTGAGTGGTCTAGCGATCTTAGAAAATCCTCCACGAATCTACGGTAATAGCCGGCAAGACCCGTAAAACTCCTCACCTCCTTCACATTCTTAGGCGGCTCCCAAGCCATCACCGCTCTATCTTCTCGCGGATCTACCCGAACTCCCTCTCAAATCACATGCCCGAGGAACGCTACTTCCTCAAGCCAAAACTCACACTTAGAGAACTTTGCGTACAACCGCTCAGCCCTCAAAGTGTCTAAAACAATCCGGAGATGTAAGGCGTGCTCCTCCCGACTCCGTGAATAGATAAGGATATCGTCGATAAAACGACTACGAATTTGTCCAGATACTCAATAAAAACTTTGTTCATCAACCGCATGAACATCGCTGGGCATTAGTTAGCCCGAAAGGCATAACCACAAACTCGTAATGGCCATATCTCGTCCGAAAGGCGCTTTTCGAATATCGACGCCCCGAATCCTCAATCGTAGTAGCCCGATCGCAAATCAATCTTCAAAAGACCGCCGCCTCGTAGCCGATCAAACAAATCGTCAATCCCGGGCAAAGGGTATTTATTTTTGATGGTTAGCTTGTTTAATTCTCGATAGTCGATGCATAAACGGCGATCCATCCTTCTTCTTAACAAAAGTACAAAGCGCACCCCAAGGCGATGCGCTCGGTCGAATATACCCTTTATCTAACAACTCTCCCAATCGATTCTTCAACTCTAGATCTCCGACGGTGCCATACGGTACGGTGCTCGAGAAATAGGGGCCGCATTCGGCTCAAGGTCAATAGGAAACTCCACCTCTCGATGTGGTGGTAATCCCGACAAGTCATCCTAAATACATCGGGTACTCGCTAACAACGGGATCGACGATATGTCAACCCCACCATCTTCCGCCCGCAGAGCGAAACACCGAGCCGACACAACCTTGGTTCAAAAGTTTCATCGCCTTCAAGGCGCTAATCACACTCCCGATCTACCTGCTTACAGCCGACGAGAGTATGCTCGGTGCCGTCCTCGGCAACTATCGTGATGGTACGAGTCCGATAGTTCATGATAGCACCATGACGATCCAACCAATCGTCCCCGAGGATCAAATCCTCACCCTTAAGGTCTATAACAATGAGATTTGAGGGCCAATCCCGGCTCCCGATCCTCACTGGGCAATCCCTAACTTCCCGGTCCCCAACCATACGATCCCCGCTGGGCGTACCCACTACGAACGGCTCACACTCAAACAAGCGGTCAAAACCAATACGACTCACACAATCCGAAGCTATAAAGGAATGGGTCGCACCCGAATCAAAAAGTACCAAACTGATGAGAAAGGATCTCGAGTGGTACCGACGCCACCGAATGTCTGCCTCCTCCGTGCGCCTCATCCGATATAATCGGGATGGACGAGCCCGAACTCGACGCCGCGGAGATCCGCCGACTCCGACCTCTACCACGACTCGAACCTGCGAACATGAGTAGCCGGTGAGCCGTGATCCTCCGATCGGCGGTGGTAGTAGTAAATCTAGCGGCCCCGTGGCCCTCTCACAATGAATCGCCGATGCCCGGCCTCGTCTGCAGTAAAGCAAGCAACTAACGGAAGTGGGCAATCCTTCACAACGTGCTCTTGCTGACTGCAATTAAAACAAACTCTCCCGCCTTGCAACAGATCGAATCAACGGTTACCCCGAGATCCACCGGCCCGATGAAACGGCCTCTTCCTGTGTGTAGGAGCGTAACGAGACCTCAAAATCGACCACCTTTTCCGGCCGAGAACCCACCATTAGTCTTCTGCTTAGCTTCAAACCGACTCGATTCCGGATGGCCATCTCGATCGCTGTGGCGCGATCTCGGTATTCCTTCAAAGTGGCACACATGAGCGGCGCCATACTGCCTAATATGCGGCTTCATGCGCATATTGAAGTAACGGATTTTATCACCTCCGTTCTCACTTGATCTCTCACGAAACCCAATCCGATTGTAAGAAATGATGGCTCGAGAAATAGGCACATCCCGAGGTGTAGCGGTGAAGAACTCTACACTGCGCTCCTTGATCAAGCGGCGGACAATATTCTCGCTTCGAGCAGCCCGAACTCATCCCAAGTGGCCCGACGATCTCTCGGGCGCAACGGCCTCCCACCATTCCGCAGCCTTCCTTATCCGTGAGGTACGGGCAATGTGTACCTCCGTCCTCGTGACAAGCTACGGCATCAAGGTTACTGATAATCGAAAGAGCCAATTCTCCCATCCGAGGGAGTCAAGATCCGAGAAACGAGGAGGGTGCATCTTAGTTACCGTCAAGCCACTTACTAGCCTCCTCTTCCGGTGTCGGGGCGGATTCTCGACGCCCACCCCGAGCTATCTCGAGTAAGTTGGGCTACCAATCGCTGGCACGGCATTAGCCCCGGCCGGCATTATTACCCGACGGCACCGAGTGAGAGGCCGAGTCCGCAGAGGATCGGGAAAGTGAGCCCTCCTCATTATCGACCACGACCACGGCCTCGGCGTCCCCTAGCCGGTCTACCACGACCTCTCAACATACCGAAGAAGAATAAGAAAAGAACAAGATCGTAAAGATTCACAATTCACAAAGTTGGTAACACAAGCCACGATTTCGAACAATGCAGAAAACGAATTACGTAAATATAAAAGTTCGAGGAGACTTACAACACGGGTCGCACGAAAAGACGGTAGCATGATGATATTAGGCTCAACGACCGACTCTAATGATGCAACCGATGCACCTAAATTTCACCGACACCTAGGTATTCAAAACCTAAGCTCGATACCATAATTGTAACATCCCAATTCACAAATGGGACATTACACGCCGTAGAACCCCGTGAGGTCTACTGTGCTAACTCGTGACACATGAACCACAATGATAACATGAAAGATGTACCCAAAGAGTAATAAGGCCGTGGCCTCAAAACATTTTAACGGAGTACATGAGACATAAGTTAAATACCAAAATGTTGCCCACGCAGGGACTTAAACCATGTTCAAAAATAAACCAACTATCTCCAGACTCAACAGATGCAATGACAGTAATGTAAAATGCGACTGAGCCACATCATCATCATGCCAACCCATCCTTTGCATGCGCATCCCGTGCCGCCTCCTCACTGACCAAGACTAAATGCATAAGACGCATTTCCCCCATTTAAGGGGTTAGCATTCGAATAGCTAGTGCAAGTACATAATTACACAACATTATATACATACACAATTCAACGCAAATAAATCATTAGGAATTTTTTTTTTGAAAGTCAATATTCCGGAATATCACATTAACACCAAAACAGTATATCAACAAGTTTCCCACATCACAATTATCCACGCTTGGTAACTCGCGACCGTACCCATCAGTATCGGTCCCCAGAGGTCCCGTCGGACCGTCCCCAGGTGAGAAACCACTTCCGCGGCCGTACCCATTAGTATCGGCCCCCAGAGGTCCCGTCGAACCGTCCCTAGGTGGAAGAACATCAACACACGCACTCAATTCCACTTCCATGGCCGTACCCATTAGTATCGGCCCCCAGAGGCCACACGCCATCCCCAGGTGGAAGAGAAACAATCACATTCGTTCAATAACACCATATACATCATTCGCATCAAAATCATATGCACATAACGGAATGTAATACATGTACTTGCCTGATTAATACTACGTGAAGGAAACAGCGAACGGAAGGTTTCGGCCCGAACAACCTTCACAAATCCGATCCTAACACAAATAACGATGAACAACAATTCTTAAAACTACGTAAATGATGGAATACATCCTAGTTCAACCCGCTGAAACCCTTAGTCGAACAAAACTTGGGTATCGTCGACTATAAGTGACGAACAATGGAAAACTTGGAATTTAAAACCACAAATCATCGATAAACTGAAGGGTTACAAGTGCACGATCAAGTCCAAATGATAACCCAGTAATATTTCGGAATAAAAGAGTCAAATCCCAAGAAATCCCCAAAATTCCCCCAAAATCTCAAAATAAGGGTTTTGGGAAAAGTTACCTTGATTCGGATGGTGGAAAGTGATTAGGAACTTGAAGAATTCGCACAAGGAATGCACGGTGGTAGTGAATGATGATCTACAATAAATCGGCCCTAATCCCCGTCTGGAATCGCTCAAAGCCGAGAAGAATAGGAAAAGAAGGAAAATGACGAAATTGATCGGCCGCCCTATTTATATCTAATAGACTTAGCGCACGCTATGCACAAGCATTAGCGTGCGCTTAGCGGGCATGGCGTAATACCGCCTTTCCGACCTCCGTTAGCGTACGCAAGCTAACATGGTTAGCGTGCGCTAGTACTGGGATTAGCGTGGCACGCCGATTAGCGTCTGATGCACGTCGGTCCAAGCATCAAAGCATCAACCCATCATTCAAATCGCCTGAAATCGATAGCGCACGCCATTTAACCCGTGTTAGCGACGCTAACCACACAATGATAGCGCACGCAGTACATCCCGAGTAGCGGCGCTACTCAGTAAAGCAGCTTCGCATACCATCAGCCGCCAACAGACAAGTGCCGAAAACGGCAAGACCAGAATCCAGAATCATAAACACGTAATAATAAAGACGACAAAGTTGAGCGTTGAAAGAGAATATAATCTCGATCACTAAAGAGTTTGAAACGAAGCAAATAAGGCGAAATCCCCCAAACTTATGAAAATTACAAAAACGGCCCAAATGCCCGAAAAATCGCGATACAACGTCGGATTAACAAACCGAAAGTTCCAACACGACCAACTCAACCATACAAACTTATACGAATCGAGAAACAACGAAAACGAACAAGTTTAACGAGAATCGAACGTACATGCGGCAAGATATAATTCAAAATGAAATTATGCAAAAACACCCTCGATACTCGACCAGACGGAAAAACTCCAAGAACAAAATAGATTCAGAATTCCAAAACAGTGCTAAGCAAGTTGTCTGAAACGAACATACACCAAAAATAGAAATTACCGAAAATAGAAAACACGGATATTACACCCGGTTGGACGCACTGTGTCCGAAACTCATGGTCCACTGCCATGCGTTATCGTAGGCCTCGTCAGACCAGCACGATTGGACCTCAGTACCTCACTAAGTTCTGACCCCGTAGTCCACTGCCACGAATCCTCGTAGGTCCCGTCGAACCAACACGAGTGAACTTAGCGGTCACACACATATTCACATTCACATTCACATTACATTCAACAATGAGCACAATTAATCAATCACATTGATCACCACAAAATCGTACATCGCACGCACATAACACAACCTCAACACTCGCAACCACTATCATCAATCAACGACACTTAACCAACATAACACACGTTCGGTGCACAATACATTGCACAACCACGTGTACAACCATCTCATATGTACATCGCAATCCTGCACAAATGGCACAACGCCTAACACGTATGCCAATATAACACTATTATCACAAAGCCTTCAAATTGCGGAAAACACAACCAACTCAAACGGAACATATTTACGAAGGCAAGCAAAATCATCATAAATCTCATACGTGATTACTAGTCGCAAGATAGAAGTCGTATAGTAAGATACTTGCCTTAATAACCGCTACCAAACGCTCCGAAGAACATGGTTCGACCGGGAAGCACGGACCCCGAAGAAGACAACGAACGGAAGGGTTCAACTTGGTTTCTTCGCATGAAACTCGACCCTAACAACATATAATTAATAAATCATCGATCATACGAGGAAGAATAATCGTAGAACGCCCGAAAACCCCTCTATGACATTTTACCGGACACCTTCAAGGCGTCGATCAAGAACTCGATCAAAATAACGAATCGATACGATCCAACCATGGAATAACAAGGGAAATGATATAATACATCTAAATAATCATCAATCCATCACAATCCTAAGTTAAATCGGATAAAACGGACGAAATCGAACAAAATACCCAAAATCCCCAAAATTAGATTTCTAGAAAATCTGACCTGATTCGCTCGATCAAAGGATGTTATAGGATGGATGATTGATGATATGAACCTCAAAACTTCATGGATTCATTGTATAACAACATGCCTCCATGATTGACCAAGCTCCAGCCGTGGAAGGGAAGAAAACGAGTGAGAAAATGGGTGAGAAAACGCTCATTGGCCTTAAATAGCCGATCGCACAAAGGTGCCGCAGCCCACCTAAGTGTGCCGTGGCACGGGGCCGAATCGCCCTGATCGATCGGCGGCCGCGGCTCACGGACAGCCGCCGCCAAAGCTGGAAAATGAGTGTCTGAGCTATTTCGACCATAACTCTCTCGTCCGGACTCCGATTGACTCAACGTTTGAACCATTGGAAAGCTGAATTGATGCTCTATAATATTGAAAAGATTCAAAATCTTTGGAGTTTCCAAGAATTTATGGTGATTTTACAAAGTCGAACTCATACTCAGAAAAGTCGTTTAATAACACTGAACTCAAGAAAACGACACCGAAACCCGAACCTGAATATGAATCGAATATACGGTTATGAAGTACTCGCAAAGAAGAATCTAAGAGCTAAGAGAACACATGATTCCGACCATCCGAAGGCTCGAAATTCAACAACGGAAGGTAATTACTCCAAACTTTGGGAAATTACGAAAATGGCCCAAAACGTCCGAAAATCACGATACGTGATCGAATAATCAAACCGAAGTTCACAATACGTCTAACAAAGTTAAACGGACTTAAGGGAAACTCGAAACAGTAATTTCGGACGAGATTCACAAGAATCGAACTCGGGTGTGGAAAAGTCGTTAAGAAACACGGGACTCAACAAAACAATACCGAAACGAACTCGGATGATAAAAAGTGCAGAATTAATCATTCTCAGAATGCTGAAACGGTCCCAAGAGAGTCATCAAAATGGACCTCCGCTGAAAAAAACAATTACCAGAAATCCGAAATTGCGGATATTACAGAATTGGTATATGAAGGTCTCTTGAGCAAGTTTTTTTTTTTTTTTTTAAAAAGTCATAAGCTTACTATCATCACTTGGCCTTCTCGTTTGACCGGTTGAACCGGCTGGTATGGAGTAAACCTTGCGGACATATTTAACGCTATTCATTGATGTAAGGAAAAATAGTTGTCTGTGTTGGGAAAATGGCCTCAAAGATCCCCAACAACCCTCCCAAAGAACAATAATAGAGAAAAACAATTAACACAAGAATATACGTGGAAACTCCAAAACCGGAAAAAAACCACGGGCCTCTAGAGAGAAAAACTCCACTATATGACAAATTTCTACAATCACACAGTATTTCTCTCCCTCTCGACTCCCAACCCCTACACTATTACAAGCCTTTGAAAATCTCTCACCCCTCTAAAATAAAGAGCAAGGAATTTCAAAGTAGAAGTAATCACAAGACTAAAGAGTAGTGATTGGTGCATTTGTATCAAAGACCTTGGAACCCCTTATATAGCCTAAGAGTCTCCACCTACTTTGATAGCAAAACCAATGTGGGACAAAATCCCCACTTTCATTTTTTAACAACTATTCCAACAATCTCCATTTTGTTAAAACATGAAAGAAAACACCATTGTCTTCATCGACAATCATGATTCTTAACACAAAGAACCATCATCCTCAAAAGAGAATAACCTACTCTACCATATGAGTAGAACACTTAGAATAAACCATTCTAAGAATTTTCAACTCGGCACATGTCGAAAAACTTACTGAAAGGTTTATGGTACAACTTCCCTGTTGGCCACCCGGAAGTTCATCAGCCCTTGACATCAATCTTCACCACACATCTTGCATCAATGCCAACCCAATGCCTATGTGTAAATCCGTGAACCCGCTAACAAAAGGATACATCCCTTTCCATGGTAACGGGCATACCATGGGGATGCCAAATTCTGAAAAGAATTCTTCACCGTCAGTGACGATGGAGACATTGTTATCAGAATTGGAGCACTTTGCCGAATCCGCTCCACCTGGACAATTTCTCTTGACATGCCCAGACTGTCCACACTTCCAGCACGTTGGATACCTCGAAGAGTTTTTCTTCTTCCCAGTCCCACATATCAAAACCGCACCTTCTGATGAAGTATAGCTGATACCTGCCAGTCTTTTCTCCTCGGAAAGGAGTTTGCTAGTAACATCTTCATACTTCAGGGTCTCTTTCCTGTACATTAGAATAGGCTTCATATGCTCATAAGAAGATGGTAAAGATAATATGAGCCTCAACGCTTTATCCTCATCTTCAACCTTCACTCCAATAGCTTCCAGTTCTGAGACGATACCGTTAAGAACACTTAGATGATATTGTAACACCCCCAAATCCTATTGGGTTATTACAGTGCCGTGGACCCCACGCCAGGAGATCCACCAGGCGAACATGACTAATATACATTAAATTAAACAACAAGGGAAAATCATAGTCCCTACCATGATATCCGACACAATATTCCGATAAGGAATTTCAACGACAACGATAGGCCTACATGGCCAAAAATAAAATACAACAACATCCACGAGCATCTGCTCGGGTAATACATAATGACAATGACTGACAAACTGGAGAACACTCCAACTGACTCACCAACGTGAACAACTCAGACTAGAATCGCTCGAATACCTCGTCGCCATCATCATGCCCTTGTGTCTCAACTCTCTCCTCGAAAGCACCTAAAACATGAAAACATGTTCCGACCCCACGGGGTCAGTCATCCAGATAATGAACATCAAATACATGTATAACATGATATGCATCCAAGGCAGAATGAAACGGTACAATGATAATAATAATACGAGATGCTCACAAACCAATGTAAGAACCGAGCATTCGTGAAACACTATGCCCACGGCATACTATTAATACCTGCTCGACAGGTTAGAACGTAAGTGCCCAACGGCGAATCATAATCACAGAGTACCACAATGAATTACACAACATGAACCAAACCAGAACTGAATTAAATATGAATCACAATGCCCGAAGGCTCCAATGAAATTATCGAGACAATCACAAAGGCCTGAAATCCACTCAGCCAAAGCTGTCGAATATCACAATCACATGAAACCGGAATAGCCCGAAGCTATAGTTAATGAGGGCTAATAAGGTCATAACCACGACCGTGACCTACTGAGCTGTAGGTGTTGGGAAGCCAACCGCGAAGGTTCAAGCCCCAAGCTTACCCATAAGATCATAAATACGACCGTGATCTATTGAGTTGTAGGTGTTGGGAAGCCAACCGCGAAGGTTCAAGCCCCAAACTTACCCATAATAAGGTCATAAACGCGACCGTGACCTACTGAGCTGTAGGTGTTGGGAAGCCAACCGCGAAGGTTCAAGCCCCAAGCTTACCCATAAGATCATAAACACGACCGTGACCTACTGAGTTGTAGGTGTTGGGAAGCCAACCGCGAAGGTTCAATCCCCAAACTTACCCATAATAAGCACTAGCCGAGACTAGCCTCAAAAATATAATTAATCACAAACGGCAATGATCCGAAGATTACCAAATTCACGAGAATGATAGTGTGCTGCCTTGAGTCGGCCAACACGATAATGATGACTCACGGATGGGCACCGTCCACGGCAGTCCCGATTCAAATACTTCGATTACCTTAGAATGGTCAATCAATAACAACGACACAACGGATGGGAACTATGCTCGACAACCCCAATTCAATACCTCGATTGCCTTAGAATGGCCAACCGATAACAATGATGCAGCGGATGATTCAATACCTCGATTGCCTTAAAACGGTCAATCGATAACAATGATACAATGAATGATTGAGTATCTCGATTGCCTTAGAATGGCCAATCGATAACAATGATACGATGAATGATTGAACACTTCGATTTGCCTGAGAACGGCCAATCGATAACAATGATATGATGAATGATTGAACACTTCGATTTGCCTGAGAACGGCAAATAGATAACAATGATATGATGAATGATTGAACACTTCGATTTGCCTGAGAACGGCCAATCGATAACAATGATATGATGAATGATTGAACACTTCGATTTGCCTGAGAACGGCCAATCGATAACAATTATATGATGAATGATTGAACACTTCGATTTGCCTGAGAACGGCCAATCGATAACAATGATATGATGAATGATTGAACACTTCGATTTGCCTGAGAATGGTCAATCGATAATAATGATACGAAGGATGCCTCGGCACTTGTAATCGGTTACTGACAACGAAGAAGAGAAATTAATACGTCAACGCCTTTAATCGGCCAAAACAACTTCAAGGACAAAACTCCAACATTAATAGCAATGATTACAACGACGTCTTAAATCGATATTAATATCAACAACAACGATCGATACATCGATACCGCGAACCGGTGATCGATAATAACATTAACAACGAGTATCACAATGCCTTGAACCGGCCATTAACGAACAATAAAAACATTTGGCATAATTGCCGAAAGGTATCACATCGAACGATCTCTTAATATCAATGAATTCATGAAGAGACTAAGTCTCGGAATGATACAACACATTCATACACATATATGATAACATTAATCTCATTGACTAGTACAAGTATAAAACTTGCCTCAACCGAAGGCGATGAAACCCTTCCACGAACAACGAACGGCGTCCTCCGATAAACACAAGTACTCGAACAACCTTGAATGAAATACAATTCATTCAATAACACAATATCAATCGAAACCAACATAACGACCGAAAGAAACTCTTTGAGGCATTTAATCGAACACTAAATGTTCAAAGTTCCTCAAGAGCCTAAGAATCATAAATCGGGTTGAACGAATCGAAAATATGGATATACAATCCATATAACACGATTAATAATGTTTACTAACATCAACCGATTCATCAAAATCGGACTAGAATCGAAATCAAGAATAAATTCCCCAAAAAGTCAACTTGGAGGAAACTCAAGAAATATACCTTGATTCGACGAAGAACACGGATTGGATGATGATATAATCAACAAGAATCTTCCAAAACGTCTTGAAATTGATTAGAATCGGCCAAGAACTCGATTTACCGAGCCTCCCGTCGCCAGCCGCCGAAAAAAGAAGAAAAACGAGTGAAAAGTGAAGTCTGGCCGAGCCCAGGCTATATATAGCAGTAGGTTACGGCCAGAATCGGCAGTTGCCTTACGGCCGTAACCGAATTCGCCCAAACTCGACTCAAGACATGCCGATCGCTACGGCCAGAATCGACAGTACTTACGGCCGTAACTCGCACTTACGGCCATACACGACAGTCCTTACGGCCAGAATCGCATTCGCCGTGAAGTCCGCTCGGCACCCGCAGACGGCCAGAACTCCGGACCTTACGGCCAGAATCGCATTCTTCAGCCATGCCTCGCGAGCACGCACGCCAGAATCGCACCTTACGACCGTAACTCGCTGCCAAAGCCAAAGCTCCGGCCGTGGCCACTCTGACGGCCTGACGACCCCGAAACCCGAACCTAAATATGAATCGAAGATACGGTTACGACGTACTCGCAAAGACGAATCTAAGTGCTAAGAGAAAACACGATTCCGACCACCCGAAGGCTCGAAATTCGACAACAAAAGTAATTACCCCAAACTTTGGGAAATTACGAAAATGGCCCAAAACGTCCGAAATACACGATACACGATCGAAAAACCAAGCCAAAGCTCACAATATGAATAATAACATTAAATGAACTTGCGAGAAACTCGAAACAACAGTTTCGGACGAGATTCGCAAGAATCGAACTCATGTGCGGAAAAGCCGCTTAAGAATACGGAACTCAACAAAATGATACCGAAACGAACTCGGATGACAAAAAGTGCAGAATTAAATATTCTCAGAATGACGATACGGTCATGGGCGAGTCATCAGAATGGACTTCTGCCAAAAAAGAAAATTATCAAAAAATCGAAATTACGGGTATTACATACTACCCTCCTTAAAAGAATTTTCGTCCCGAAACTTAAAACAAGTAGGGTGAAGCAATATCCCGTCATGAAAAATCAACGAGATCCACAAGAACCAAAAACTCACTTCTCATCGGCATCGGACGCCCAAGTTCTCATGACTTGACGCCTCGAATCACAATGAACGAGAATGATCACAATGAATGATAATGAATCGAAATCCAACAAGGACCAAGAATGACTCACCAGGGTGAAATGATAACGTAATGAGTGATAGCTCAAATGAGATGATTGGAACCATTGTTCCCCGTGAAGTGAATGATTAGTTTGATAATTATAAGTCTCAACGTGATTGATATATGATGAATGAATTATATGAATGAATGAATTACAATGAAATGAATGATTATTATATTTTTCAATGAAAATGACGTTACCGATCGGCAGCTGAGAAATTTAAATATTGGAAAATAATATTCATCAACTTGCATTATTTTTTTCTATTACCTTATACCAATTTTGATATAACGGACTTACAAACAGGATCTCTTGAGACTAATTTTTCATGACTATAACGTTCCCGTTCATCCTTAAATTGTATCCACAAAGCCATTAGTTCACGATGAACGTATCCACTCAGATGTGCATCAAGAATCTGTTGAATATCATGATCCATAGATTCCTTACTCAATCCATCATTGATAAATGCTAATTTATCTTCTCGATTTTTGGATACAAACCCTACAGATTTGCATCGTGTGTCACATATCCACCGAGCACATTTATAGCATCCACCTAATCTTTTTGCTCTCCGTTTCTTTGCAAAACTACTCTTACATGTACCTGGCATGTACTTTAATGAATTTGAAAATTCGCTAGATAATCGAACTTGTGCTTCGATCAACCATCGAATATCTTCTGGGATGCCATTTCTCATTAGCACCCTTAATCTTTTGAGTCGAGATCGATAAATTATTTTTATGATATTCACTGGAAGAGATGGGTAATATTTACGAAGATTCGAAAGCATTGATTTCATTATGATATTCAGACCCTCGGTATGGGTGAATTTTGTGAATACAATGATAATCTATTTATAGATTGGAATTACGCGTATGAGATTTGACTCCGCGTCCTAAAGCGTATGAACTACGACTCTATATTTGAATAATGGACATAATATGACATGTGGGAGCAACGACTCCATGTTGATAATGATGTGCAATAATGGCACCGAAAGATGATGTGATATGCTGATAAAATATCTATATAGTGATATAGACACATCGTCTTCAAATATTTGTTCTCGATTAATGTCATTACTAGCCAATATTGGGAATAAATCCCTAATAAATTTGGAATATATTAAGGGGTAGTATGGGCCCACTTCCTCTACATGTGAACTACTAGATATTATGGATCCACTAGATAGTCACATGTTTATATAACTTGTAATCAGAAATTTATGAGATGATTTGCTCACGGTTTGAGCATATATTCCATATCAGATTGAGCTAGTAATATATTCCAAATAAACTTGAATAGATCCCAGAAAGGATCAAAATATGCGCATACAAGTGGGATATCAATTGGCATATTATTTGAAGTCCTTCAGCCAATATCGAGAACATAATATATAAACTCCCATGACTGAAGATGAATACTGTGATACTGACATATGTGTTTGGTGCTCAAGAAACCTCTTAGCATGAGGAGGAGAATTGGTAGTTGGAAATATGTGAAATGCATCACAATATATCCTCACAACTCAAATATGAACTTGAAGTTCAAAGATGCACGACAGATTATTAATCTTTGATACCAACTACAACTGCTTTGATAAATACATAATAATTCCCCGAATATGAATCAAAGCAAATGGTAAAAGGAGACATATACTTTTGAGAAGTTTATAGACATAATCCCAATGGGTGATTGATAATGAGATATCTCGGCAAGTTATGTTGCCATGGGGAAGTAAAAGTGTCGACACAATATAACGCTATGAATGAAATGAGGATATCAATGATTGGAAAGAGGATATCGATAAATGATATGAGGATATTCATGACTGTGAAATATGGATATTGGAAATAAGGATATTAAAATCCATGATTTGTGAAAATTAGGATATTGAAATTCATCGAAATTGAAATATATGTCTTTATAATAAAATGAAATATATGGGCTTACTGAAAGTGACTCGTAAGGAGATTTTGAACATATTATCAGTACGTGCAGTCACTCAAAATAAAGCGTTGTGAACGAAAATTATCTGGTGTACTCTTTTCCTTGACTGAGGTTTTATCCCACTGGGTTTTCCCAGCAAGGTTTTTAACGAGGCAGCCTAATCACAACAAATATGGAATCTCCAAAAGAAATTTGGAATATATTGCAATGAATATGAATCTGATATTACAAACTGCACTGAAAATGATACTCATACTAATCCTTAGAGGATCATTGAAATGCCTGGGGCATATTTATATAAAATACGTGTTGCACTCTTTTTCTCTTGACTGAGGTTTTGTCCCATTGGGTTTTCCTAGCAAGGTTTTTAACGAGGCAACTGGAATGGCGTATTAGTATGAATAATGTACTCTTTTTCCTTCATTAGGATTTTTCCCATTGGATTTTTCCTAATAAGGTTTTAACGAGGCATATTCATGGTATAATGAGGAACACTACAAAGATCAAGATTATTCCTCAAAGTTTGAAAATGGAAGGAGTAGTTGTACTCTTTTTCCTTCGATCAAGTTTTTCCCACTGGATTTTCTTGACAAGGTTTTAATGAGGCAACATATGGATACTCCAACAACGAATGATATATATGATATATTCACTCAGTTTTTGTCCCATGAGGTTTTACTGAGACGGCACAAGAATATTCATACAAGAACTATCGAGATAAGGGGGAGCAAATTTACGAGATCACTGATTGCTGAAGTTTTATCCCATATGGATTTCCTAGCAACATTATGATACAACATGATATGATTGCCACAAGCTCCAGTACAAACAGTTTGAAAGTTTTTCTCCCATTGGGTTTTTCTTCAAACTAGTTCAGCAGATATTTATGTAAATAGTCATTCAAGGGGGAGTGTTATAAAACACCATGAAAGAGACATTTCAATTACTCTTTTGTTTTTATATAGTGTGAATAACTATTATGCCCCTGATGTAATTATGTAATTACGATTGTGCCATCTGAAGTTTTCCTATAAATAGGGCTTCAGTTATTAATGAAAAACATACCCGAGAATCATTCTCTATATTTTCTCTCTAATTTCTCTCTCTATAATATTCCGATTTTACAACAATGAATACACTTTCGGCGGTTTTTATGTGTTGTGAAAATCACATTAAATGTATATGTTGTTGTGTATTTATGGTGTGGGGTTGATTGAATTGTGATGATTATATTGACCAGTAATTATGATTTGTGTAATGGTGTGTTATTATGTGATTAATTATGGTGATTGATGAGTTGGTGATTGTGGGATGTGCATTTGGGATTGAATAATTTGTATTGTGTTGCACCTCATCCATAGACATTTGGTTGATTAGATAGTAGAGTATTTACATATTTTTTTACAAGTGTAATATATAATAAAATATAAATAAAATAAATATGTCCACGACGTATTGCATCCTAAAATTTTTAAAAGCCCGAATCTCCGCCCCCGAATCTTATCGCCCCCACCTTCGCGTCCCTGCACTTGTGCAACATAGGCGTGGGCCAAGAGCTCTAACAGTTTTGTTTCAGAAAATAATAATGTGTTTGAAACTGATTCTCAAAAACATCTTTCACTGTATGAAGTGAATCATTGCATTAAGTATTTCTTGATTTTTGTGAATGTCTTTGCTCTGAACAATGTAATTATTTCCTCACATGAAGTATGATTCGTATGTTCATTATACATGCATTAGCGATTTCAGACTAACTCATTTAGAGACGGACATATTTCATATGCTCATGTTGCTTGATGGGTCGTCACAAGGACGTCGCGAGAGTGAAATCCACAGTGATACTAGATGTCCGTGATGTTCTGAGTTGTCGAGGGTTGTATTTCGCTCATTATGTAATAAGTGGTATTTGATAGTTCAGTTAATTTATAATTATTCTTGTAGGGTCAGTTCGATTGTTCCACAAGTCTTGTCGGTTTGGTTCAATTATTCATATTCTTAATTTATATAAATGTCGTATTTGATGGCCTTATTGGTCAATTTTGAGTTGTGATGGTTCTGCATTTAGCTTGGTAAGTCCTTCTAGAAGGACTTGCGATAATGTAATATCTCTGAGAAAATTGGGGTATACAAAATATTACAAAATAAATCACTCGAACGGCTCGTGTAATGTAACAAGATTAATTAACAAATACGGAATCATACATCATAGAAGCCAAGATTTTGGGAGGAGCTAATGTGGGCAAGAACATTTTTATTCCACTTACTTTTCTCATTTAGATTTGAGAAGAGATCATTATGAGACTTACTAATAAAACATCTAATATTGTCTATGAAGAAGTATTTTATATTTTAAAACTGCAATATTATTAATCTTTAGTTTGAAACAATATACTACAAATTTTTCTCCACTTGTATATAATTGACGTTATTTATTAATTGTGAGTAGAGCTGAAATTCGGGCCGGACGACTCGTGAGCTCGTCCGGCTCGAACTCATGTTATCTGGGCTCGACTCGGCTCGTTTAGTTAAACGAGCCGAGTTCGGGCAGAGGTTCCGGCTCGATTAAGTGTAAAATTATAAACGAGCCGGCTCGCCCGACTTGTTAAAATCGGCTCATTTAGCTAAACGAGTCGTCTCGACTCGACTCGTGAAATTAAATGAGTCGAGTTCGGGCAGAGGTTTAGGCTCGATTAGTTAAACGAGCCGACTCGACTCGGCTAGATTAACCTCGGCTCGTTTAGTGTCCGACTCGAAACTCGGCTCGCTCGGCCCGAATTACGGCCCTAATTGTGAGGGTATAAAATTTAGTTATTATTATTGTCGATAAAATGAACGGTCACCTTCTCTCCTTCTTTCTTTCTGATATAATGAAGGGTCAAACATTATTTTCTCATAACCGTAGAATATTTTCAGAAATCGGAACGTTAAAACAAAAAGAACGCTGCACCTATGATGACGACTCCGAAGAACCCACTCATCTATAAAGTCTCTCTCTCTCTCTCTCTCTCTAACTTCTCTCTCATCGCACGTACCTCAAATTATCGGCGTTTGAGTCTGATATATCTTTCTTCTCCCACTTCCTCTGCTATTCCCTCTCTACTCTCTCTTGAACCAGAAAGCTATTTTATTTGCTTGAGAGAGAGAGAGAGAGGAGACAAGAAGCAAAAGGCATATTTTGAACATATACATATTTTTTGAGAGAAAATGGGAGCTTGTACTTCGAGGCATGAGGTGCTGAAGAACGCCGGCGAGGCACCGCTTCCTGCTCCGGCAATCGAGGAAGTTGAGGTCATCAAGGAAGAGGTCATCACGGACAAGCAAGAAGAGGCGTCCGCGCCGGAGGTGGCAGATGGCGGTGAAGCCAAACGCCAGTCGCTTGGTAACTTGTTCAAGGAGGTAAACTTATACGTATGTGTGTGTCAGTATGTGTTAGACCTGGCAAACGGGCGGGCCCGGCCCAAACGGGTCGGACATAAAACGGGCGGGCCTTTTTTGGGTCGGGCCAAAAAGGCCCGCTTTTTCCTGGGCCAAAATTATTATGCCCGTGGCCCGCCCCGGGCGGGCTCGGCCCGGCCCGCGGGCCTCGATTTTTCTTTTTTTTTTTTTGAAATATTAATTCTGAAATAAATATACAAGTATTTTTCGATCCTTAATTATTATATTATTCACTATACTATCACAATCAGATAAATAAATATACAATTATTTTTATTTGATAATTACATTATTTACTACACTACCATAATCAAAAGACAAATATACAAATATTTTTATTTGATCCTCATATCATTTATCACTACTAATTTCTTATAAAATCATAAAATAATATTATTATTGATACGAGATACTACAAATAATCACAAAGTCCCCAAAAAATAAAATTACATCAATAATTAACATATAGATATATTATAATCTAACAAACAAGGAAAAAAATTAAATATTATAATTACACATAGCATAAATTAAAAAAAAAAAAAAAAAAAAGCGTGCGGGCGGGCATGGGCCTCTACGGGTAGGCAAATTTGGCCAAAAGCGGGTTTTGGTAATAATATGCAGTCTAACGCCCGCCTAAACGGGCGGATGGCACGGCCATGGCTGGCCTATTTTGCCGGGTCTAGTATGTGTGGTGTGTGGTGTGTGGTGTGGGTCAAACATTATTTTTGGTCCCATCTGGACTTGGTAAATCGTTGCATGTTGGATGTACTTTCATCTCGTGTATTTTTATATTTTATGTATTAAAAGTTCAAGCTTATACACGATACGAAATGAATTCGTATCGTGTTGTGTACTGCACAAATTCGTATCGTTTTGTGTCGTGTTTTCGTGTCAGGCACATAATATAAATTAAATATTAAAAATATTATAAAAAGAACAATTTAATATTTTAATATTATTTTTATTGGTTTTAGTAGACTATACAAAACGAATGACAATAAAAAACACAAAAGTTTACAAGAAATTTATGAAAATTCACATTATATTTTCAATTTAAAGTTTAGTACAAATCGAATTCATAAAATGTACTTTCGTGTACCTTGCGATACACTTAATTATAACATTTTAAATTATTTATAAAATATTATATATATATATATAATTAGTTATTTCGTGTACCTCTATTCTGTCGTGTACTCAAAGGGTAAATACAAAATCGACACTAAATCTCGGTCGTGTACTTTCGTGTTCGTGTAGTTCCGACTCCTGCACTCAAAATGCAAACACAAACACTAAATTTTAATGTCGTTTTCGTGTCGTGTGCTAAATTACCGGGTCTAGTCCCATAATTATCTCCTTTTACAATTTTTATTTCATAATTATTTACTCTTTTTAATTTGATCCCCTCCCACGAAAATTATTCAATAAATCCAACTTTTGCCGTTAAATAATAAATATTATCGGAAATGATTATGTGTTAGTAGCATGACTCTAAAATTGGAAAATCTCAGCAACAATTATCGACGTGTGTCCAGATATTATTTAAATAATTATTTTCCTACTCATTAAAATTGGAGGAAAATTAATAAATATTGGTATCACTAAGTAAAAGAGGCAATCATGTAATTAGCGTGCTACTAAGGGGGTATTGATCAATTGAGAGTTTGATGGATTTTTATGGATTTTGGAAATTTGGGTGTATTGGAGGCAGATTTTTAGAACTCCATAAAAATCGAGGGGTATTGAATCATGACTTTTAAAACTCAACAAAAATCTTGGTATATTGAACATATTATGGATTTGGTTGGATTTCGAATTTGCATGGATTTTGATGGATTTCATTAACATTTCCTGAACAAAAAAAAAACCCACGAAATCCGACCTCTCAACCAAAGATTTTAATGGATTTTTGCAACACTCATAACCATGAAACATCAGCTTTGAACTAGTAAATACTGATCTGAATCAAAAACCCCCAACATTCATAAACTTCAAATCATAATTTCGATATAGCAAATATGATCGACCATAACAGCAACAAAAATTAAAAAAATAAGGAAATTAACACTTTATCCATTAGAATCCATGTGAATACCCCCAGACTTTTTCTCGCATCATGTCTTCAACGGCGATGGTGCGGCAGTGGAAAACAGAACTGACGATGTCGGTGTGCTCGAGGATCTCGATTTCGATTTCTCCTTCGACGATCTCGTCCTTCTTCTCGCAGATGATCTTGATCACCTCCTCAACCCCTCACAATTACGACAATTTCATTCCCAATCCGTTGCAGATCGAGTTTTGCCCAATTTGGATCGAGCTATGATCAAATGCTTGTTTTCGAGTCTTCGTCGTCGGAGCTGCGTCACCTCTCCGCGGATGGCGATTTCTCGAGCAATCCGAGCTGCGATTGCTCGGGGCTTCTGAATTCTGATTCTCCGGATATGGAGTCTCAGCGGTTGTTGGGGCTCAGCGATGGCTGGGGCACTATCAACGGCGGTTGGAGTGTCGTGATCGTTGGATTTCAAATACACCAACCTCCTTAAAATTACATGTCAAAACTCCCACAAACTCTATAAAAATCCATACAAACTCCACCAAACTCTATACTGACTCCATCAAACTCCATGGATTTAAACGTTTGACTTAGTGACACCAAATTTTATAATTTTTTCTCTGAATTTACTGACTAAGAAATTATTCTAATTTATCAATTATTTAAATATCATATAGACACCAAAATAATCGACATCGGCTCTTTTATGCCGCTTAAATAATTCTCACATAAATCTCCAACTTTAGTGGTTCTAAAATTCTATTCGGCGGCTGACGAATCTGCCGTAAAAAAGGAAAAATTCCTTTTACATTTTGGAATATATTTATTTTTGCCCTCTCCACGTGAAGGATAATTATAATATTTACAAGAGGTGGTTTAGTTTTCAATATTTTTCTTGATTTATTGAAAATTGTTTGCTAATTTAGTGGTGAACTTTTGGTGGTCGATTTTTGTTTTAAATCACAGCTATAGTCAATATTTTGAGATTTGTTGATGAATATAATATATAAATTATGATTCATAAATTAAAGATACAGACACCATCGATTATTTTTCTTGCCGTTATTGTGTTAATATTAATACTTGTTTTATGAAAATCGATAATTATAATTGAAACTTAATTTGGTGTAAATTGTAATTCTTGTTGGACGTGATTCTCTATTACAAAATATTGTTTTTGCTTTTTATGTTAATGCAACAATGATTTTTGTCTATGAAAATTCTAGACTCGGTGATTTACCACACGACACGAAAACGATACGAAAATTTAGTGTTTGTGTTTGTATTTTGAGTACACGATACGAGAATACACGAACACGAAAGTACATGACCGAGATTTAGTGTCGGTTTTGTGTTAATCCTTTCGGTACACGACACGATACAAGGTACACGATATATATATAATATTTTATATTTAATTTTAGAAAAACATACATTTTATGAATTCTATATGAACTTTCATAAATTTTGTGTAAACATTCGTGTTTCCGTTGCCATTCGTTTCGTTTCGTCTACTAAAACCTATAAAAATAATATTAAAATATTAAAATTGTTATTCTTTATAATATTTTAATATTTATTTTATATTATGTGCCTGACACGAAAACACGACACGAATTTGCGCGGTACACGACACGACACGAATTCATTTCGTATCGTGTATGGATTTGGACTTTTGGTACACAAAACACGAAAGTACACGACGCGAAAATACACGGCACGAACGATTTTCCAAGTCTAAAAAATTCACACGTTATGAATCCAAAAAAAATAGTTACATTTTATTTCTATGCTGCATGCTACTATTGCGTCATTTATCCAAAAAAAATAGTTACATTTTATTTCTATGCTACATTTTATTTCTATGCTGCATGCATTCGTATTGCGTCGCGATAATAAATTGTAAATTTTTAATCCAGCTACTATTGCGTCATTTATCAAAATAGTCCTCCGTCCAGCTTCCAACCATCCTCAAAATATTCTATATATTAATTTGAAAAATAAAAATAAAATACAGAGCGAAGAGGAAAAGGGCTTGTCGGAAAACACATCGGAGCAGGTGAAACAAGAAGATGTTAAGCCCCGAGAAGATGATGATGCTGTCGAGACAGAGAAAGAAGTAGTAGTAGTAGTAACAGTCGAAGCTTCCGAGGAAAACAAGACAGGATCAGCAGAAGCAATATCTGATGAGAAGAAACCGGAAGAGAAGCTGGCCGCCGACGAGGCTGCCACCAAGACTACAGAAACCTCGTCCGAGAAAGCAGAAGAAGAGAAATCCGATGAGGAGAAAATGAACGAGAAATCCGAGGCTGAGGAGCAGAAAACCACAGCTTCGGATGAAAAGAAACCGCTGTTTAAATTGTGGTTTTGAGATGCATGCATGCTGAAACGTCGACGATGAGATATGATGAGCGAATTTGGATTTTACTTATGTGGAATAAATTAAATATTTTTGGTTTTTATCTTTTTTATTTGTTTTCCTCATTTGTTTTTCTATTCTTTGCTCACTCTTTTAGGGTATTTTTGATAATTCATATATATTAAAAAAAAAAAAAGGAAAGTATACCTATTATGTTGTGGTCTGAGTTTCCATTTTTGTCACTTGTTACACATTGTGAACGGATTACTATTAGTGTAAAATCTCGATAAATGAATATGATAGGGATCGGAAAAAATATTCATTTAACGAAATTATTTATTTATCCAAAGAAAATTTGAACATGTTATAAAGAGTCGGGACCGGGGAAAATTATTCATTTGGCGAGGTTATTCGTTTATCGGACATTCATTTATCGAGGTTTAACTGTATATGTCTTTATTCATTAATGAAAAGATTGGAGTTGGTCATATTCATCCTTAAAACCTAGAGTAACAACTAGTGATGTTAGTGAGCCGAGCTACTTGGTACTTGGTGGTAGGGCTGTAAACGAATCGAACTATATCGAATCTTTACTGGGTTTGGTTCGGGTTGAAATTATTCGAACCTTAGATTCGATTCGACTCGAAAATTTCGAACCTCAGAATTTGAGGTTCAATTCGGCTCGAAGGTTAAATTTTTTTTATATAGTCCGATTCGATTCGGCTCGAATTTTTGAACCGTTCGAATATAGTTCGATTCGGCTCAAGTTAAAGTCCAGTATAACTCCATAAGTCCAGGGCCGACCCTGACATTTCGGGAGTCCTGGGCAAAAAACGAAAAAGGGGTCTGAGTGCTTGAAATTCTAATAATCATGTTTTCATCTAGAAACTAAAAAAGTAACATGTAATTATTATTTTTAATAAAAAAATACCATATAATTATAATTTTTAATAAAAAAAAATGTCAAATCAGCTTTGTAACCTGCAAAATCTCTTATTTCCGGTTAGGGTAGTTGTTTTAAATTTGGGGGCCCTGGGCAAAAGCCCACTTTGCACCAAGTGAGAGCCGGCCCTGCATAAGTCCAGTATAGTTCGAATATAATTCGGTCCGATTTTCCGAAGCCGAATGGTTCGACTTGGGATGAGAGGGGGTTATGTCTTGGGCCAAAGCCCCTCGAATCGAGCCGAACCGTTCGGTCCGATTCCCGAATCCTATTTTATAGGGTTCGGCTCTACGTTTGGTGTCCCGAATCGAGCTTTTTCGAATCGAATCGAACCTTTAGGTTTGTTCACAGCCCTACTTGTGTTCGGCTCGAATACTTGATTCGACAGACTGTTCGATTATTTAATGCTGTCCCAATTCGGACTTGCTATTCGATAGTGAAATTGGGAACTTGGTTCGCCCAATAAATTTCCACTTCGAACAATCCTAACAATTTAGTACTGTTAACGGGCCGAGCTACCCGGGACCCCTCGGCTGTCTGACTCGAATACCCGATTTGATAGACCATCTTTTTTTCTAAATTAGTCAGTCTCACTCCTGACTTGCTACTCGATTCCTTAACAAAACGAATCAATACCTTAACTTGAGATGTTACTGTTTATTGGCTTAGCCCGGATGCCGATTTGTGGTGTCTGTTGGCACTCTTTTTGTACTCTGTTCCGTTTCTTTTTTTTTTTTTTTTTTGTCGCGAGGTTTACACTGACAATTAGTCGCCGGGATAATGATCTTCTTTCTACAGGTTAAATCGCGAGATGTGTATCCTGCGCTTTTAAATATCACTACAATGTGATAAATGCGTCACAGTGATTCTCCATGGTGACTTCAAGTCCAACCGCAGTGCTCCCCGAGATCTGGCGCCACACCGCCGCTGCCCTCAATATTTAATTGTTCCACCAACAGAGGCTAGGGTTTAACCCTTAGTCAAAGACTAAGGGATCATTGAGCCTTGAGAAATTCAATTCCAAAGTGTTGCCACTAGGAATTAAACCCCTGACCTCCAACTAAATTAAAGGTCAGGTGGCCAACTGCGCCAAGACAGTTGGTTTCTCTGTTCCGTTTCTTGTTTTCTAATAAAATTGTCCTTCTATGGGACAAGAAAAAAACCTCAACGGCACTAGCAGCAACAATTCCACTTCTTTCAATCAGGCGGCATTTTTTTTTAACATAATTTTTATTGCTTTTACGTTTATTTCCCGAGTTTAACTTAACGAGAGAAAAGAAGGGAAATGGATGGAAATAAGAAGAAAGAAAAAATATTTGGTGTTTCTGAGTTTTTTAATGAAAAGAAACGGAAAGAAATGGAAGGAAAACTTTCCCTGCTAACTTTCCTTCCGATTTGGAAGGATTTGGAGAGAAAAGAACAAAATGATTAATTTTCCTTTCACTTCCTTTCAACTCGAGAACACAAAATACAATTTCCTTTCACTTTCATTTCTCTTCTTTTATCTCCTAACTTTCTTTCTCTTTATTTTCTTTCCTTTACTAAAACTCGGGAACTAAAGCGATACGTGATATTTTTGACCTAAATTTATTTTTAAAAATGTCCCCAAAAATTGTCATGTAGATCCGCCTCACCTCAAGTGCAAAAAATCACTAATTTTAGAGTACACGTGGATGAAAACGACGTCGTTTTGATAATTTATGGTAACGGACACATAAATTGGGATGTAAATTGTATGTTTAGCCAAAAATTGGGACGTAATTAGAGAAATTAAATGTCATGAGATGTTTTTAGAAAAAGATCGGCCCTGAGAATTTAAATTTTGTGAGATGTTTTTATTCGTTTGATACACAATGGAACAAAATATAGATGGCAATTGGCTCATAATTTTTTGACATTAGTTTTTATTTTGGTGTTGTATTATAACATAAAATTTGTATTTAACATTATTTATGATTGTTGATATAATATTTTAATAAAATAAAGTAACGAGTTTGATAATATTTACTTAATAATATTCACAAATAATAATAAATAATAATAATTATATTTAAAAAAATTCAAAAATCACATGGAACACCAAAATGGCATGTCAGATGCCGTTCTTGGCGTACCATTTTTGCAGTGCCAAGAACCCTACAAATACCCTTGATTAATATTGTTTTCATTTTACAAATTATATTTCCAATCTATTATATATTAATTGAAAGTCTTTTTGCATAATTAATCTATGTTATATAATTTGAATTAAACTATTATTAAAAAAACATATAGAGAAGGTTAACTAATTGAATGACATTTAAATAAGAAAATAATATTAAATTTTTATTGAAAATATGTAACTATCAATATCAGAGTTTTAATATGAAAATTAATAAATACACACTAGATAATACATATTATATGAAAATTAGATGAGATTAAAAATTTTGCGGTCTAATATATAACTCACAGTTATAAAATAACCGATGTTAAAAGTATTTTCTACATCGGCTAAATAACCGATTTTAAATGCTTTAATTTTCTACAACGGCTGGATCTATAACAGTTCCAGACCCGATTTAAAAGACTTATTTTAACCTATTTAAAAGGTGTTTTCTTCTAGTAGTGGAGGAAGTAAAGTAAAAACTCTAATGAAGATGTAATTTACTATTGAACTGAGCAGTTTAAGTTTGACTCATTTGTTTAGTAAACTCTGTCTTAGAAATAATATAATTAAAATATATATTTTCCGTATGTGATTATTTTGTGCAAAATAACAGTAAAAATCATATATTTCGGATGAATTTAGAAAATGTGACAAAAGAGTAGCATAACATCGGAATGATCGTTATCGAAAAAATTAGAAAATGTAGCATCCCGGATGCCCCGGAGGGAGCCGATGGCCCGATACATCAGCCTCACCTAACACCCCCAAGGACTGGCTCCGGATAGGGAAATTATGGTGTCGGCAGTGGGCACAATAAGCACGTCTTATAATGCTTACTGCCAAAGATGTGTTGATACGCGTCCCTGACCGAATTTCCATGGGACATGTGTCAGCAAATCATTGACGATGGAAAGAGTACGGCGCACCAACCCCCTAGCAATTCCAAAACAAACATGGATTTTTCGTATTTCAGTCCCGTTCGAGGACTTGAAAATGACACAAATTTGCAAACTAATTATATGAGGTAAAAATGCAGGGCTTATTTATCATGTTACATATACTCTGAGATATAACCAAATAAAGATACATCGAGAAAAATACGACGACTATCTCTTTATACTCGGTTTTCAAGCCGTGCCTCCTATATACACATCAAATCTACCGTTCCTACAATCCCGAATTCCCAGTCAAGAAAGAATAGCCAATAATCGTGTTACGGTACCGTAACATGCAATCCATTCGAGCACAAGAAAAATGAAAAATCACAAGAAGGATATCAGGCTTCGTTTCAAACTATACATTCTTGTCGAATATCGAGGTGTAAAATTAAGCCCAAACATTTCCTTATTATGAGTCTGTCCCGGTTCGACAGTACCGACCAGCTTCGCAACGAGAAATGCGCTGTCGGAAATGTGATCCATATCGTCGGTTCTCGTCCACAAGCGGGCCGCCAATTGTAGCCTTCTGAGTTTTGTGTTCAGACCGATGCCCCATTTGAGAAAAAGGCTCTCTCTTTCTTGTTCCGAGAGTTTCTTCACCATACGCTGACTCAGCATTCGTCTTTCATCACGAAGTGCCTTCTCGCTGTCGTTTAAGAAATATCGAGAGAAATTGCGTGCTTAGATTTTTACGTAGTTTGTTCGACATATAATTTGTTCATTGTACAGTTTGTTGGAACGCAATATGAAACAAATTCAGCAAAATAAATGATATATAAGAAATTACACTTTTGGCCCACATGATTGAGGCACTGACATTGTTGGCCTCATAATTTGCAATTCTAGTCCCAAAGCTGAAATTTTTTAGCATAATTATTCCATGAGAATCAAATGTCAACTGTTGCATTTTTTTTTTTTTTGCTTTTAAGCCTCAGAAGAAAAGATCTGGTGGGACCAAAGTGCAAATAAAATAAAACTTTTGGTGGGACCAAAAGTGCCAAAAAAAAAATTATGATGGGAGCAAAAATGAATCAGAGTACATCAACATGCAATTAAATTTCATCAAATATTAAATGTATACTAGCAAACAAATGAACATTAGAATTAACTGGAAAAAAAAAATCAAATGTGGAATAATGTTTAAGGTTAATTACGAAAAATACCCTTAAGGTTCAGTTAATTCCAAAAAGACCCATTATCATTCAAAAACTACAAATACCCCTTGATTGTGTTTCTATTTTACATATTGCACCCTATTGGTGTTTATAATGTCACAAGAGGGTATTTGGATTTTTTTTTTTTTCGAATTAGCCTAAAATTTAGAGGATGTTTATTTTAACACCATAAAATTTATCTCACATACCTACATCCATCAACAATTCAACACAAATGAAACCAAAACCTCGTAAAAAAAATGTCAATCTTTACCTTGCAGTCAGTGTGAGACGTTTCCCGTTCACCGCGGTCCTATCGCCCTGAGAGAATTTTTGCTTCAAGAATTTCATTCTCCTCATCTCTACCTCCAAATATATAGCATCCGAAGGATCCCCTTGGAAAAGCATGAAAAAATAGGTTCTATGCACAAGTGACACATTGCAAACGTGCCAAAGTTCGATTATTTCTTGTTGGAGTCTTTTGAACTCGGCAGGCCAGTTTGAATGATCTTTGGGTTCGTCTTCCATTGGATCTAATCCAACATCTTTGACGTTCTTCTTAGGAGACTCATCGATCTTCGGTTCAATCTCTTTCGACTGCAGCTCCGAAAATAAAAATAAAAAATCATATACAAATTTACAAGAAGATGGTGTGATAATATCACATTAAGTTTGTTTTTGTGCTTTTAAGATGAAAGTTTGGTTTTTATATTATGATACGAAAGTCGAAAGATGAGAAAACATGCAGAAGGTAGAATATCAATGTCTTTGTAGAGTTTAAGAAAAATGTTTTAGTAAGGCCCTGTTGTTTTGGACTTATTTTTCAGATTTCGAGTCCATTCGATTCGATTCGATTCGAGTCCATTCGATTCAGTCCATTCGATTCGATTCGATTCATTCAGTTCTTCTTATTATTATTATTATTAATCTTAATTATTATTATTGTTATTGTTACTAATAATATTACTATTATCGTTGTTGTTGTTAATTACTATTATTATTATTATTTACCATTATTATTATTATTATTATTTACCCTTAATATATATTTGATTCGATTCGATTCCATTCGATTCGATTCGATTGAATCCATTCAATTGATTCGATTCGATTGATTCATTCAGTCCAAAAGAACAGAGCCTAAGTGTCTTTCTAGAATATTTACCACTTTTTTTTTTCAATATTTCTAGAATATTTACCACTTTTCTTCCAATATAACCCATATCACTTCCTAGTGATCCCTTATTTTCTTTATGAGGAACACAAAGGGATAATTACAAAAACTACCCCTGAGGTTTGGGGCGATTAAAAAAAAAGTTAAAAATTTACAAAAATACCCTTGAGGAAAGTTGTGTCTTAAAGTTAAATGGGTAACTGTATATTTTTATGAATGTAAGATGAAACTTTGAAATGTTTTAGAATTGTGGAGGAACAAGATGGAATCAAGGGGTTTTCTTGTAATTTTGAAACTTATTTCGATTTTAGTAAATACCCCAAACCTCAGGGGTCGTTTGGTAATTATCCCGAACAATAGTACTTCAATCTTTGCACCTGAATATTGTGAAGATATACCACTTAAAAATGTCTTATTTGAATTAAAAAACTCCGGATATCAAACTTTGAGAAACTTCACAAAGTGTAAAACACAGAAAGCTTAACTCACCTGATTCTTTACAAACACATGCTCGATTGAAACTTCATTCATATTCTTCATATCGTTCATGCTGCTAACGACATCCTTGCCAGTCGGGAATTTCGCATCCGGACAATCAATCTCGATATCAAGAGCATTTCTCGGCGAAGACCGAGAATCTTTTCTCGGTAGATTTTCCGCATCCAATTTAAAACTCAATGGAGATGCTTTCCTCTCGATACCCACAGATTCTCTTTCCGACCCAAAAAACGACGCATTCGCACTAAAATCAATCGTCTTGAGCCATGGAGAACCAGAGTCGGCAATACTCGCTTTGCAGCTTCTACTTTTAATCAACTTAAAGCTTCGAGTCGCGGATGACGAGTCTTTAACCAGCTCGCGAGTCGAATAATATGGATTTTCAAGAGATGGGACGTCAAGAAGACGACGCGGGCTACTTTCTCTCTCTTTCTTACACGACGACTCTTTTTCTTGCTCTCGTTTTGAGGATAATACCGTTTTTTCATCATCGTTTTTCGTAGGGGTTGACTTAAAATTTTTATTTTTCTCGAGAGTAGTACTTGACGGCGTTTCCAAATTTCGCCCGTCTCCATCTTCGTAAACTTCTATTTCGGCAAATGAGGAATTAATTTCTATAGTTCCTTTTTCGCTCGACTCTTGAGTCTCTATGCAACGAACTTCACGGCATAGATCCTCGGATACTGACCCGTTACTTTGTCTCTCGATATCCTCCCAACCATGATATGAATATCTTTCGCTAGAGTTTGAAGTTAAGAGTCTTGGAGATGAATTGCTGTGGGTAAATCTTTCGTCGAAATATGGAACTTTTACAATATGGTCCAATGAACTCGTTCCGCTGTGCCCGTTGGAACACGTTTGTGTAACGACGTCCAATGAGTGAGGATCGGGCAAAAAAGATGCATGGAGTTCATTTTCCGGTGATTTATGCACTCGTAAGTGAGGGTAGCCTCCATATCCTACCTAGAACCGCAAATAATAACAATAATCAAGAAAAATTAACATGCAAACAAAAAAAAAACAGAGGATAATTACAGAAAGCCCCATGAGTTTTGGGGTATTCACAAAAAAACCCTCAAAGGTCTTTAAAAAGTACCAAAATAAAATTCTTAAATGTGAGGGGCAGATGCAATAATTTTACAACTATAACACCGGTGTTTGAAATGTTTATACTACATATGAACGGGATAAAGTGTAATACAAGTAAATTTTGAAGGTTTTTTGTGATTTTCAAAATCCTCTGGGGGTTTTGTAATAAGCCCAAACCTCAGGGGGGGTTTCGTAATTTTCCTAGAAAATAAAGATCAGGGTCCTGTCATTGAATGGGTTACCTGTGTTGTCGAATTGGTATCATCTCCTAGCATTCGTAATAAATCTTTAACTTGTGATTGAGCAATATCTCGTTGCAGAATAAGATCGTTAATCTCCTCCTCGAGCTGCATAAATATGTGGAAGAAATGCCAAATTGAAATATTTTTAAACATTAGTTTGTACCATAATGTTTCAACAACTTCATGATAACTATTAATACTTTTTGTACAACCAAACAATTGATACACGATTATATCTACATAGCACCATACGGATATGAAGCGAACAAAGAATAACTACGGTCTACAATAAAATACCACAATGTTTCCTCAAATATTCCACAATACTTTGCTGTGCACTAATCTGGGGGTCTTCACGGAAACAGCCTCCCTACCGTAAAAAGTAGGGGCATGGTCTGCGTACATCTTAATCTTACCCTCCCCAGACTTTGCTCTGAGCGGGATATACTGGGTATGTTTGGTTTGGTTTGGTTTGGTTTCTAATAGACATCAACAATCAGTTTTACAAAAAAAAAAAAAACGTGTCTCAATGCAACACATAAAAAAAATACTTACCTTTTCGATTTGACGATCTTTCTCTCTCAATATCACAGAATAATCCGATGGTGAAAAAGTAGATTGCGGACTTCTCAGCTCGTTCTCTAGTCTTGTTAGCTCTCTCTGCAGATACTTTACCAAAGCTTTGTCCGACATGACGACATTAACTCGGGCGTTGGTGGTCACTTCCTTTGCACAGCTGGCGAAAAGAAGAGTGTTTCTTGATTGCTCGACATGGCTTCTCGCGGGACTCATAGTACATATTATGGCTGTTTTAGCATTTCCGCTCAAAGATGTTTGAAGAATTCGAGTTAGCTTAGAATCTCTATAAGGAATGTGTCCACTCCGGGTTTTGCTGTATATAGTCATAGAACAAGATACCGGTAAATAACTATGCAACCGTTAAAAAAAAAAAAATTATGCCGATTCAACTAAAATGGAAGTCGGTATAGATTCTCACTCTCTCGTCCTAATTTCTTGCCAATTCAAACTACATTGTTCAGATTATCTGTTTTTCTCGACCTTAGTAGCTTCTCATTATAATATGTTCCGCATTTAATACGTGAATTATCAGCCATGCACATTGTTATAATATGTGAATGTGGTGCTACTATCAGTCATGCACACTATTAGTTTATATCGACATATCGTGACCGGTTTTTTATTTGTAACTGCCTTTCGTATTGGCAGTGTGCATATAATCGATAAAAGCACCACATATAATTCTTTAGCACCACATATAATGTATTATAACAGTTTGTTTAGTTCTCAGATCAAGATCCCTATATATATGTGTGTATGGCAAAACCAACTTTAGAAAAACAAAAAGACGAATCAGCTACATTTGATGTGAGAAAACAACACCTCAGCTTGCGGATAACAGTTCCTAGAGTTAGCAAACTCCGGTTTATGTGGCAGCCTTCCTTTAGCCGTGTGCCGGCTGACAATGATTGGGACGCACGTTCGCTCCCAGCCAGATCAACAAAATTCTGTTATCGCAAATGAGAAATTTTATTCTCGACGCGCACAAAAGAAAACTCCAAAACACAATTATTTTTCATTATTAAATATTCCATACCACAGTAGCCGTAAGAGTGCTTGTGTTGTCCCTGCCTACAAGCTCGCGAGAAGAGCTTTCAATAGTCTGCAAATCAACACATTGGTCATTTGGTTCTATGCCTCTGACTCCTTTTTTTTTTGTACTACCCCTGAGTTTTATCCTAATTATGGAAAACTCTGATTATCTTCCAAAATTACGAAGTATCCCCATATGGTGTTCCATATAGGGGTGTGCAGAAAAACCGAATCCGAAAAACCGAACCGAAAATCCGGACCAGTCCGATCCGACGTCTTCGGAGTGGATTTCGGATTAGGATTTTGCAAATCCAAAAATTTCGCGGATTTTCGGATTAATTCGATCGATCCGAAATATATAAAAAAAAAAGAATTTTTTTATTATTTCGCCTCTTCTCCCTCAGCCGACTCTCTCTCTCTCTCTCTCTCTCTCTCTCTCTCTCTCTCTCTCTCTCTCTCTCTCACTACAATTCAGATTTTAAAAGCACCACATATAATTCTTTAGGATTATATAGGGGTGTGCAGAAAAACCGAATCCGAAAAAACGAACTGAAAATCCGAACCAATCCGATTCGATGTCTTCGGATTGGATTTCGGATTAGGATTTTACAGATCCGGAAATTTCGGATCGGATCGGATTAAATCCGCTGATTTTCGGATTAATCCGAACGATCCAAAATATATAAAAAAGAGTTTATTATTTCGCCTCTTCTCCCTCGGCCGACTCTCTCTCTCTCTCTCTCTCTCTCTCTCTCTCTCTCTCTCTCTCTCTCTCTCTCTCTCTCTCTCTCTCTCTCTACAATTCAGATTTTTCCCTCTTTCTCTGTGATACCTCACGATCGGTTTCTCCCTTTCTCACTGATCTCTCTGGAAAACACACACAAGCACACAAGACACACACACACACACACGCACAGCACACACATAAACACGGTATACTCACACAACCACATACACATTAGCACACACGAACACTCCTTGATATATTGACGCCCCCACCGCGGCGAAGGCGGAGATCTCTACGGTAAGGGCTTGGGGTTTCAAGGCCCGGGGTCGGCCTTTTAAAGATAAATTTTTTTAATAGTTTTTAAAATTTTCGGATTTTCGGATCAAATCCGAAAAAATCCGATCCGGACTCGGATTGATCCGAATCCGATCCTAACGATCGGTTCGGATTTCAGATTGAGCAGAAGGTGGTCCGAAATTTCGGATCAATCCGAATTCGGATCGGATCGGATCGATCCGAATGCACACCCCTAGTTGCATATAAGGCACATACCCTCTTAATTGTTAAATAAAAACAAATTGTTCAGGGGTATTTGTAATTTCGAAAGATAACTGGGTTTCCTTTGCAATTAGGATAAACCTCAATCCCAACACATTTTGACAAATGGCTTCCATATTCTTAGATGTCTCCAAAATACAAAAAAAAATAAAAAAAAATAAAACATAAAAAATGAAGAAATAGCAAATACCAGTCTGATAATCTGGTGAGATCTCGAGCTCATTTCATTAAGGGACGTCTCCCCACTTCGTCTTTGAGCTGCAAAGATTGAAAGACGACTTAAAACCGGAATTATATATTCGAAGTGAAATCCATTAGTAACTTAAATTCACATCAAAACAAAAGCATTAATGCATATATAATCAACTTCTTACCTTCACAAATAGAAAGGAGGTGAATCACATGATTCCGATCTTTTAAAATCTCCTCTGTAAGCTTCTCGACTATCGTTCCTCTCTAGCGAAAAAATATCAATCAGCCAATTGGAAGAAATGAAAAAAACAATAGATCTGATCAAATTAACTGTTGTTAAATAAATAAAAATAAAATCACCTCCGGATCATCGAGAAGTCTTAACGGATAGTTGTCAACACTTAAGAGGTCTCTGACAGATTCATTGTAAATCTCCATAGCAGAGAATTTCAAGACAAATTCTCTTTCTGGGTGCTGGAATAATCATAATCAAGATTTAATAAGCACGTAAACGTAATTTACACGGAAATGTGATACTGCATTTCAGTAAAAAGAAAGACAATAAAACAAGCAATAATAAATTTTTTTCTCTTACACCTTTTGTATGTACTCATATACGTCAGATATTGCATACTCGGTAATTCCAGTCATCGTGTACGTCTTTCCGCTGCTCGTTTGTCCGTACGCAAAAACACATGCTACAGAAAAAAAAAACGCAAATTTTAAACATAAAAAGAGAATGAAAGAAAATCAAACTATCTAAAAAGAATGAAATGGTATTACGGAAAGCGGGAATTTCTACTCACAGTTCATTCCATGGACAACTGAAATTGCAACATCCTTGGCTCCTTTTTCGTACACCTCTCTCGTGGAGCAATCACTCCTGAAAACTCTATCTATGTACCAAAAGAGAGAGAGAGAGAGAGAGAGAGAGAGAGATTTACCAAACTTTTCGTATACTACTCCAAAAGAGAACGATCATTTTTAAGGACCCGGATTGAAAATTAAATCCCGGATACAAGAAACAAAAAAATCTCAAGTATCATGGGCTTCTCGGACAAAACTGCATTCAGCTAATACTTACCAAGACATTGTCCACGCATGATTGCAGCAAACCTTAAACATGGGAAATAAACTACGTGATAGGATTAGATTGTGTAGGAAGCAAAGAGAGGCCCGAGGGTGAGAGTGGGCTTGGACCGGACCAATAGTAGACTATATTGAATGTTCCAACTTAAAACCAATTGAATGACGCATCGCTCATAGATGATGAGCCTAGTACCTATACAGAAGCTGCTTCAGGACCAGAGTTCGAGGAATGGCTAGAGGCCATGAAGTCAGATATGTAGTCCATGTACGACATTCAAGTTGGAACTTGATAAATCCACCTGATGGTATAGCATTGGGTGCAAATGGGTCTTCATAAAGAAGAAAGACATGGACGACTGGAATCTTCATTTTGATGAAAGTGTCAAAGAGTTTGGGTTTATTCAAAATGAAGATGAACCATCTGTATACAAGAAGGTTGATGGGAGCATAGTTATCTTCATAGTCTTATATGTTACTCATTGGAAATGACATACCCACCTTGCAGACAGTCAAGACTTGGCTGGGAAGTTGTTTCTCCATGAAAGACTTAGGAGAAGCTGCTTATATTCTTCGGACAAAAATCTATAGGAATAGATCAAAGGGAATGATTGGCTCTGAGTCAGAGTAACTATCGAAGAGGTTTAATATGCAGGACTCCAGGAGAGGACTCTTGCCAATGTCACATGGATTTATCTGAGTACGACTCAGAGTCCTTCGACTCCCGATGATCGAGCCCACATGAGCAAGATTCCATATGCTTCGGCCATTGGTTCTCCATGTTAAACCACTTTTGCACTGTATCTATACAAGATGCACGGGATAAGCACAACACCTCTTCTTGCAAACACGAAAGATCCTGATCGCAAGGATGTGATATGCTTCTCCCAAATCCTTCATATCGAACTAGTCAGACAGGCATACCCGTACGTCTGATAACTCCTTCACGTTTTTTCCACTCACAAGGATATCACAAGAAACACCAATATATTTCTATCGCACTATACACAACTCTCGCTTGAAAATTGGACGAATCCATATGACTAGACAACCTCGTAAAACTGAGTGTCCCAAGATCTAGATGCTTGCTTAAGTCTATAAATGGATCTCTTAGTTTGCATAATAAGTGCTTCTCTCCTTAAATAATGAATCCATTTGGTTGGTGCATATAGGTTTCCTTGTCCAAACTACTATTCAAGAACGCAGACCTGACATCCATCTGCCAAGTATCCAGATCCAAATACACAGCTATCTCTAACAGAATCCGGACTGAGTTAACCATGGCTACTGATGAAAAAGTTTCGTCCTAATCGATGCCCTCCTTCTAAGTGTAACCTTTTGCTACAAGTCTAGATTACATAGTTCTACTAGCTCCAGCACTTGATTGGAATTCATAGACCCATCTCTATCTATTGCTACTTGTCGGGAGTCAGCATCTTCATCTTGGATTGCCTCCTTGTAAGTCCAGGGTACTAACCAGAGCATCCCGTCAAGTTTATACACTGGTCCATGTTTATTTACTTAGTAGATGTGGGGTATATTCTCTAATGACTAACAGTATGATCAAAGTCGAACAAAAAAAGACAAACTCCTAATTATTATTTATCTTAAAATTAAAAAATCAACAAACAAGGTACATTCACTTTGAGCTCAAAGTAAGCTAATATACAACTCCAAAGTCGCCTCGATAGCGCGGGCCTGTGACCCTAGCAGTGATAACCCACTTTTTGGCCGAACAGGTAATGCTGCATCTTAACTCTAGATCGAGGGTGAGTCTGAAGCACGAGGGGGTACTCGATAACTAGGAACAATGCTCTCAGGAAAAAACAAAAAACATACAACTCCAAAGAGAAGGATCATTTATGAACTAGACTAGGCCGATTCGGTATTGCTGTGGCTTTCAAGCCAGATCACATTTTGGACCAAAAGCTCGTTCGGGTAGAAAAAAAAAGTGTTGTGGATTTTAAGCTACCAAACAGACTTTTTTTATTACAGCACAACAAAATACTTTGATTTCACAGTGCAGCATTTTATGACAGCAATACCAAACTCGGCTCGAAAATCACATCCCAAGAGACAAGAAAATAGAAGAACATAAATATGGTACAGTTAAACCTCGATAAATGAATGTTCGATAAACGAATAACCTCGCCAAATGAATAATTTTATCCGGTCCCAACACTTTATAACATGTTCAAATTTTCTTTCAATAAATGAATAATTTCGCTAAATGAATATTTTTCTCCGGTCCCGATCATATTCATTTATCGAGGTTTTACTGTACAGTAAATCATGCTCATGTCATGTGTTAGGATCAAACTCGATTGAACAAAATTTTGAACAAGCAAGATTCTGAAAACCCATGAAAGAAAACAATTTTCTTTATAACACACACACACACACACACACACACAATTAAACAAATTACATTTGCAAACTGCAGACTTACCAAATGTATAGGCAGCAGGATACACACACACACACACACACACACACACACACACACAAACAGATTACATTTGCAAACTGCAGACTTACCAAATGTATAGGCAGCAGGATACATAGACCTCTCCGAAGCAGATAAACCAACATTCTTGTAAACAATTGTCTTATCATTAACACATTCCCAATCTGAAACATCATTCCTCAAAATTTCCTTCTGATTCAAAGGCCTTAACCTCACCGACACATAGATCCTCTCCTCATCACCACCCATCACCTCCTCTCCACTCTCCATTTTTCAACCCCTCACCCCAAAACTTCTGATAATTACAGAATCACCCTCTTCTTGAAAGTTGAGGGAAAACAAAATAATCACAGAACTACAAAAAAAAAAAGGGGTCTGAGAATTATGGTGCACCAATGATGATCATCATCTCCTAGAGAGAGAGAGAGGGGGTGAGAGAGAGACTATAACAAATCCCTAAATCATATTTCTGTGGTCACTCATCTTGTTTCATGTGCATTAATGAGGGAATTTTACCAAATAAAAAATAAATAAATAAATAAATAATAAATCTTCTGAAAAGGGTCATGTGGTCCATATCTCTACAGTCTGTCAGATGTCTTGATCTATATGAATGTCTCCTAAACTTAGGGATTTGGAAACTTAAAAAGAATAATATGGGGATCAGGTTTCATGCTTAAGAAACAAGAATTTCTGTACCTGCAAATTGAAAAAAAAAAAAAAAAAAAAAAGTGAATAAATGGGTCGAGATTTTATCTTTTATTTGCGGGTAAATATCATTTTAAACCCTTAATTATACCTCGTTTATCAAAAATATCCCGAATTTTAATTGATGTTTTTTAAAACCCTATACTATCAATATTTTATCAAAAATACCCCGCATTTTTATTCCGGTGCCTGAAATTCTGACGTGGCTCGTCGGAAGCCACTGTGTAATTAATTTTTATTTTTTTTAATGATATGACACGAAACGACGTCGTTTTGTGTCTACAACTTAAAAAAATAAAATCCGTGGTAGATTTGAATTAAAAAGCTGAAATCATCTAAAAAAATAATTAATCCACCGTGATTTCAGCTTTTTAATCCACCTAAAAAGATAATTAATAAAGTTTGTAGGTGATTTCAGCTTTTTAATATGAAGCATCCATGGATTTTATTGTTTTAAGTTGTAGACACAAAACGACGTCGTTTCATGTCATGTCATTCAAAAAAATAAAAATTAATTACACAGTGGCTTCCGACGAGCCACATCAGAATTCCAGGCGCCGGAATAAAAGTGCGGGGTATTTTTGATAAAATATTGATAGTATAGGGTTTTAAAAAACATCAATTAAAATTCGGGATATTTTTGATAAACGAGGTATAGTCGATGGTTTAAAATGATATTTACCCTTTATTTGCTATATGTTTGGATAAATGGAAGATTATCGCGCTCTTAGGAATGTAAAATCAAAAAATTAAAATTTTATTTTAAATATTTTTTAAATTATATAAATTTTATTTTTTTATCAATATCGAACTGGATCCAACCATATTGCGTAGAATTATTGATTAAGAAATAAGAGATATATTAAGAAAAGTTGTAGGATAAAAGCCAAGTTGTTTGAAAAATTAAATAAAGGCCTACATTTGACTTTTTCATAAAGTGTCATTGTCTCTTTATTTTTTTATTTTTTTTTATATATTTCTAATTAATTAAACCAATAACACATTACAATAAGATGGCGAAAGAACGCAAATGTCATACCGCAACCCCTTTTGAATTCAAAACCAATCCTACTAAAAATGAAGTTTTGTTTCGAGACCGAAAATTACTTTGCACCACCCGTTGAACTCCTGACAAAAACTACGCTGCTTGTGAGCTAAGAAACCAAATGTATCAAAGGCAAAAGGGATGAACACGTGTTGATTCTCCAAGCAGCCTTTCTCGTGTTTAGCCACTTTGCTCGATTCAAATTTTCAACGCAAATTGTCTCCGCAATAAACCCATTGTCCCCGAGCCCAACAAGAGGGACACTCCAAAGAAGATCTACACAAGCATGTTTCACCCACCCCACCCAAACACAAGTATATCACCAGTAAAGTAGACCTCCCTTCAAGCGGATCCACAAAAGTTTACGGGACCTCTTTTTAGAAGAAATACCGCTTTCTGCTAACATCATATAAAACATCCCCGACCAAATTACGCCTATATTTAAAACCGCTTAACTCCTCAGAAATTGACCGTACGCCGCTAAAAGATCCAAACAAACTCATGCAGACTGGGCAAGGCTTAACACGAAAAATATGGACTGCAATATAAAGCTTGCAGTTGTAGGCAAAAATATGGACTATCGATTGTAAATATGAACCTTGAATAGAATATATAGATTGTACCGCAGATTATGCCAAAAAATATTTCGATTTATATAGGTACAAAGTCCATACTGCAATCTATATTTTTTAAGATAAAATTTATATTACCGATTTCTGGTTCATATATAGGGTTGTCACTCAAATCGGGCGAGCTCGAGGTCGAGATAAACGAGCTCGAGCTCGAGCTTTTTTTTACGAGTCGAGCCAACTCATTTAGGTAAACGAACTCAAAATACTGATCAAACTCGACTCGTTTAATTCACGAGTCCAGCCGAGCCGGTCGAGCAGCTCGTTTAAAATTACACTTAAAAGAGTTTAATCTTGTGTTCGATATTGGTTCGTATTACAAACGAGTTCGAGCCTAGCTCCACTCGTTTAGCTAAACGAGCCATATTCTATGTTCGAGCTCCACTCGTTAACGAGCTCGAGTCGAGCCGAGTCCTGATAAACGAATTTGAGCTCGAGCTGCTCGAATTACCGCCCTTAGCCCTATTCATATATGATTGAAATGTAAAAAAAAAATAAAGTACGGGTAGTTTAATAATTAAAATAAAAAGAACATAAATAAAACTCTAGATCTAATCATTAATTAAAAATAAGTTTTTTTTTTCATTTAATGTTCTTTCTTAGATTTATTATAAAATCATTGGGGACTAAGATCTTCTACCAAAGTCTTGGATTTTTTTTTTTTTTCTGAAATGAGAGTCGGTGCTTCTTCTTTTATTTTTCAGGCTTTTTTGATCATTTGTTGGAGCATGTGAATGATAGACAAAAAAGACTGTAAAGTTTATTGACTTGTCTTCTATTATATTCTATAGTATTAAAGTGAGCAGAGTTGATTGACAGATGTGACTAATCCTTAAAATAAATTGTGGAGAGGGGTATAGTAGGATCTAGGGCTGTTATCGGTCCGATTCGATCCGGATTCTGTTTTCTCGGGTCTGAATCGTTAAGGTATTGAGTATTATCGGTTTCGATTCTTACTGGTTTCGGGTCCCAACTTCAATACTTATATCCGGACCGCTGACATTTCGGATGAGTATCGGTCCCGGGTATTACGGGCGGGTTCTCGGGTATCTTGGATCTTCTAAAAGTCTAATCACCAAAACCTCATAATCGAAACAAGAATGAAGAGTTTCTTTCAAATGTATGTTACGGAAATTCAGAGATAAGGTCTTTTAAACATATATTTTCTATATGTACTAATACATTATACAATGTTTTGTACTATGTATGTTTACGAGAAATTACCGAGGGTTTTACCGGGTTAACGGTTTCGGTTCTTATCGGTTTCGGTTCTAACTTCGTATCAGTATTCGGACCGCTAACGTTTCGGGTGAGTATCGGTCCGAGATATTATCGGGCGGTTCTAGAACGGTTCTCTAGTATACTTGGATCGCTAACGGCCCTAGTAGGATCTATGTGGGCTACAAATTGTAATATATTTTTTGTTTTTTTAGTACTATAATCTATCACAAAAATAATCTCATAGTATTTTCATTTTCTATTAGATATAATATTAAAAATAAAAAAATATAAAAAAAAAATTCCCAAAAATACCCTTTTAGTATTAAATTAGACGGACAATTTATCTAGTTGACACCATTCATACCATCACTCCCACCACCTACGATTGGCCACCTACGAAACTGATGGCCGATCTTTTTTTTTTTGGGGGGGGGGGGGGTTCTCCAGTGATCTCTGGCGATCGGATTTTTTGTTGACCGTCGGTTGACCTATTTTTTCTGACCATTTTTTGGAGGACCTTCGACGATCGGACAGCTTTTCTCTAGCGGCTACCAGATCTCCGGTGATCGGAAAGTTTTTTTTTTTCTTCGGCCGGTGGCCAATCTATTATTTTTTTTCTTTCTTTAATCGCTTTTCAGGTGGACCTTCAGGGGCCGAACAATTTTTTTTTTTTGCTTCCGCAGGCCAACCTTTTCCTAACAGTGTAATTTGATAATTTTAATGTATTATTTATTTTAATATTTTACTACAATCTTAATACTTACCTACATATAAGTATTACGTAGAATATCTGCGAATAGAAAATTCCATGTTATATACCGCTAATAATACTTGCAACGTAAAGAATGTTTACTCAATCATGTAAGCTTTGTTTCATTGTATACTTCTAAAATAATTTTTTTATTTCTACTCATATATGATTAAAGATATTAATAATCGTGTACCAAAAAAAAAAAAGATATTAATAATCAAATATCCAAGTTTACAACAATTAGAGAATAGAAGAAGTATAATTTTAATCAGTATACTTATATACAATAATAAAAAGTAAAAATAATAATAATATTTTAAAAATACATATTGATACAAATATTGCATTACATTCCAATCAACATGCGTATCAATCGTATCAATATAATTGACATACCACCAAATCGATATACGATATTCGGTATGGTAGTATGTTACCACTATAAAAGTCGGTAGGTCCGTGGTGTGAGTTTTTTTATGTACCATAGCATACTATATTGTATCAACTTTGTATATACATAAATTATTTAATATAAAACATATATACTATTGACTCAATCATATATTTTGTTAAATGAATCTCAGTCATTGATTTTAATCATAGCTCTTTACTCTCTCAGTCATAACTAGGGGTAGTATATCGTACCGTACCGAATTTTTTTGTCGATACTGTATACCGTACCGAAAATTTCGGTACAATCAAATTCATACCGATATTGTACCGAAAGTTTCGGTATACCGAAATCCGGTATACCGAGATTTCGGTATGGCTTTCGGTCCATACCGATACCGTACCGAAATTTCGGTATACCGAATTTTATTTCGGTATCGGTATATACCGAACTTATCGAAATACCGAATTACCAAAATATCGAATAAATCTTGATATACCGATATATACCGAAATACCGAATAAAAAAGATACTGAAAATATCGACATACCGATATATATATATTGAAATACCGATTTTTTTTTGGTATCTCGGTATATACCGAAATACCGAAAATATAAAAATTTCATACCGTTACCGTACCGAAAGTTTTCGGTACGGCACCATACCGTATCGAAAATTCGGTATACCGAAATTTTCGGCAATTTTGATAAATTTTCGGTACGATAAATTCGGTATTTCGGTATATTTTGCCAGTAACTCTCAGTCGCTCACTCACTTCTTCGATCTGCTTTCACCTCTGCCTCTACGCCGGCAGTCAAGGGCTGCGAACAGGTACCTTCTCTTCTTCTCACCTCCTCTCCTTCTGCTTTTTTGCTTTGCTCTGACGCTTAGTTCCTGAGTTGTAGTAAATGAAAGAAAAGAAAGGGAAAGAAAGTCAGGAGAGAAAAGAAGAAAAACTGAAATGAAATTGTATTTTGTGTTCCCGAGTTTAAAGGAAATGAAAGAAAATTAATTATTTTGTTCTTTTCTCTCCAAATCCTTCCAAATCGGAAGTAAAGTTAGGAGGGAAAATTTTCCTTCCATTTCTTTTCGTTTCTTTTCATTAAAAAATTCAGGAAAACCAAATATTTTTCTTTTCTTCTTATTTCCATCAATTTCCTTTTTTTTCTCTCGTTAAGTTAAACTCGGGAACTAAGCGTGACCGACCGGTTAAGATCTGCTTCTGCATCTATATTCTGCGGCGAACATGTACCTCTCAAGAAACTTGAAAACCGAATCAAGGTAACCTCGATGACTGATTTGTTACAAGTTAAAGACCTCAAGGACCAATTATGACAACTATTAAAGTGGAAGGACCTTTCCTAGCAACTGCGGAATGGAAGCTATCCTCCCTTCTCCTTCTCTACGCCTTTCTCTACTATAAATATCCATTTCTGTTTCATTTTTCATTTTTAATCATGATTTGTAATATCTTCTCTCTCTAGAAGTCCTTGTCACTCCATTGTAACAAAACCACCTCATTCTAATAACAATCATTTTCGAAACTTGATTCTTATTGTCTAAAGTTTCATAATTGTATTGTTGCAATTGATTGATCGTTTTCATTTGGGTCTATTTGAAGCTTCAGCCTCATAGACAGGTCACCATCAGGAAGGAGCAGCAACATAAGCTTTCATCAAAGTACTATGGACCATTCATGATCTTGGAAAAGGTGGGAGCAGTGGCCTACAAGCTTGAGTTGCCAGCTGATAGCCAAGTACATCCCGTCTTTCATGTATCACAATTAAAGCTATGCAAAGGTAGTGGAAATAAGATGGGCATCTTGCCACATTGTGGTCCTAATGGGTTGCTAAGTGCTGAGCCTATTGCTATCTTGGCTAGGAAAATGGCTAAGGTCAATAATGTATGTGGTATATGTGTTAGTAAAATGGTCTAACCATACTGATGAAGATGCCACCGGGAGGTGTACTCGATCCGCTTAAAAGGTTCCCGATTTTCTTGAACATTCTTGAGGACAAGAATTGTTTGAAGGGAAGGGAATTGTTACAAGTTAAAGACCTCAAGGACCAATTATGACAACTATTAAAGTGGAAGGACCTTTCCTAGCAACTGCGGAATGGAAGCTATCCTCCCTTCTCCTTCTCCACGCCTTTCTCTACTATAAATATCCATTTCTGTTTCATTTTTCATTTTTAATCATGATTTGTAATCTCTTCTCTCTCTAGAAGTCCTTGTCACTCCATTGTAACAAAACCACCTCATTCTAATAACAATCATTTTCGAAACTTGATTCTTATTGTCTAAAGTTTCCTAATTGTATTGTTGCAATTGATTGATCGTTTTCATTTCTTACTGATTTCTAAACGATCGTATCATGATTCGGATTGGTTCCTTCGCGTCTCTCTCATCGTCTTGGGAATTCTCCACCATCCTCGAGAATTCCTTCGCCGTCATAGTATTCGTGGATTTACTGCTTGAGTCATTAAGACATGTTTGCCCTTTAGGAATTTTTGTGATGTTTTTATAATGAGTTGGGCCTTTAGATTTATGGGCTATAATCATCTTGATGGAAGCCCATTACCAACCGTATCAATCGAGTACTAACCATACCGACTAGTTGGTATACCAACTTTATTGGTTGGTAGAAATGGTGAATTTTTCATACCAATCCACCCCTAGAGTAGAGGTGATCCCGGGCTGGGCCTGGGCTTGAGGGTGTCGTGCTGGGACTAGGGGCCCAAGACCGGCCCAAGTTTGTGGCGGGTTGGGTGGGCTGGGTCGGGCCTGGCCTGGCGGTCGTGGCTGGCCGGGCTGGGCTGGGCTTGATATTAAAAATAAATTGCTTTAAATTTTAAAAATATGTTAACATTAAATTAAAAAATCAACTTTCAAAAATCTATTTTGAATTTTTAAAATAAATTAGTTAACATTAATTAAAAAATCTTTTTTGAATTAAAAATTTGTTAAGATTAAATTAAAAAATCCATTTGGAAAAATTTATTTTAAATTTTTAAAAAATACTAACATTAAATTAAATGGGAATAAAATGGGGAGAATGGACGTTGACTTAATTCGTAAAAAATAAATTATTTTTCTGAAATGTAATCTAATTATTAAAATTAAGTTGCCTACGTATCCTAATGAATCAAATTCCATGTAGTTTATTTTACTTACCTCTTTACTTACCTTGAGTTTGAAGGTCGGATGATGTGCTCAATCGTCATGTTGGTCACTCGCTGAAGCTTCCGATTCGAATGAAGATTCCATCATCATCAACGGATCATCATCCTCGTTGTGTTCGTCTTCTTCTTCCGTCCATCCTTGTTGACGTTTTTCTACTTGTTCCAATCTTTGTTAGAGAGTAGAATCTTCACAACATCGGCCATAAATATGTCCGTTTATCAACTATAACTCTTCTACCTGCACTAAAAGTGGACTCCAAAGCAATTGTTGGGGCTGGAACTAGAAGGAGATCCCTTGCCATTCTAGTCAATATAGAATTCCAACGTGTAGGTGTATCAAGGCTCCATTTTTTGGTTTTAAATTATGTTTCTTACACTGCGGCCGCATTATCTAGAGAAAAAGAAAGCACTTTATCAAATATCTTAAATTCCTTACAACATTCAATTATTCTATCTTTTAGATTTTTAACGGTATATGATTCCTCCATAATATCATAAGCAATAATACGTTTTTCTATCACATATTCAGTTTCAATCCAATGAACCGTAATACAAACAAAGAAAAGGTCACCAGTTGGAGAAATCCAACAATCACTAGTAAGACATATACAACCTTAAAGTCTTTTAAAAATTTAATTAATTGAGCATGTTGAATATAATAGTATTATTGAATACGATGGTTAAGAGTATTCCTTGGTCTAACATATTTAGCAATCCGTCAATTAATTTTTGTTGATTGTAAATGAAAGGCATACTTCCAGCGGTGCTTTTGAGAAATAGCCGGATAGTTGAGATTGATCATCCGAACATTCTTGATCATGATTATCCGTAGTCATATCGTGGTCATTTGCCAAATGACGAGCTAGCGTTCCGGTTCCCGTACCAATCTTCCAAGAAAAAGCAGTATTTTTCTTTTGATTTTTGCATACAAGACAAATCATTTTGCGATGTGTTGGTACGGTGCCGAGTGTCTTCTCATAATATGCCCAAACCCACAATTTTTTATTCTTATTCGAAGTTTTGGCCATAGATTCGGGCGGAGATGGCATGATAATAGAGTCTTGAGAGAGATTGTGAACTAATAACAAGTTATAATAATTAATTCCTAATATACAATATAATTGTACAAAAAATTACAATACTAAATAAATAAACTATCATAAGCATATATAAGTTGGTATCATTATCACTGGTTCCTTCACGATGAATGTTCCTTGATCCGTCCACCATAGTATTTTTTTAAATTAAAGATAGATTTAAATTGATACAAAGTTACTTAACAAAAAAATAATAATACGAAACTTAAGTTTCTAATCAAAGTCAAAACTTGAGAGTTGGGAAAAATTGAGAATTAAGAATAAGGGAGAAAAAAGTTGTTGGTGTGGGAAATGGTTAAGAGGAGTGGTTATTTATAGGATGATTTTTTTAAAAAAAAAAATTGAAATTATGGTCGTTATGTCCAGCCAGCCCATCACGACCTATGGGCTAGCCGTTAGGCAACAGCTAGTGTACCAACCAATCGGTTGGTGCCACATGGCATGGGTCCCGGGCAAATGCTATTCAAATTTGAATGGTGGGATGGGGTGGACTTCCTATGAGCTGGGATGGGCTTGGCGGTAGGGCTGTCGAACGGTTCGGTTCCGGTTAAACAGACCGAAATTTTCGGTTAACCGGAACCATAATTGCCCAAAAATGAGAACCGAAAATCGGACCATATAAAATTTCGGTTAACCAGAACCGGACCAATATTTTCGGTTCCGGTTCAGTTAACCCAAAAAAAACCTTTTTTTTTTAATTCGAAAAAACCTGTTTAATTGAAAATATACTATTTAATAAACTGTTTTAATTCGAAAAAATTATTTAATGAAAATATACTAGTGAGAATCAATTTTTTAATACCAAACCATAAAATTGATAAGTTATATATCCTCATTCATAAGAGTGTAAGTTATTGATACCATTTTGCTTAAAAAGACTAAAATATCCTCCAAAAAGGTGTTGATGTTGACTTTCCTTTTTTTACCTTTTAGTGATAGATTTAAGGGTATTAATGTCTTTTGGTATCAAAAACTTATACTCTTATGAATGAGGATATATAACTTGTTACTTTTATGGTTTGGTATTATAAAAGATAGAACCCAATATACTATTTAATTCGAAAAAATTGTTTTAATTGAAAACCTGTTTGAGACGAGAGAGAGAAATTGAAAATAGGGATTTAGTCATTTAGGGTTTAAATTTTTAAAATTATAAATTATAAAATATATTAATATTTAATAAATATATAATATATTAATATTTAATAAATATATAATATATTATTACAAAATCGGTTTTCGGTTCTAAACCGTTCGGTTCCGGTTCTAACCGAAAATCAAAAATTTTAGACATACGGAACCGAAAACCGGACCGAAAACCGAATATACGGTTCCGGTTAACCAGAACTGCTTCGGTTCCGGTTCGATTCCGGTTCTAATCGAGAACCATTTAGACACCCCTACTTGGCGGGTGGGCTGAGGGCGGAGCCGGGCCAGTCCGGGCCAGGGGAACGAGGCGGGCTGGGTTGTGCCTGAGCTGGGGATATAGCTCGGGACCGCCCATAGCCATGGTGGGCTGGTCTCGGGCATGGATTGGGCCCGGCCCCGCTAGTGGCCACCTCTTCCCTAAAGATAAGAATAGAAGAAAATGAAAAATACTCGTATATCTTTATGATATGGAGTTCATTTTTTTTTTTTAAATATTTTACTACTTTATATTGCTTTCTTGGATTTTTTGGTTTTTCTTTTAAAGGTTTTGTTTAGCTTTTTGAAAGGTAATCCAAATGACAAAAGTATAATATTTTTGGGAAATTATATGAAACCCTCAAGGTACCATACTTCTATATATATACTCATCGTTGGATATGTGGTAAAAAGAAATAAACCAAACCAAACATACCCAGTATATCCCGCCTCGGAGCGCAGTGCAGGGAGGAGTAGGATGTCTACGCCCCTACTTATTACGGTAGGGAGGCTGTTTCCGTGAAGACCCCCAGCTTAGTGCACAGCAGAATCTTGTGTGATAAATACAAAGGATAACAAATGATTCAAAAAAGCTCGAGACCATATCTGAGCCCATGGCTTGATCCACATGGGACTTACCTAAGCGGAATTTGGCTACTTCACTCCCGGTGAACGCTGCTCTAACAAAAGAGAGGTTGGCTCTGCGCACAGCTCCCTGTCAAAAATACAACACACGCAAAGACAATAGGATAAAATATACAATAAAAGTAAAAATGCAATGCTCTAGGTCAAAGCTAACCGAGACAACCCAACCCTAAGGCTCTCAACTACAGCACCGCTCCCTACAAAAGAATCCACAACTCTGATCTGGCGCCTCCAAGCGTACCTATCAACAGTCATGGTCTCGGAAAGGTTTAAGGCCTTCAAATCTAATCTAAGTTGCTCCTCCCACGTCCTCCTCGATCTGCCTCTCCTCCTCTCCCCGACAACCATTAAACTCTCGACCCTCCTCACCGGAGCAGATGTCTGCCTCCTGCGGACGTGGCCAAACCATCTCAATCTCCCTTCCCTAACTTTCGCTGAAATGGGCGCCACTTCCAGCGCATTCCTGAAAACCCCGTTCGCAATTCTATCTAACATTGTGCGACCACACGACCAACGTAACATTCTCATTTCAGCCACTTCCAACTTGCTCTCAAGCGACTTCTTCATCGCCCAACATTCGGAGCCATACAACATTGCAGGTCGGATTGCCGCTCTATAGAATTTACCCTTCAACTTTAGAGGGACTTTCTTGTCGCACAGGACCCTAGTCGCTGCTCTCCACTTTAGCCACCCCGCCTTGATGCGATGCGTGACATCATCTTCACACTCACCTTCCTTCTGAATGATCGAACCCAAATACTTGAACTTATCCGTACGTACGGGGTACGATCTGATCCGCAATCATTACCTCAACATCTTCCTCGTTGGCCTCACCACTAAAGTTACACCAGAGATACTCAGTCATTTAGTCAAACCATCTGAATAACATATTTTCATAGAGCTATATGAGTATACAAATTACTCATTAATCGAGTAACATGAGTATATGGATACTAGTCATATGAGTATTTGGATATATTTAAACATGACTTGTGAAAAAACTTAAACATAAGATCAGTTCCCTATAAATATAACATTATTCTACTGTCGAACATAAGTGGAAAATTAGAATGTAGATAACATGTGCATCCCCCGCATTTGTCTTGTCCTTAGAGCCTCGAAGGTCATGAAAAATTTAAGTTCCAATCTTTTCAGAGGCCCTATCATCCTAATATTAAAACTATAAGATCAATTGGAGGAGTACCAAATGAAATAGAAATTGAAAGTTCATATAACAGAAATGTCTTCCAAAGTAGCATTTGGAATTCACTTAAAAAGAATAATTCTTTTACATTTTTTAAAATAAAACATTCAATAAGTTATTGTTCAGGTGGGCACAAAAAATTAAAATCCCGATCCCGTCCCGGTCCCGTCCCAAAATTACCCGGGATGGGACGGGATCCAAAATTAAAAACACTAGGCCCGTCCCGCCCCATTAGAGTAATCATGGACGGGACACGGAAAAATATTTGAGGCCCGTAAGGCCCGTCCCGTCCCGCTAAGTTTTTAACCCTTTTTAAAACCATATATTTTTATTATTTGTAACCCTTTTTTAATTAATTTTTAATAATAACCTATTTTTATTTTTTACTATCTATATTTTATAATTATACACAAACCTAATCAACCGATATAAAGTTAGTAACTGATATTTTTTCAAAAAAAAAAAATGGATATGTTGTATTCAATGTTAATAATTGTTATTTTAAAGTTTAATTTAGGCTATTAAATTAGTTTGTTGGATATTTTTCCCGAATTTAGATGTATAAAATTATAGATTTTCTTACTTTTTTCTAATTTATATTTTGAACTTTTTTATGTGGGACTAAACCCGTCCCGTCCCGTCCCAACCGGGATAAGGCCCGCGCGGGATGAAATTTTGAAATCACCAATCCCGTCCCGTCCCGTCCCGCTTGTTATAACACGGGACGGAACGTGGGATGACCCAGGCCCGTCCCATCCCGTCCCATGCCCACCCCTAAGTTATTGATAATCAATTCTCTCTAAAAAGTCATTTCAATTAATGCTAGTTTATTGGGTTTTTCTTGTGTCATTGTGGAGAGCAGATAGAACTTCTACAACTTTAACTTTAAGAAACTTCTTTCTGAAGATACAAATTCTATAAGCAGTAATCGCATTAAGAAAACAATCGACATGTTTTAAATACTCCAAAATATCAATAGATCCCATCTTTTGATGTATGCACTATGCGATTGATGTATGCACTATGAAACATCTTTTTTTCGAAGTAACTAAAAATCCAGACCTTCTCGTATTCTTATTGTTAGCCGTCCGTTAGGCACATGATGTATGCATTGTGCAACTGAAGCAATACAAAAATTATATACGTATAATTAACTCGGCTCAGAAGATGTATAACTCGGGATTGGGGATCATGTTCCGAATTTCACATTACGATCCTAAAATTACATGGTTACTTGGTTCTTTTGAAACAACTTGGAGCTCAGACAACACACGATATCATAAAGTTATAAGACATCTTCATGCTTGAGGAAAAAAAACAAAAAAGATTTCAGATTTCGGTGGGACCCTGCGGTTGGATTTGAGGTCAGCATTGAAGAATCATCACTTGCGACGACTCGCAAGCGCGGTAGTTGAGGATATTTAAGAACCTTGAGCCAGGATACGCATCTCGCGATTTAACTCAGAAGCAATCTTGTGGAAATTTGGAGTTATCCGAGGACTAGTCAGATGTAAACTTGGAACCTCGGTATCAAAAAAAAAAAAAGTTACAATCTTCGACTCTCCTTTTGTATATTCACTTGAGACATTTTCGCACACATTCAAAAAGCTAGAAATGCATATTTGTCCATGGACGGGTAGTTTATGCATTAAGACAATTACACAATTCACCCATGAGGTTTAACTTAATGACAAAAAGATCCAATTCTCTTTTAAAATTACAAATGCCCTCTTGGCCTTTGTCTCTCTTTTGCAATTACACCTTCAAGCCGGGGTTATTTGTCGGATATGCAAACCTTTCTGTCACCACTTTGGAAGTTTTTAGAAGAGAAATAAAAGTCAAATGGGTAGTTAAAATTTCAAAAAATGGTTATTCGTAAATTGACTAAACTTATGGAATAATTTCGTAAGTATACATATTGCGTTATATGCATTCATACATGCACTGTTGTTCTTCAATGTGTGTGTGTTTGTGTGCATGCGTGCGCATACACGTATTTGCATGAATATACACACGCAAACCTCGCTAATGTATTTGCGTGTATACGTATAATTTGGCACTCCTTGATCAAAAAAGCCACCATCACTACTAGGGGTGTCGAGTGGTTCGGTTCCGGTTAACCGAACCATAATTTTCGATTAACCGGAACCATAAACGCCCCAAAATAGGAACCACTAACCACACCACTTTAAATTTTGGTTAACCGGAACCACACCGATTAGATATGGTTCCGATTCGGTTAACCTTAAAAACCGTTTTTCTTTTTCTTTTTTATCCGGAAAAACTGAAATTATCGATTTTAAAATGCTAAAGTTAATCTTTTAAAACAAAAATAGTAGACAACACAATGAACCCATAAATCCTACAACTATAAGTCAAAATTAATCCATAAATCCAACAATTAAAATGCAAAACAATCACAAACGGAGAATTGATGTGGGGGTAATTAATTTACATATGATTAATTCAATTGAATTTCTTTTTACGATAAAATATATAATTATAATTTATTAATTTATCATAATTTTGGTTTGTGGTTCTGTGGTTCTGGAACCATTCGGTTCCGGTTAACCACTAACCATATTTTTTTTTGAAGTAGAAACAACAAACTGCACCCTAACTACAAATAGTAGTTCTCGATTAACCGGAACCACGTCGGTTCAGTTCGGTTCCGGTTAAAACCAGGAACCTTAACGGCCCTAATCACTACTACCATTGCTACCAAAACAAGGTTTTGTTTCATCCCAAGACTTTTTTATGTAAAATATCAGATTTTCTTCAAGCTCATGCCAAAACAAAATTGCATATTTATCTTGACGGAGGGAGTAATACTTTTGAGTACGTATATGTATTTTTCTATTCGTACACCATGAAATGTGGTGAATGTGGGCATGGAACCGACATCACAACTGTTCCCCGGTCTCCTTTGGTTCCATAAGGTACGAACAAAATTTTTAGCTCTTCAGATTCTCCATCTTTTACAATTTACATAAATCAACGTTGATTTATTAGAGAAAAAAATGTATCTTGGTTAAAGCTTGTGAAGTTACTTCGACTCCATATTTCAGGTAATGCGAGAAAATGCAGCTCTCGAGATGCATTTTACAAAGTTAGGGAGCACCCATGGTTCTAAAAAACGCTAGGCACTAGGCGTTCGGATTGCTAACGCCTAGCGCCCAGAGAATTACTCGGGGATTAAACCGGAATTAATCGGACTAGGCGGATTTATTTTTTATTATTATTTTAATTATTTTTATATATAAAAAATTATATATATGTAAAATAATTAAAATTTAACCACTTAAACAAATATATAATCAATTATATATTAAATTGAAAATACTGATCAATGAATCCATATTATTCATAATATTTCAGTTTAGGAATTTGTAATACTATTAGAACAAAATAAAAAAAAATAAAAAAAGTATAACCGTCTAGGCATCCGCCTAGTCGCCCACGTAGCTAGGAAATTTGAAACGCAGATATAGGTATAAAATAGTCCAGAGTATCTTAGATTGCCTTCATAGGTTCCCGCAGCCAGTCTAGACGATCGATTCATTACCCAAATGATTAGTACAATCGCTTAGGTCATAATCGAAACGGCAGAGAACCTTCTGGGATCAATTGGATGATTAATCCGCCTAGGCGGGAATTTTTAGAACAATGAGGTCACCAAACTTAATCCATGTAAATGAATCAGACACGAAAAGAAAAAATACTACCATCAAATTGTGTTACCGATATATTCCTGCATAATTAATTGTAAACTGATCTGCCCTCTTTATTCACATTGTCAGTTCCTTATTCTCATTTCCACGTGTCGTTCCGCTATCATAGTCGGATCCAACACCAGATTTCTACTGGTGCACCGACTACGGAAATGAGGTACTGAGGAGGTGCGACTTGTAGAATCTCCAATTTTCTAGGGCTATAAATAATATTTTTTCCTAAAAAAATATAAAAAGTATCAATTTAAAATTTTGTATTGTGGAGATTGAAAAATGTGTTTAAGTATTAAGTTTATTAATAGACCCAAGTTCGAATCCTCATAGGGTTCGATTTAACACAAAACATTAACAAACTTAAAATGTTAGAGTTATTCAAGTTAATATTGAGCTTTCTCTTTGAGTTTTATTTATAATTGTTATATGCTCCCTTATATGCCTTATTTATTTATTTATTTAGTACTAAGATTTTGATAAATATGTTATGGTATATTAAAGCATTTTGTATAGGGACACATTTAAGATTTCACAGAGCACCTCCAGTAAATCAGAACTGGATTGTCCAAGAATTACGAAGGAGGTACTTGACACTAAAAAAATATAATGTAAACATTCTATATAATTTGATTAAAGAAATAATTCAGCTCTTAAACCACTTCAAACACTTGATAGATAAAATATACAAAAATAATACACACATAGATACTTATACACACCTATACACAAGTATTAAAAGTGGATATTCATATAGGTATAGAGGGCTTTTTCTATAAAATTTTGGTGGTGCACTTGCACCACCACGCCCTTGCATAGGTCCTCCTATGTCTGCTATTAGGAACGATAATGAAATAAGTTATTCTCTGGAAGTTTTACTATTGTAATAGTCTTCGATAGTAGTTGTCGAACGGAAGTACAAAACAGTAATCTCTCCATCTCATAAGAATGTGCTCACTTTTTACGGACACATATTTTAATAAAAATTAAGTAGTATGGTTTTCAGTGGAGAAAAAATCTCACTTTTGGTTGTAGGGGTACATGTTAATTATTGTTGTTGATTAATTAAAAGAATAATAGGTGGAGGTCATCTCTGATATTATTGTAAATAAGGTAAAAAGATGGAGTAAAATTAGAGTAAATTGCAAAAATTGTCCTCGTGGTTTGGCCAAATTGCACGTTTCGTCCTTGTGGTTCATTAAGTGCAAAGATCGTCCTTATTTTGCACTGTTACATGCACTTTTGGTCCTTAAACAGTAAAATTTGGCAAACCACAAGGACGATTTTTGCAATGATGGAGAATCAAAAGTGCACGTAACAGTGCAAAATAAGAACGATCTTTGCACTTAATGAACCACAAAGACGAAACGTGCAATTTGGCCAAACCACAAGGATGATTTTTGCAATTTACTCGTAAAATTATAAAGGGTGTTTTTAAAAATAGAATGATCACACTCTTGTAAGACGGATGAAAATAGAAAATCGAACACACTCTCGTGGAACGAAGAGACAAGCGGGAGCTAACAAATGCTACCCATAAAGGTTGGGGCATTTAAAGAAAATCTTTTCTTATTTTGAAAATAACAAAAACCATCGTTGAGGTCTGATTGCTTACTTTGTGCCTCGGAGAGTGCTCATGTCATCAATTACAATTAGGAGTGTAAAGTTGGTCGAGTTGACTCAAGTTAGACTTGAATTCTACCCACTCGACTTGGTATAACTTGGACTAGGCAACTGACATTGACTCGTTTTCATGGTCGAGTCGAGCCGCACATGTCCAGGTACTCATTGAAGCGTTCGCCCGATGAACCGCACTTGACCCGAACTTAACTCGAAGCTAATTCTTGTTGTTTAGGAGATCCTCAAATAAAAGCGGGAAAAAGAGGAAAAGTGGCCAGGCCGGCCCTGACATTTCGGGGGGCCTGGGCAAAAAACGAGAAAGGGGCCTGAGTGCTTGAAACTCTAATAGTAACATGTAATTATTATTTTTAATAAAAAAATGCCATATAATTATAATTTTTAATAAAAAAATGTCAGATCAACTTTGTAACCTGCAAAATCTCTTATTTCCGATTAGGGCAGTTGTTTTAAAAATAAAAACAAACTTTCACTGGTTAACATAGAAAAATTTCTTCCGGTGGTTAATCCCAAAAAATGCAAAATATAGTGGTTCTTGTAGACTTTTCCCTTGAATTAAATAGCTAATATTTTTAGCCTAATATAATACTATTATTTTTTTTAAATTTTGGGCCCCCTCAAATTTGGGGGCCTCGGGCAAAAGCCCACTTCGCACTAAGTGAGGGTCGGCCCTGAAAGTGGCATCAGTTAGATTCGATCGGTCAATAATTAAAAACATATGTCGACTCGAACCCGATATGCTGGTCGGTCAATAATTAAAAACAAAAGCCGACTCGAACCCAACATGCCACCCTCGAACGACTAACTAGAGAGACCCAAGTGTACTCGCTCGACAAGTTTATGGCCAACTCGACACTAACTCGAGGACCTAGGTGTACTAGCCTGAAGCGAGCTCAACAGATTTATGGCCAACTCGATTCGGACCCGGTAAAACTCAACCCAATTTGTTAAATTGATAAACTCAACTCAAGTTGGGGCATAACCGACCCAAACCCAACCCATTTGCAGCCATAACCACATTAAACCTTTTATTAAAAACTAATGACATTGGGACTACAGAAATATACTAATTGCCCCAATTACAGTAGAACTTCTATACAAAACTAATGATAATTTAAAGAAGTCTTGATTTATGGTGTGATAATTTTTCTTTCCAAACCTACTGAGGACTATAAAAGGGTTTTTATATTATAGAGACCATAAATTTATGGTATAATTTGCTGAGGTCCTACACAAATATACCTATCCGCATTTTGGAATTCTCTTTAATTGACCTAACCATTTGTCTTACTATTCATAATATACAACAACAATATTACCCCAATGCCTCAACAGCTCCCGCAAAAAGAGAGATAAGGGGGGATCGGATGTACGCAGCCTTATCCCTGTCTTAACACAGAGAGGTTGTTTCCGATAATCCAAAATGAAAATTACATCGAGAATCGCATGGAATGACTAGTACTTCATGAGAGAAAGAAGTGCAGTCAGTTTAGAAAGTCATTTTGTTTTATTCCATTATAATCCAGAACCAAAGAAGGAGTCTTTGACTCCATTGAAAACAATGGAAAATTACTATTCATAATATGCAAAAAAAAAAAAAAAAAGGGTAAATGCAAATGTGACAAGAAATTCTGTGGTTGTTTCTGATACATGAAAAAGTTGAAGGATGTATTGTAAAAATACAGAGGCAATTTTCATTGGCTACATGCTCCAAATAACTAAAATACTAAGATGAATTTGAAGTATTGGTTAACATAAACTTCATAGAAGCACTCATCCCGTTTTCCCCAGCTTCATCAAAATCCCATTCTTCCTTCTTTTCAGCACCAAAAAAAAGGGCAGCATCAGAACACCAACCAAAATACCCTACAAAATACAGGAAAAGATCTGATGAAAACGTCGTAGACAGGGGATCATCAGATGAATTATTTACACACAAATATTACCTGTCAAAATATAGAAATGATTTTAGGCTTCTGTTTATACGAGAGCCGAGACTATTGGTGACGAAACCACAAAATGTCCTCAACAATCCAGAAAATTGTGTTTGAACGGAAGTAAAGCCATCAACCCAGAAGATACATGTAGTCTTTATGAATACAATGCAAGAACAGAGGTGTTAAACTTTCCATACTTTTGCTTTTACGACACAGATAGTTACAAAAAATACCCCTAACTTTTAGTCAAATTGCAAAAAAGAATCGGTTTTCTTTAAAAATTACAAATAACCCACCGACGACGTTCACATTTCTCTAACGAAAGGGCGCCCTTAAATGGGTTCAAGAGGGGGTTATTTGTAAGACAAATCCAAAATTCAATGGGTTATTTGTATCTTCTAAAAAATAAGTGATCTTTCTCATAAATAGGCAAAACCTCAGGGGTAGCTTTTGTAATTAACCCTAAATAGGCAAATTGCTATCACAAATCCAAATTTTAGGAAAACAACTAACACCTTAAATCCACAAGAGAGTTAGGCGATCACAATTTAAGATACAAACCATGCAGACTCTCCCCATGTATGCCTCGAGATCTATCTATTTCAACCCCATATGCGAGCACCACATGACAAAATATACACATCCATTGTCCCAGGCACGAGAGACCAAATAATCGAACATATATTGGTCAAACATTATGTGATCAAAAGTGCATTTCTGAATAAATTTGTCACCGACAAAATCGGAATCGATTTCTAAACTCCAATTCAAGAGAAGATCCTCCCATAGGACCAAACAACATGAATATCCCTCAAGCAAGATTAACCAAATACTTGAACCGACAAGACAGGAGCGAGAGAATCTTCCATTTATATATATATAGATTTATAGATATATATATATATATATAGGGGCGCGTTCTATGCAATACCAATATTAGATGCAATACTTTACAGTACTAATTTATGCATGAGTTTTGTACTAATTATGCATGAAATATATGCATTTCGTGCATTAAAATTTCAATGCATTAATTCTCACAAAAAATTGATGCATATAATCTAATATTTTAATGCATCGATATTTTGATGCATATATTGCATATTTTAATGAATTGAAATTTTGATGCACGAAATGCATATATTTCATGCATAATTAGTACAAAATTCATGCATAAACTAGTACTGCATTGAAATTTTGATGCACGAAATACATATATTTCATGCATAATTAGTACAAAACTCATGCATAAATTAGTACTGTAAAGTACTGCATCTAATATTGGTACTGCATAGAACGCGCCACTATATATATATATAGAGAGAGAGAGAGAAATGTACTCTAGTAACTCAAATATTCACAATACGTTTACAGAAAGCAACCGGAAAAAAGAAGCAACTCAAACGACACTAGATATCAGGGTTCACTTGTAGTATGGCAGTGAAATGCACTCCAGCATACTACTACATGAATTGACCAATTGAACCATTTTTTTCTTTTTTAAAAGCCGAGTACAAACCCAATACACCATAAGAAGGAAAAGAATGACTATTTTTGGGGCACAAAGATATCAAATATACATGAAATGAACAATGAGAGATGAAAAAATATGGATGAGCTGATATAATATCTCCTTAAATAATAAGTTAAACCCACCATTAACTCAATATAGGGTGGAAAATGCTTCTCGTTAAAATTATGTATATATATTTATACTATATAAAACTTATCCCCCTTAATTTAATGTGGAAGGGGGATTTATGTCACTTATTTAAATATATAATATAAAATAATCTAACAAAATACATAAAAAAGATTTAAAAATTATAATTATACCTAACTTCAAAAGATGGGCGGGCCGTATTTGGAGGTTCTGTAAGACGAAACAGCTGTCTCATTTATTAATTTTTATTATCATAATTTCATATTTTCATTTATTAATTTTTGGTTTTAGCAAAGAGATTGCAGAAGGGTATTTTGGGGAGAGAAACATCAGTTTGTAAACGGCAGCAATTATTGGGGTGGAATTACATATGAAGAGACTGTTCCGGGAATTATTATTCCCGTGATGTGTCTTACCTAATACTGATTGTAGATACATAGATGGAAGGTTCTAGATCCTTCTAGAGGTAGTAGGATCCTATTAGATGTCTTACCTTATCTAGGAATTCTATGTATGGAAGGACTCTCATTGTAATGCCTATATAAAGGCCCCTCTATCAGTGTTATGAATGAATTGATTTGCTGTCTTTTACTTTCTCCTCAAACACGTTATCAGCACGTAGTATCTCAACTGAGTAGAAAAAAAATTCGTCCGGAATTCAGAAATTCCGAAAAAAAAAAAAAAATCGGAAACCCTAATTCCCATCTCCGCCGCAGTGGACACCATCGCCGCCCACCTACACCAGATCCGAACCAGACGTCATCGCCCGCAACCGTCTGCACCACCAGATCCTACTCCTCCGGCTCCCGTCGTTCTTCCCCTGCGCAACTCGCCCCCGCCCCCTGCTCGATTTTTCGCCCGCCGCTCAAGCGCAGATCGTCGCCCGTCCAGATCGTCGCCCCCTGCTCGTTTTTTTTTCGATCTTCCCAGGAGCTTCTCGTCCAGTCATCCAGCCCCGATCGACCTAAATTCCAACCGCGATCCGCCGTGCACAGCAGTCCAATCCAAATCTACACCGGTCGTCTTCCCGGATCGACGACTTATCTTCCAGGTCCGACTGCAACCAAGTCCGTGTTTGGCCCGTCCCGGTTTGTACCTGACCCGGTTGCCGACCCGATCTGATCGAAGCACCGCCGGATCGTCCAAACGGTTTTATGCACGTGATATTTAATGCTTGAAAACCTAGTGCAATCGAGACAAAACCTATCAAAATCGGAAAAAAAAGCCGAGAGACGAGAATTTCCGCGCGTGAATTTTCTGCACAGCGCAGTCGTACGAAAATCACGTTTCCCGTTTCATTAACCGTCGGATCGGTGTGAAATTTTGGCAGAAACTTCCCAACACAAATATCTGTATATTCAACGGTGGAGATCGGATTCTGTGTAATATTGGTTACTGAATCTACTGCCGAACAGAAGCAGATTTTTACGAAGAAATTTGGAGATCCGACCTCATCCAATACCGAGCTGCTGCATCGCCGCGCTCGAGTCCTTTTTCGGCCGAATTATTGAGCCCAGTAGCCCTATCCGGGCGTTTCTCAACTCTCCATTTTTTTTCCTACTCAATGATTCATTTGTTCATTAATTTGTACACTTATGAATCTTACATGTTTATGTTTTACGTGTATATAGGAAAATACGTCGCTCATGATGATGTGCACGCTATGGAGAAAAAGCCATATTTATCCCGTTCAAGGATCAAAATAAATATAGAACGGAGTACCCACGGAAATATGTTGCTTATATGGAGAGAATCTCCTGTTCAAGGATCAAAGCATATATGAAACCAAGTACCCGTAAGACTTTATTAAAGTTCTCGTTTTTCAATTCCTCTCTTTTGGGAATTTTTTTTTGGGGAATTGGGTATTTGGATTCTTTATCTCCCACGCTACTTTGCGGTGGATGAGACAATGAGAGGTGGTATCACTCTCGGATGTCGAAGTAAACTGTGTGACGGTCCTGGGGGAGTCACGGATAATTGTTGAAAGTCGATATTTGTGGTTGTTGCATACACCACGTTTTGGGTGCGATTTGATGTCGCCGTTTTGTCGATTTTAAACCAACAATTGAAAAAAAATGAACATTGTCGGTAACGGTAAAGTTATGACTCGTTCATGATTAGTCACGGATTTGTGACATACAAATGGGACAAACATCGATTGCGACGGATATGTCGTGGTTAAAATCGATTTGTGACGGAATTGTCACGTTGAATTGAGCGACCACCACTTGGTCTTGACCTAATCCCATACTTGGAAAACTCCATCTTTCATCTTATTAAAATAAAATATTGCATGTGGGTGTAGACATGTATCGTCTCCTTGCAACATGATATATGAAAGAATGTACGAGTAATTCTCATGAGTTTCAACATGTAAAGCAATGGCATATTGCGGTAAATACATGAATTCGTTGACCTCGATTATAGTTCGTATGACTATAGGTCCGAATACTTTTCCGAGTATTTGTAAAGGCATGTGCCTTATATATTTGACTATGTTTAGTCGATCTTATTGGATGGTCAAGACAAGTTGGTTATGGTATATTCATTATGTCTCATGGTTCAAAATGCTTAATTATGATGCACCGCGTTGTATCTATATAACATGGCTATTATGACGTATACTTGCAAATTGAGAATTAAAATACTTGGTTGATTGATGCACTTTGGTGGATTTTTCGCACTTTTGATCATGACTAGGCGCATCCTCCTTGGTATTTGTTTATGCTTTGAGCGCTCAAACGGAATCGGTGGTTTTTAAACAATTTTAGTCAGACCGACATTCCTACTTTCTCTGCAAGTCTACCAAGTTGGAGTTACCGAAAGGATCATTAGTCGAAGATAAGAAATCGAACACCCTGCTGCGTTTAAACGCACATATGGCTGTCATTGCCATGTTTTTGCATCAACACTTATGCCATTGGATATGGTCTCAACCTTGGTTTCTCACTAAACTTGGGAAAAACTAAACAGCCAATTAAAATATGCACCGTGATCTCGAGTTTAATGATCCGTGTGGTGCACAATATATGGATAGAAAGATACGGAAGTCTAGTTTCCGAACATCCGACCGTTCGTCCATAGCCTTCCTAACAAGGGAGTTATCGCTGTTTTAGTGAACAAAGGTTAAGCTGCGCGGAATTTTATTTCCAGCGATTGTGCTAACTTTTGTCCCAACCAACTTGGTTCCCATCTTGAATTTGCAAGTGGTCTTACGACACATATTTTTCAACCTCTTCGCCGAATTTGCCATAGATGATGCGATTTTGGTATGCGTTGTACGCTAAACTATCATCTTTCAAATGTTGAAAACAGCTTTCATTAGGAAAGCCCAAAATACGCACCCTTGTAAGAAGGTCGAGCGTGTGCATGGTAGTGTTACACCATGCTTGTGTCGTAATTTTGCCCCTTAGGCATATAACCTTGCCATGTTATGCACTCAATATGATAGATCATTTTGATCATATCAAGCATAAAATCTCTATGTTGTTAGAGTATTCGCTATGCTCATGATTATGAAATTTTGCAAGAGAAATTGAGTGCGTATTAAGCTATTTTCAAGGAACATGATATTTTTTGATTTCGGTTTATAAATCCATTGTGACTATGATGAGTAGGTCATCACAATCAATGAGCGGTATGATGCTCAAGTTGTTGAATGCCGAATGGCGTTTTCTAGTCACATATGTTCCGTAACAATTTAACCATGTTATGACTCGATGATATATATGCCAAAGTGTATCACTCATAGCATCTCATTGTGATTTGTGAGAATAAAATCTTTTGCATCACTTGTATTGGATATGTGAAAAGAAAAATATTCATGAGTCAATATGGTCCGGCTTGCATCGGTTTTGGTAACCAGAAGATGTATTGGGACCATAGTTGTGAATAGCGCTCGTAGCGAGCGCTATAGCGAGTAGCGGCGCGATGCGGCGGGCAGTCGCTATTAGGCGCGATGAGCTACGGCCTTTACAGTAGCGCCCGCTATTTTCGCTATTGGCGCGATAGCGCTACTTGACATAGCGCCTTATAGCGGCGCTATTTTCATGTACTGACCTTTTTTTTTTTTACACGTTTTTGGGGAAAACGTGTTTCTATTACTTGAACTTTTTTTTGGTCAAACCCTACATTTCTTTCACCCGCTGCTATTCTTTCACCCGTCACCTTCACTGCCGCGGAGACCGAAGCTTCAACACTCCTCTGATTTCCATACCGAAGGCGCCACCAGCTTCACCGCGCGCATCTATTCACGTCGGCGGCGCTCAGCTCACTTCGCCGGAGGCAGCCTCTCCTCTCCTCTGATTCTGGTATGTCTTCTCTCTCTCTCTCTCTCTCTCTCTCTCTGTTCTTTGATACTTGATGATTGAAAGTTGAAACTTGAAGTCATATATTTTTATTTCACTGAGAATTTCACTGAGGCAGAATTTTTTTTTTTTTCCATTAAATTTTCAGATTTCTAGAAATGGAAAATTCACAAGATGAAAAGAAAAGAGATATCGGATGGAACTATGGAAGGATGATAAATCCGAACAAGGTTACTGATGGAATAATATGCAACTATTGCAAATCAATTACAAAGGGTGGTATAACAAGGCATAAACAACATCTTGCTGGAGGTTATAAAAATGTAAAGAATTGTTCAAAAGTTCCAGAATGTGTGAAGCAGGAAACTATTTTTAATATATGTCATATATTATGTATTTATATACTTCTAGCGCTTTATTTTCAAATAGCCCTCGCTATTGGCATCGCTATGCGCTATAGCCATCGGGGACCTTGTCGCTATTTGGCGCTATTCGCTATTCACAACTATGATTGGGACATTGACACATTTAGGCTTTAATAGTCCGGAGTTTGGACAGTTTGATGATCCATATACCACGGTATTGTCATGGACATCAATTTCTTTGAACAAAGAAACTAGTTGGATCAAAGACACCAAAGTACATTGGTGGAGTCGTGAGCAGGGCTCATGACCGATGATGATATTTATGTCATTCGCGTCTTGCTTTCATAAGCATGTGTGACGCCAAAGACCCCCCCGATGATCCTTCTTAGCCATGTTCATTTATTAAAGCCTATTCTTTGGCACGATTAGGAGACGACACCCTCCTATGCTAAAGAGAATAATGTAGCGACTCGCATAAGCATGGTGCTGAGTCCTCCCTTTTCACCGAGTCCTTATACATACATGATCATAAGTATTAGCCTGGGTGGCTTATGATGCTATGATGGTGTTCACAAATGGTCGTACTCAAGTAATAACATTTATATGTTATGTTGTTCCTTTGACAATGATTGATAAGTTGATGAAACCTGAGTTATGGTTGTCCAACTTGCGGACCAGTCATTATAAAGGTCGGTTCACCCACTTTTTAGAGTCTTAAAGTGAAATTTTAACGAGTACTTCCTAACATCCAAAGCTACCTTCTCACAAATTTTGGTGCCATTTGGAGACTTGGAAGGAGGTGAACCACTTAAATGAAGTTTTCACATACCACCAGCCGTCCTAACGACTAGTTCGATGTCATTTCGATCGGTTTTTGACCACAAGGTTGATGGTTTTGGAATCCTAAACACCCGTTTATACATGCTCACGAAATTTTGAGGTGTTTGGGGCTGGTGAACTGAGTGAACTCTTCAAGAAAGCACTAGAGGTTCGATAAAACCAACGGCCTATCATCGGTTCAATCGTTTCTTTATGTTCGATCCCGGTGGTGCATGGTGGCGGTTTTGTTGGATTCTCAAGACCAGTAGCTACGGCTATATAGCATAGGTCAACATGTCATATTCACCTATACCTATCATCATTCAAATGCTTAGTTACGAGTGTAACAATATGCATTTTGTTAACTGGATTGTGTTAACACTGAAAACCTTTATCGTCCACATGTTCATGTGCCAAAGTGCGTCACCACAACGCATTATGACGGGTTATAAATGATGAATATGACATGCGCTTTCACTCATAGTCCGCTTAAAATGTACCTTGGCAGACGATCTCGTAAGTCACTTTGATGAGCCGTCTTCCGTCGTTAGGGGAGATGCGACGATCATGTTCGAGTAGAACGACTTGGAATTGTCGTAGTTTGTCCCTACCGTGCCTCACCAAGTTCCCTAAAGTGACGAGATTAAATACATGCCGCAAACATGTCTGCAAGGATTGTGTCCGGTTATGGACGTCGTCACCTATAAATGGTGATATGGTAACACCACAAATTGTGGTAGATGGTGTTACTAGGCCGTGGATCTCATCGAGTATTGGGATGCCACTTGGTTCGATAAATACTCTCGCTAAGAATGTATGCGAGCTTGGTACATGAAACTTGATCATATGATCAAATAAACTCATCCGTCTCATGTGATTCTGGATTATAGTCATCATTGGGGGACGCCTCAATGAATGCCAATCCATAAAGAGTACTCTATGAATAAAGCCGGTTCATGAGGACGTGGAATGTGAGTTTAATCGAGCCATACTTCGTTGAAAATCTACAACGTTGTAGCCTTGGCCTAAAATGGACACATATGCGTCTACAGTTTGGACCAAGTGATAGCCCTACGTTGTAGTGTTACAGACACTCCAAAGATAAGTCCTATCCGTTTACTTTGTTAAAGCGATTGAGAAAAAGATTTTAACTCACCTCATGGCGCGAGGTTTCTCTTGAACGCACCGGAATCGACTACGATGACACGAAACTTAGTTGTCTTTATCGCAATGGATGTTATATCATCCACTATCTTTTGATTAGATAGTTTCCCAAAGCGCGTGCATCTTGTGGTTAAATCTTATCTTAGTGGGAACTAAGTTAAGTGATAAAAAGGATCTCGTGGTGGATCGGACTCAAATCAAGTGGCTCGACCACGGAGCGCGTCGACAAGTGATTGTCGGGGATGCATACTAAGTATATACTTGATTTGGAAGAGATATGAAGCTTTGCGTGTAAAACTAAGGGTTTATAGTGATGTACTCTTGTGAGACTAAGAGATTCCGCTAAATCAAAGTTAAGAATGAAAGGATCTTGGGACACTTGATGATGCGTATTCATCAATCGGTTTAAGGCAATCTAAGGGACGGTTTCCCTAAGAGACGATAAAGTAATGCTATATGATTCCCAATGATTAGTCGAAGTCATCATAAGACTTGGCTCACTTAAGTGATGATGCGATCTTAAGAAAAGTACGGTATTATGTACTCATGTTTGACTCGATGTACTCATTCGTAATAATCCAGTAAAGCCACCGTGATGATGGCACAGGATGCGCTCACGACAAGAAGCTTGAAGCTCGCTCTATCTCGATAAAAGGACACTTGAAAATTGATACCGAATACGCCTGAATGTGTTGGTCTATCTCCCATATGACCTACATGGCAGCTCACTTGATGGAAAATGGTGAAATTGGTACCATTGGAAAGGTTTGTGTCTACTTTCCAAGGAAACCAACCATTTTATCACATCCATCATGTTGAGTGACATATGACTATTGTTGCAAAGTAGGACAGATGTGTCCAGGTAATTTCGAGTCAACTTCGATAGAGCTTTGTGATCTTTCGTGTCGATCTAGGTTACGTACTGTATGTGAATGAAAAGCTATGGGTGTCTAGTTTTCATAAGTTCTTACAGTCTCGTTGATACCTATTGAATCGAAGAAGTTATGACTGATTTGGTGCATAGAGGTCAAGACTTTGGAAAACTTGATAAGTCTTTAGTGACTCTGCACTTTGGATGTGTCGCGCTCTTTTTGTCCTTAGACCAAGTTTTCACTTGGTAAGGTTTTTAACGAGGTCCAGACAATGATGCGTTGTACTTCTGTTCAACTTAGACCAAGAGGTATTTTTCCCACTGGATTTTTCCTTGGTATAGTTGTGAGGGCAACTTGGCATCTGACTCCTATGATTTGAGGTACTCATCAGGGGGAGTCGTTATGTATACATCAAGGGGAGTATACATGACATGTTATGTTGGTGCGTTGCAATCTTTTCCTCATCAAGCCTTTATTTTTCCCATGGGGTTTTGTTTTGGCTTGGAATAGGTTTTTACGAAGGCAACATCTTCTGCACCATTGTTGTATTAGTGCTCGACACAGGGGGAGTGTTCCGGGAATTATTATTCCCGTAATGTGTCTTACCTAATACTGATTGTAGATACATAGATGGAAGGTTCTAGATCCTTCTAGAGGTAGTAGGATCCTATTAGATGTCTTACCTTATCTAGGAATCCTATGTATGGAAGGACTCTCATTGTAATGCCTATATAAAGGCCCCTCTATCAGTGTTATGAATGAATTGATTTGCTGTCTTTTACTTTCTTCTCAAACAGAGACTATTTTAATTGTAACTTTTAATGTAAATAAATTAATTTAAATACAAAAGTTATGATAAACATCACAATGCAAATGCACCTTCTAATACACAAGGTGATTAAAATGAACTTTTAAATGATAGTATAAATTAATAGATGGTTAAATTTTAGCTATAAAATCTTAGATACAATCGGTGCATCGCACGGGTTGAATAAACCAAAAACAAATCCGGAGCAACATACGAGCTAGTAAAATCTCATTTCATATAACTAATTACATAGACTAAAATAAAAGGACAATAACAATAAAAAAATATATAAACTTCTCTAAAAGGCATTTAAATTCTGCCATCTGCTCATTCAACCGTCTGCCCCAACATTACGTACAAAACACGTAGATATTCAACCAAAGACCGTGCATCGCACGGGTTGGATAATGCCTCGGATATATATATATATATACATATATATATATATCATAACTAATAAATAGTCCAGCCCTGCTCAACAACTCATCCTAAATTAGCTCCTTGTGTGCGTGTGTGGAGAAAAAAAAAAAAAAAAAAAACTCATCCTAAAGTAGAGGGACAAAACAAAAACCAATAAATAGTCCAGCCCTGCTCAACAACTAATAGTAACATATCATATCATATAACGAAGAAGACCACGACCATATAAAAACTAATTAAATTTTGAGATAATTTAGTGGTGTAAAATTTGAAAAAACTTCAAACTAAGAAGCACATGTGCGGGTGCGGGTGCGTAGTACGGGGATATGGGGATTCGCTAAATTTAAAAATATGGGGATTCGGGTGCGGGGGGATACGGTATATATAAAAATATTATAAATATATATATATATATATATATATGATTTTAGATGTAACAAAAAAAAAACATTAGAAAGCAAGAGTGAAGAGTTTCATTAAATAACAAATAGTGCAAATGAACAAATGAACAAATAGTGCCGAATTTGAAGAAGACAACGATTCCATGATAAACTGAAACGGATAACAATTAACAAATGAACAGATAGAAATTAGTAATTACAATTAATTGAAATTTAAAAAAAATGTTGTTCTAATAATTTTAAGGAACGAACAGAATAAATTAATAATTTAATATTTTAATTTTTACCAATCGAAGTGATAACATAACAATAACATATAATACACTGCACTGATAACATAACACTAATAATATATTAAATATACAAACAGATATATATATATATATACTGGAACTGGAAGTCTGGAAAGCCGAAAGACAAGCAAAGCAACGCAGGGATGAGGGAAGGAAGACATATCGCATCGCAGGAGAAGAAAAGAACCATACCCGGACCGGATCGAAGAGAAGAAACCGCCGTTGATGGCCGCCGCCGATGGAGATGGGTCGATGGGTCGCCGCCGATGGAGATGGCTCAGATGGGTCGATGGGGTCGCCGCCTTCCAGAAGACTTCAATTCAACTAATCGATTAAGCTTCAATTAAGGTAAAGTAAACCCGTTTTATTAAAGTCTTCAATTAATTGACCCAAAAATTACAGAATATACCCCTCCCGCATCCCCTCTCCCGCACCCCCCCGCACCCCTGCTTGAAAATACGGGAATACGCCACCTGGCGCACCCCGTACGCACCCCGCCGCACCCCCGCATCCCTACGTATCCCCTACGCAGTTCGAGGGGTATGTGAAGAATCCCGGCTTCACACACTTCAAATAAACAAACTTACAATTATTGCTCCGTTATAAAGGAGCCCAAGTCGTATCACCCAAGCCCGCATGGGGTGTCAACTCCAGCATGGAATCATTGTAAAACCAGGGATGTCAGTTTTACCCACCCATGGATAAACGAGTAAACATTTAGGGTACTGCCCGAAAATTCGGGTAGCACTGCCTGTACCCCCTAAATTCTGCTATGGTAAGGGTAAGATGAATTTAACATTTTACCTTCTATCCTACTTGATTATCCATTAAATATATTTATTTTATATATGTTATGATTTAATGAAAATATATAATATATATTATTTATTTTATATGTGAAGGGTAATTTGTGTTCGGGTAGAGTATGAGAATGACATACCCGTACCCTACCCTGCCCGTTTACATCCCTATTCTTGGTCAGATTTTATTGATATTTGTTGTCCTCTTTGTTACTACTGAAGGTCAAATTGAATCAAATGACGTGGTTTGAGATTTTTTTTTGTAATCAGGAGGTGGTGTTCTGTCACAGAAACGAACATGGGATGTCACAGAAAGAAAATAAGACTGCTAGCATCTTTTAAGAACCTATCTTCTACTCTGGAATATATATATATATATATATATATATATATATATATATATATAATTACAAAAGCTACCCCTGAGGTTTTGCCTATTTACGAAAAAAATCACTTATTTTTTAGAAGATACAAATAACCCCTTGTATTTTGGATTTGTCTTACAAATAACCCCTGTTGAACCCATTTAAGGGCGCCCTTTGGTTAGAGAAATGTGAACGTCAGTGGGTTATTTGTAATTTTTAAAGAAAACTGATTCTCTGTAATTAGACTAAAAGTTAGGGGTACCTTTTGTAACTATCTATGTCGTAAAAGCAAAAGTATGGAAAGTTTAACACCCCTGTTCTTGCATTGTATTCCTAAAGACTACATGAATCTTATGGGTTGATGGCTTTACTTCCGTTCAAACACAATTTGCTGGATTGTTGAAAACATTTTGTGGTTTCGTCACCAATAGTCTCAGCTCTCGTATAAACAGAAGCCTAAAATCATTTCTATATTTTGACAGATAATATTTTTGTGCGAATAATTCATCTGATGATCCCCTGTCGATATTTATGCATGTCTATGCATGTCTACGACTTTTCCATCATAATTTTTACTATATTTTGTAGTCATAATTTTTACTATATTTTGTAGGGTATTCTGGTTGATGTTCTGATCAGTTGCCCCTTATTTTTTTTTGGTGCTGAAAAGAAGAAGAAGAAAGATTGGGATTTTAATAAACAGTGGAAAATTGGATGAGTGCTTCTATGAAGTTTATGTCACATTTGCATTTACAAACTCACGAATTGCGCAGGATTATGAAAGTATGGGAGATATCCCAGGGTGACACCCCAAATCCAGAGCTCCATAGAACCAGAACATCTAGGCATGAATGAGGTTATGGAATCAAAATGAGATCATCATCGATGATATCTCTGCTTAAAGTAGTGGCCGCTGAATCACAAAGTGTGACGACATCAAACTGTATTCCGTTGATGAAACACAACGTTGAACTGGATGGTCAAATAGAAAGGAACAAGGCATGTTGAAATTGTATTCATGAGTAAAGCAAAAAGTGCTTGGACCTGAAAACCCAAGGTCCCAAACTTCCCAATGTGAACCCTGTAGGTTACATGTGGCGTTCGTAAGGAAGTATAATGAAAATAGTGAAACAGTACAATGAATGTACACCTCCTAGTGAAAGGCTTCTCTCATTTGCCCTAGAGGTGCCTAAAACGACCCAACCCGCCGGGTCGACCCGCCGACCCGGACCCGGCTGACCCGTGCAGGACCCGGACCCGACTGACCCGTCGGACCCGTCGACCCGGACCCGTGGTATACACGGGTGGGGTCCGGGTCTAGGTAGAGGTGCCCAACGCCGGGTCCGGGTCCTGGTCGGACCCGCCGGGTCGGCAGGACAGGACCCGGACCCCACCCGTACATATGAAATGGATCTTTGAGGCAAATCGAAGAAACCATCTGGAATAATTATTCGGGAGCCCCAAAACCAAACTCCACCCGGTTTTGAAAATGAAAGTCAAGAAGCTGAATATGATGCTATACATGAAAGTATCTATTACGGTAGTACAACAACTACCAGTGAAGAATAAGTTTATCTCCGGGGATTTCGACGTGTCCCGAATCGTCAACAACTGCAAAACATTGACGAAGAAATGAACCATGAAATCGATGAAGCTATGTTAAATCAAACATATGCAACGTTCGAGCGCACTCTTCATGGTGTACCAACTCCGATGCAAAAATCAAAGTCGAAGCGTCCTGCGGCAAGCCAAGCTGAAGAAGAACCTCCTTATGTTGAAGAGTTATCGTCCGAGGAGGAAGAAAATGTGAAAAGAAGAGGAAGCAAGAAAACTAAAGCGAGAAAGAAACCTGCCCCTGTTGCAGAAAAGAAAACGGTATCCGAACTTTTTTCAAAACACTTTAAAAAGGAAAAAATGTCGGATGGTTCGATGAAGGTATCTTGCAACTACTGCTCGAAAGAGTATCCGTATAAAGCCGGGGATGGATATGGAAATTTTAAAAGGCATTTTGAAAATAACCACGCCTCGGTCCACGGAGAACAAAAGTCACAAAGTCAACTCAACTTCCAACCTTCTACTGGAGTCGGGCCAGCCGGCAATCAAGGTATGTCTGAATCTCAACTTTATAAATATAATGAAAAAATTGCTAGAGAACAAATGGCAAAATTATGTGCACAAGAATCTTTTACCTTTTAATTTTGCGGATAGTACGGGTACAGGATGCAAAATACCTATAATCCTGCTATTAAAAGAATTCCACGTACCACAATGACTAGACAAGTAGTATACTTAGCCAAACAACATAAACTTGCACTACGAGCTTATTTTAGATCTATAAATCATAGAATTTCTTTAGAACAGCTACTCTAGGAGGAATGTTTTTATGCGGTGCAGATACTTGGGCAGATTTTAAACAAAAAAATGATTATATGGGAATAACTATACACTGGATTGATGAAAATTGGAACTTAAACAAAAGATTACTTGCGTTTAAAAAATTTAATTGTGCAGATAATATAGCTAGAGCAATTATTAAAATTTTAACTTTTTATTGCATAAAAGATAAAATTTTCACAATTGGTTTTGATAATGCTAGTTCTAATACTGCAAGTGTACCAGCTTTAATACAAGCTTGCAATCCTGTTTTAGCGGGTCGATTATTTCATACTATATGTATATGTCATATTCTAAATTTATGTGTACAAGATGCATTAAAATTTGTAGATGAGGCAATAAAACCAATTAGAAAATGTGTCTTGTTTTTACATAATCGTACTAAGTTAGCTAGACAATGGGTAAAATTTTTAAAGTCAAAATAAATGCAACCCAAATTTTTTACTCCAGGCGTAAAACATAGATGGAACTCAACTTATGAGATGTTAAATTCAACTAATGAATATAAAGAATTATTGTGTGAATTTTTTGATACGAATTTTCGCGTAGAAGGATTTTATTTATTGCCAACGTATTGGGATGAAACTAAAGATTTAATAAAACTATTAAGGGTTTCTGAAAATGCAACTAAAGATTTAAGTGGTTGTTATTATCCCACGTCTCCTAAAGTTCTATTTCATTGTTGTTTTATTGTATCTGAAATGGATGCTTGTAGTAAATCCGAAAGATTATCGAATGCTATTTACAATATGTGTTTAAAATGGCTAAAATACTTTAATCGTATTCATGATGTTTTTTTGATTAGTGCTGTTTTATCTCCCAATTTGAATTTAGCTCAAGTAGAACAATTACTAGAAACATATTATAATATTCTTAAAAATTTGGGTTTTCCTAATATTGTGGATAGTGTTGAAAGTCAAACTTTATTTGAAAATATTCCTGACGTTGAACAAGTAAAAATTGATTTAAAAAATAGTTTAGAAACTGTTTTTTCTGAATATTCTTCTAAATATGGTGATAAGATTCAAACTCAAAAAAACAAGAACTAGGACTACAAATACATTTAACATGGAATTCGACAGAACTCCCACTAACCCATTTCAACAACAACTCTATAATATAGCAAGAAATAGGGGTGGTAGTAATGTCGGTCAAAGAAATGACCTTAGTCGATATTATGCAACTAGTTTTGTGCCGGAGGATGACAATGCAGGTACATTTGATCTGTTGGATTGGTGGAAGAGAAGGGGAACCGAATTTCCCATACTTTCCATTATGGCACAAGAAATTCTTGCAGTGCCCGCATCCACAGTCCCCGTTGAAAGTGCTTTTAGTGAGGGAGGCTATATGTTGGACGAGCGGAGATCCCGAATGACGCCAAAAAATCTCGAGGCTCAAATGATACTTAAAGACGCAACAAAAGCCGAGTTACGAGATCAAGAAAATAAATGGAATGACCTATTAGCGGACCAAGATGCCTATCAAGAAGGCACTACTGAAGGAGAGTCTAGTCAAATGAGTCAAACCGATGATCAAGACGACGACATCGACTTCGACTAAAGGTAAGTCAGGTAAGTCAGGTAAGTAAAGAACTACGTAGGGTTTTGCTTCCTCACGAGAATACGTAGGCAATTTAATTTTAAGTGAAAATTTAAAATTAAATACAAGACCATTTTTTAACTCTTCTCAAGTAAAAGAACTACGTGGAGCTTTGATTCCTCACGAGGATACGTAGGCAATTTAATTTTAAGTAAAAACTTAAAATAAAATACAAGCTAATTTTTTCAAATGATTTCCTTGTTCACCTATAGTTATTTTTCGTGTATAAAATGATAACAAATAAAAGTTTTATATACTTCAAAAAAAAAAATTGAGACGGGTCGGACCCAGACCCGGACCCGTGGCCGACCCGTCGACCCGCCAACCCGTACATTTCATACCGGGTCCTGGCCTGCCGACCCGGTGGGTCCGACCCGGACCCGGACCCGACGTTGGGCACGTCTAATTTGCCCTTGCAATTGATTACAAAGAAACGCATTACCATGCAAAGGACGTTACACGTTCCACTACCTTATCAGTTTGGTAGTTTCCAAATAAACTGAATATGCAACTCATAATGTGATTACTACATACCTCTATTGGGATCTTGGGATATACATGAAGGTTCTTGAAGACTTTGAGATAACTCGACACTACCTCAACCCGAAACTCGAGCATCAAATTGTTAACATCATCGTACATCAATCAACTTACATCCATAAGATGTTGTATCGCTTCATTGGCGATAAAGCGATGCATTTGAGTACACCCATGGTTGTCCATTCGCTAGACGCGTAGCATGATTCAGTCTTATATCAAGGTGCATTTAGCATTTACTGTACGTAGCTTAACCACAACTATTATGAAATCTCAAAAACATATATGGGCATGTTTGCTAACCCAAGGTTTCGAGATTGCGACTTAGAATGAATATGATATGCATGCTAATGCACGAGGGGTTTTTAAAACGCATGAAGCATAAAATACGCGTTGCGCTCTTTTTCCCTTGATTTAGGTATTATCCCATTGGTTTTTCCCATCAAGATTTTTAACGAGTCAACTAGGACAGCGTATTAACATAAATAGTGTACTGTTTTTTCTTCATTCGATTTTTCCCACTTATTTTTTTAATAATAAGGTTTTCTCACATGATTTCTTAACAAGGTTTTGATGAGACAACACATGAATACTCCTATAAGAATGATCGATATATGGAGAAACTTATGCTCTTATGATCGCTCAAATTTATCCCACGAGGTTTACTAATGCGGCACATGAATACTTATCTAAGAATTATTGATATGAGGGGGAGCAAATTCAGTATTATATATTGCTCAGAACAGTTTGATAAAATAAGTTATGAGAATCACAAGCTCCACTATGTTTGGAAGTTTTTCTCCAATATGATTTTTCTTCAAACTAGTTCAACAAATTCACTCAAGCGATAATATGGCGGACCTATTCACAAAGACATTGCCGACATCAACATTCAAATGATTGGCACACAAGATCGGAATGCGTCAACTCAAGATCTACTATCATCAATTTCAGAGGGAATAACTGTACTTTTATTTCCTTCGACCGGTTTTTGTCCCGATGGAATTTTCCGGCAAGGTTTTAATGAAATAACAGTGTATTAAAGGTCGTTCATGGTGAAGTGTTGTAAGTATTGTATTTAGTGATAAGTGACTACTATATCACTGAAACCTTACATGTGTAACTATAAATAGACGCATTTGCTCCTAATAAGAAACACATTATTTTTCTCTTCTATTATTTTCTGTCTTTTTTCTCAAGTTTATAACAAAATAAAAATAGTAAACACGGAAAAATAAAATGGTAGAGTAAAAAAAAAAAGGTATATGGAGTCATTTTATCTTTTATTAACGGACTAATAGACGTACATCTATCCGGCCGAATATATCTTCCGACAAATTGTTTAGCCTAACCAAAGTTATTTAGCCCAAATACAGAATACGAACATCAGAAGGAAAAAAACGCCCAAATCGCTAAAAAGAAAAGGCGAGTCGAGAGATTACAGAATACGAGGAAGAAAAAAACCTACGCTATGGTGAATCCAATTCTTCCCGCATTGCAGTCAATTGCTTATGCGATTAAATGCTCAAGGTGTTGATACCGTTATGGGGAACCCTACAAATGGTCAGATTGTGCGTGAGCACAATCGGTTCGTTCAGATTGAGAATGCCCAAAAGAAAGGTGCTGGGTTGGATGACAATGAATTCGGTGGTGCAATCATGAGGTACAATAACGTGATTAATATACGATCTGGGTTCGATTTGGAAAAAAACAATGCGGCAATCGCTCTTCAATTGGCGGCGATTCAACAACTTCAAGAGGGTTTTGAAAGTGTGCATGCTAGAATGAACGCTATGGAGGCAAGAATGGAGGCCGATCGTGCTAGAAATTATAACAAAGTGCATGGTTACACTCCGTCGCAATATGATTTGCCATTCCGGCGGTTAGTTAAGTACAACCCAGGGCATCCGGCACCACAGCCGCCGGCTGGAATAGCACGTCTGGACCACCCTCAACGGTTGGTCCCGTTTGCGCAGCCGCATGATGGGTACCCAATCGGGTCTAACCCACCGGCTGGGTTGATGCCTCAAAACTTTGAGGAATACATGAGGATGAGCGAATTTGGGAACATCGATTTGAGGAGAGCACTCAGAGCTATCCATTGGTTCAGGCACGAGAGACTAAATAATTGAACATATACCGGTCCAAACATTATGTGATCAAAAGTGATTTCTGAGAAATTTGTGGAAAGGTTATCTCGAGATTTTTAACAAAAAAACAGCAATATTGAATAACCTTAGTATGATTCTGGCCAGATAAAAAATTGATAGTAGTGAACATTGTTGCATTGACCAAGTCATATATGTGTCTAAAGCTTAACAAAGATAAACCAGAAATTGCAACATTTGACTTACGGTCGATGACTCTCGATCCCGGACATCTGACCATGCTACAAAGAAGAAACCCACAGCGGCCCGATGGCGGCATGATTAATGTCAACATCAGCTTCAGAAGCTACAAAATGTTCATAATCAAATCAACGTGCCCAAATCCGTTCATCCTCATGTACACTTCAAAGTTCTGAGGCACCAAGTTAGACCCAACTAGGTACCCACTACGCGCTGAACAGAACCAACTGTGGTAACGCGCAGCGCAAACGAACGTGAGGATGATCCAGACGTGTTAATGCAGCCAATGACTGCTGTGCCAGATGCCATGGGTTGTACTTAACCAACCGCCGAAAAGGCAAGTCATCTTGTGATCGAGTGCAACAATGCCCTTTGTTGTAGTTTTTTGCAGGATCGACCGCCATTCTTGCCTCCATAGCGTCCATCCCAGCATTCACACCTTCCAAACCCTCTTGAATTTGTTGGAAACCCTCTTTTAACTTGTTGAAAACCCTCCTAAACTTGCTGGATCTCCGGCAATTGAAGAGCGAGTGTGGCATTATTGTTTCACAATCCAACCCAGATCGTACGATTGGGAGTGTGGAAAAAGAATAATGCTACACTCTCAACCGTATGATATGGGTAGATTTAGGAAACAATAATGCCGCACTTGCTCTTCATTGACGGTGATTCAACAAGTTCAGAGGGTTTCCAACAAGTTTAGGAGGGTTTCTAACAAATTCAGGAAGGTATGGGAAATGTGAATGCTAGGATGGACGCTATGAAGGCAAGAATGTTGAACTATCGTGCTAGAAACTACAACAAAGTGCAGTGTTGCAGGTCACAATATGAATTGCCTTTTCGGCGGTTGGTTAAGTACAACTCAGGGAATCCAGCACAACAGCAGCCAGCTGCAGTAACACGTCTGGAATATCCTCAACACTTGGTCCCGTTTGGGTATCAACCACGCCCGCATGGGGTGCCAACTCGAGCATGGGATCATTGTAAAACCAATTAATAGCTCTGAGTACTCTCCTCAAATCAACGTGTCCAAATCCGCTCGTTCTCCTGTATCCCTCAAAGTTCTGACGCACCAACCCAGTTGATGGGTTAAACCCGACCGGGTATCCATCATGCGGCTACGAAAACGGGACCAATTGTTGAGGATGATCCGCATGTGATACTCCAGTCGGCGGCTGCTGTTATGGATGCCCTGGTTTGTACTTAACCAACCACCAAAAAGACAATTCATGTTGCGACCGAGTACAACAATGCACTTTGTAGTTTCTAGAACGTTCGGGGACCATTCTTGCCCCCATAGCATCCATCCTAGGAATCACACCTTCGAAACCCTCCGGAACTTGTTGTTGAATCCTCGCCAATTGAAGAGCGATTGCGGCATTATTATTTCCCAAATGCAACTCAGATCGTACGTTGATCACGTTATTGTACCTCATGATTGCACCACCGAATTCATTATCATCCAGCCCAACACCTTTCTTCTAAGCACTCTCAATCTGAGCCAATCGAATGTGCTCACGCAATATGACCAATTGCAGGGTTCCCCAGAATGGCATCCACCTTCGACTTCAACTTGAGCATTTACCTGTAGAAGTAATTGACCCGCGGCAGGAAAAACTGGATTTGCCATAGCCTAGGTTTTTCTATTCTTCTTCTGAACGTTCGTAATTTGTAAGCTCTCAACTTGTCTTTTCCTTTTAGAGATTTGGGCGTTTCTTCCTTCTGAATGTTCGTATTCTTTATTTGGGTTAATAACTTTGGTTAGGCTAAATAATTTATTGGAAGATATATTGGGTCGGATGTATGTATGTATGTCTACAGTCCGTTAATAAAAGATAAAATGACTCCATATGCCTTTTTTTCCTTTTTACTATATTATTTTATTTTTCCATGTTTACTATTTTTCTTTTGATTTATTTATTTCAAATTTATGTGTTTTTAGATCAAATAGAACTGGCTCTATAATAAAATTTGAATTTTTACTTTTCATTTTCAGTTTAGGATTCATTTTCAATTTTTAGGATTTGATTTTTAGTATTCTGCTTATTTTAGTTTTTTCTTTTTATTTTCGGTTTTTTAGGATTCATTTTCATTTTTTTAAGGTTCATTTTCAATTTCTAGACTTCACTAAACAACTTAGTCAAAAAAAAAAAAAAGATTAAACGTATTTTTATGCTACATAAGCAATCACTACAAAGTCGATTTATTTGCTTAAATAGCAAAACTTGTTTGATTCTAATTTCTTTCGAGTATGTCAAATTGTATGTACACATGCACAGGCGTCACTAAGAGTGTGTGTGTGTGTGTGTGCGCGCGCATTCAAACATGCATGCACACACATCAAGTGTGCATATAGGGGATAATCACAAAAAACTCCCCCTGAGGCTTAACCTATTTGCACACACATCAAGTGCGCATGTGTTAGTCCATACAGGGGATAATCACAAAAAACTCCCCTGAAGTTTAACCTATTCACAGAGATTTCTAGTTATCTTTAATATTACAAATACCCAGTTAATATGTTAAAAACACCCCCTTGAGAATATAATTTAGAAAAGAGAAACAAGTGCCAAGTCTTAGATTGATTTTTGTAATAAGACCTGATGCAATAAGCGCCCGTTATGCAATAATGTGCTTCTATAGCTGCTTGAGTGAATATAAAATGACTCAGCACATAGAGCAGGACAGGTGAATACTTTTTCTCATCAAGCATGATAATAGGTACTTTCTGACATTCTTAAGTCATCATGATAAAGTTTTTGAAGTTGCTAATAAAATACAACTCCTTATAAGATCTGGTTATTATTGTCATGTTTGAGAATTCAGAAGTTACAATTTGACTGTACTGAAAAATGCTTACCACTAAATCCTCCCCAGCTTTCTTTGCTTCAACAAGAGGAACACATAATCTATCTGGATTTCCGTATGAAACTGGAAAGTAGCAGAGCATGGAGAACTGGTTTGGCAAACTAAAAGTTTCTTTTGAACACTGTACTGCTGCACCTGAAGCATCTGCCAGAAAATACAAGAAATCGCCATCGTTTTTCAGCTGCAATGAAGAAGATAAGTCGCCATAAAACTATGGAACGTGATTCAAATACCCACAAAAATCAACATGCGTCCAAAAAGGTTGAACATAAAAACAGGACATTTGACAATTAAGGAATCAAGTTCAAGATACAAACATTATAGTGAGCCATCAATTAAATGTTAGCCAGATGTGCAATGTTCTCACCACTTATGAATACCTATTTCAAGTCGATTCAACTGTATATCACTATGAAGTTGATATGGATTACAACTGTGACAACCTGTGAAGCAGGGATTCTTCACATACCCCGCGAACTGCGTAGGGGATACGTGGGGGTGCGGCGGGGTGCGTACGGGGTGCGCCAGGTGGCGTATCCCCGTATTTTCACGCAGGGGTGCGGGGGGGTGCGGGAGAGGGGGTGTGGGAGGGGTATATTCTGTAATTTTTGGGTCAACTTTAATAAAACGGGGTTACTTTACCTTAATTGAAGCTCAATCGATCGATTAATTGAATTGAAGTCTTCAGAAAGGCGGCGACCCCATCGACCATCTGAGCCATCTCCATCGGCGGCGAGTCGGCGACCCATCGACCCATCTCAATCGGCGGCGGCCATCAACGGCGGTTTCTTCTCTTCGATCCGGTCCGGGTATGGGTTCTTTTCTTCTCCTGCGATGCGATCTTTCCTTCCCTCATCCCCGTTGCTTTGCTCTTCCAGTGTTTGTATATTTAATATATTATTAGTGTTATGTTATTTCTCACTTTTGTGCTTCTGATGTGTGTATACACCAGTGCAGTGTATTATATGTTAATGTTATGTTATCACTTCGATTGGTAAAAAATAAAAATATTAAATTATTAATTTATTCTGTTCGATCGGTAAAAAATAAAATATAAAATTATTAATTTATAATTTGTCGATCTGTAAAAAATAAAAATATAAAATTATTAATTTATTTTGTTCGTTCCTTAAAATTATTAGAACAACAGTTTTTTTTAAATTTTAATTAATTGTAATTACTAATTTGTATCTGTTCATTTGTTAATTGTTATCCGTTTCAGTTTATCATGGAATCGTTGTCTTCTTCAAATTCGGCAACAGAAACTGATTCAGCTGCTGCTTCTAAACCAACGGGGGATGTAGATTCTTTATGGAAACATGTTACAAAAGTGGCAAAATCAAAAGAAAGAGGTGGCAATACAAGGATCAGATGCAATTTTTGTAATAATGAATTTGTTGGTTCTTATTCAAGGGTGAGAGCACATCTATTGAAGATTAATGGGCAAGGAGTTGGAGTTTGTACCAAAGTCAATGCAGAACAGCTAAGGGAGTTTCAGAGAGAACTGGCAGAGGCGTAGGAAAGGAGGAGATCAGTTGACATTCCACTCCCTACAAGTCAAAATCAATCAAGTGCTTGGGGAGGAGTTGAAAAGATACAATTGCAAGGAACAAAAGGAATAGAGTTGACATGAACAATCCTATCAACAAAGCATACATCATGGAAATTAGATCACAAGTGGATGGTGAGATTGCAAGAGCATTTTATTCAGGTGGCTTGCCTTTTCATTTTGCTAGAAACCCTCATTACATCAAGTCGTATAATCTTGCTGCGAGTAGTAACATCTCAAGCTATCTTCCTCCCACTTATAATGCTTTGAGGATTACTTTGTTACAAAAAGAAAAAGCAAATGTTGAAAGATTACTGGTTCCGATAAAGACTACTTGGAAGGAGAAAGGTGTGACTATAGTTTCTGATGGGTGGAGTGATAGTCAAAGGAGGTCATTAATAAATTTTATGGCAGTTATAGAGACTGGTCCTATGTTCTTGAAGGCAGTTAATTGTGAAGGTGAATTCAAGGATAAGTTTTTCATTGCTGACTTAATCAAGGGTGTAATCATGGAGGTTGTTGCTCAGAATGTTGTTCAGGTTATCACTGACAATGCTCCAGTTTGCAACGCAGCAGGTATGATCATTGAGACTCAGTTTCCTCATATTTTCTCGACTCGATGTGTAGTGCATACACTTAATTTGGCATTGAAGAATATTTGTGATGCTAAGAATCTTCACTCTAATCATGATGTGTATGATGAGTGTCATTGGATTACTGAAGTGGGTGTGAGGTCACTAATGATTAAGAATTACATTCTTAATCACAACATGGTATGTTGTTGACGATGTTTAAGCAGATTGCTCCTCTGAAACTTCTTTTTGTTGCTGAAACAAGATTTGCATCTGTGATTATCATGCTCAAAAGATTTAAACTCCTCAAACGTTCTCTTGAAAGATTGGTGCTTTGTGAGGAATGGAGTAGTTATCGAGAGTGTCCATCAAACTCCTCAAAACTCCTCGAGATCTATCTATTTCAACCCGATATGCGAGCACCACATGACAAAATATACACACCCATTGTCCCAGGCACGAGAGACCAAATAATCAAACATATATTGGTCAAACATTATGTGATCAAAAGTGCATTTCTGAATAAATTTGTCACCGACAAAATCGGAATCGATTTCTAAACTCCAATTCAAGAGAAGATCCTCCCATACGACCAAACAACATGAATATCCCTCAAGCAAGATTAACCAAATACTTGAACCGACAAGACAGGAGCGAGAGAATCTTCCATATATATATATATATATATATATATATATATATATATATATATATATATATATATATATATATATATATATATATATATATATATATATAGAGAGAGAGAGAGAGAGAGAGAAATGTACTCTAGTAACTCAAATATTCACAATACGTTTACAAAAAGCAACCGGAAAAAAGAAGCAACTCAAACGACACTAGATATCAGGGTTCACTTGTAGTATGGCAGAGGAATGTACTCCAGCATACTTCTACATGAATTGACCAACCGAACATTTTTTCTTTTAAAAGCCGAGTACAAACCCAATACACCATAAGAAGGAAAAGAATGACTATTTTTGGGGCACAAGATATCAAATATACATGAAATGAACAATGAGAGATGAAAAAATATGGATGAGCTGATATAATATCTCCTTAAATAATAAATTAAGCCCCACCATTAACTCAATATAGGGTGGAAAATGCTTCTCGTTAAAATTATATATATATATATATATATATATATATATCATAACTAATAAATAGTCCAGCCCTGCTCAACAACAGCTCATAGTAACATATCATATCCTATAACGAAGAAGACCACGACCATATAAAAACTAATTAAATTTTGAGATAATTTAGTGGTGTAAAATTTGAAAAAAATTCAAACAAACAAACTTACAATTATTGCTTCGTTATAAAGGAGCCCAAGTCAGTGAGGCATGCTCGGGTATCACCCAAGCCCGCATGGGGTGTCAACTCGAGCATGGGATCATTGTAAAACCAATGTAGGGATGTCAGTTTTACCCGCAGGTTCGGGTTACCCACGGATAAACGAGTAAACAGTTAGGGTACTGCCCGAAAATTCGGGTAGCACTGCCCGTACCCCCTAAATTCTGCTATGGTAAGGGTAAGATGAGTTCACCATTTTACCGTCTACCCTACTCGATTATCCATTAAATATATTTATTTTATATATGTTATGATTTAATGAATATATATAATACATATTATTTATTTTATATGTGAAGGGTAATTTGTGTTCGGAAGAGTATGAGAATGACATACCCGTACCCTACCCTGCCCGTTTACATCCCTATTCTTGGTCAGGTTTTATTGATATTCATTGTCCTCTTTGTTACTACTGATGGTCAAATTGAATCAAATGACGTGGTTTGAGATTTTCTTTTTGTAATCAGGAGGTGGTGTTGTCACAGAAACGAACATGGGATGTCACAGAAAGAAAATAAGACTGCTAGCATCTTTTAAGAACCTATCTTCTACTCTGGAATATATATATAGGGTTAATTACAAAAGCTACCCCTGAGGTTTTGCCTATTTACGAAAAAAATCACTTATTTTTTAGAAGATACAAATAACCCCTTGTATTTTGGATTTGTCTTACAAATAACCCCCTGTTGAACCCATTTAAGGGCGCCCTTTGGTTAGAGAAATGTGAACGTCAGTGGGTTATTTGTAATTTTTAAAGAAAACTGATTCTCTGTAATTAGACTAAAAGTTAGGGGTACCTTTTGTAACTATCTATGTCGTAAAAGCAAAAGTATGGAAAGTTTAACACCACTGTTCTTGCATTGTATTCCTAAAGACCACATGAATCTTATGGGTTATGGCTTTACTTCCGTTCAAACACAATTTGCTGGATTGTTGAGAACATTTTGTGGTTTCGTCACCAATAGTCTCCGCTCTCGTATAAACAGAAGCCTAAAATCATTTCTATATTTTGACAGATAATATTTTTGTGCGAATAATTCATCTGATGATCCCCTGTCGATATTTATGCATGTCTATGCATGTCTACGACTTTTTCATCATAATTTTTACTATATTTTGTAGTCATAATTTTTACTATATTTTGTAGGGTATTCTGGTTGATGTTCTGATCAGCTGCCCCTTCTTTTTTTTTTTTTTGGTGCTGAAAAGAAGAAGAAAGATTGGGATTTTAATGAACTGTGGAAAATTGGATGAGTGCTTCTATGAAGTTTATGTTAATTAATACCTCGAATTCATCAAAGTATTTTAGTTATTTGGAGCATGTAGCTAATGAAAATTGCCTCTGTATTTTTACAATACATCCTTCAACTTTTTCGTGTATCAGAAACAACCACAAAATTTCATGTCACATTTGCATTTACAAACTCACGAATTGCGCAGGATTATGGAAGTATGGGAGATATCCCAGGGTGACACCCCAAATCCAGAGCTCCATAGAACCAGAACATCTAGGCATGAATGAGGTTATGGAATCGAAATGAGATCATCATCGATGATATCTCTGCTTAAAGTAGTGGCCGCTGAATCACAAAGTGTGACGATATCAAACTGTATTCCGTTGATAAAACACAACGTTGAACTGGATGGTCAAATAGAAAGGAACAAGGCATGTTGAATTGTATTCATGAGTAAAGCAAAAAGTGCTTGGACCTGTAAACCCAAGGTCCCAAACTTCCCAATGTGAACCCTGTAGGTTACATGTGGCGTTCGTAAGGAAGTATAATGAAAATAGTGAAACAGTACAATGAATGTACACCTCCTAGTGAAAGGCTTCTCTCATTTGCCCTAGAGGTGCCTAAAACGACCCAACCCGCGGGGTCGACCCGCCGACCCGGCTGACCCGTGCAGGGCCCGGACCCGGCTGACCCGTCGGACCCGTCGACCCGGACCCGTGGTCTACACGGGTGGGGTCCGGGTCTAGGTAGAGGTGCCCAACGCCGGGTCCGGGTCCGGGTCGGACCCGCCGGGTCACCGGGTCGGCAGGATATGACCCGGACCCCACCCGTACATATGAAATGTACGGGTTGGCGGGTCGGCCACGGGTCCGGGTTCGACCCGCCGGGTCACGGGTCCGACCCGTCTCAATTTTTTTTTAAAGTATATAAAACTTTTATTTATTATCATTTTATACACGAAAAATAACTATAAGTCAAAAAGAAAATTATTTGAAAAAATTAGCTTGTATTTAATTTTAAGTTTTCACTTAAAATTAAATTGCCTACGTATCCTCGTGAGGAATCAAAGCCCTACGTAGTTCTTTACTTACCTTTAGTCAAAGTCGATATCGTCGTCGTCTTGATCATCGGTTTGACTTATTTGACTAGACACTCCTTCAGTAGTGCCTTCTTGATAGGCATCTTGGTCCGCTAATAGGTCATTCCATTTATTTTCTTGATCTCGTAACTCGGCTTTTGTTGCGTCTTTAAGTATCATTTGAGCCTCGAGATTTTTTGACGTCATTCGGGATCTCCGCTCGTCCAACATATAGCCTCCTTCACTAAAAGCACTCTCAACGGGATCATGGATGCGACACCGCAAGAATTTCTTGTGCCATAATGGAAAGTATGGGAAATTCGGTTCCCTTCTCTTCCACCAATCCAACAGATCAAATGTACTGCATTGTCATCCTCCCAAGACAAAACTAGTTGCATAATATCGACTAAGGTCATTTCTTTGACCGACATTACTACCACCCCTATTTCTTGCTATATTATAGAGTTGTTGTTGAAATGGGTTAGTGGGAGTTCTGTCGAATTCCATGTTAAATGTATTTGTAGTCCTAGTTCTTGTTTTTTTGAGTTTGAATCTTTATCACCATATTCAGAAAAAACAGTTTCTAAACTATTTTTCAAATCAATTTTAACTTGTTCAACGTCATGAATATTTTCAAATAAAGTTTGACTCTCAACACTATCCACAATATTAGGAAAACCCAATTTTTTAAAAATATTATAATATATTTCAAGTAATTGTTCTACTTGAGCTAAATTCAAATCGGGAGATAAAACTGCACTAATCAAGAAAACATCATGGATACGATTAAAGTATTTTAGCCATTTTAAACACATATTGTAAATAACATTCGATAATCTTTCGGATTTACTACAAGCATCCATTTCGAATCTGATAAAACAACAATGAAATAAAACTTTAGGAGACGTGGGATAATAACAACCACATAAATCTTTAGTTGCATTTTCAAAAACCCTTAATAGTTTTATTAAATCTTTAGTTTCATCCCAATACGTTGGCAATAAATAAAATCCTTCTACGCGAAAATACGTATCAAAAAATTCACATAATAATTCTTTATATTCATTAGTTGAATTTAACATCTCATAAGTTGAGTTCCATCTATGTTTTACGTCTGGAGTAAAAAATTTGGGTTGCATTTGTTTTGACTTTAAAAATTTTACTCATTGTCTAGCTAACTTAGTACGATTATGTAAAAACAAGACACATTTTCTAATTGGTTCTATTGCCTCATCTACAAATTTTAATGCATCTTGTACACATAAATTTAGAATATGACATATACATCTAGTATGAAATAATCGACCCGCTAAAACAGGATTGCAAGCTTGTATTAAAGCTGGTACACTTGCAGTATTAGAACTAACATTATCAAAACCAATTGTGAAAATTTTATCTTTTAAGCAATAAAAAGTTAAAATTTTAATAATTGCTCTAGCTATATTATCTGCACAATTAAATTTTTTAAACGCAAGTAATCTTTTGTTTAAGTTCCAATTTTCATCAATCCAGTGTATAGTTATTCCCATATAATCATTTTTTTATTTAAAATCTGCCCAAGTATCTGCAGCTAAATAAATTCTATGATTTATAGATCTAAAATAAACGCGTAGTGCAAGTTTATGTTGTTTGGCTAAGTATACTACTTGTGGTACGTGGAATTCTTTTAATAGCAGGATTATAGGCATTTTGCATCCTGTATTCCCAACCCGTACTATCCACAAAATTAAAAGGTAAAAAATTCTTGTGCACATAATTTTGCCATTTGTTCTCTAGCAATTTTTTCATTATATTTATAAAGTTGAGATTCAGACATACCTTGATTGCCGGCTGGCCCGGCTCCAGTAGAAGGTTGAAAGTTGAGTTGACTTTGTGACTTTTGTTCTCCGTGGACGAGGCATGGTTATTCTCAAATGCCTTTTAAAATTTCCATATCCATGCTTTATACGGATACTCTTTCGAGCAGTAGTTGCAAGATACCTTCATCAAACCATCCGACATTTTTTCCTTGTTAAAGTGTTTTGAAAAAAGTTCGGATACCGATTTCCTTTCTGCAACAGGGGCAGGCTTCTTTCTTGATTTAGTTTTCTTGCTTCCTTTGCCTTTCACATTTTCTTCCTCCTCGGACGATAACTCCTCAACATAAGGAGGTTCTTCTTCAGCTTGGCTTGCCGCATAACGCTTCGACTTTGATTTTTGCGTCGGAGTTGGTACGCCATGAAGAGTGCGCTCGAATGTTGCATATGTTTGATTTAACATAGCTTCATCAATTTCATGGTCCATTTCTTCGTCGATATTTTGCAGTTGTTGACGATTCGGGACACGTCGAAATCCCCAGAGATCAACTTCTTCTTCACTGGTAGTTGTTGTATTACCGTAATAGATACTTTCATGTATAGCATCATATTGAGCTTCTTGACTTTCATTTTCAAAATCGGGTGGAGTTTGGTTTTGGAGCTCCCGAATAATTATTCCAGATGGTTTCTTCGATTTGCCCCAAAGACCCATTCGCTCGAACTTGGATATTTTGGATTTTTTGGGAGATGTAGCAATACCCTTTCCCTTGTCAGAACTCAACATAATGATTAAATGCGAAAAAAAGAGAGATTAAGTAGTATAGCAATTAGTAATGAGAGTTTGAGAGATAGATAATATTGAAGGTGTGAAAAAAATGTGTTGGGGAGGGAGGTATTTATAGATAGAAAAAAAAATTTAAAAAAACTGCACTAGCCGTTAGACCCGCCGGGTCCAACGGCCAATTTTCAATTTTTTTTTTTTTACATTTCCGCCGGGTCGACGGGTCGGACCCGTGGTCGCGGTAGGGAAAACCTAGACCGGACCCCACCGTGTATACCACGGGTCCGGTCGACGGTCCGACGGTCACCGGTCCGGTCTGCGCAGTCAACCGGTCCGGTCGACGGTCGACCGGGGTCAATGCTTTGGGCACCTCTAGGTCTAGGTTTTGCCTACCCGGCGACCCGCAGGGTCCGACCTGGCGGAAAAGTAAAAAAAAAAATGAAATTTGGCCGTTAGACCCGGCGGGTCGGACCCGTGACCCGGCGGGTCGGACCCGTGACCCGGCGGGTCGGACCCGTGACCCGGCGGGTCGGACCCGTGACCCGGCGGGTCGGACCCGTGACCCGGCGGGTCGGACCCGTGACCCGGCGGGTCTAACGGCTAGTGCAGATTTTTTTCTTAAAAAAAAAAAATTCCTATCTATAAATACCTCACTACTCAACACATTTTTTTCACACCTTCAATATAATCTATCTCTCAAACTCTCATTGCTAATTGCTATACTACTTAATCTCTCTCTTTTTTTCGCATTTAATCATTATGTCGAGTTCTGACAAGGGAAAGGGTATTGCTACATCTCCCAAAAAATCCAAAAAGTCCAAGTTCGAGCGAATGGGTCTTTGAGGCAAATCGAAGAAACCATCTGGAATAATTATTCGGGAGCCCCAAAACCAAACTCCACCCGGTTTTGAAAATGAAAGTCAAGAAGCTGAATATGATGCTATACATGAAAGTATCTATTACGGTAGTACAACAACTACCAGTGAAAAAGAAGTTGATCTCCGGGGATTTCGACGTGTCCCGAATCGTCAACAACTGCAAAACATTGACGAAGAAATGAACCATGAAATCGAACTCTTCATGGTGTACCAACTCCGACGCAAAAATCAAAGTCGAAGCGTCCTGCGGCAAGCCAAGCTGAAAAAGAACCTCCTTATATTGAAGAGTTATCGTCCGAGGAGGAAGAAAATGTGAAAAGAAGAGGAAGCAAGAAAACTAAAGCGAGAAAGAAACACCTCGCATTGCGAAAGAAAAGCAGTATCCGAACTTTTTTCAAAACACTTTAAAAAGGAAAAAATGTCGGATGGTTCGATGAAGGTATCTTGCAACTACTGCTCGAAAGAGTATCCGTATAAAGCCGGGGATGGATATGAAAATTTTAAAAGGCATTTTGAGAATAACCATGCCTCGGTCCACGGAGAACAAAAGTCACAAAGTCAACTCAACTTCCAACCTTCTAATCGAGCTGGCAATCAAGGTATGTCTGAATCTCAACTTTATAAATATAATGAAAAAATTGCTAGAGAACAAATGGCAAAATTATGTGCACAAGAATCTTTTACCTTTTAATTTTGTGGATAGTACGGGTTGGGAATACAGGATGCAAAATGCCTATAATCTTGCTATTAAAAGAATTCCACGTACCACAATGACTAGACAAGTAGTATACTTAGCCAAACAACATAAACTTACACTACGCGTTTATTTTAGATCTATAAATCATAGAATTTCTTTAGCTGCAGATACTTGGGCAGATTTTAAACAAAAAAATGATTATATGGGAATAACTATACACTGGATTGATGAAAATTGGAACTTAAACAAAAGATTACTTGCGTTTAAAAAATTTAATTGTGCAGATAATATAGCTAGAGCAATTATTAAAATTTTAACTTTTTATTGCTTAAAAGATAAAATTTTCACAATTGGTTTTGATAATGTTAGTTTTAATACTGCAAGTGTACCAGCTTTAATACAAGCTTGCAATCCTGTTTTAGCGGGTCGATTATTTCATACTAGATGTATATGTCATATTCTAAATTTATGTGTACAAGATGCATTAAAATTTGCAGATGAGGCAATAGAACCAATTAGAAAATGTGTCTTGTTTTTACATAATCGTACTAAGTTAGCTAGACAATGAGTAAAATTTTTAAAGTCAAAACAAATGCAACCCAAATTTTTTACTCCAGACGTAAAACATAGATGGAACTCAACTTATGAGATGTTAAATTCAACTAATGAATATAAAGAATTATTGTGTGAAGTTTTGATACGAATTTTCGCGTAGAAGGATTTTATTTATTGCCAACGTATTGGGATGAAACTAAAGATTTAATAAAACTATTAAGAGTTTTTGAAAATGCAACTAAAGATTTAAGTGGTTGTTATTATCCCACGTCTCCTAAAGTTTTATTTCATTGTTGTTTTATTGTATCTGAAATGGATGCTTGTAGTAAATCCGGAAGATTATCGAATGCTATTTACAATGTGTTTAAAATGGCTAAAATACTTTAATCGTATTCATGATGTTTTTTTGATTAGTGCTGTTTTATCTCCCAATTTGAATTTAGCTCAAGTAGAACAATTACTAGAAATATATTATAATATTCTTAAAAATTTGGGTTTTCCTAATATTGTGGATAGTGTTGAAAGTCAAACTTTATTAGAAAATATTCCTGACGTTGAACAAGTAAAAATTGATTTAAAAAAATAGTTTAGAAACTGTTTTTTCTGAATATTCTTCTAAATATGGTGATAAAGATTCAAACTCAAAAAAACAAGAACTAGGACTACAAATACATTTAACATGGAATTCAACAGAACTCCCACTAACCCATTTCAACAACAACTCTATAATATAGCAAGAAATAGGGGTGGTAGTAATGTCGGTCAAAGAAATGACCTTAGTCGATATTATGCAACTAGTTTTGTCTTGGGAGGATGACAATGCGGTACATTTGATCTGTTGGATTGATGGAAGAGAAGGGAACCAATTTCCCATACTTTCCATTATGGCACAAGAAATTCTTGCATGCCTCCGATCCACGTTGAGAGTGCTTTTAGTGAAGGAGGCTATATGTTGGACGAGCGGAGATCCCGAATAACGCCAAAAAATCTCGAGGCTCAAATGATACTTAAAGACACAACAAAAGCCGAGTTACGAGATCAAGAAAATAAGTGGAATGACCTATTAGCGAACCAAGATGCCTATCAAGAAGGCACTACTGAAGGAGAGTCTAGTCAAATGAGTCAAACCGATGATCAAGACGACGACGACATCGACTTCGACTAAAGGTAAGTAAGGTAAGTCAGGTAAGTAAAGAACTACGTAGGGTTTTGCTTCCTCACGAGAATACGTAGGCAATTTAATTTTAAGTGAAAACTTAAAATTAAATACAAGACCATTTTTTTAACTCTTCTCAAGTAAAAGAACTACGTGGAGCTTTGATTCCTCACGAGGATACGTAGGCAATTTAATTTTAAGTAAAAACTTAAAATTAAATACAAGCTAATTTTTTCAAATGATTTCCTTGTTCTCCTATAGTTATTTTTCGTGTATAAAATGATAACAAATGAAAGTTTTATATACTTCAAAAAAAAAATTGAGACGGGTCGGAACCAGACCCGGACCCGTGGCCGACCCGTCGACCCGCCAACCCGTACATTTCATACCGGGTCCTGGCCTTCCGACCCGGCGGGTCCGACCCGGACCCGGACCCGACGTTGGGCACGTCTAATTTGCCCTTGCAATTGATTACAAAGAAACGTATTACCATGCAAAGGACGTTACACGTTCCACTACCTTGTCAGTTTGGTAGTTTCCAAATAAACTGAATATGCAACTCATAATGTGATTACTACATACCTCTATTGGGATCTTGGGATATACATGAAGGTTCTTGAAGACTTTGAGATAACTCGACACTACCTCAACCCGAAACTCGAGCATCAAATTGTTAGCATCAGCGTACATCAATCAACTTACATCCATAAGATGTTGTGTCGCTTCATTGGCGATAAAGCGATGCATTCGAGTACACCCATGGCCATTCGCTAGACGCGTAGCATGATTCAGTCTTATATCAAGGTGCATTTAGCATTTACTGTACGTAGCTTAACCACAACTATTATGAAATCTCAAAAACATATATGGGCATGTTTGCTAACCCAAGAGTTCGAGATTGCGACTTAGAATGAATATGATATGCATGCTAATGCACGAGGGGTTTTTAAAACGCGTGAAGCATAAAATACGCATTGCGCTCTTTTTCCCTTGATTTAGGTATTATCCCATTGGTTTTTCCCATCAAGATTTTTAACGAGTCAACTAGGACAGCGTATTAACATGAATTGTGTTATATAAGAATTATTGATATGAGGGGGAGCAAATTCAGTATTATATATTGCTCAGAACAGTATGATAAAATAAGTTATGAGAATCACAAGCTCCACTACGTTTGGAAGTTTTTCTCCCATATGATTTTTCTTCAAACTAGTTCAACAAATTCACTCAAGCGATAATATGCGGCAATCGCTCTTCAATTGGCGGCGATTCAACAACTTCAAGAGGGTTTTGAAAGTGTGCATGCTAGAATGAACGCTATGGAGGCAAGAATGGAGGCCGATCGTGCTCGAAATTATAACAAAGTGCATTGTTGCACTCCGTCGCAATATGATTTGCCATTCCGGCGGTTAGTTAAGTACAACCCAGGGGATCTGGCACCACAGCCGCCGGCTGGAATAGCACGTCTAGACCACCCTCAACGGTTGGTCCCGGTTGCGCAGCCGCATGATGGGTACCCAATCGGGTCTAACCCACCGGCTGGGTTGATGCCTCAAAACTTTGAGGAATACAGGAGGATGAGCGAATTTGGGAACAACGATTTGAGGAGAGCACTCAGAGCTATCCATTGGTTCAGGCACGAGAGACTAAATAATTGAACATATACTGGTCCAAACATTATGTGATCAAAAGTGATTTCTGAGAAATTTGTGGAAAGGTTATCTCGAGATTTTTAACAAAAAAACAGCAATATTGAATAACCTTAGTATGATTCTGGCCAGATAAAAAATTGATAGTAGTGAACATTGTTGCATTGACCAAGTCATATATGTGTAAAGCTTAACAGCATAAACCAGGAAATTGCAACATTTGACTTACACGGTCAATGACTCTCTGATCCCAGACATCTGACCATGCTACAGCAGCAGCCCACAGCAGCAGCCCACAGCAGCAGCATGATTAATGTCAACATCAGCTTCAGAAGCTACAGAATGTTCATAATCAAATCAACGTGCCCAAATCCGTTCATCCTCATGTACACTTCAAAGTTCTGAGGCACCAAGTTAGACCCAACTAGGTACCCACTACGCGCTGAACAGAACCAACTGTGGGAACGCGCAGCGCAAACGAACGTGAGGATGATCCAGACATGTTAATGCAGCCAATGACTGCTGTGCCAAATGCCATGGGTTGTACTTAACCAACCGCCGAAATGGCAAGTCATCTTGTGATCGAGTGCAACAATGCCATTTGTTGTAGTTTTTTGCAGGATCGGCCGCCATTCTTGCCTCCATAGCGTCCATCCCAGCATTCACACCTTCCAAACCCTCTTGCATTTGTTGGAAACCCTCTTTTAACTTGTTGAAAACCCTCCTAAACTTGCTGGATCTCCGGCAATTGAAGAGCGAGTGTGGCATTATTGTTTCACAATCCAACCCAGATCGTACGATTGGGAGTGTGGAAAAAGAATAATGCAACACTCTCAACCGTATGATATGGGTAGATTTAGGAAACAATAATGCCGCACTTGCTCTTCATTGACGGTGATTCAACAAGTTCAGAGGTTTCCAGCAAGTTTAGGAGGGTTTCTAACAAATTCAGGAAGGTATGGGAAATGTGAATGGTAGGATGGACGCTATGAAGGCAAGAATGTTGAACTATCGTGCTAGAAACTACAACAAAGTGCAGTGTTGCAGGTCACAATATGAATTGCCTTTTCGGCGGTTGGTTAAGTCTGACTCGAGAATCCAAGACTGTGATTCTGCAGCAGAACACGTCTGGAATATCCTCAACACTTGGTCCCGTTTGGGTATCAACCACGCCCGCATGGGGTGCCAACTCGAGCATGGGATCATTGTAAAACCAATTAATAGCTCTGAGTACTCTCCTCAAATCAACGTGTCCAAATCCGCTCGTCCTCCTGTATCCCTCAAAGTTCTGACGCACCAACCCAGTTGATGGGTTAAACCCGACCGGTATCCATCATGCGGCTACGAAAACGGGACCAATTGTTGAGGATGATCCGCATGTGATACTCCAGTCGGCGGCTGCTGTTATGGATGCCCAGGTTTGTACTTAACCAACCACCAAAAAGGCAATTCATGTTGCGACCGAGTACAACAATGCACTTTGTAGTTTCTATAACGATCGGGGACCATTCTTGCCTCCATAGCATCCATCTTAGGAATCACACCTTCGAAACCCTGCGGAACTTGTTGTTGAATCCTCGCCAATTGAAGAGCGATTGCGGCATTATTATTTCCCAAATGCAACTCAGATCGTACGTTGATCACGTTATTGTACCTCATGATTGCACCACCGAATTCATTATCATCCAGCCCAACACCTTTCTTCTAAGCACCCTCAATCTGAACCAATCGAATGTGCTCACGCAATATGACCAATTGCAGGGTTCCCCAGAATGGCATCCACCTTCGACTTCAACTTGAGCATTTACCTGTAGAAGTAATTGACCCGCGGCAGGAAAAACTAGATTTGCCATAGCCTAGGTTTTTCTATTCTTCTTCTGAACGTTCGTAATTTGTAAGCTCTCAACTTGTCTTTTCTTTTTAGAGATTTGGGCGTTTTTTCCTTCTGAATGTTCGTATTCTTTATTTGGGTTAATAACTTTGGTTAGGCTAAATAATTTGTTGGAAGATATATTGGGTCGGATGTATGTATGTCTACAGTCCGTTAATAAAAGATAAAATGACTCCATATGCCTTTTTTTTCCTTTTTACTATATTATTTTATTTTTCCATGTTTACTATTTTTCTTTTGATTTATTTATTTCAAATTTATGTGTTTTTAGATCAAATAGAACTGGCTCTATAATAAAATTTGAATTTTTACTTTTCATTTTCAGTTTAGGATTCATTTTCAGTTTTTAGGATTTGATTTTTAGTATTCTACTTATTTTAGTTTTTTCTTTTTATTTTCGGTTTTTTAGGATTCATTTTCATTTTTTTAAGGTTCATTTTCAATTTCTAGACTTCACTAAACAACTTAGTCAAAAAAAAAAAAAAAAGATTAAACGTATTTTTATGCTACATAAGCAATCACTACAAAGTCGATTTATTTGCTTAAATAGCAAAACTTGTTTGATTCTAATTTCTTTCGAGTATGTCAAATTGTATGTACACATGCACGGGCGTCACTAAGAGTGTGTGTGTGTGTGTGCGCGCGCATTCAAACATGCATGCACACACATCAAGTGTGCATGTGGCAGTGCATATGGGGGATAATCACAAAAAACTCCCCCTGAGGCTTAACCTATTTGCACACACATCAAGTGCGCATGTGTTAGTCCATACAGGGGATAATCACAAAAAACTCCCCTGAAGTTTAACCTATTCACAGAGATTTCTAGTTATCTTTAATATTACAAATACCCAGTTAATATGTTAAAAACACCCCCTTGAGAATATAATTTAGAAAAGAGAAACACGTGCCAAGTCTTAGATTGATTTTTGTAATAAGACCTGATGCAATAAGCGCCCGTTATGCAATAATGTGCTTCTATAGCTGCTTGAGTGAATATAAAATGACTCAGCACATAGAGCAGGACAGGTGAATACTTTTTCTCATCAAGCATGATAATAGGTACTTTCTGACATTCTTAAGTCATCATGATAAAGTTTTTGAAGTTGTTAATAAAATACAACTCCTTATAAGATCTAGTTATTATTGTCATGTTTGAGAATTCAGAAGTTACAATTTGACTGTACTGAAAAATGCTTACCACTAAATCCTCCCCAGCTTTCTTTGCTTCAACAAGAGGAACACATAATCTATCTGGATTTCCGTATGAAACTGGAAAGTAGCAGAGCATGGAGAACTGGTTTGGCAAACTAAAAGTTTCTTTTGAACACTGTACTGCTGCACCTGAAGCAGCTGCCAGAAAATACAAGAAATCGCCATCGTTTTTCAGCTGCAATGAAGAAGATAAGTCGCCATAAAACTATGGAACGTGATTCAAATACCCACAAAAATCAACATGCGCCCAAAAAGGTTGAACATAAAAACAGGACATTTGACAATTAAGGAATCAAGTTCAAGATACAAACATTATAGTGAGCCGTCAATTAAATGTTAGCCAGATGTGCAATGTTCTCACCACTTATGAATACCTATTTCAAGTCGATTCAACTGTATATCACTATGAAGTTGATATGGATTACAACTGTGACAACCTGTGAAGCAGGGATTCTTCACATACCCCGCGAACTGCGTAGGGGATACGTACGGGTGCGGGGGTGCGGCGGGGGTGCGGCGGGGTGCGTACGGGGTGCGCCAGGTGGCGTATCGCCGTATTTTCACGCAGGGGTGCGGGGGGATGCGGGAGAGGGGGTGCGGTAGGGGTATATTCTGTAATTTTTGGGTCAACTTTAATAAAACGGGGTTACTTTACCTTAATTGAAGCTCAATCGATCGATTAATTGAATTGAAGTCTTCGGAAAGGCGGCGACCCCATCGACCATCTGAGCCATCTCCATCGGCGGCGAGTCGGCGACCCATCGACCCATCTCAATCGGCGGTGGCCATCAACGGCGGTTTCTTCTCTTCGATCCGGTCTGGGTATGGGTTCTTTTCTTCTCCTGCGATACGATCTTTCCTTCCCTCATCCCCGTTGCTTTGCTCTTCCAGTTCCAATATATATATAACTGTTTGTATATTTAATATATTATTAGTGTTATGTTATTTATCACTTTTGTGCTTCTGATCTGTGTATACACCAGTGCAGTGTATTATATGTTAATGTTATGTTATCACTTCGATTGGTAAAAAATAAAAATATTAACTTATTAATTTATTCTGTTCGATCGGTAAAAAATAAAATATAAAATTATTAATTTATAATTTCTCGATTTGTAAAAAAGAAAAATATAAAATTATTAATTTATTCTGTTCGTTCCTTAAAATTATTAGAGCAACAGTTTTTTTTTTTAAATTTTAATTAATTGTAATTACTAATTTGTATCTGTTCATTTGTTAATTGTTATCAGTTTCAGTTTATCATGGAATCGTTGTCTTCTTCAAATTCGGCAACAGAAACTGATTCAGCTGCTTCTTCTAAACCAACAGGGGATGTAGATTCTTTATAGAAACATGTTACAAAAGTGGCAAAATCAAAAGAAAGAGGTGGCAATACAAGGATCAGATGCAATTTTTGTAATAATGAATTTGTTGGTTCTTATTCAAGGGTGAGAGCACATCTATTGAAGATTAAAGGGCAAGGAGTTGGAGTTTGTACCAAAGTCAATGCAGAAATGGCTAAGGGAGTTTCGAGAGAAGGCGGCAGAGGCGGAGGAAAGGAGGAGATCAGTTGACATTCCACTCCCTACAAGTCAAAATCAATCAAGTGCTTGGGGAGGAGTTGAAAAGATACAATTGCAAGGAACAAAAGGAATAGAGTTGACATGAACAATCCTATCAACAAAGCATACATCATGGAAATTAGATCACAAGTGGATGGTGAGATTGCAAGAGCATTTTATTCAGGTGGCTTGCCTTTTCATTTTGCTAGAAACCCTCATTACATCAAGTCATATAATCTTGCTGCGAGTAGTAACATCTCAAGCTATCTTCCTCCCACTTATAATGCTTTGAGGACTACTTTGTTACAAAAAGAAAAAGCAAATGTTAAAGATTACTGGTTCCGATAAAGACTACTTGGAAGGAGAAAGGTGTGACTATAGTTTCTGATGGGTGGAGTGATAGTCAAAGGAGGCCATTAATAAATTTTATGGCAATTACAGAGACTGGTCCTATGTTCTTGAAGGAAGTTAATTGTGAAGGTGAATTCAAGGATAAGTTTTTCATTGCTGACTTAATGTGTAATCATGGAGGTTGGAGCTCAGGATGTTGTTCTAACAATGCTCCAGTTTGCAAAGCAGCAGGTATGATCATTGAGACTCAGTTTCCTCATATTTTCTGGACTCCATGTGTAGTGCATACACTTAATTTGGCATTGAAGAATATTTGTGATGCTAAGAATCTTGACTCTAATCATGATGTGTATGATGAGTGTCATTGGATTACTGAAGTGGGTGTGAGGGCACTAATGATTAAGAATTACATTCTTAATCACAACATGGTGTTGACGATGTTTAAGTAGATTGCTCCTCTGAAACTTCTTTCTGTTGCTGAAACAAGATTTGCATCTGTGATTATCATGCTCAAAAGATTTAAACTCCTCAAACGTTCTCTTGAAAGATTGGTGCTTTGTGAGGAATGGAGTAGTTATCGAGAGTGTCTATCAAACTCCTCAAACTCCTCGAGATCTATCTATTTCAACCCCATATGCGAGAACCACATGACAAAATATACACACCCATTGTCCCAGGCACGAGAGACCAAATAATCGAACATATATTGGTCAAACATTATGTGATCAAAAGTGCATTTCTGAATAAATTTGTCACCGACAAAATCGGAATCGATTTCTAAACTCCAATTCAAGAGAAGATCCTCCCATAGGACCAAACAACATGAATATCCCTCAAGCAAGATTAACCAAATACTTGAACCGACAAGACAGGAATGAGAGAATCTTCCATATATATATATATATATATATATATATATATATATATATATATAGAGAGAGAGAGAGAGAGAGAGAGATAAATGTACTGTAGTAACTCAAATATTCACAATACGTTTACAGAAAGCAACCGGAAAAAAGAAGCAACTCAAACGACACTAGATATCAGGGTTCACTTGTAGTATGGCAGAGGAATGCACTCCAGCATACTACTACATGAATTGACCAACCGAACATTTTTTCTTTTAAAAGCCGAGTACAAACCCAATACACCATAAGAAGGAAAAGAATGACTATTTTTGGGGCACAAGATATCAAATATACATGAAATGAACAATGAGAGATGAAAAAATATGGATGAGCTGATATAATATCTCCTTAAATAATAAATTAAGCCCCACCATTAACTCAATATAGGGTGGAAAATGCTTCTCGTTAAAATTATATATATATATATATATCATAACTAATAAATAGTCCAGCCCTGCTCAACAACAACTCATAGTAACATATCATATCGTATAACGAAGAAGACCACGACCATATAAAAACTAATTAAATTTTGAGATAATTTAGTGGTGTAAAATTTGAAAAAACTTCAAACAAACAAACTTACAATTATTGCTTCGTTATAAAGGAGCCCAAGTCAGTGAGGCGTGCTTGGGTATCACCCAAGCCCGCATGGGGTGTCAACTCGAGCATGGGATCATTGTAAAACCAATGTAGGGATGTCAGTTTTACCCGCAGGGTCGGGTTACCCACGGATAAACGAGTAAACGGTTAAGTCTTTAGAAAATTCGAGTAACCTTGCCGTACCCCTAAATTCGACTATGGTAAGGGTAAGATGAGTTCACCATTTTACCGTCTACCCTACTCGATTATCCATTAAATATATTTATTTTATATATGTTATGATTTAATGAATATATATAATATATATTATTTATTTTATATGTGAAGGGTAATTTGTGTTCGGAAGAGTATGAGAATGACATACCCGTACCCTACCCTGCCCGTTTACATCCCTATTCTTGGTCAGGTTTTATTGATATTCGTTGTCCTCTTTGTTACTACTGATGGTCAAATTGAATCAAATGACGTGGCTTGAGATTTTCTTTTTGTAATCAGGAGGTGGTGTTGTCACAGAAACGAACATGGGATGTCACAGAAAGAAATAAGACTGCTAGCATCTTTTAAGAACCTATCTTCTACTCTGGAATATATATAGGGTTAATTACAAAAGCTACCCCTGAGGTTTTGCCTATTTACGAAAAAAATCACTTATTTTTTAGAAGATACAAAGAACCCCTTGGATTTTGGATTTGTCTTACAAATAACCCCCTGTTGAACCCATTTAAGGGCGCCCTTTGGTTAGAGAAATGTGAACGTCAGTGGGTTATTTGTAATTTTTAAAGAAAACTAATTCTCTCTAATTAGACTAAAAGTTAGGGGTACTTTTTGTAACTATCTGTGTCGTAAAAGCAAAAGTATGGAAAGTTTAACACCCCTATTCTTGCATTGTATTCCTAAAGACTACATGAATCTTATGGGTTGATGGCTTTACTTCCGTTCAAACACAATTTGCTGGATTGTTGAAAACATTTTTTGGTTTCGTCACCAATAGTCTCAGCTCTCGTATAAACAGAAGCCTAAAATCATTTCTATATTTTGACAGAAAATATTTTTGTGCGAATAATTCATCTGATGATCCCCTGTCGATATTTATGCATGTCTATGCATGTCTACGACTTTTGCATCATAATTTTTACTATATTTTGTAGTATTTTTACTATATTTTGTAGGGTATTCTAGTTGATGTTCTGGTCAGCTGCCCCTTATTTTTTTTTGGTGCTGAAAAGAAGAAGAAAGATTGGGATTTTAATGAACAGTGGAAAATTGGATGAGTGCTTCTATGAAGTTTATGTCACATTTGCATTTACAAACTCACGAATTGCGCAGGATTATGAAAGTATGGGAGATATCCCAGGGTGACACCCCAAATCCAGAGCTCCATAGAACTAGAACATCTAGGCATGAATGAGGTTATGGAATCAAAATGAGATCATCATCGATGATATCTCTGCTTAAAGTAGTGGCCGCTGAATCACAAAGTGTGACGACATCAAACTGTATTCCGTTGATGAAACACAACGTTGAACTGGATGGTCAAATAGATGAAAAATAACTATAGGTGGACAAGGAAATCATTTGGAAAAATTAGCTTGTATTTAATTTTAAGTTTTTACTTAAAATTAAATTGCCTACGTATCCTCGTGAGGAATCAAAGCTCCACGTATTCTTTTACTCGAGAAGAGTTAAAAAAATGGTCTTGTATTTAATTTTAAGTTTTCACTTAAAATTAAATTGCCTACGTATTCTCGTGAGGAAGTAAAACCCTACGTAGTTCTTTACTTACCTGACTTACCTTACTTACCTTTAGTCGAAGTCGATGTCGTCTTGATCATCGGATTGACTCATTTGACTAGACTCTCCTTCAGTAGTGTCTTCTTGATAGGCATCTTGGTTCGCTAATAGGTCATCCCACTTATTTTCTTGATCTCGTAACTCGGCTTTTGTTGTGCTTTTAAGTATCATTTGAGCCTCGAGATTTTTTGGCGTCATTCGGGATCTCCGTTCGTCCAACATATAGCCTCCTTCACTAAAAGCACTCTCAACGGGGACTGTGGATGCGGGCACTACAAGAATTTCTTGTGCCATAATGGAAAGTATGGGAAATTCGGTTCCCCTTCTCTTCCACCAATCCAACAGATCAAATGTACCTGCATTGTCATCCTCCGGCACAAAACTAGTTGCATAATATCGACTAAGGTCATTTCTTTGACCGACATTACTACCACCCCTATTTCTTGCTATATTATAGAGTTGTTGAAATGGGTTAGTGGGAGTTCTGTCGAATTCCATGTTAAATGTATTTGTAGTCCTAGTTCTTGTTTTTTTGAGTTTGAATCTTATCACCATATTTAGAAGAATATTCAGAAAAAACAGTTTCTAAACTATTTTTTAAATCAATTTTTACTTGTTCAACGTCAGAAATATTTTCAAATAAAGTTTGACTCTCAACACTATCCACAATATAAGGAAAACCCAAATTTTTAAGAATATTATAATATATTTCAAGTAATTGTTCTACTTGAGCTAAATTCAAATCGGGAGATAAAACTGCACTAATCAAGAAAACATCATGAATACGATTGAAGTATTTTAGCCATTTTAAACACATATTGTAAATAGCATTCGATAATTTTTCGAATTTACTACAAGCATCCATTTCAGATACAATAAAACAACAATGAAATAAAACTTTAGGAGACGTGGGATAATAACAACCACTTAAATCTTTAGTTGCATTTTCAAAAACCCTTAATAGTTTTATTAAATCTTTAGTTTCATCCCAATACGTTGGCAATAAATAAAATCCTTCTACGCGAAAATACGTATCAAAAAATTCACATAATAATTCTTTATATTCATTAGTTGAATTTAACATCTCATAAGTTGAGTTCCCATCGATGTTTTACGTCTGGAGTAAAAAATTTAGGTTGCATTTGTTTTGACTTTAAAAATTTTACCCATTGTCTAGCTATCTTAGTACGATTATGTAAAAACAAGACACATTTTCTAATTGGTTCTATTGCCTCATCTACAAATTTTAATGCATCTTGTACACATAAATTTAGAATATGACATATACATCTAGTATGAAATAATCGACCCGCTAAAATAGGATTGCAAGCTTGTATTAAAGCTGGTACACTTGCAGTATTAGAACTAGCATTATCAAAACCAATTGTGAAAATTTTATATTTTAAGCAATAAAAAATTTTAATAATTGCTCTAGCTATATTATCTGCACAATTAAATTTTTTAAACGCAAGTAATCTTTTGTTTAAGTTCCAATTTTCATCAATCCAGTGTATAGTTATTCTCATATAATCATTTTTTTGTTTAAAATCTGCCCAAATATCTGCAGCTAAAGAAACTCTATGATTTATAGATCTAAAATAAGCTCGTAGTGCAAGTTTATGTTGTTTGGCTAAGTATACTACTTGTCTAGTCATTGTGGTACGTGGAATTCTTTTAATAGCAGGATTATAGGCATTTTGCATCCTGTATTCCCAACCCGTACTATCCGCAAAATTAAAAGGTAAAGATTCTTGTGCACATAATTTTGCCATTTGTTCTCTAGCAATTTTTTAATTATATTTATAAAGTTGAGATTCAGACATACCTTGATTGCCGACTAGCCCGGCTCCAGTAGAATGTTGAAAGTTGAGTTGACTTTGTGACTTTTGTTCTCCGTGGACCGAGGCATGGTTATTCTCAAAATGCCTTTTAAAATTTCCATATCCATCCCCGGCTTTATACGGATACTCTTTCGAGCAGTAGTTGCAAGATACCTTCATCGAATCATCGAACATTTTTTCCTTGTTAAAGTGTTTTGAAAAAAGTTCGGATACCGATTTCCTTTCTGCAACAGGGGCAGGCTTCTTTCTTGCTTTAGTTTTCTTGCTTCCTCTGCCTTTCACATTTTCTTCCTCCTCGGACGATAACTCCTCAACATAAGGAGGTTCTTCTTCAGCTTGGCTTGCCGCGGGGCAGCCGACTTTGATTTTTGCGTCAGAGTTGGTACGCCATGAAGAGTGCGCTCGAATGTTGCATATGTTTGATTTAACATAGCTTCATCGATTTCATGGTCCATTTCTTCGTCGATATTTTGCAGTTGTTGACGATTCGGGACACGTCGAAATCCCCGGAGATCAACTTCTTCTTCACTGGTAGTTGTACTACCGTAATATACACTTTCATGTATAACATCATATTCAGCTTCTTGACTTTCATTTTCAAAACCGGGTGGAGTATGATTTTGGGGCTCCCGAATACTTATTCCAGATGGTTTCTTCGATTTGCCCCAAAGACCTATTCGCGGACATTTTGGGAGATGTAGCAATACCCTTTCCCTTGTCAGAACTCGACATAATGATTAAATGCAAAAAAAAGAGAGAGATTAAGTAGTGTAGCAATTAGCAATGAGAGTTTGAGAGATAGATAATATTGAAGGTGTGAAAAAAATGTGTTGGGGAGGGAGGTATTTATAGATAGGAAAAAAAAAAATTTAAAAAAAATGCATTAGCCGTTAGACCCGACGGGTACGACCCGCCGGGTCCAACGGCCAATTTTCAATTTGAAATGTATTAGCCGTCGACCCGGCGGAAAAGTAAAAAAAAAATTGAAATTTGGCCGTTAGACCCGGCGGGTCGGACCCGTGACCCGGCGGGTCTAACGGCTAGTTCAGATTTTTTTTTTTAAAAAAAAAAATTCCTATCTATAAATACCTCACTACTCAACACATTTTTTTCACACCTTCAATATAATCTATCTCTCAAACTCTCATTGCTAATTGCTATACTACTTAATCTCTCTCTTTTTTCGCATTTAATCATTATGTCGAGTTCTGACAAGGGAAAGGGTATTGCTACATCACCCAAAAAATCCAAAAAGTCCAAGTTCGAGCGAATGGGTCTTTGAGGCAAATCGAAGAAACCATCTGGAATAATTATTCGGGAGCCCCAAAACCAAACTCAACCCGGTTTTGAAAATGAAAGTCAAGAAGCTGAATATGATGCTATACATGAAAGTATCTATTACGGTAGTACAACAACTACCAGTGAAGAAGAAGTTGATCTCTGGGGATTTCGACGTGTCCCGAATCGTCAACAACTGCAAAATATCGACGAAGAAATGGACCATGAAATTGATGAAGCTATGTTAAATCAAACATATGCAACATTCGAGCGCACTCTTCATGGCGTACCAACTCCGACGCAAAAATCAAAGTCGAAGGGTCCTGCGGGAAGCCAAGCTGAAGAAGAACCTCCTTATGTTGAGGAGTTATCGTCCGAGGAGGAAGAAAATGTGAAAGGCAAAGGAAGCAAGAAAACTAAATCAAGAAAGAAGCCTGCCCCTGTTGCAGAAAGGAAATCGGTATCCGAACTTTTTTCAAAACACTTTAACAAGGAAAAAATGTCGGATGGTTCGATGAAGGTATCTTGAAACTACTGCTCGAAAGAGTATCCGTATAAAGCCGGGGATGGATATGGAAATTATAAAAGGCATTTTGAGAATAATCATGCCTCGGTCCACGGAGAACAAAAGTCACAAAGTCAACTCAACTTCCAACCTTCTACCGGCCGGCAATCAAGGTATGTCTGAATCTCAACTTTATAAATATAATGAAAAAATTGCTAGAGAACAAATGGCAAAATTATGTGCACAAGAATCTTTACCTTTTAATTTTGCGGATAGTATCGGTTGGGAATACAGGATGCAAAATGACTATAATCCTGCTATTAAAAGAATTTCACGTACCACAATGACTAGACAAGTAGTATACTTAGCCAAACAACATAAACTTGCACTACTAGCTTATTTTAGATCTATAAATCATAGAATTTCTTTAGCTGCAGATACTTGGGCAGATTTTAAACAAAAAAATGATTATATGGGAATAATTATACACTGGATTGATGAAAATTGGAACTTAAACAAAATATTACTTGCGTTTAAAAAATTTAATTGTGCAGATAATATAGCTAGAGCAATTATTAAAATTTTAATTTTTTATTGCTTAAAAGATAAAATTTTCACAATTGGTTTTGATAATGCTTGTTCTAATACTGTAAGTGTACCAGCTTTAATACAAGCTTGCAATCCTGTTTTAGCGGGTCGATTATTTCATACTAGATGTATATGTCATATTCTAAATTTATGTGTACAAGATGCATTAAAATTTATATATGAGGCAATAGAACCAATTAGAAAATGTGTCTTGTTTTTACATAATCGTACTAAGTTAGCTAGACAATGGGTAAAATTTTTAAAGTCAAAACAAATGCAACCCAAATTTTTTACTCCAGACGTAAAACATAGATGGAACTCAACTTATGAGATGTTAAATTCAACTAATGAATATAAAGAATTATTGTGTGAATTTTTTGATTTCGCGTAGAAGGATTTTATTTATTGCCAACGTATTGGGATGAAACTAAAGATTTAATAAAACTATTAAGGGTTTTTGAAAATGCAACTAAAGATTTAAGTGGTTGTTATTATCCCACGTCTCCTAAAGTTTTATTTCATTGTTGTTTTATTGTATCTGAAATGAATGCTTGTAGTAAATCCGAAAGATTATCGAATGCTATTTACAATGTGTTTAAAATGGCTAAAATACTTTAATCGTATTCATGATGTTTTTTTTTATTAGTGCTGTTTTATCTCCCAATTTGAATTTAGCTCAAGTAGAACAATTACTAGAAATATATTATAATATTCTTAAAAATTTGAGTTTTCCTAATATTGTGGATAGTGTTGAAAGTCAAACTTTATTTGAAAATATTCCTGACGTTGAACAAGTAAAAATTGATTTAAAAAATAGTTTAGAAACTGTTTTTTCTGAATATTCTTCTAAATATGGTGATAAGATTCAAACTCAAAAAAACAAGAACTAGGACTACAAATACATTTAACATGGAATTCGACAGAACTCCCACTAACCCATTTCAACAACTCTATAATATAGCAAGAAATAGGGGTGGTAGTAATGTCGGTCAAAGAAATGACCTTAGTCGATATTATGCAACTAGTTTTGTGCCGGAGGATGACAATGCAGGTACATTTGATCTGTTGGATTGGTGGAAGAGAAGGGGAACCGAATTTCCCATACTTTCCATTATGGCACAAGAAATTCTTGTAGTGCCCGCATCCACAGTCCCCGTTGAGAGTGCTTTTAGTGAAGGAGGCTATATGTTGGACGAACGGAGATCCCGAATGACGCCAAAAAATCTCGAGGCTCAAATGATACTTAAAAGCACAACAAAAGCCGAGTTACGAGATCAAGAAAATAAGTGGGATGACCTATTAGCGAACCAAGATGCCTATCAAGAAGACACTACTGAAGGAGAGTCTAGTCAAATGAGTCAATCCGATGATCAAGACGACGACGACATCGACTTCGACTAAAGGTAAGTAAGGTAAGTCAGGTAAGTAAAGAAATACGTAGGGTTTTACTTCCTCACGAGAATACGTAGGCAATTTAATTTTAAGTGAAAACTTAAAATTAAATACAAGACCATTTTTTTAACTCTTCTCAAGTAAAAGAATACGTGGAGCTTTGATTCCTCACGAGGATACGTAGGCAATTTAATTTTAAGTAAAAACTTAAAATTAAATACAAGCTAATTTTTCCAAATGATTTCCTTGTTCACCTATAGTTATTTTTCGTGTATAAAATGATAACAAATAAAAGTTTTATATACTTCAAAAAAAAAAAAATTGAGACGGGTCGGACCCAGACCCGGACCCGTGGCCGACCCGTCGACCCGCCAACCCGTACATTTCATACCGGGTCCTGGCCTGCCGACCCGGCGGGTCCGACCCGGACCCGGACCCGACGTTGGGCACGTCTAATTTGCCCTTGCAATTGATTACAAAGAAACGTATTACCATGCAAAGGACGTTACACGTTCCACTACCTTGTCAGTTTGGTAGTTTCCAAATAAACTGAATATTAACTCATAATGTGATTACTACATACCTCTATTGGGATCTTGGGATATACATGAAGGTTCTTGAAGACTTTGAGATAACTCGACACTACCTCAACCCGAAACTCGAGCATCAAATTGTTAACATCATCGTACATCAATCAACTTACATCCATAAGATGTGTCGCTTCATTGGCGAGTACACCCATGGTTATCCATTCGCTAGACGCGTAGCATGATTCAGTCTTATATCAAGGTGCATTTAGCATTTACTGTACGTAACTTAACCACAACTATTATGAAATCTCAAAAACATATATGGGCATGTTTGCTAGCCCAAGAGATCGAGATTGCGACTTAGAATGAATATGATATGCATGCTAATGCACGAGGGGTTTTTAAAACGCATGAAGCATAAAATACGCGTTGCGCTCTTTTTCCCTTGATTTAGGTATTATCCCATTGGTTTTTCCCATCAAGATTTTTAACGAGTCAACTAGGACAGCGTATTAACATGAATAGTGTACTGTTTTTTCTTCATTCGATTTTTCCCACTTATTTTTTTAATAGTAAGGTTTTCTCACATGATTTCTTAACAAGGTTTTAATGAGACAACACATGAATACTCCTATAAGAATGATCGATATATGGAGAAACTTATGCTCTTATGATCGCTCAAATTTATCCCACGAGGTTTATTAATGCGGCACATGAATACTTATCTAAGAATTATTGATATGAGGGGAGCAAATTCAGTATTATATATTGCTCAAAACAGTATGATAAAATAAGTTATGAGAATCACAAGCTCCACTACGTTTGGAAGTTTTTCTCCCATATGATTTTTCTTCAAACTAGTTCAACAAATTCACTCAAGCGATAATATGGCGGACCTATTCACAAAGACATTGCCGACATCAACATTCAAGTGATGGGCACACAAGATCGGAATGCGTCAACTCAAGATCTACTATCATCAATTTCAGATGGAATAACTGTACTTTTGTTTCCTTCGACCGGTTTTTGTCCCGATGGAATTTTCCGGCAAGGTTTTAATGAAGTTACAGTGTATTAAAGGTCGTTCAAGGTGAAGTGTTGTAAGTAATGTATTTAGTGATAAGTGACTACTATATCACTGAAACCTTACATGTGTAACTATAAATAGACGCATTTGCTCCTAATAAGAAATACACATTATTTTTCTCTTCTATTATTTTCTGTCTTTTTTCTCAAGTTTATAACAAAATAAAAATAGTAAACACGGAAAAATAAAATGGTAGAGTAAAAAAAAAGGTATATGGAGTCATTTTATCTTTTATTAACGGACTAATAGACGTACATCTATACGGCCCAATATATCTTCCGACAAATTGTTTAGCCTAACCAAAGTTATTTAGCCCAAATACAGAATACGAACATCAGAAGGAAAAAAAACGCCCAAATCGCTAAAAAGAAAAGGCGAGTCGAGAGATTACACAATACGAGGAAGAAAAAAACCTACGCTATGGTGAATCCAATTCTTCCCGCTGCAGGTCAATTGCTTGTACAGTTAAATGCTCAAGGTGTTGATGCCGTTATGGGGAACCCTACAAATGGTCAGATTGTGCGTGAGCACAATCGGTTCGTTCAGATTGAGAATGGCCAAAAGAAAGGTGCTGGGTTGGATGACAATGAATTCGGTGGTGCAATCATGAGGTACAATAACGTGATCAATAGACGATCTGGGTTCGATTTGGAAAAAAACAATGCGGCAATCACTCTTCAATTGGCGGCGACTCAACAACTTCAATAGGGTTTTGAAAGTGTGCATGCTAGAATGAACGCTATGGAGGCAAGAATGGAGGCCGATCGTGCTAGAAATTATAACAAAGTGCATTGTTGCACTCCGTCGCAATATGATTTGCCATTCCGGCGGTTAGTTAAGTACAACCCAGGGCATCCGGCACCACAGCCGCCGGCTGGAATAGCACGTCTGGACCACCCTCAACGGTTGGTCCCGTTTGCGCAGCCGCATGATGGGTACCCAGTCGGGTCTAACCCACTGGTAGAGGTGCCCAACCACGGGTCCGGGTCCGGGTCCGGGTCGGACCCGCCGGGTCGCCGGGTCGGCAGGACAGGACCCGGACCCACCCGTACATATGAAATGTACGGGTTGGCGGGTCGACGGGTCGGCCACGGGTCCGGGTCCGACCCGCCGGGTCACGGATCGACCCGTCTATATTTTTTTTTTCTTTTTTTTTTAAAATGTATATAAAACTTTTATTTGTTATCATTTTATACACGAAAAATAACTATATGTGAAAAAGGAAATCATTTGAAAAAATTAGCTTGTATTTAATTTTAAGTTTTCACTTAAAATTAAATTGCCTACGTATCCTCGTGAGGAATCAAAGCTCCACGTAGTTCTTTACTTACCTGACTTACCTTACTTACCTTTAGTCGAAATCGATGTCGTCGTCGTCTTGATCATCGGTTTGACTCATTTGACTAGACTCTCCTTCGGTAGTGCCTTCTTGATAGGCATCTTGGTCCGCTAATAGGTCATCCCATTTATTTTCTTGATCTCGTAACTCGGCTTTTGTTGCGTCGTTAAGTAATATTTGAGCCTCGAGATTTTTTGGCGTCATTCGGGATCTCCGCTCGTCCAGCATATAGTCTCCTTCACTAAAAGCACTCTCAACGGGGACTGTGGATGCGGGCACTGCAAAAATTTCTTGTGCCATAATGGAAAGTATGGGAAATTCGGTTCCCCTTCTTTTCCACCAATCCAACAGATCAAAGGTACCTGCATTGTCATCCTCCGGCACAAAACTAGTTGCATAATATCTACTAAGGTCATTTCTTTGACCGACGTTACTACCACCCCTATTTCTTGCTATATTATAGAGTTGTTGTTGAAATGGGTTAGTGGGAGTTCTATCGAATTCCATGTTAAATGTATTTGTAGTCTTAGTTCTTGTTTTTTGAGTTTGAATCTTATCACCATATTTAGAAGAATATTCAGAAAAAACAGTTTCTAAACTATTTTTCAAATCAATTTTTACTTGTTCAACGTGATGAATATTTTCAAATAAAGTTTGACTTTCAACACTATCCTCAATATTAGGAAAACCCAAATTTTTAAGAATATTATAATATATTTCAAGTAATTGTTCTACTTTAGCTAAATTAAAATCTGGAGATAAAACAGCACTAATCAATAAAACATCATGAATAAGATTAAAGTATTTTAGCCATTTTAAACACATATTTTAAATAGCATTCGATAATCTTTCGGATTTACTACAAGCATCCATTTCGAATACAATAAAACAACAATGAAATAAAACTTTAGGAGACGTGGGATAATAACAACCACTTAAATCTTTAGTTGCATTTTCAAAAACCCTTAATAGTTTTATTAAATCTTTAGTTTTATCCCAATACGTTGGCAATAAATAAAATCCTTCTACGTGAAAATACGTATCAAAAATTCACACAATAATTCTTTATATTCATTAGTTGAATTTAACATCTCATAAGTTGAGTTCCATCTATGTTTGACGTCTGGAGTAAAAAATTTGGGTTGCATTTGTTTTGACTTTAAAAATTTTACCCATTGTCTAGCTAACTTAGTGCGATTATGTAAAAACAAGACACATTTTCTAATTGGTTCTATTGCCTCATTTACAAATTTTAATGCATCTTGTACACATAAATTTAGAATATGACATATACATCTAGTATGAAATAATCGACCCGCTAAAACAGATTGCAAGCTTGTATTAATCTTTGGTACACTTGCGATATTAGAACTAGCATTATCAAAACCAATTGTGAAAATTTTATCTTTAAAGCAATAAAAAGTTAAAATTTTAATAATTGCTCTAGCTATATTATCTCGCACTATGTGTACAATTAAATTTTTAAACGCAAGTAATCTTTTGTTTAAGTTCCAATTTTCATCAATCCAGAGGTATAGTTATTCCCATATAATCATTTTTTGTTTAAAATCTGCCCAAGTATCTGCAGCTAAAGAAACTCTATGATTTATAGATCTAAAATAAGCTTGTAGTGCAAGTTTATGTTGTTTGGCTAAGTATACTACTTGTCTAGTCATTGTGGTACGTGGAATTCTTTTAATAGCAGGATTATAGGCATTTTGCATCCTGTATTCCCAACCCGTACTATCCGCAAAATTAAAAGGTAAAGATTCTTGTGCACATAATTTTGCCATTTGTTCTCTAGCAATTTTTTCATTATATTTATAAAGTTGAGATTCAGACATACCTTGATTGCCGTCTGGCCCGGCTCCAGTAGAAGGTTGGAAGTTGAGTTGACTTTGTGACTTTTGTTCTCCGTGGATCGAGGCATGGTTATTCTCAAAATGCCTTTTAAAATTTCCATATCCATCTCCGGCTTTATACGGATACTCTTTCGAGCAGTAGTTGCAAGATACCTTCATCGAACCATCCGACATTTTTCCTTGCTTCCTATCTCCTTTGAAAAAAGTGTTTTGAAAAAAGGTGAACAATGCGGCAACAGGGGCAGGCTTGTTTCTTACTTTAGTTTTCTTGCTTCCTCTACCTTTCACATTTTCTTCCTCCTCGGACGATAACTCCTCAACATAAGGAGGTTCTTCTTCAGCTTGGCTTGCCGGGGCAGCCGACTTTGATTTTTGCGTCGGAGTTGGTACGCCATGAAGAGTGCGCTCGAATGTTGCATATGTTTGATTTAACATAGCTTCATCGATTTCATGGTCCATTTCTTCGTCGATGTTTTGCAGTTGTTGACGATTCGGGACACGTCGAAATCCCCGGAGATCAACTTCTTCTTCACTGGTAGTTGTTGTACTACCGTAATAGATATTTTCATGTATAGCATCATATTCGGGTTCTTGACTTTCATTTTCAAAACCGGTGGAGTTTGGTTTTGGGGCTCCCGAATAATTATTCCAGATGGTTTCTTCGATTTGCTCCAAAGACCCATTCGCTCGAACTTGGACATTTTGGATTTTTGGAGATGTAGCAATACCCTTTCCCTTGTCAGAACTCGACATAATGATAAAATGCGAAAAAATAGAGAGATTAAGTAGTATAGCAATTAACATTGAGAGTTTGAGAGATAGATAGTACTGAAGGTGTGGAAAAATTGGGTTGGGGGGGGGGGTATGTAGAGAGAGGAAATTTTTTTTTTTTTTTTAAAATCGGACTAGCCGTTAGACCCGCCGGGTCACGGGTCCGACCCGCCGGGTCCAACGGCCATTTTTTGAATTTTTTTTTTTATTTCTGCCGGGTCGACGGGTCGGACCCGGCGGGTCGACGGGTTGGGAGAAGTTCGACCCGGACCCCACCCGTGTATACCATGGGTCCGGGTCGGCGGGTCGCACGGGTCGGCCGGGTCCGGGTCTTGCACGGGTCAGCCGGGTCCGGGTCGGCGGGTCGACCCGACGGGTTGGGTCGTTTTGGGCACCTCTACCCACTGGCTACGTTGATGCCTCAAAACTTTGAGGAATACAGGAGGATGAGCGAATTTGGGAACATCGATTTGAGGAGAGCACTCAGAGCTATCCATTGGTTCAGGCACGAGAGACTAAATAATTGAACATATAATGGTCCAAACATTATGTGATCAAAAGTGATTTCTGAGAAATTTGTGGAAAGGTTATCTCGAGATTTTTAACAAAAAAACAGCAATATTGAATAAACTTAGTATGATTCTGGCCAGATAAAAAATTGATAGTAGTGAACATTGTTGCATTGACCAAGTCATATATGTGTCTAAAGCTTAACAGCATAAACCAGGAAATTGCAACATTTGACTAACACGGTCAATGACTCTCTGATGCCAGACATCTGACCATGCTACAGCAGCAGCCCAGTAAGCAGCATGATTAATGTCAACATCAGCTTCAGAAGCTACAGAATGTTCATAATCAAATCAACGTGCCCAAATCCGTTCATCCTCATGTACACTTCAAAGTTCTGAGGCACCAAGTTAGACCCAACTAGGTACCCACTACGTGCTGAACAGAACCAACTGTGGGAACGCGCAGCGCAAACGAACGTGAGGATGATCCAGACGTGTTAATGCAGCCAATGACTGTTGTGCCAGATGCCATGGGTGACCAACCGCCGAAAAGGCAAGTCATCTTGTGATCGAGTGCAACAATGCCCTTTGTTGTAGTTTTTTGCAGGATCGGCCGCCATTCTTGCCTCCATAGCGTCCATCCCAGCATTCACACCTTCCAAACCCTCTTGAATTTGTTGGAAACCCTCTTTTAACTTGTTGAAAACCCTCCTAAACTTGCTGGATCTCCGGCAATTGAAGAGCGAGTGTGGCATTATTGTTTCACATTCCAACCCAGATCGTACGATTGGGAGTGTGGAAAAAGAATAATGCTACACTCTCAACCGTATGATATGAGTAGATTTAGCAAACAATAATGCCGCACTTGCTCTTATTGACGGTGATTCAACGAGTTCAGAGGGTTTCCAACAAGTTTATGAGGGTTTCTAACCAATGTTTTAAAAGGCGTGAGGCGAGTCTGAGGCGTTTTGGTTGGATGAAGCGAGGGGTAAGCCTCGAGGCGCAAAGAAGCGTAAGCCTCGATTAAAATAAAAAAATCATAAAAATATCATAATGTTGAATTATTAAAAGAGCAAAAAAGTGTAAATTAGGTTACTTAATCATAGTATTGAGGCTTATTTTATTTTCCTCTAATAAAATCACAAAAAGGTATAAATTATGATACTTTTTTTTGATAAGTTAAATTGCATTTTCTACCAAAATTTTAACTAAATTTTGATATTTATCATTTGATAATTTTCAAATTATTAAATATCATTCAATAACAAATAAAAATAGTTAATTATATTTATAACAGTATTATTAAATTTTATTTTGAGTGGAGATATATTATATATTATATTATAATATGGGAGGAAGGGAAGAGGTCACAACTCTCTTATAATATTATGATTATAATTCTTTTTTGAGTGGAGATATGATAGAGTATATTATAATATGGAATGAGTGGAGATATTAAATATAGATATATATTATATTACTCAAGTATATTAGCAGAAGAAAGAGGCGGTCAGTTTTTATAATCTCCATCAATTCTATCAATCGCCGCTACTATTCTCAGATATGTTCTTCCGCGTCCCCATCTTTTTCAGTTTTTTGTGGATGCCTACAACAATCAGCCTCGCTCTCTCCTTCTCTCGGATTCTCTTCTCACTTCACGGCCCTAGACAACTGTCGATTCAAAGCAAAACGATGTATACACGCCTCTTGCGCCTCAAACCCTACGCCTCGAGGCGTACGCCTCGAGGCGTACGCCTCTGTGACGCCTCGGTAGGGTGAGGCGCAAGCCTCAGATTTAATTAAAAAAAGGGGGCCTCGAGGCGTTTTCCAGCCGCCTCGCCTTGAGGCGCGCCTCGAGGCGTACGCTTCAAGCGCCTTTTAAAACACTGTTTCTAACAAATTCAGGAAGGTATGGGAAATGTGAATGCTAGGATGGACGCTATGAAGGCAAGAATGTTGAACTATCGTGCTAGAAACTACAACAAAGTGCAGCGTTGCAGGTCACAATATGAATTGTCTTTTCGGCGGTTGGTTAAGTACAACTCAGGGCATCCAGCACAACAGCTGTCGGCTGCAGTAACACGTCTGGAATATCCTCAACACTTGGTCCCGTTTGGGTATCAACCACGCCCGCATGGGGTGCCAACTCGAGCACGGGATCATTGTAAAACCAATTAATAGCTCTGAGTACTCTCCTCAAATCAACGTGTCCAAATCCGCTCGTTCTGACGCACCAACCCAGTTGATGGGTTAAACCCGACCGGGTATCCATCATGCGGCTACGAAAACGGGACCAATTGTTGAGGATGATCCGCATGTGATACTCCAGTCGGCGGCGGCTGTTATGGATGCCCTGGTTTGTACTTAACCAACCACCAAAAAGGCAATTCATGTTGCGACCGAGTACAACAATGCACTTTGTAGTTTCTAGAACGATCAGGGACCATTCTTGCCTCCATAGCATCCATCCTAGGAATCACACCTTCGAAACCCTCCGGAACTTGTTGTTGAATCCTCGCCAATTGAAGAGCGATTGCGGCATTATTATTTCCCAAATGCAACTCAGATCGTACGTTGATCACGTTATTGTACCTCATGATTGCACCACCGAATTCATTATCATCCAGCCCAACACCTTTCTTCTAAGCACCCTCAATCTGAACCAATCGAATGTGCTCACGCAATATGACTAATTGCAGGGTTCCCCAGAATGGCATCCACCTTCGACTTCAACTTGAGCATTTACCTGTAGAAGTAATTGACCCGCGGCAGGAAAAACTGGATTTGCCATAGCCTAGGTTTTTCTATTCTTCTTCTGAACGTTCGTAATTTGTAAGCTCTCAACTTGTCTTTTCTTTTTAGAGATTTGGGCGTTTCTTCCTTCTGAATGTTCGTATTCTTTATTTGGGTTAATAACTTTAGTTAGGCTAAATAATTTGTTGGAAGACATATTGGGTCGGATGTATGTATGTCTACAGTCCGTTAATAAAAGATAAAATGACTCCATATGCCTTTTTTTTTTCCTTTTTACTATATTATTTTATTTTTCCATGTTTACTATTTTTCTTTTGATTTATTTATTTCAAATTTATGTGTTTTTAGATCAAATAGAACTGGCTCTATAATAAAATTTGAATTTCTAGTTTTCATTTTCAGTTTAGGATTCATTTCCAGTTTTTAAGATTTGATTTTTAGTATTCTGCTTATTTTAGTTTTTTCTTTTTATTTTCGGTTTTTTAGGATTCATTTTCATTTTGTTAAGGTTCATTTTCATTTTTTAGACTTCACTAAACAACTTATCATCATCATCATCATCATCAACAGCACCTTAATCCCAACTATGTTGGGGTCGGTGGCATGAAGATTATAGTGTCGTTTAATTGTCTAAAATTAGTTAACACCATAACTCATGCAAATAACAAAGTGGCAAAGTTTTACGCTGAATGCCCTTCCTGTCGCAACCTTCATATGAAGGAGAAATAGAACGAAATTCCAAAACCGTCAACATCATAGGTTTTTCCATTTATATGGAAAATATCATGAGACGGCGATGAGTTTGAGATAATTGCTATTGTCATGTCACAATACGTGATTGATATTGTAAAATCAACACATACATCATGGAAAGAAAGATTAAACGTAGTTTTATGCTACATAAGCAATCACTACAAAGTCGATTTATTTGCTTAAAGAGCAAAACTTGTTTGATTCTGAAATTTCTTTCGAGTATGCCAAATTGTATGTACACATGCACAGGCGTCACTAAGTGTGTGTGTGTGCGCGCGCATGCAAACATGCATGCACACACATCAAGTGTGCATGTGGTCGTGCATATAGGGGATAATCACAAAAAACTCCCCCTGAGGCTTAACCTATTTGCACACACATCAAGTGTGCATGTGTTGGTCCATACAGGGGATAATCACAAAAAACTCCCCTGGAGTTTAACCTATTCACACAGATTTCTAGTTATCTTTAATATTACAAATACCCAGTTAATAAGTATGTTAAAAACACCCCCTTGAGAATATAATTTAGAAAAGAGAAACAAGTGCCAAGTCTTAGATTGATTTTTGTAATAAGACCTGATGCAATAAGCGCCCGTTATGCAATAATGTGCTTCTATAGCTGCTTGAGTGAATATAAAATGACTCAGCACATAGAGCAGGACAGGTGAATACTTTTTCTCATCAAGCATGATAATAGGTACTTTCTGACATTCTTAAGTCATCATGATAAAGTTTTTGAAGTTGCTAATAAAATACAACTCCTTATAAGATCTGGTTATTATTGTCATGTTTGAGAATTCAGAAGTTACAATTTGACTGTACTGAAAAATGCTTACCACTAAATCCTCCCCAGCTTTCTTTGCTTCAACAAGAGGAACACATAATCTATCTGGATTTCCGTATGAAACTGGAAAGTAGCAGAGCATGGAGAACTGGTTTGGCAAACTAAAAGTTTCTTTTGAACACTGTACTGCTGCACCTGAAGCATCTGCCAGAAAATACAAGAAATCGCCATCGTTTTTCAGCTGCAATGAAGAAGATAAGTCGCCATAAAACTATGGAACGTGATTCAAATACCCACAAAAATCAACATGCGTCCAAAAAGGTTGAACATAAAAACAGGACATTTGACAATTAAGGAATCAAGTTCAAGATACAAACATTATAGTGAGCCATCAATTAAATGTTAGCCAGATGTGCAATGTTCTCACCACTTATGAATACCTATTTCAAGTCGATTCAACTGTATATCACTATGAAGTTGATATGGATTACAACTGTGACAACCTGTGAAGCAGGGATTCTTCACATACCCCGCGAACTGCGTAGGGGATACGTACGGGTGCGGGGGTGCGGCGGGGGTGCGGCGGGGTGCGTACGGGGTGCGCCAGGTGGCGTATCGCCGTATTTTCACGCAGGGGTGCGGGGGGATGCGGGAGAGGGGGTGCGGGAGGGGTATATTCTGTAATTTTTGGGTCAACTTTAATAAAACGGGGTTACTTTACCTTAATTGTAGGGGTGAAAACGGATCGGATACGGGCGGATAGTGCTCTTCCCGTATCCTAACCCATATTTTTCTCTCGGATTCGGAGTCGGATACGGGAAGGCCGGATACGGATACGAATTCGGATTATTCGGGATATGGACACGGGACGGATACAGGACGGATTCGGGCCGGATTCGAATAAATATAATCGGATAATACGTGTCATACAAAAATCGTTTGGAAGTGATTGCAGCATATAAAAAAACTACCTACACAATATTTCATAAAAGTTCTAATGCAAACTATAGTAATTTTTTTAAAAATTGTTTCATAATAAGGTTCCCTCATTTTTACTTATTCAGTCTCTCCTATAAAAACATAAGCTCCATACTTAGCAAAGACTAAAAAGTGTTAATTTAATTGTTTTTAACAATTATTGTAATATATATAATTGCCCCTCTATTTACTTGAATAGAACATTTCTTTGAAAATATATTTCATATGAAACAAATAGCTTATAAGTTAGTATTAAAGTGTTTGGCTAATACATTTCTTTTTAAAAAAAAAAATTCAGAAAATAATTTTTTTTCGAAATATAACTTTTTTCCAAAAAATAATTTTTTTTATTTTTCGCAAAAGTATTTTTATTTTTCAAAAATATAAAAATCCGAAACTAATTTTATTTTTCGAAAATATTTTTTTGAAAAAATATTTTTTTGCCAAAAATAATTTTCTCCATAAAATTTTTTTTAATTTTTCAAAAAATAAAAAATTTCCATAAATAATGTTTTTTTCAAAAGATAATTTTTTCCTAGAAAATATTTTTTTCGAAAAATAATATATTTTTCCAGAAAATACTTTTTTGAAAAAATATTTTTTCTTGAAAGTTTGAAAATTTATTACATCAAGTCCAAAAGTGTTATATATATATATATATATATATATATATATATATATATAAAATAAAGTATATTTAAGATTTAAAAATATGGATATCCAGATTTATTATCCAGATTGGTATCCGAATTTATTATCCGGATTGGTATCCGGATAATATCCGATAAAATATGGGAAAACTCGGATACGGGCGGATATTGCATTATCCGAATTCGAACCCGTATCCGAATTCAACTATCCGGATCCGTATCCGAATCCGACCGGATACCTATTTTTCATCCCGAATTCGATCCCGATCGGATACGGCTCCGGATCGGGCGGGAAATATCCGCCCAGTTTTCACCCCTACTTAATTGAAGCTCAATCGATCGATTAATTGAATTGAAGTCTTCGGAAAGGCGGCGACCCCATCGACCATCTGAGCCATCTCCATCGGCGGCGAGTCGGCGACCCATCGACCCATCTCAATCGGCGGCGGCCATCAACGGCGGTTTCTTCTCTTCGATCCGGCCCGGGTATGGGTTCTTTCTTCTCCTGCGATGCGATCTTTCCTTCCCTCATCCCCGTTGCTTTGTATATATCTATCTATCTATATATATATATATATATATATATATATATATATAACTGTTTGTATATTTAATAAATTATTAGTGTTATGTTATTTATCACTTTTGTGCTTCTGATCTGTGTATACACCAGTGCAGTGTATTATATATGTTATGTTATCACTTCGATTGGTAAAAAATAAAAATATTAAATTATTAATTTATAATTTGTCGATCTGTAAAAAATAAAAATATAAAATTATTAATTTATTCTATTCGTTCCTTAAAATTATTAGAACAACAGTTTTTTTTTAAATTTTAATTAATTGTAATTACTAATTTGTATCTGTTCATTTGTTAATTGTTATCAGTTTCAGTTTATCATGGAATCGTTGTCTTCTTCAAATTCGGCAACAGAAACTGATTCAGCTGCTGCTTCTAAACCAGCGGGGGATGTAGATTCTTTATGGAAACATGTTACAAAAGTGGCAAAATCAAAAGAAATAGGTGGCAATACAAGGATCGGATGCAATTTTTGTAATAATGAATTTGTTGGTTCTTATTCAAGGGTGAGAGCACATCTATTGAAGATTAAAGGGCAAGGAGTTGGAGTTTGTACCAAAGTCAATGCAGAACAGCTAAGGGAGTTTCAGAGAGAACTGGCAGAGGCGGAGGAAAGGAGGAGATCAGTTGACATTCCACTCCCTACAAGTCAAAATCAATCAAGTGCTTGGGGAGGAGTTGAAAAGATACAATTGCAAGGAACAAAAGGAATAGAGTTGACATGAACAATCCTATCAACAAAGCATACATCATGGAAATTAGATCACAAGTGGATGGTGAGATTGCAAGAGCATTTTATTCAGGTGGCTCGCCTTTTCATTTTGCTAGAAACCCTCATTACATCAAGTCATATAATCTTGCTGCGAGTAGTAACATCTCAAGCTATCTTCCTCCCACTTATAATGCTTTGAGGACTACTATGTTACAAAAAGAAAAAGCAAATGTTGAAAGATTACTGGTTCCGATAAAGACTACTTGGAAGGAGAAAGGTGTGACTATAGTTTCTGATGGGTGGAGTGATAGTCAAAGGAGGCCATTAATAAATTTTATGGCAGTTACAGAGACTGGTCCTATGTTCTTGAAGGCAGTTAATTGTGAAGGTGTGCCAGGTATTATGTTGCTCAACTAAACAATAGCTTAACTCAATCTACATTTTCTATCACGAGAATGTATATGGAACTGAGGGGAGATGCTCCTAAGGTGAATTGGCAAATGATGATTACAAGGAATATAGCTCCACCAAAAATTGTTTTCATCACTTGGTTGGCTATTTTGAGAAGATTGTCTACAGTGGACAAGCTGGAGAAAATTGGGGTTCATTGTGGAAAAGAGTGTTGTTTGTGCATGAATGAGGATGAAACAATTGATCACTTATTTTTTAAATGCTCCTTCTCAGAAAGTGTTTGGAAGATGTTAGCTGACTGGAGTGGAGTTCATGAGCAGGTTCTTGATTGGCAAGGAGAGCAGATTCGTATGGTATCACAGTGCAAATCCAAATCTGGGAAACAAATATTATACAGGCTTGTATTGTCTACTGCTGTGTATTGCATATGGAAAGAAAGAAATGGGAGGAAGTTTGGTGATAGAGTGTGCTCTGTGGAGAAAGTACTAAGCATGGTTGTTAAAGGCGAAAGGCGCACCAAGGCGATTCGGGCTCCCATCGCCTGAGGCGCAAGGCGCAAGGCGAGGCGCGCGCCTGAGAGATGTGAGGCGCATAAAAACTAAAAAATAAATTAAATTGAATTATAAAATTTATAAGAACATAGTCACAAGAAAATATAACTATCCATAAAAAAACTTGATAATTAATAAATTGAAGTGTCAATACAACCAAATAACTTTTAAAATATTCTGAAAAATAAAGAAAAAAAACAAAAAAGAAATCCTACTGCCGAGGCGCGCCTGAGGCGCACCGAGGCGCACCAAGGCGCAGCAAAAAGGCGCACCGAGGCGCACCAAGGCGCGCGCCTGGTTGAGGTCGCCCGCCTGGAGGCTTAAAAGGCGACCGGCTTTTTTTTCTGCGCGCCTTTAACAACTATGGTACTAAGACAATGCCAAATTCACATAGCCACAGCGGGAGCAAATAATAGGTCAGTAATGAGGTATTTGAAGAATTAGAATTAGTTAGTAGTTGTTTTGGTTGTTTGCTTACTCTTTATTTACCAAAAAAAAAAAGGATAAGTTTTTCATTGCTGACTTAATCAAGGGTGTAATCATGGAGGTTGGAGCTCAGAATGTTGTTCACGTTATCACCGACAATGCTCCAGTTTGCAAAGCAGCAGGTATGATCATTGAGACTCAGTTTCCTCATATTTTCTGGACTCAATGTGTAGTGCATACACTTAATTTGGCATTGAAGAATATTTGCGATGCTAAGAATCTTGACTCTAATCATGATTAGAGATGTTAAACGGGCTCGGGCCCGTAGGGCTGGCCCGTTTAACCCGCCAAAAAACCGGGTTAGGGCCGATATTTCCTTGCCCATTTAAATTCGGGCTTTTTTGGCCAGGACCGTTTAGCCCGAAGCCCATTAGGGCTAGCCCGAAGCCCGCTAGGGCTAGCTCAAGCTTGATATATATATATATATATATATATATATATATATATATATATATATATATATATATATATATATATATATATATATATATATATATATACTGTATTTGTTAATATAGTGTATATATATATATATATATATTATATATATACATAAAAGTGTATTTTTTGTTATATTTATTATAGTATAGTTGTTACTATATATATAAAATATATTGTTATTGTTTTTTTACTTATAAAAAAATAAAAAATAGATTTTTAAATATTTAGCCCGTTTAGCCCGTTTAGCCCGAAACCCGTTAGGGTTAGGGTTAGGGCCAATATTTCCTAGCCCGTTTAAATCCGGGCTTTTTTAGCCCGGACCGTTTAGCCCGAAGCCCGCTAGGGCTAGCCCGGAACCGCTAGGGCTAGCCCGTTTAACATCTCTAATCATGATGTGTATGATGAGTGTCATTGGATTACTGAAGTGGGTGTGAGGGCACTAATGATTAAGAATTACATTCTTAATCGCAACATGGTGTTGACGATGTTTAAGCAGATTGCTCCTCTGAAACTTCTTTCTGTTGTTTGCATCTGTGATTATCATGCTCAAAAGATTTAAACTCCTCAAACGTTCTCTTGAAAGATTGGTGCTTTGTGAGGAATGGAGTAGTTATCGAGAGTGTCTATCAAACTCCTCAAACTCCTCGAGATCTATCTATTTCAACCCCATATGCGAGCACCACATGACAAAATATACACACCCATTGTCCCAGGCACGAGAGAACAAATAATCGAACATATATTGGTCAAACAATATGTGATCAAAAGTGCATTTCTGAATAAATTTGTCACCGACAAAATCGGAATCGATTTCTAAACTCCAATTCAAGAGAAGATCCTCCCATAGGACCAAACAACATGAATATCCCTCAAGCAAGATTAACCAAATACTTGAACCAACAAGACAGGAGCGAGAGAATCTTCCATATATATATATATATATATATATATATATATATATATAGAGAGAGAGAGAGAGAGAGAGAGAAATCCACTCTAGTAATTCAAATATTCACGATACGTTTACAGAAAGCAACCGGAAAAAAGAAGCAACTCAAACGACACTAGATATCAGGGTTCACTTGTAGTATGGCAGAGGAATGCACTCCAGCATACTACTACATGAATTGACCAACCGAACATTTTTTCTTTTAAAAGCCGAGTACAAACCCAATACACCATAAGAAGGAAAAGAATGACTATTTTTGGGGCACAAGATATCAAATATACATGAAATGAACAATGAGAGATGAAAAAATATGGATGAGCTGATATAATATCTCCTTAAATAATAAATTAAGCCCCACCATTAACTCAATATAGGGTGGAAAATGCTTCTCGTTAAAATTATATATATATATATATAATCATAACTAATAAATAGTCCAGCCCTGCTCAACAACTCATAGTAACATATCATATCCTATAACAAAGAAGACCACGACCATATAAAAACTAATTAAATTTTGAGATAATTTCGTGGTGTAAAATTTGAAAAAACTTCAAACAAACAAACTTACAATTATTGCTTCGTTATAAAGGAGCCCAAGTGAGTGAGGCGTGCTCGGGTATCACCCAAGCCCGCATGGGGTGTCAACTAGAGCATGGGATCATTGTAAAACCAATGTAGGGATGTCAGTTTTACCCGTAGGGTCGGGTTTACCCACGGATAAACGAGTAAATAGTTAGGTACGCTTAGAAAATTGGGTAAGACCGCCTGCACTCCCTAAATTCTGCTATGGTAAGGGTAAGATGAGTTCACCATTTTACCGTCTACCCTACTCGATTATCCATTAAATATATTTATTTTATATATGTTATGATTTAATGAATATATATAATATATATTATTTATTTTATATGTGAAGGGTAATTTGTGTTCGGAAGAGTATGAGAATGACATACTCGTACCCTACCCTGCCCGTTTACATCCCTATTCTTGGTCAGGTTTTATTGATATTCGTTGTCCTCTTTGTTACTACTGATGGTCAAATTGAATCAAATGACGTGGTTTGAGATTCTTTTTGTAATCAAGAGGTGGAGTTGTCACAGAAACGAACATGGGATGTCACAGAAAGAAAATAAGACTGCTAGCATCTTTTAAGAACCTATCTTCTACTCTGGAATATATATATATATATAGGGTTAATTACAAAAGCTACCCCTGAGGTTTTACCTATTTACGAAAAAAATCACTTATTTTTTAGAAGATACAAAGAACCCCTTGGATTTTGGATTTGTCTTGCAAATAACCCCCTGTTGAACCCATTTAAGGGCGCCCTTTGGTTAGAGAAATGTGAACGTCAGTGGGTTATTTGTAATTTTTAAAGAAAACTGATTCTCTCTAATTAGACTAAAAGTTAGGGGTACTTTTTGTAACTATCTGTGTCGTAAAAGCAAAAGTATGGAAAGTTTAACACCCCTGTTCTTGCATTGTATTCCTAAAGACTACATGAATCTTATGGGTTGATGGCTTTACTTCCGTTCAAACACAATTTGGTGGATTGTTGAGAACATTTTGTGGTTTCGTCACCAATAGTCTCCGCTCTCGTATAAACAGAAGCCTAAAATCATTTCTATATTTTGACGGATAATATTTTTGTGCGAATAATTCGTCTGATGATCCCCTGTCGATATTTATGCATGTCTATGCATGTCTACGACTTTTTCATCATAATTTTTACTATATTTTGTCGTCATAATTTTTACTATATTTTGTAGGGTATTCTGGTTGATGATCTGATCAGCTGCCCCTTCCTTTTTTTTTTTTTGGTGCTGAAAAGAAGAAGAAAGATTGGGATTTTAATGAACTGTGGAAAATTGGATGAGTGCTTCTATGAAGTTTATGTTAATTAATACCTCAAATTCATCTAAGTATTTTAGTTATTTGGAGCATGTAGCTAATGAAAATTGCCTCTGTATTTTTACAATACATCCTTCAACTTTTTCGTGTATCAGAAACAACCACAAAATTTCATGTCACATTTGCATTTACAAACTCACGAATTGCGCAGGATTATGGAAGTATAGGAGATATCCCAGGGTGACACCCCAAATCCAGAGCTCCATAGAACCAGAACATCTAGGCATGAATGAGGTTATGGAATCAAAATGAGATCATCATCGATGATATCTCTGCTTAAAGTAGTGGCCGCTGAATCACAAAGTGTGACGATATCAAACTGTATTCCGTTTATGAAACACAACGTTGAACTGGATGGTCAAATAGAAAGGAACAAGGCATGTTGAATTGTATTCATGAGTAAAGCAAAAAGTGCTTGGACCTGTAAACCCAAGGTCCCAAACTTCCCAATGTGAACCCTGTAGGTTACATGTGGCGTTCGTAAGGAAGTATAATGAGAATAGTGAAACAGTACAATGAATGTACACCTCCTAGTGAAAGGCTTCTCTCATTTGCCCTTGCAATTGATTACAAAGAAATGTATTACCATGCAAAGGACGTTACACGTTCCACTACCTTGTCAGTTTGGTAGTTTCCAAATAAACTGAATATGCAACTCATAATGTGATTACTACATACCTCTATTGGGATATTGGGATATACATGAAGGTTCTTGAAGACTTTGAGATAACTCGACACTACCTCAACCCGAAACTCGAGCATCAAATTGTTAACATCATCGTACATCAATCAAATTACAATGAATATAATATGCATGCTAATGCACGAGGGGGTTTTAAAACGCCTGAAGCATAAAATACGCGTTGCGCTCTTTTTCTCTTGATTTAGGTTTTATCCCATTGGTTTTTCCCATCAAGATTTTTAACGAGTATGGTTATCACGGCGTCGCCTAGGCGACGCCTAGGCGACGCCTAGGCGGCAAGGCGGTCCGGCCAGGCCGCCTGAATCCATCGCCTCGCCTAGATTTGAGCTAGGCGACGCCTAGGCGAGAAAGGCGACGCCTTGTCGCCCAGAGTAGTAAATAATAGAGGGCCCAGGCCCAGCTTCGTGCTACCTTCCCCGACGACTCCCACGTTTGTTTTCTTTCTTTTATTTCTTCTTTTTTTAAAAAATAAAGCCCAGCCCTACACCTACTTAACCCTCAACTCCCGTTTGTTTTCCTCTGCGCCTCCACTGCTCATCTCTCCCCCTTCTCGCCAAAGCCTGCCTCGCCTCCTCCGCGCCGCCTGCCTCGGCCATCCTCGCCGCCGCCGCCCGGTGCCTCACCCGCCGCCGCCTCGCTTTTGAAGTAAGTTTTTTCTTGCTTTTTTTTTTACCTTTTCCTTAGTTTTTTCTTTCTCCTCCTCTGCCCACTGCCCGTATTGTAGGTTTTTCTTTTCCTGTTTCTTTTTTTTCTCCTCTGCCCACTGCCCAGTTTTTTTGTTGTTTTTTGTTTCTCCTTGTTTCCCCCGTATTTGTGTTGAATTTTATGGCTTTAATTATAAAATGTGGACTTAATATAATGTTGTTTATTAATTTTAATAGTGAAATATTAATTATTATTATTTATTAAATATATTTTTTATTTAACGCCTAATTGTCGCCTAGGCGGGCGCCTAGGCGCCTAGGCGTCCGGGCGGTAGCCGAGCGCCTCGCCTCGCCTTGGCGCCGTGATAACCATGTTAACGAGCCAACTAGGACAGCGTATTAACATGAATAGTGTACTATTTTTTTCTTCATTCGATTTTTCCCACTTATTTTTTTATTAATAAGGTTTTCACAAGACTTATTCATGGCATAATAAGGACACCATAGAGATCAATATTTGACATCAAGGTTTAAAGTCAAAAGGAGTAGTTGTACTCTTTTTCTTTCGATCGAGTTTTTTCTCACATGATTTCTTGACAAGGTTTTGATGAGACAACACGTGAATACTCCTACAAGAATGATCGATATATGGAGAAACTTATGCTCTTACGATCGCTCAAATTTGTCCCACGAGGTTTACTAATGCGGCACATGAATACTCATCTAAGAATTATTGATATGAGGGGGAGCAAATTCAGTATTACATATTGCTCAGAACAGTATGATAAAATAAGTTATGAGAATCACAAGCTCCACTACGTTTGGAAGTTTTTCTCCCATATGATTTTTCTTCAAACTAGTTCAACAAATTCACTCAAGCGATAATATGGCGGACCTATTCACAAAGACATTGCCGACATCAACATTCAAATGATTGGTACACAAGATCGGAATGCGTCAACTCAAGGATCTACAATCATCAATTTCAGAGGGAGTAACTGTACTTTTGTTTCCTTCGACCGGGTTTTGTCCCGATGGAATTTTCCGGCAAGGTTTTAATGAAGTAACAGTGCATTAAAGGTCGTTCAAGGTGAAGTGTTGTAAGTAATGTATTTAGTGATAAGTGATTACTATATCACTGAAACCTTACATTTGTACCTATAAATAGACGCATTTGATCCTAATAAGAAATACACACATTATTTTTCTCTTCCATTGTTTTCTGTCTTCTTTCTCAAGTTTATAACAAAATAAAAATAGTAAACATGGAAAAATAAAATGGTAGAGTAAAAAAAAAGGTATATGGAGTCATTTTATCTTTTATTAACGGACTAATAGACGTACATCTATCCGGCCCAATATATCTTCCGACAAATTGTTTAGCCTAATCAAAGTTATTTAGCCCAAATACAGAATACGAACATCAGAAGGAAAAAAACGCGCAAATTGCTAAAAAGAAAAGGCGAGAGATTACAGAATACGAGAAAGAAAAAAACCTATGCTATGGCGAATCCAATTCTTCCCGCTGCAGGTCAATTGCTTATACAGTTAAATGCTCAAGGTGTTGATGCCGTTATGGGGAACCCTTCAAATGGTCAGATTGTGTGTGAGCACAATCGGTTCGTTCAGATTGAGAATGCCCAGAAGAAAGGTGTTGGGCTGGATGACAATGAATTCGGTAGTGCAATCATGAGGTACAATAACGTGATCAATATACGATCTGGGTTCGATTTGGAAAAAAATAATGCCGCAATCGCTCTTCAGTTGGCAGCGATTCAACAACAACTTCAAGAGGATTTTGAAGGTGTGCATGCTAGAATGAACGCTATGGAGGCAAGAATGGAGGCCGATCGTGCTAGAAATTATAACAAAGTGCATTGTTGCACTCCGTCGCAATATGATTTGCCTTTCCGGTGGTTAGTTAAGTACGACCCAGGGCATCCGGCACCACAGCCGTCGGCTGGAATAGCACGTCTGGACCACCCTCAACGGTTGGTCCCATTTGCGCAGCCGCATGATGGGTACCCAGTCGGGTCTAACCCACCGGCTGGGTTGATGCCTCAAAACTTTGAGGAATACAGGAGGATGAGCGAATTTGGGCATGTCGATTTGAGGAGAGCACTCAAAGCTATCCATTGGTTCAGGCACGAGAGACTAAATAATTGAACATATACTGGTCCAAACATTATGTGATCAAAAGTGCATTTCTGAGAAATTTGTCACAGGAATCGATTTCTAAACTCCAATCCAAGAGAAGATCCTCCTATAAGACCAAACAACACGAATATCCATCAGGCAAGATTAACCAAATACACCAACAAGACAGGAGCGAGAGAATCTTCCATTTATAATGGGAGGGAGAGAGAAAGGGAGAGAGAGAGAGAGAGATATGCACTCTAGTAACTCGAATATTGACAATAATATGTTTATAGAAAGCAACCAAAAAAAAGCAACTCAAACAACAGTACTACATGAATTGACGAATTGAACCATTTTTCTAAAGCCGAGTACAAACCCAATACCCATAAGAGGGAAAAAGTGAATATTTTGGGGGTACAAGATATCAAATATACATGAAATAAACAATGAGAGATGAAAAAGAGTGAGACCAAAAAAATATGGGATGAGGTGATATAATATCTCCTTAGATTTACCTCCTACGTATTAGGTCCATCATTAACACAATATAGGGTGGAAAATGCTTCTTGTTAAAATTATGTATATACATCACTAGGAGTTAACTCCACAACCTGGAGTAGAGAGGCGGAACAAAAACCAATAAATAGCCCAGCCCCTTCTCATAGTAGCATATTGTATACAGAAAAAATACAACAAATCTTATTGTTGCACTCGATCACAACATGAATTGCCTTTTCGGCAATTGGTTAAGTACAACCCTGGACATCCGGCATAATAGCCGCCGGCTGGAGTAACACGTGTGGATCAACTTCAACAGTTGATCCCGTTTGTGCAGCCGCATGGTGGGTACTCGGTCGGGTCTAACCCACCAGTTGGGTTGGTGCCTCAAAACTTTGAGGAGTACATGAGGATGAGCGGATCTGTGCACGTTGATTTGAGAACACTCAGAGCTATTCATTGGTTTTACAATGATCCCATGATCGAGTTGGCACCCCATGCGGGCTTGGTTGATACCCAGGCACGCCTGACTGACTTGGGATCCTTTTCTGTCACAAGGGAGCCAAGTTAGTGAGGCGCATCTGGGTATAACCAAGCCCGCATCGGTGTCAACTCGAGCATCCGATCATTTTAAAACCAGTAAATAGCTCTGAGTGTTCTAATCAAATCAACGTGCCCAAATCCGTTCATCCTCCTGTACACCTCAAAGTTCTGAGGCACAAAGTTAGACCCAACTAGGTACCCACTACGCGCTGAACAGAAACAACTGTTGAGGATGATCCAGGCGTGTTAATGCAGCCGACGACTGCTGTGCCAGATGCCATGGGTTGTACTTAACCAACCGCCGAAAAGGCAAGTCATATTGTGATCGAGTGCAACAATGCCCTTTGTTGTAGTTTTTTGCAGGACCGGCCGCTATTCTTGCCTCCATAGCGTCCATCCCAGCATTCACACCTTCCAAACCCTCTTTAATTTGTTGGAAACCCTCTTTTAACTTGTTGAAAACCCTCCTAAACTTGTTGAATCTTCGGTAATTGAAGAGCGAGTGTGGCATTATTGTTTCACAAATCCAACCCAGATCGTACGATTGAGAGTGTGGAAAAAGAATAATGCTACACTCTCAACCGTATGATATGGGTAGATTTGGGAAACAATAATGCCGCACTTGCTCTTCATTGACGGTGATTCAACAAGTTCATAGGGTTTCCAACAAGTTCAGGAGGGTTTCTAACAAATTCAGGAAGGTATGGGAAATGTGAATGCTAGGATGGACGCTATGAAGGCAAGAATGTTGAACTATCGTGCTAGAAACTACAACAAAGTGCAGTGTTGCAGGTCACAATATGAATTTCCTTTTCGGCGGTTGGTTAAGTACAACTCAGGGCATCCAGCACAACAGCTGTCGGCTGCAGTAACACGTCTGGAACATCCTCAACACTTGGTCCCGTTTGGGTATCAACCAAGCCCGCATGGGGTGCCAACTCGAGCATGGGATCATTGTAAAACCAATTAATAGCTCTGAGTACTCTCCTCAAATCAACGTGTCCAACTCCGCTCGTCCTCCTGTATCCCTCAAAGTTCTGACGTACCAACCCAGTTGATGGGTTAAACCCGACCGGGTACCCATCATGCGGCTACGAAAACGGGACCAATTGTTGAGGATGATCCGCATGTGTTACTCCAGCCGGCGGCTGCTGTTATGGATGCCCTGGTTTGTACTTAACCAAACGCCAAAAAGGCAATTCATGTTGCGACCGAGTGCAACAATGCACTTTGTAGTTTCTAGCACGACCGGGGACCATTCTTGCCTCCATAGCATCCATCCTAGGAATCACACCTTCGAAACCCTCCGGAACTTGTTGTTGAATCGCCGCCAATTGAAGAGCGATTGCGGCATTATTGTTTCTCAAATGCAACTCAGATCGTACGTTGATCACGTTATTGTACCTCATGATCGCACCACCGAATTCATTATCATCCAGCTCAACACCTTTCTTCTAGGCACCCTCAATCTGAACCAATCGATTGTGCTCACGCACAATATGACCAATTGCTGGGTTCCCCATAATGGCATCCACACCTTTGACTTCAACTTGAGCATTTACCTGTAGAAGTAATTGACCCGCGGCAGGAAAAACTGGATTTGCCATAGCCTAGGTTTTTCTATTCTTCTTCTGAACGTTCGTACTTTGTAAGCTCTCGACTTTTCTTTTCTTTTTAGAGATTTGGGCGTTTCTTCCTTCTGAATGTTCGTATTCTTTACTTGGGTTAATAACTTTGGTTAGACTAAATAATTTGTTGGAAGATATATTGGGTCGGATGTATGCATGTCTACGTCCGTTGATAAAAAATAAAATGACTCCATATGCCTTTTTTTTTCCTTTTTACTATATTATTTTATTTTTCCATGTTTACTATTTTTTTTCTATAAAGTCATACTCTCTCTACACTCAACACATCACTTCTTTCTATAAAGTCATACTCTGTCTCCATTTTTATTAAAACCCGATTCCTAATGACTATACTTAAGCGACGGAGAGAGTATTTTATTCTTTATTTACCAATTTCACCCAACTCATTTATCATCACTTTCCTTCTTTTCAACGAAGTCCGTCTGTGTCTTATAATTGAAGGGAAGAAACTAATATGATTAATATATTAGAATATTATTTCTTACCTTGAAACAAGCGGGTTGTGTACGTCGCTGTTTCGAGGAGGTAAGGTAATATCTTGGATCTCAAAATCGTCTTTTTTCCCTCCGGCAGTGCACCGTCACGCAAGATAGCAGGTATTTTGTCCGATTTCTTGCTCTAGTTCTTTCGCCAGTAGTTTCGATCTCAGTAAGAAGAAATGAAAGTGGATCACCCCCAGCAAGACTGTACCCAAAAGTCCGAAATCGAGATCGGCCTCAAGTCCCCGCAAGCTTTGGGCAGCCATGTGTGTGGTTGTTGTTCTTTTTTTTTTAATTTTAAATACGAACATTTTTTACACAACTAGGAAAATTGGTAGTAATAATATTATTACCAATAATAATTAGCAATAATAAGAACTCCAAAGCACGGACTCTCCTAGACATGGAGAGTGTCCGAGTCCAGTTCGTTTTGGACTCGGACTCGCCGCTGACGCAGCGCGGATTCGTGTCCGACGCGGTCGGACCGCGTCCTGTTGACGTGGCTTTGTGGACGCGCGAGGGACTCGGTATGGACACGATTTCGGACGCGGTTTTTTTTTTTTTTTTGTTAAAAATGGGACAGAACAGAGAGGAGACATACCTACCTCCAAAAAGGAAAGAAGAAACTCCAATCGCGCACAGAAGAGGAGACGGAAGAGGCAACACCGCGACGGAACCCTAGATCGCGCACCTCCAACCGCGATTGAACCAATCGCCGATCGCGACGCACCTCCAGCAGGTAACTTTCATCGCGGCGGCCGCTCTTTCATTTGCAGGCTTTTATTTTGCCAGAGGCCCGGTTAGATAGGTGCGTTCGAATCCCTTCCCTACTTTCTCTTTTTTTTTGGGCAAATATAAATGATAAAAGAATAAGTCTTTCGACTGTAACTTCTGTTTTTATTTTCAAAAATATTAAAAACGTGTTCTCTTTATCATTTTCAAAAATTTATTTTGAAAAAATGAAAAAAAAAAAAATTACACAAAACACAAAATGGCTAAAACCTCGTTTTGAGCGTTTTGTGTGTATTCAACAAAAAATCTTCTAAATGCTCAAAATGCATTTTGAGTTTTTTTTTATTATCCTAATTTGAAACTAAGTCTAAAATAAAGATTTATGAATTTAATATTAATATTACAAAAAAATATTTTACAAAATAAATTTAACAGAACGCGTTTTCAGCAATTTTGAAAACAAAAATAAAAATAAAAAAATAAAAAATATTTTTCAAAATGAAAATACAAAATGAAATACAAACAGAACGCAACTTAAGTCTTTGACGGTGACTTCTGCTGCATGCTGCTTCATCTAATTAGTTTTTTTAATTAATCTTTAGAATAATTTTCTATTGGTTCTACTATTATATATATATATATATACATGATTCTAAAAAACGCTAGGCGCTAGGCGTTCGGATTGCTAACGCCTAGCGCCCAGAGGATTAATCGGGGATTAATCGGAATAGGCGGTTTTATTTTTATTATTATTTTAATTATTTTTATATATAAAAAATTATATATATGTAAAGTAATTAAAAATAATTAAAATATAACCATTTAAACATATATATAATCAATTATATATTAAATTTGAAATACTGATATAGATATTAATGAGTCCATATTATCCAAATATCTAAGTTTAGGAATTTGTAGTACTATTAGAACAAAATAAAAAAATGAAAAAATATAACCGCCTAGGCATCCGCCTAATCGCCCACGTAGCTAGGAAATTTGAAACGTTGATAAAGGTATAAAGTAGTCCATAATATCTTAGATTGCCTTCATAGGTCCCCGCAGCCAGCCTAGACGATCGATTCATTACCCAAACGCCTAGTACAAGCGCCTAGGTCATAATTGAAACGGCAGTGAACCTTCTAGGGATTAATCGGAGGATTAATCGGTTTAGACGGAGATTTTTAGAACACTATATATATATATATATATATATATATTATTTAATTTTCCGAGTCCTATGCCGTATCCGAGTCCTACTTTTTGGAGTTTTTTCGTGTCCCCGTGTCCGCGTCCGTGTCCGTGTCCGTATCCGTGTCTGTGATGCATAGAATAAGAATAATTATTCCTAGAAAGCAATAATAATAATAGTCAATAATAATAATAATATCAACATGGATCAAATAATAATAATAATAATAATAATAATAATAGCAAAATAATAATTGAAATAATAATAAAAATAATATTAATATCAATGAAAATATCAAATAATAATAATTAATAATAATCCCAAAACTGAACTGAACTGAACTGAAAAAGACTAATTGAAATGAACTGAACTAAATTGAAATGAAAAAAAAAACTGAATTGAACTGACCCGAACTGAAAATAAGATGGGGAGAACAAGTCATAAGATCATTTTTATCTATACTCCTCCCCAAAACTCATTTCTCAATTCTCGATGCGCCACATCATAAAAAATTTAAAACTTATTCCTACAACCACAAACCTCTAATATGTATTCATAAACTTTATAAACCTAGTTTTTCATGGATCCCACATATTCTCCACTATGGTTTTCTATTTTTTAATAAAAATTTATATTTATATTTAAAATTCATTTATTAATTATTATTTTAAATTTATATATATAATAATTGAAAATTAATACCGGGAAGAAAGAAAATTTTATAAATACTAGACATTAAAATAAGACATAAAAATATTATAAAATAATAAACATAATAAAATATTGGACATGAAATAAGGATTTAATCAAATTTACAAAAAAGGAAAAACATCAGCATGAAGAATTTAAAAAATCACTAAAACAATTTAATTATTACTCTCTCCCTCCGTGAATCAAATGCCCATTTATCCTCACTAAAATCATTTAATTATTACTCCCTCCATTCGTGTTGTACATTTTCTGAAATGTTAACTTGCTGCTATCTTCAATCTGTCCAGCAAGCTGACTAAGGGCCTGTTTACTAGCAGCTTAATGAAGCTTATTGGTTTCTTATAGCTTTTTCGGACAGGTGATAATCTGTTTACCAAGAGCTTAATCAATAAGACAGCAGCTTATTGAGAAAGTGATCTGCAGGCTCCTTAATCGGTAAGCTGTGATCTTAATAAAGCAAATGACTAGATTACCCTCCACACAAAATACACATTATCCCCCAACCCTATGCTTTCATTACCAACCCCCGTGACTTCTCCACTGCCTCCACATTCTTCCCGTCGCCGATTCTTCCCATCCCTGTGCTTCTCGTCGCCGGTACTTCTCGCCACCGCTGCTCTCGTTACGGTCTCAAACCCCTGCTGCTCTTATCGTCGCCGGTGCTTCACCTCCAGGTACGGCTTCTTACACTGTTTAGGTTTTCGGTGTAGTCGGAAAATTTGTCTTCATATATTCACAAATTTTTGCCTTCATATATTCACAAATTTACCTTCATATATTCACATATTTTTGCCTTCACGTGAGTTCTGAAAATTTGCCTTCATATATTTCAGTTGAGATTTATGAGATGAATGAGGTGATTCCTTCACATATTGAATTTGGGGATTGGTTGTTTATTTAACTGCATTCCATAGTTGAGATTGGGGAATTTGTGCTTAGCAAAAATTTGTTTAGCAAAAAATATGCTCAGCAAACAATTTGTCTTTGAGGTTTGATTGTGTCTTAAATTTAAGGAGTTTATAATATTTATGTAACCATCAACCAGGTTTTTGAAGTGTTTTTTGCCTACGAGGAGGGGAGATAGGATAACAGGCTATAATTAAGATTTTTTTTTTTGGTAATTTTGAAGAATCTGTGGGTTTTCTATAATTAGTTGTAACCTCAGTGAGTTTTTGTGATAATCCCTTTTGTTTATCATATGATTACAAATCATATCCGATTCTTTATTCTTCAGTCCAATTTTCCCTTGCTGCTCTTTTCACTAATGAGTTTTCATAGTTTGCTGTTCTTTACATATGAAAGGAACAAATGGCCCAAACTCAACAAATACGAAAACCTAGGGCCGTATGGAAGGATTTAAACGTTGATAAAACGTTTCTTGAAAGTTGTATACATGAAGTAAGCATGAATGGAAAGGAAGGTGGTAGTCTAAAACCACAATCATGGAAGAATGTTGCTAATATTCTCAAAACCACTCATAACTTCATTGTTGATCATAAGCAAATGCGGAATCATTGGGATTATTTGAAGGGGAAATACGGGGCATGGCTTAAGTTGAAAAATAAAACAGGAAATTTCTATGATCCTTCAACAAACACCTTTAACATGACTCCCGAAGAATGGGCGTTGGAGATAGAGGTCCTTTTCTTACCTTAATTTTTACAATCCTATGTTCTTTATATAGTTACTAAATATATTTTTCTTTAATGAAGGGTAATAGATATGTTGAATCCTTGAGGACTACTTGTCTTCCATTCCCAGAGTTGTGTGCACAACTCTTTGAGGGATCTGTTGGCACGGGCATCACGAGTTATGGATCATCATCAAAGGACCCTGAGCCAACTTGATTGGAAGGCATCACGAGTTATGGATCTTTGATGGGAAGGCATAGCACATGATTCCAGAGTGTTAAGGGATGTTGCTTTTAACCCGAGATCCGGTTTTCCATTTCCACCACAAGGTATGCATCATTTCATATATGATTTGTACATTTTTTCTTACAATATTTGAAGTTTCCAATTTTTTTGAATTATTACAGATAATTATTATCTCGTCGATGCCGCATATGTTAACACTCGTGGGTTTTTGGCTCCATATCGTAACACAAGGTATTGGTTAGCAGATTTTCGACGTGCTTTGACTAGAGAAGAAAAATTTAATCATGCGCATGCACAACTTAGGAATGTTATTGAACGTTCCTACGGTGTTTTGAAATCAAGGTTCCCAATCCTAAAACAAATGGCTCCTTTTCCCTTTACAATACAAAGAAATGTGGTGATTGCTTGTTGTGCGATACATAATTTTATAAGAAAATCTAATATTGAAGATGAACTATTTATGGAGGCAAGCGAGGACACTATCTATAACAACGATGAAGACCCCGAAAGGAGTGGAGACGAGACACTAGATGGATCAAATTGGAATCTTTCTAACACACAATACATGATTAATTTGCGTGACGATATTGCGAATGCACTAATGACAAATAGCTAATTTTAAGATTTGTATTCGTATGAGGTTGAACAATTTTTAATTATAACTACATATTGTGATGAACTATTTTGGATATGTTATTATGATGTTGTGCAATTTGTAATTGTATGGTGTTGAACTATTTTGGATATACATATATAATACATTTTTTCATACATCAAGGGGTAAAATGGTCATTTCTACTATTCAGACAGTTGATTCAGCAATGCAGGTAAACAATATTTTATCTTTATCCAGACAGACAGCATAATCCAAACAGATAGCTTATCCACTCAGATCTTAATGACAGAACTGGTAAACAGCCCCTAAGGCTCCAATTGAGCCTAGCCAGCTTGTTTTCCGAGGTAAGGAAGGTTTTGATTGCTGAGGTATGTGGCAGTAACTTCTTTGCTTTAACCCACTCATGAATAAGACTCTTATTAACACCCATGTTCTCAGCAAATGCTCTCATTGATGACCTTTGAAGGATTGAGAGAGATTTTACCTTTTTTGCAACAAAATTCTTTTTTGTTTTTCCATTATGACCCCTTTTTCATGTTTCTTATATTAACATGTATTCCTGTTGCTTGCTGAGTTGATGCAATCTTCTTGATGCGAAAAATGGTCCTCACACAAACTTGGCAAATCGCTGATGCCTCCTTCTTTGCTCCATGACGAAGCTTTCCATTAGTGCTATGTTGTAGTAGCCACTGTGCAATGGAATTTTGCTCATCATCACTCAACTTAGGTCTTGTTCTTGGATCTACCATCTTGCATTCAATTTATAGGACAAATTTAATGTGTAGTTAATGTGTGGTTGTTGTAATGAATTGAATGAGCCTTAATGGATGAATTTATAGGACAGGTTTTGCTTTGTTTTTCCTCTAATTTTTTTGTAAAGAATTAGGAGTATTTTGGCTCCAAATTAGAAATGAAAACTTCAATTTCCCTCTAAAATTTTGATTAGTTTTTTGATTCGTTTTCTGCATTTAAATTTTTTGTACTGTAAGGAATTAGGAGAATTATGCTTTTCTGTAATAAATGAAAATCGATAAATAATGAATAAATTCATTAAATAAAAGCACAAATATAAATACCAAAGGTATAAAGAATTAGTAAAAGTAATTCATTTGATTAACAATACCTATATTCTCTAACTTTTACCCTACTCAAACAATTTTATCATTTTTATTGTTTCCCGAGCCGGAGCCCAAATGGGCATTTGATTCCGGGCTGAGGGAGTATATAAATTAGGAATATGAATGTGGTTGAGGCATGTGTTTGGAATTAGGAAATGGATTAAGATAATATGTGGTTGGAACTTGATTCTTGATAACATGTGTTTGGTTTAGTGGTGGAATGGAAATAAATCATTTTTGTGGTGTTTTGGTTTAGAATATTTTAGAATCAAGAATTAAAATAATTTTTTATATTTGTTCCTACTAATATCTCAAAAAAAAAAATACTGCTATTTAATAGCATTTATTATTATTTAATAGGAATTAATTTTTTTATTAAAATATTCATATAATATATTTATTATCCTATCAAATATTTATTTAGTATAATTATTTAATTTACCATAATTATTTTTTCAATAATAATTATTAGTGTTAAATAAAAATAATTGTATAACAATAATGTTAATTATTATTAAATAAATACTTGTTGATTAATTAATTAATAAATAGTATTATTAAATAATGATATTGTAATAATAATTAGTATTATTATTTACTAATATTTATTTATTTGTTAATGACTATTAGTAATGAAGTTTTAATATTTATTAAAATTAATGTATGATTAATTAATTTAAAATTATTATTTTATAATGATAGAAAATATTAATTGAATAATAAAAATTAATATTATTTATTAAGTAACATATTTTAATTATTATTTGATTTGATAATTAATAATAATAATTATTTTTGTTATATTATATCTAATAATGCTAATAATTAATTCCAAATCATAATTATTTATTTTACTTATAAAATAAAAACTATAAATATACTTTTATATTTTTAGTTTTTTATTTTGTCGAGAAAAAGTGTCATTTATTTAATTTTAATTTTATACATGAGGTATGTACCCACCTCCCCTAAGGTATCAAAACTCCATACTTTATGAGTTTGAGGTATGAATTTAAAATTTAAAATATGCTAATCAACAACAATTAAATATAAAATATACAACCTAGTTATGGACTATCTTTTACAAATATACATAAAATAGTCGTGGCAATATATATGAACCTATAACCCAATTAAATATAATCTTTCTTATCCTAAACTCAACAACAATTCTTTTGATACTCAAATTATCGGTTATATCTTTACTCAAATATATTCGAGTCACCTAATTACATCCGAGTCAAATAGGTGATTGAGATGTAATTATGTGACTCGAATAAATAACTGATATAATTAGATGACTAGAATAGACGACTCAAATATATTTTAGACGAATATAATTTTAAGTAACTCAGATATAATTTAGGAGACTCAAATAGGTGAGCCGAATGCAATTTGAATAACTCGAATATATGACCCGAATGTATTAATCGAATAAGTGACTCGAATGTCTTCAAGTAAAGATCAAATTTGACAATTTCAGTATGAAGATAGCTATTGTTAAACTTGAGGATAACTCAAATATATGTTACTCGAATGTCTTCAAGTAAAGATCAAATCTGACAATTTCGGTTAGCTGTTGTTAAAAGAATCTTCTCACGTTTAAATGGGCACTCTACATTTTTTTCCCCAAAAGATCCATGTCAATTTTTTTATCAACAGTTTTTTTTAATCATTTCACTGAAAAAAACATGCCATTTTTTAATATTAAATTTAAGACTACTTTTTTTAAGCACTCATATGGAATATCACTCTCCATACCATTCATTTTCTGCTTAAAAGAAAAAAACTAAAATACAGATTTCTTTGATCCAGTAAATTTACGAAAATACAAAGGCGTGGTACAACAGGTAGCAGCATCCGATAGTTCTAGATTTGCTCACTATATTAACCCGATAAATTTTCAGCCAAACCCGAAACTAAATGATCGAGACTACTCGGACCAACTAATTATACAAAAATTTACCTGCAACGAATCTGCCGCCGACCAGCAAATCAATCACGTGTGCAGATAATCGCAGAAAGCTCCCTTTTTGCAACGACCAGTTTCATAAAATTTACAAACCCGTTGCCCTTTCGGAACAATCGGCCTCGAATATCCCCCACCTCCATATAGAGGCGGCGGTTGCCGACCCCATGGGGCCCTGCCCCCCTGATAACCCCATTCTCTAGGACTCGTGTACCTTTCACCGTTATATTTGCGCTGGCCATCCCAAGGGAGAAGACTACCGTTTGCGGGCCCGCAGTTCAGGTTCAGGTTTGGGTTTACCCAACCTGTCCCTGGGTTCGTTCCCCAACCAAGATCCGCCATTCCCTGACCCGTAGGTCCGCCCAATACAAGATTCACATTACCCTGCACCGTCACCAGATTAATATTACCCATTGTGGCGCCAATCACATCTTGCCCCGCGTTTGGTGCGTGCAGATGAAATTCCAAACCAGCAGTATTTGTTTCTACCTCACTACTCACTGATGCATGTACATTCGGCCTCGTCAAGGAATCAAAAGCATTAATCGGTTTACACGATTGGGAATTCAACTGTGTCTCGCTCGTGGAGCTTAAAGCGTCGCTTTTTCGGAGTTCGGGTGTGGAAGAACTAAATTCCTCGATCGAACTAAAGCAATCGTCTTTACAGTCTTCGAGAAATTCCCGAGCAAACTTTATGGCGGAATTAGGCGAGTACAGAGGCCCCTGCGATTCCATCGCGTCGACTTCAGCTAATAAATCGGATACTGATTCCTCTCCGAGAGCGTCGAATTCAATTGGCTCGTTTATATTCGCCAGCCAATTGGGTATGTTGGAATGAGACGGCGAAAGTTGGTGGTGACCATCTGAACTTGAGGGCGCGATGTTTCCGCATGTAATTTCCGGCGGTTTCAGCGAGAATGCGGAGGAAATTCCACACCAATCATCGGCTAAGTCAGGAATCTGCACCCCACCAACACCTAAGCATGAAGCACCATTCCAAACTTGGCTCGAATTTGGCATCGGAAAGTTTACAAACCCGGAATTTTTGGTCTCGAATGCCTGACATGCCTGATCTTCATTGTTACATCTTGGTGCAGGACTTAGTAACTCCAAAAATCCAAAGTTTTGCATGGGGGCATCCGAAGGGACGGGCTGCTGATTTTCGTCTGTATTTGGCCTTATGGGACTAGGAAAATCTAGACCATGTATATTTCCACCTTGCTTATTTGAATCAGGTGATTTCGACAGTCCCAGATCATCCGAGCCCAGATCAATATTTAAGGATCTCGAATTTTCTTCCGAAGGAATACCCACCTGGTCTTCATTATTATCTTCATTTTGAACTCCACAGCCACCGGTAATTGGATTTTGAGTAGGCCCAGTTGATTTTATTTCTCCATTTTGCGAACCATGGTAGAAGTCGTTACTCTCTCGGCCACAATCAGGCAGGGCTTCGTGTTTTTTCTCGGGACTTGATGAATGAAGCAAATCACGTGCTTGGGCACCATCACTACTAGAATTATTACTATCCTTGAGAAAATCCCAACACTGTGGCCAAGAGCCAGACTCATCTGCCCTTACCACTCCAGTATTGTTGTTTTCAGACAAAACACCCACATTACCAATAGGTTTCTCTATTTGCTCACTATCCCCACTGCTCACATTTGTAGCCTCACTTACTGCTGCAATTTCCACAGCAGCACCTTCTTCCTGCCAACCCGAATTCGAAAAATCAGATGTTCCATGGAATTTACCATTCAGAGCATCGGTGAGAAGTAATGAGTCATATTGTTCGTGATTTGTCCATATCCTCGTATCAGGTAAATATAGTCCAGTTGCATTGAATTCCCGAAGCTGCATCATGGAAAATGGACCTCGAATTTTACCATTAGGATCACGATAATGCCACAGTTTTTCAATTTCCATAATATTGGAAGATGGCGAGTTTCCAACCGAGGCAGTTGTAGTCGGGGTCTCCAGCCCAGAACCTGGCATGTCGTTTTGATAATTTTTACCATCAGTAGCCAAGTTAGTCGTACCAACTTGATTCGTGTGTTTGTCCAAACTATTTGATTCACCAGGGTCCGTTTCTTCTTTACCTGAACAAGATTTAATTCGAGAGGTTCCATTCAACAAGTTCTACGAGTAATAATCATAATAACAACAACAACAACAACAACAATAATAATAATAAATAGAAAATAAATAAAGACCTTCGAATTCTATTCAATATATCAAGAAAAATAGATTTTTGGGTCCTATAACTTGGACTAAATGGAAATTTAGTCCTCGACTAGTCACCTTTAACACTTTGGTCCTATTCTTCTAAAATTTCAGACATTTCATCCGATTTTGCTGGAATTGTGTGCTTTCAACGGAATTTCATCTGATTTTGACTTGAATTGTGTGTACTTAATGGGATTATAACTAGGACTCATGAACAACTAACATGTCTAGGTAATGATCTTGGGTGATCTGGCGCAAAATTTGACACACAAAATCACCAAAATTGGCATGTAAAAATCTCGGGATTTCATTGCTTAGGTGACAGCCTATTCACCTAATCACCAAAATCCACAATTCTTTTGACATGCTTCCACCTCACGAGTCGGTATCAGCAACATCCAATAAATTAGACAATTTCGGTTAAAATCGGACTAGATGTCTAAGTTTTATTGAATATTTGGACCAAAATTTAATGGTGACTACTTGAAGAAATAAATTTCCACGTCACATGATGAAAAGGAAAAAAAAAAACTATTTCCCCATATATTAGAAAACCACCTTCTTTATTAGGAGAAATGGACTTCCTTCGATTCTGAGGAAAGACCGAGTAGCTTGGCTTCACATATTCATCTGCATAATTAAGTACCTCATCAGCAAACTCACAATTAAAGAAACAATAGAAAGAAATAACTGATTTTAAGACTTCTTCAAGATTGCTAAGTCCCATGATAGAGGTACCTTTTTTATTGTTGTCACCACTTCCGCTATCTTCTTCTATTTCATCAACCTCCATATCACATTTAACAGGACTAACATATGCAGCTGGAATAAAAGAATCCTTTTGAGAATCCCCCTTTACAATAAAATGAGATTCGAGAAGCTTCAGCATATCAACGTTATCAACACGTGGCTTTCCAAATAAATTTTCGAGCCTTGGATCACATATAATTTGATTCTTCCGACAAGGATCCCAAAGGCTGTTGCTATTTATGTAGTCGAGCAATAATGTTTGCACATCAAATCGCGATATAGCTGTCATGTCGCCCTTCTTCATCTGTGCAACAAACTCCAAGAGGTCCTTCTTTGCCCATTCGCTACTACGGTAAATTCCTCGATTTTCCAACTCTTGGTTGTTCGTGTTTTTGCAAACGCATGTCTTGTCAGTATCTTTGGTAGTGTTCAGATCATCTTGATTTTTCTCAATCCCTGGCTCGTCAGTGGCTTCTTCGTCAACGCTTGTCACTTGCATAACTTCGTCAATAGTTGGTTTCACGGGCCCATCTCCCCCATTTTCGTTGTTTGGTTTTTCGATATCACTACAATTACTCGGTACTGGCAAATCAATCTCTACAGGCTTCTTCAACTCCAAATGTTCCGTAGTAGTGTGTGTAATAGGAAGATCTACACCGACTGCAGCAGGAATTACATTACTTGACATCAGCTTGTAACCTACGGGAGCCACACCTTTCCAAGGGTTTTTAGCTCGAGTTAGCTCATTCAATGTCAACGACAACTTCTCTTTTAAGATTACCCAATACATCTTGAAGAGATACTCCCAGCTAGTTTGGTCATCAAAATCTACCTCAACCTGCATAAAGTTTGCCCAGGGGGGCTATCAGCACAAAGTTATGAAATCAATACATGTCCACAAGCAAGGAAGTGCTACTTCAAGCCAGATTACAACTTCCATTACTTTCGGATTGTAATCAGATTAGATCAAGGAATTACATTGATCTAAAACTGATAGCAAGGAGTCCCAGCTATAAAAGAATTATATTCATTACTCTCGACAAGCAATATCCTCTACATGTCCAATCTTCCAAATACGTCAGTTTTCTGCTTTGTTCCCATTAGTGGGCAAAAGCCAACATATATCTCTAATATGGACAAGATGCAAATTAACCACAGGACAATAAAATATGGCTTCTTCTACTGCATGTAAATGAAAGAGATAATTTAATACTCCCTAAAGAGTGTCTCAGATTGGATAGTTTTGGATGAAGCAAGATAATCTGAGCACTGGGAAAGAATATAGGAGAAACATAAAATTGAGTTGGACAATAGATATTAGTTAAGATATGCCCACAAGGCAATGATGATTAAGGATGAAAATGGTATAGCCATCCCAACTTTACATATTTGGATTTCTGAGGGAAGTGATGGTCTAGCTCTCATAATTTCCATGTGAAGAATTTCACAAGAAGAAACAGCATTTAAAACAAATTTGCAAGATGAATTTAAGCTAAGAAAACAATTCAAATCAGAGACAAACAGATAAAAAATTACTTCATTTAAAATTCTTCCCAGTATGAATAGGATACTTCATATATAGACCAGAATTTCATTATCGATGTGCCAGAATTTCCAACAATGGAAAATGATAATTATTGAGCCCCCTATTTTAGAAATAAGCAAAGGGTTGCCTCCAAGTACATTAATCAATGGTGCAATATGTCCATGTTGTAACACTTTCCACATGTCTCTCATATGCTCTCCAAACAAAAGCTGCAAAAATCACAATATTGGGCCTCTATATGTTGGTTGTTGCATGGAAGATCATCTATGTTACGAACAGTACACACTTCACAAGATGTAGAAGGCATGAATAAATATTAGTATAAAGAAAATAGCAGTTCTTTGTTTTTTTCTCTCCACACACGGATCAGGAAAAATAAATATTCTTGTATCCACAGTAAATGCAGATAATGACATCACAGACGCCCTGATAATCTGAAAAGCTAGTTATAGGTTGTCCAATTAATCACGAACCTAGAAAATGGAAAAAAAAAAAAGAGAGAGCATGTACTCATGATCGGATTTTAAACAAGTAAACTTCTGAGAAGCTACTTTGACGTGGAAATAATTAACTTGCAATCACAATAATGTTGTCAGATAAAGACACACCCCACAGAGAGAGAGAGAGAGAGAGAGAGAGAGAGTCGGATGTTCTTTCCTGATTAATCGACCATAACCCGCAACAATAGAATTCATAAAGCAGTTGAAAAACATTCAGAGAACTGGTGGATGGACAAAACCAGCTGCTATCCTTAGTAATATAGGTGAAAGAAAAACCTCCTAAAAAATAAGGGAATGACTTAATGGACAAATGTATATTGAACAAAAGGAAAAAGTTCACTCGGTAACGGCCAGAGAGTTCTGAGAAGCAATTATATCAACAAAATGACATGAATGCAATTGTATCAATGAAATAACATGACTAGGAGTAATTTGCATACCCCGTTATCTGCTGGGCCTTTATTTTCAATCAGCATAATGGTTTTCATGCATGTAGAGCAAAATCCATTGTTTCCTCTAACACGCACGTAATCTGCATCTTTGGTACATCCCTTGCACAAGGAATAAGTGCAAGTGTAGCACACATAGTAAGAAGCCTTCCGACATACACTACATATGTGCCATCCTGAAAGCATCAATGCCGCAAATACAAAAATGCAGATTATGCAAGACATTCAAAAAAGTTTATGCACGAGTGGTGAACTGAATGTACATAGAAAAAAGTAATTGTTAGTCTGTTTCCAAACATAGTTTTGCTCAACAAAGAAATGCCCCAAATCACGTGTGTTACCATCATAATATCACAAAAGTTATACAACCAATGAAGGGAGTTTACTAGAATTCATGAAGTTTTCTAGAAAGGAGAAGGCAACATACCGCAGTTCCACTTAGCTTTTGATTTAAAAAATGCTTCGTCTCGTTTAATACATGTCGGGTGATAAGCCTTTGGACAGCCCCTGATAATAATAAGAGAAACTCGATAAAAAGTAATAACAAAGTAAATAAAATTCTCAATCTAACATTCAAGAACAGTTCGATAATACTATATTACTCTCATGGATGATAGTGAGGTAAAACTTAACATATAAAATCCTGAACAGAGATCAGAATTTAATCAGAGCTAAACTCACTTGCGATCGCAAAGTACCAGAGAACCCCCATCAAAGCAAATAAAGCAAACATCCTCTTCCTCATCCTCCTGTTTACTCGGCTTAAACGGCGGTGGCTTCACTGGTAGCTTCCCTTTCGACGGTCGTCCTCTCTTCCTCTTCTCTCCGGCGCCGATCACCCGCCCCGCCGCCGAAAACGCCGGCATCGGTGCTGGAGGGGGCATGTCCACCACCGCAGAGGGCCGAGCATCTCCCGGGACCACCGGCGAAGATTCCGAATTCTCTAACCCTCGCTCCGGCGCAGCAGAAACAGCAGGCTCATCGTCGTCGTCGAATCCTTGAGTCTGAGCCACAGCAGCTAACAAAGTCTCTATATTCTCCATTACAAAAAAAAAAAACTACTGAAAACCCTAATCCCCTCGATTCATCTCCAGCAACGAATCACACAAAACCCATATCCAACGATCATCGGCCGCACCACCAAATCCCAGATGCATAATTCAGAAAACAACAATAACGGGAGGGTGAAACAGACAGAAATGGTCGGTGGATCTCGTACAATTGGCCGATAGGGATGATGGATGGGTTTGGGTAGTGGAGGAGTTGGGAGCTTAGATTACTGCTAGCTGTAATGGTAAAGTAAAATCTTTTATTCTTGATAATCTTTTCGGCTGTGGAATTTGTAGTGTATACGTACGTACTTCTACGTAGTAAAGCGCACCAACTGTTTGATGTAATTACATTACATGTGATGTGGAATGAGCAGCGGGAGTCAACTCAAGTAGTCCAAACACATTTAAAAGCGCGGCGGTGGGCTATCTTTAGTCCATTTCATTTAATAATCACGTCTCACTCAACAAAATAACCATTAACAAAAGGTGTACCCCAAATTCCATTCAAATTTCAAAAAAAAAAAAAAAAATATTTCCGTTTGTTTTGAAAAACGAGAATAAATAAACCACATAAGAATTTACGTGGTTCGATCAAATGATCTACGTCCACGATCAGAGGGATCCGAAACTTCACTAATATATTTGGAGGATGTTTACAATGATTCTAACCCTTAAACTTTGTAGCAAATGCTACCAAGAGTTTTCTATATTACAATAGGAGAGAAAATGAGGGAGAATTCTATAGCTCAAGAATGCTTAGAATTGGTGTGTCTTCCATCTCCGAAAACACATCTATTTATATTAAACTTTGGGGTATGAAATGGCAAAATTGTCAACCTTCAAAGTCATCAACATATGGCTATGAATGTAGCTCAAAAATGAAGACTTGATAATTTCTCATTTTCACATTTAGATGAAGGTTTTCTTCCTTTCACATGAGCATTTCATATTTTATTCATAATACTCTCCCTTGGAATGCTCATTTCAATAGCTGCCATATTCATGTTATCTCCTTACCGGGAAAATTCAATGGCATAGAGTATAACACATATAGCTCCCCCTCATCTTGACATTATCTCATAAACTGGTTAGCTTTTGTAATATCCGTATTTTTTCTTTCCCTTGTATTTTCGTTTTTGGTGTATTTCTCGATCGTAGTGACCCTCGTGTACTTTTCAACGTGTCCTTCCTGTCAAACTGTTGAACTATATTCTTGTTATTGTTGTGCGAAACCGCCGTTTCGAGGTTGCCGTGGATCCATTTCGTGTTATTAGTCCCCAAATATTGATTCCTATCGTTTCATTCTCTTTCCGGATCATTTTTATCATTTTGGGACCCAAAAAGGGGTGTGGGCCGCGGCCCAAGGTGCGTGCGCCGCGGCACACAAATTTCTCCAAATGTTGGTCGGGCACCAGACTGCGTGTGCCGCGGCACACCCATCCGTGCCGCGGCCACAGCGAGGCTGCCGCACACTGTCCGTGCCGCAAGACACTCGTGTGTCTTCCGCGACCAAAACCCAATCAGACTGCAGTGCCGCAAGCACAATGCTAAAACACAGGAGTAGATTTTCTACTGCTGCCGCGCACACTTCTGTGCCGCGGCACACGAAGCGGTAATTGCGCAGACTCGTCCTTATTAGACGAGATTGGTCGTCTCCTTCCCCATTTTTCCACTGCATCGCGAGAGAAAGGTTATAGAGGGGGAGAGTTCTTCATCTGGGGGTCGATTTTCATCATTCCTTTTCGGTTGTGAGGCTCGGATAATCAATCTAACGCGTGTTCTACGGATCTTAGTTCTTGAATCTCCAAAGGTAATGTTCTAAAACCCTATTTCGATTAATTTGGGGGTTTTGGGATTTTCTTCCGATTAGTTCCGTTTCGTTGGTGGATTCATGATGTATACGATTAATATTGTTAGTATCGTTAGTTTTCCTACGGATTCATGGATATTTTGTGGATTTTTATGGATTCGAGAGGGTTTGGTTGTGGTCCGCCCTCGTTGTTATTTTTGTATGAACATACATGAATCGTAGGCGGGTTACCGGGTGTATTCCATTTCCATAATCGTTTAGAAGTGGTTGTGATTGTGCTATTCAAATCATTAGGTTCATTTTCGTCGGTTCCTCGCGGTCGTGCTTGATTCTCCGTTTCGTTCGTGTCATCATCTATTTAATCGAGGCAAGTATCCTTATGAACTTACAATCTTGACATAGTAGTTTTGTATGAGAAATTGTGTGTGTGTGTGTATGCTCACTACGGGTTAGACTCGACGGGGTCTCGGTAGGGGTCCACGGAGGTGTGGATCGACGAGCTTTGCTTTTAACCACTACGGGTTAGACTCGACGGGGTCTCGGTAGGGGTCCACGGAGGTGTGGATCGACGGTTAATTGTGGTGAATTTTACAAATGTGATTTGATATTGGCATTTTAAATGAGTGTATTCGAACGGTTTTCTTTATCGCATGCATTACTATATGTGTAAGATGTGAATTGTTCATTTGGTTACTTGTACTAGCGTAATTGCTAACCCTCTGGGACCCGCTTGGGGAAATTCGTTTTATGAATTTCAGTCGTTCATCGGGACGAGCTGACCAAGACGATACGGATGATGGTCATGCGTGATGATTGTGCATAAGTGACGTCTTAATGACTTTTTGTCTTTTCGTCTTTTGTGGCTTTTGAACTAATAGTTGTACTCGAGTACTTAAGAGTTCTTGTTCGTCCGGATTGTATTGTTGCCTATATATTTGTGTTGATTGATGATGTTATGTTTGACCGGTTGAACCGGGTGGTTTATTCTGTTTTGCGTCTTTATGACATGGTGTTGGGTTGTCGTTTATGTGAGTCGATGAGTACGATGCTGTTCAGCCTGGTGGGTCCCATATAGGGATTCACGGCGCTGTAATATACCTCGAATATCTTGAGGGTGTTACAGAAAATGGTATCAGAGCTCTAGGTTTATGGATACCTAGGCTTGTCGGTTTATTGGGTCTTGTGGTGTTTTGTTTTGCACATCATCGCCACGCTGCCATGATTCCGGTACTACCAGTGTCCGTAAGTTTTCCTTCCTCTGTTCATTATTTCCTCGTATCGTACCTTTGATTCTCGACTTGTGATTGTTCTTCTCTCGTACTTACCCTCGTATGGCTTTTGCTACTTATTTAACTCCAGTATGGATGCTGGAAGAGGTCATGGTCGCGGTCGTGGTCGTGACGCGCCGGGACGTGGGGCGTGGGGCGGCGGCCACGCCACGCCTTCGAGCCGGCAGATCGGCGACCGTCATAGCCATGCTTCTTCTCGTGAGCGTGCCGATCTTGGTATTGCGGCCGTTATGCAACAAATGGTGAACCAAATGGCGGCAATAGCTCAGCGGTCCGTAACCCGGATCGTGCCCACGCTAATCGGGCGAGCGACCGATGGCTCCAAGATGTCATCAAGATGCATCCTCCTCGGTTTCGGGAGCTTCGGACCCGATTGGGCCGAAGGGTGGATCAAGGAGATATCTAAAGTCTTCGTTGCCACTAATCGCTCGAGGAACGAGAGTCCCTATTGCTCAATATTTTCTCACCGGGACGCCACGACCGGTGGGAGGCCGTTGGGCCCAAAGACCATGCCGCTTCGTGGTGAGTTTCAAGAATTGATGGAAATCGAATATTGCCGTGGCGATCGATGCTCGGGTGCATGCTTTTATGATGCTCAACCGCGGATATTCCCGTATCTCAAGCCATTGCCGATTTTAACAAGGAGTGGGTTATGTGAAGACCCAAGTTGTCGAGAGAGTGACAAGATTTTCCATTTCTCCGCACGGATGAAGTTGCCGATTCGGGACTATATGTCGGGACTCGTATGCACTACATTGAAAGATTATCGAGTAGGGCCCTTGCTTATGATATGTCTCGTGACGGCGAGCGAGGCGGCCCGCGAGTAAGAAGCGTAAGTCCACTGGGAACTTTTCGGCCACAAGAGTGGGGGTCGCAGAGATCCCAATCTGCTAACTTCCTCACGGCGGTGGTCCACCTGCTACCTGGGTCCTCGTGGAACTACCAAGGCTCCTTTTCGTGATGTGAAGTGTTTCAATTGTGGTCGACGCCACATCACCGTACTTGTTTGAGCCCTTTGTCGACGTGTAATCGGGCAGGGCCACCGCCACAAGGTCGTCAGGCCGAGAGGGAGAGAATTCTTGGTGCCCGGGCTTCCATTCCAGCCTAGGGAACCAAGTGTGAATCAGGGGTCGCTTGCTCCTCAATCTCCGCCGAGTGCTAGTCGGGAGAGGTCGGGTCACCTCAAGAGGGGGAGCTTCCAGTGTCGGCCCGCCCATCCGCGGTTTATGAGATGCGGAAGACCGATGGCCCGGGCCGGCTACCGTGGCGGCAGTACCGTTTATATTCTTTCTCATCTGTCGGTGTGCTTTTCGATTCCGGTGCTACGCATTCGCTCATATCTCTCGGATTGTGTACGCTGCTTGAGTCTCGACCGTTTGACGCCTTGTGAGCCCTTCATCGTTAAGCTTCCTAGCGGTGATAGGATCGTTGGTGATCGGGAGGTTCGAGACTGCCTGTGCTTATTTGTGAGAGGATTTGGCCCTCTAATCTTATTGTTGTGAGTATCGAGGGTGAGGATTTGATTCTTGGTGATGACTGGCTCGAGCGGCATGGTGCGATCATGAACTACCGCACGAGAATCATCACTATGTTAGCCGAGGACGGATTGAGCACTCTTTCGCGGGCGAAAGAGGGGAAACCAGAAATTCGTCATTAATGCCTTGAAGGCGATGAGTCTCATGCGAAAGGGATGTACTGGTTATTGGTGCTATGCCTTGAAGGCGGGGGATGGTGGAGTCGAGCTTTCGTCGATTCCAGTCGTTAATGAGTTTCCTGATGTATTTCCCGACGAGTTACCGGATTGCCACCGGATCGTGAGGTTGAGTTTTCTATAGAGTTAGAGCCGGCGCGGCTCCTATTTCAAGGCGCCGTATCGCATGGCACCTTCAGAGATGGCGAGTTGAAGAAGCAATTGAGCGAGCTTCTTGAGTCGGGGTATGTTCGACCGAGCGCCTCGCCTTGGGGCGCACCGGTCCTGTTTGTGCGGAAGAAGGATGGTTCACTACGTTTGTGTATCGACTATCGCGAACTAAACAAGGTGACCATCAAGAACAAGTATCCTTTGCCGAGAATTGATGACTTGTTCGATCACTTGCGGGAGCTACGGTATTCTCGAAAATTGATTTGAAATCGGGTACTATCACTCCGGTGAGAGAGTCCGATGTGCCGAAGACAGCTTTTCGATCGAGATACGGACATTATGAGTTTGTAGTTATGCCTTTCGGGTTAACTAATGCGCCGGCGGTGTTCATGCAGTTGATGAACAAAGTTTTTATCTAGTATTTGGATAAGTGCGTCGTCGTCTTTATTGACGATATTCTTATTTATTCGAAGAATGAGGAAGAGCATGCCCATCATTTGCGGGTAGTATTAAACATTTTGAGGACCGAGCAACTCTATGCAAAGTTCTCGAAATGTGAGTTCTGGCCAAGGAAGTGATGTTTTTAGGTCACGTGATTTCACTGAGGGGGTTCGTGTGGATCTGCGGAAGATTGAGGCCGTGTTAGATTGGGCACCGCCAAGAATGTGAAGGAGCTCCGTAGTTTCTTGGGTTTAGCCGGCTACTATCGTAGGTTCGCCGAGGGTTTCTCGAAACTAGCTCGACCACTTACGCAGCTTGCTCCGTAATCCGAGAGGTTCGCGTCTGGAATGACGAGAGGCGCCGAGTTTTGAGGAATCAAGAAGCGTTTGACTTCAGCCCTCAGCTTTGGTGTTGCCATGTGGCAACGAGGGTTTTGTCGCTTATAGCGATGCTTCGGTCGTGGTCTTGGGTGTGTATTAATGCAAAGACGGCAAGACCATTGCCTATGCATCGAGACAGCTTGAGGCCGTATGAGCCGAACTACCCTACTCATGATTTGGAATTAGCGGCGATGCTTTTGCGCTCAAGATTTGGCATCACTATCTTTTCGGCTCTACATGTCGATTTTTACCGATCATGAAAGTCTCAAATACATATTTACTCAGCGAGAGTTGAATATGAGGCAGAGGAGGTGGTTAGAGTTGATTAAGGATTATGACCTCGAAATCCTTTATCATCCGGTAAGGCGAACGTCGTAGCCGACGCCTTGAGTCGGAAACCAGTTGCGTTGCGAACACTTGAGATCCTTACGCCTCGGTCCGAGCTTCGGAGGGCTTTGATCGAGTTAGACGTTGAGGTCTCGTTGCCGGAGTCAGCGGGCAACTTTGTGCTTGGAGATTTCGCCGCTTTGATCGATGAAATCAAATCAAGCAATCGTAGGATCCGATGATTACTCAAATCCGAGAGAACGTTCTTAAAGGAAAGTCTCCCGGGTTTGTGATTCACGAGGATGGTATTTTGAGATTCCAGTCGGCTTTGTGTGCCGAACGACTCGAGTTGAGGCGAGTATTTTACGGGAGGCCCATGCTACACCTTATTCCGCTCATCCCGGTTCGAGTAAGATGTACAAGGACACGAGAAGAAATTTCTCGTGGAATGATATGAAGGATGAGGTCGCACGCTTGTAGCGAGATGTTTGACTTGTCGCAGTGTCAAAATCGAGCATCGACCGGTCAAGTTATTGCGATCCTCCTCGCTCCTAATGGAAATGGGAAGATATATCGATGGATTTCGTTACGAGTTTGCCGAGATCGAGGTCGGATGAATATGGTATGGGTGATTGTTGATCGCCTGACCAAGTCGGCACATTTTCTGGGCATCAAGGACACTTGGGGCCCAGAGAAGTTAGCTCGTGTGTTTATCGCGCAGATTGTGAGACTTCACGGTACTCCGAAGTCTATTGTTTCGGATCGTGACGGCCGTTTTGTATCGCACTTCTGGCAGGCGGTGCATAAGGCGTTGGGTACCCGTTTACATTTGAGTACCTCTTTTCATCCCCAGTCAAATGGGCAGTCGGAACGCACTATCCAGACGTTCGAGGATTTGTTGCGTGCTTGTGCTCTCGATTGGAGTAGAGACTGGAGGAGCATTTGCCATTAATCGAATTCACGTACAACAACAGTTGGCACGCATCGATTCGGATGGCACCATATGAGGCACTTTACGGGCGGCGATGTCGATCACCGATTTGTTGGAATGAGGCGTCCGATTTGGTCGGGACCGAGCCGGATGTCGTTTTAGAGACGAGGCGGAAGATAGAGTTAATTCGGGAACGGATGTTGACTGCCCAGAGTCGACAGAAGTCGTATGCCGACGTCCGTCGTCGACCTTTGGAATTCGAGGTGGGAGATCACGTCTTGCTAAAGGTGTCGCCGACTAAGGGAGTTTTTCGTTTCGGGAGGAAAGGGAAGTTGAGTCCGAGATTTATCGGCCCCTTTGAGATCCTCGAGCGAGTGGGTGGGCTGGCATACCGTTTGGCGTTACCTCCGGCCTTGAGTCATGTTCATAGCGCTTTCCATGTTTCCCAGTTGAGGAAATATGTCCCGGATCCTAGTCACATCATCGATTATGGTGAGATTGATGTCGCCGAAGATGTCACTTTCGAAGAGCGCCCTTTGAAGATTTTGGAGTATCGTGAGAAACGATTGAGGCATAAGACCATACCTTTGGTCAAGGTGCAGTGGTCGAGACACGGTGTCGAGGAGGCGACTTGGGAAACCGAGGATAGCATGCGTGCTAGGTACCCCGAGTTGTTTGTTTCTTAAGTTTCGGGACGAAACTTATTTTTAGAGGGGTAGAATGTAATATCCGTATTTTTCTTTCCCTTGTATTTTCGTTTTTGGTGTATTTCTCGATCGTAGTGACCCTCGTGTACTTTTCAGCGTGTCCTTCCTGTCAAACTGTTGAACTATATTCTTGTTATTGTTGTGCGAAACCGCCGTTTCTGGGTTGCCGTGGATCCATTTCGTGTTATTAGTCCCCAAATATTGATTCCTATCGTTTCATTCTCTTTCCGGATCATTTTTATCATTTTGGGACCCAAAAAGGGGTGTGGGCGGCACAAGGTGCGTGCGCCGCGGCACACAAATTTCTCCAAATGTTGGTCGGCAATCAGACTGTGGTGCCGCGCACACTGTCCGTGCCGCGGCACACTCGTGTGTCTTCCGCGACCAAAACCCAATCAGACTGTGGTGCCGCACACGCAGCCGTGGTCGCGCACAATGCTAAAACCACAGGAGTAGATTTTCGGCTGTGCCACGGCACACTTCGCCGTGCCGCGGCACACGAAGCGGTAATTGCGCAGACTCGTCCTTATTAGACGAGATCGGTCGTCTCCTTCCCCATTTTTCCACCGCATCGCGAGAGAAAGGTTATAGAGGGGGAGAGTTCTTCATCCGGTCGATTTTCATCATTCCTTTCGGTTGTGAGGCTCGGATAATCAATCTAACGCGTGTTCTACGGATCTTAGTTCTTGAATCTCCAAAGGTAATGTTCTAAAACCCTATTTCGATTAATTTGGGGTTTTGGGATTTTCTTCCGATTAGTTCCGTTTCGTTGGTGGATTCATGATGTATACGATTAATATTGTTAGTATCGTTAGTTTTCCTACGGATTCATGGATATTTTGTGGATTTTTATGGATTCGAGAGGGTTTGGTTGTGGTCCGCCCTCGTTGTTATTTTTGTATGAACATACATGAATCGTAGGCGGGTTTCCGGGTGTATTCCATTTCCATAATCGTTTAGAAGTGGTTGTGATTGTGCTATTCAAATCGTTAAGTTCATTTTCGCTTCCTCGCTGGCCGTGCTTGATTCTCCGTTTCGTTCGTGTCATCATCTATTTAATCGAGGCAAGTATCCTTATGAACTTACAATCTTGACATAGTAGTTTTGTATGAGAAATTGTGTGTGTGTATGCTCACTACGGGTTAGACTCGACGGGGTCTCGGTAGGGGTCCACGGAGGTATGGATCGACGAGCTTTGCTTTTAACCACTACGGGTTAGACTCGACGGGGTCTCGGTAGGGGTCCACGGAGGTGTGGATCGACGGTTAATTGTGGTGAATTTTACAAATGTGATTTGATATTGGCATTTTAAATGAGTGTATTCGAACGGTTTTCTTTATTGCATGCATTACTATATGTGTAAGATGTGAATTGTTCATTTGGTTACTTGTACTAGCGTAATTGCTAACCCTCCGGGACCCGCTTGGGGAAATTCGTTTTATGAATTTCAGGTCAGGTTCATCGGGACGAGCGGGCGCTGGACCAGTACACGGATGATGGTCATGCGTGATGATTGTGCATAAGTGACGTCTTAATGACTTTTTGTCTTTTCGTCTTTTGTGGCTTTTGAACTAATAGTTGTACTCGAGTACTTAAGAGTTCTTGTTCGTCCGGATTGTATTGTTGCCTATATATTTGTGTTGATTGATGATGTTATGTTTGACCGGTTGAACCGGGTGTATTATTCTGTTTTGCGTCTTTATGACATGGTGTTGGGTTGTCGTTTATGTGAGTCGATGAGTACGATGCTGTTCAGCCTGGTGGGTCCCATATAGGGATTCACGGCGCTGTAATATACCTCGAATATCTTGAGGGTGTTACAGCTTTCGCATTCCGATGTCATGAACATGCTTTCTGAATACGGAGGTGGGAAGAGCCTTTGTAGATAAATCTGCTGAGTTGTCGCAGGAACGAACATACTGGATGTGGATAACATTGTTCTTTTCCAACTCTTGAGTACATGCAAAATATTTTGGAGAAATATGCTTTGTTCTGTCACTCTTTATGAATCCTTCCTTCATCTGATTAATACATGCAGAATTATCTTCATAAAGTGTGATGGGATCATTATTTGGCAAAAGACCACTTGTGGTTCTGATAAGTTGTGTCATAGATCTCAACCACACACACTCTCGACTTGCTTCATGCAACGCAATAACCTCAACATGGTTTGATGATGTAGTTACGAGCGTTTGCTTCTGGGAACGCCAGGAAATCGCAGTTGCTTCACATGTAAATACATATCCAGTTTGAGATCTACTTTTATGTGGATCTGACATGTATCCTGCATCTGCATAGCCAATCAAAACTGGTTTTGCATTGTTATGGTAAAATAATCCCAAACCAATTGTTCCTTGAAGGTAACGGATGTAACATCCCCAAAACCGTATGGGAATATTACACGCCGTAGACCCTTTCCACAAGGATCTACCAGGCTAAACATCCATAAACAACCAAATGCTTGCCCGACCAGGGTCAAACAATAAAATGATACAGACCGATATGGTCACTTACACGTGAATACACAGACCGATGAGGTCACACAAACCAATCGATAAAACTGACTTAAATAACATTACCCACACAGGGGTCGAAATACAATACAATAAAAGATCAAATCAACTCGACAACACAACAAAATCAAAATAACTCTCGACTCATGATTAGTATCGTAGCTCGTCATCCTCTTGTGCCAATCCCGTGATCGCTCCCCGAACTGCATGTACCGACGCAAACAGACATCCACCCCGACATCGGGGTTAGTAAAACTCCACCGCTTTACTAGTGCAAGTATCAAATCATACGAAATGTAACAAGCAATTAATAATCGTGATCAAATATAATAATCAAGTATCAAATATTCTGGAGGTTTTCACAAGGGAAGATAAGCTATGAAGCATTCAAAATAAGATTATCATCTCTGAATTTTTTAGAATTTCAAAACCTTAAGACCTCAAGTCCCGATTCACAAAACCTTTCAAAACTTAAGGGCCTTAACCCAAAACTCGTTTCATAATTCAACAAGCACAATACCTAAACATTTCCATAAATCTCGTGGGGCTCGGCCCAACATTATTTCTTAAAACTTTTCCTTTAAAGACTTTGATTTGAAAAGTATCATGCTCATGACACCGTGATCCACTGTCACGTGTCTCCGTAGGTTCAACAACCCGCACGGACTACATCACGCACAATTAAACAAACATAATCAATTCCGACACCGTGATCCACTGTCACGTGTCTCCGTAGGTTCAACAACCCACACGGACTATTAACCAAACATAACCAATTCCGACACCGTGATCCACAGTCACGTGTCTCCGTAGGCATAACAACCCGCACGGACTATATCAATCACAACAATCACACACACAGTCCTGACACCGTAGTCCACTGCCACGTGTCACCGTAAGCCCCGTCGAGCTCACCCGGTTGGACACACTGTGTCCGAAACTCATGGTCCACTGCCATGCGTTACCGTAGGCCTCGTCAGACCAGCACGATTGGACCTCAGTACCTCACTAAGTTCTGATCCCGTAGTCCACTGCCACGAATCCTCGTAGGTCCCGTCGAACCAACACGAGTGAACTTAGCGGTCACACACATATTCACATTCACATTACATACAACAATGAGCGCAATTAATCAATCACCTTGATCACCACAAAATCGTACATTGCACGCACATAACACAACCTCGACACTCGCAACAACTATCATCAATCAACGACATTTAACCAACATAACACACATTCGGTACACAATACATTGCACAACCAAGTGTACAACCATCCCATATGTACGTCGCATTCCTTCACAAATGGCACAACGCCTAACACGTATACTGATATAACACTATTATCACAAAGCCTTCAAATTGCGGAAAACACAACCAACTCAAACGGAACATATTTACGAAGGCAAGCAAAGTCATCATACATCTCATACGTAATTACTAGTCGCAAGATACAAGTCGTATAGTAAGATACTTGCCTTAATAACCGCTACCGAACACTCCGAACAACACGGTTCGACCGGGAAGCTCGAACCCCAAAGAAGGCAACGAACGGAAGGGTTCCGACTCGAGTTCTTCACAAGAATTCGCTCCTAAGTCACAACGATGTCAATTCAATCACAATTCTACGAAAACGTATGGAACTTCCCAAGTTCTACTCATTGAAACATTTTATCGGACACCTTGAGGGCATAGTCCAATTCATTCGATTATTCAAGGTAATACTCAAATTCGTTTCACAAAACTTCAGGGGTAATGAATGATTTCGAGTATACAACCATGTTCTAACAATAATCTAAACTAAAACGAATCAAATCGCCAAAACATCAAGAAACCTCAAAAATTCCCAAAACCAAGAGTTTAGGTGTTCTTACCTTCGATCCGGTGGAATATGATGTTAATCCATGAATCAAACTTCCAAAACGTGTTGTTCTATGATTCTCTTACTCAAATCCATCCATTTATGTCAAGAAATCGCGAAGGAACGAAGGAAAATGAGAAATGGCTGATAACTCACCTGTGCCATTAAATAGCCGATTCGCACCGTGTGCCGCGACAGACAAGTGTGCCGCGGCCTGTGGCCACCAAAACGCCAGAATCGGTAGAGTGGCAATTTTCTAAGACGACACGAAAACACGACCCGAACCGACACGAAATTAATGGGTTAGTGTCAAGCCTTATTGGGTTCGGGTTCTTATGAGGTTGACCCAATAAGGACACGATAATTTCGGGTCGGGTTCGGGTTGGGTTCGGGTCGGGTTTAGGTAACCCGTTATAATTTATTTTTTTTAATAAATATTTATTAAAAAATAAATATTTAATAAATATTTAATAAATAATATTTTAATAATTTATTTATTTTAGACTTTTATTTGAGGTTTATAATTCTTATTGTTTTTTATCATTTTTTTGTTAGTATTTATAGGTTATCAGGTTGTTATCGTATTGAAACAGGTTTTTAACGTGTCGTGTCGTTATCGTGTTGCTATCGTGTCGGGTCAACACGAATCCAATCGTGTTTTTATCGTGTTCGTGTCGTGTTCGAGTTTGACCTTATCAGGTTGGGTTCGTGTTCGGGTTTAGGTAATCCTTATCAGGTCGTGTTCGGGTTTGACCTTAACAGGTCGGGTTGTTATCAGGTCAACCCGATAACGACCCGACCCGCACGATTTGCCACCCCTAGGAATCAGCTTAGTGCCGCGGCACAGCCTGAGTGTGCCGCGGCACACGGTACAGCCCCCTTCAACACCAAAAAGGCACACCGTGCAGTCTTGGCTATTTCGACCATAACTCCTTCGTCTGGACTCCGATTGACTCACCGTTTGAACAATTGGAAAGCTAACTTGATGCTCTATAATGTTGCAAAGATTCAGAATTTTTGAAGTTTCCAAGAATTTATGGTGATTTTTACCATGCCGAACTCATACTTAGAAAAGTCGTTTAGTAATCCTGAGCTCAACAAAACGACACCGAAACCCGAACCTGAATACGAACCGAAGATACGGTTACGAAGTACTCACAAAGACGAATCTAAGAGCTAGTAGAACACACGATTCCGACCACCCGAAGGCTCGAAATTCGACAACGGAAGGTAATTACCCCAAACTTTGGGAAATTACGAAAATGGCCCAAATGTCCGAAAATCACGATACGCGATCGAAACACCAAACCAAAGCTTGCAACAAGAATAACAATATTAAATGAACTTACGAGAAACTCAAACAACAGCTTTGGACGAGATTCGCAAGAATCGAACTCAAGTGCGGAAAAGCGTCTAAAAAGCTCTAACTCAAAGAAACGATACCGAAACGAACTCGAATGACAAAAAGTGCAGAATTAAATATTCTCGTAATGACGAAACGGTCAAAAGCGAGTTGTCTAAACGGACCTCCGCCGAAAAATGAAAATTACCGGAATCAAATTGCGGATATTACATTCTACCCTCCTTAAAAGAAGTTTCGTCCGAAACTTAAAATAAGTAGGAGAAGCAATATCCCAACAGAAACCTCAACGAGATACACAAGAAGCGCATAACTTTCGCCCATTGGCGAAACGTTACAAGAAATGCGAAGAATATACAACGTGGAAAACACGCTCCACGATTTACTCATAACAACGCCACCGGCAATGATTCAAAACAATAACAATCAATTAACGACGCATCACATACCACATCATATGCACACATTTAATCAAAGAAACGTACGCGACAACAAGTCGCACCCGACTAAAACGGCTATGCGACAGAAACAAATAGAGTATTACGATAGAAATCATTCCGATTCTCATCAACAAGAAAATGTCAGACGTCAAAACACAAACAATTCAAGATAACGGAAAACTAGAATACCGGATATTACATGCTATCCTATTAAAATTAAGTTTCGTCCCGAAACTTAAAATAAAACATCATGATAGAATAGAAACAAAACCAGAAAGTTCACGCAACAAATATCAATCTCTACACGAATTACAGCACAAAGTACGATACACAACTACATCACTGGACACCACCGGGCCCTCCCCGAGTAGGAATGAAAACCCGATTCCCGAAGCAAAAGGGAAAGGGATAGATGCAGTTCCACCAGGCAACGGACTCACAATGCACCGCTTGGTGCCCCAGTTGGCCGCACTTAAAACAATTAACCGGTGGCGAACGACAATTCTGTCTCGCATGGCCTACACGACTGCAGTTAAAGCAGGTCTTCACACTGATCGTCTTACTCGCCTCGGGTAAGGTTCTTAGACTGTCAACCGAACGAGGAGTGCTCCTGCAGGAAATCACAAGCAACAGCTCACGGATCTCACTCCTCCGCCTCTTGAAAAATTCCTCGAGATCTTCCGTCTCTTACTCTCGAACCGCATTCCGTCACGTAAACGGCCATCTCAATGGCTAAAGCTCGGTCCTGATATTCCTTCAGGGTGGTACACATGAGCGGAGCCATACTCTCACGGATATGGGGTTTCATGCGCATATTGAAGTATCGGACCTTGTCCGCTTCACTTCTCACTTGATCACGAAAATACGCCAATCAAGCCGATTATAATCGACTATCGCCTGGGATATTGACACATCATGGGGCGTAGCCGAGAAAAACTCAACGATTCTGCGTTCACGAACAGGCAACGGGCAATACTCTGCCTCCATGGCGGTCTTAAACTCAGCCCATGTAGGTGTACGATCTGCAGGCACTACAGCGTGCCACCAGTCTGCAGCTTCTTTGTCGAGTAGGTACTGAGCAATGGGTACCTTCCTATCATCCGGACAAGCTACGGCATCAAATATTTTGTCCAACTGGAAGAGCCAGTTTTCCCAACCTAACAAGTCAGACGAACCCACAAAACGGGGCGGCTGCATCTTCATCACATCTCGCAACCACTTACTAGTTCCGTTATCCCTATTTGTAGGGCTGGCAATTCCCGACACGACACGATAACCCGACACGAACACACACGAAATTAATGGGTTAGTGTTTGGCCTTATCGTGTTCGTATCCTTATCGTGTCGACACGATAAGGACACGCTAATTTCGTGTCGTGTTCGTGCCGGATTCGTGTCGTGTTCGTGTAACACGATAACTTTCGTGTTCGTGTCGTGTTGTGTCGTGTTCGTGTAACCCGATAATATTTATATATTTTTAGAAATAATTTTATTATCATTTTAAATATTTCAAGTTTATTTTCTAATTTTTTTATTTGAATTTATCGATTCGTGTCGTATCGTGTCATTATCGTGTCGTGTCAACACGAAAAATATCGTGTCGTATCGTGTTCGTGTCGTGTTCGTGTCGTGTCCGTGTTTCAACCTTTCGTGTCGTGTTCGTGTTCGTGTCGGGCATATACTTAACGGGTCGTGTTCGTGTTTGGCCTTATCGTGTCGTGTCGTTATCGTGTCGACCCGATAACGACCCGACACGCACGAATTGCCAGCCCTACCTATTTGGGTTCTCATCCCGACGTACGGCCTGATTCATCTGCACTAACTGGTCAACCACCTGACGAAGGATGGTGGCGGCGCCAACGTCAACATTAACACTAGTCGAATGTCCCTGATCTGTACTGAGCTGATTGGTACTCGGCAAGGAGGGAGTCGCCCTCTCCTGCTCCCGATTACGACCACGACCACGACCACGGCCACGGCCTCGACCTCGACCCCTTAGCATACTGAACGGACAACCAATCAGAATAACAAGATAGAACAAACCTCACATAATCGACATAAGCCCACCATCAGCAGCACAATGCAATATTCACACGTTCACATTGACAAATATGAACTACTTATACCTCAGCATACATGGTTAAAACATTAAGCATACCATTGTGGTCCAACACCGGTAATATTTTAAAAAAACAAGTTTATCGAGGTACTTGTTCGAATGATAATATAAAAAAAATTCGCGAGTTCGAAATATTTTGCTGGGGTGAAATTTTGAAAGCACTTTGTTTAATACCTCGGTCATTTAATCAAAACCATGTATCTCAACATTTAGAAAACACCAAAACATTCTCCGGCGAGCACAACAAAAATACAACCTTATTACAAACTCCTATCCCCAAAACATGGACATAATTAGTTGAAATTCCCAAAACCCAAAAATCGTTTCGCAAAATAAAGATTTCCAAATCCTCGTAGTAAATAAACAAAACGACGGTAATATTTTACAATGTCCGAAGTACTTCAAAACACATTTTTCAAATACCGTCTGATGGTGTCATTTGAAAATACACGGCCCATTTGTCAAAATTTACAAATTTTAAAAATCCATATAAACCGTGGTTTGAGCGAACCACCAAAATATTTTCCAAAATCGATTTCTACAAAAATTCTCAAATCAGAAAGTCCTTCGTAAAATATTCTTAAAGTTACCCATAGCGGACAAAAATTACAACATTCCAAAACAAATAATTTAAAACCACATACTCAAATGGCAACCAGGGTCGCCAATTCAATCAAATGCATCTCGTGGTATCAAGTTTAAATACACAGCAAAATCATTCATCGGAGTTTCTCACAAACTCTACCGTTGATATCTTCACAGAACCCATCAAGGTTTACATCTTTCACACCATACCACCCCACACGGTGGTTCAAAAGTAAAACAACAATACGCCCAGCTATACTCATACCATGTACCACAAGTATTAAACACAACTACATCACACAATACTGTGTAAACAAAATCATGCACCGCAATTAACTCACTATGATAAAATCGAGATACACAGGTATTACGCATAAAGGAGGAGACTTACATCCACAGGTCGCACGGAGGTGACAGTCGCCCACGATACTAATCTCGTCCGACAACATAACCGACACGTTGTGACCACACACAACTCAACTTGTCACCTGCCGACTCGAACGACAAGACAACACATTACTCGACAAACATGACTTGAAACGACCCGACGGCCTAGGTTTCCGCAAACCTAAGCTCTGATACCATAATTGTAACATCCCAAAAACCGTATGGGAATATTACACGCCGTAGACCCTTTCCACAAGGATCTACCAGGCTAAACATCCATAAACAACCAAATGCTTGCCCGACCAGGGTCAAACAATAAAATGATACATACCGATATGGTCACTTACACGTGAATACACAGACCGATGAGGTCACACAAACCAATCGATAAAACTGACTTAAATAACATTACCCACATAGGGGTCGAAATACAATACAGCGAAAGACTGAAATCAACTCTGACAACACAACAAAAATCAAAATAACTCTCGACTCATGATTAGTATCGTAGCTCGTCATCCTCTTGTGCCAATCTCGTGATCGCCTCGAATCTGCATGTACCGGACGCAAACAGACATCCACCCCGACATTTCTGGGGTTAGTAAAACTCCACTGCTTTACTAGTGAAAGTATCAAATCATTCGAAATGTAACAAGCTATTATTAATCTTTATCAAATATCATAATCAAGTATCAAATATTCCTGGAGGTTTTCACAAGGGAAGATAAGCTATGAAGCATTCGAAAATAAGATTATCATCTCGAATTTTTAGAATTTCAAAACCTTAAGACCTCAAGTCCCGATTCACAAAACCTTTCGAAAACTTAAGGGCCTTAACCCAAAACTCGTTTCATAATTCAACAGCTTACAATACCTAAACATTTCCATAAATCTCGTGGGGCTCGGCCCAACATTATTTCTTAAAACTTTTCCTTTAAAGACTTTGATTTGAAAAGTATCATGCTCATGACACCGTGATCCACTGTCACGTGTCTCCGTAGGTTCAACAACCCGCACGGACTACATCACGCACAATTAAACAAACATAATCAATTCCGACACCGTGATCCACTGTCACGTGTCTCCGTAGGTTCAACAACCCACACGTACTATTAACCAAACATAACCAATTCCGACACCGTGATCCACTGTCACGTGTCTCCGTAGGCATAACAACCCGCACGGACTATATCAATCACAACAATCACACACACAGTCCTGACACCGTAGTCCACTGCCACGTGTCACCGTAAGCCCCGTCGAGCTCACCCGCTGACACACTGTGTCCGAAACTCATGGTCCACCGCCATGCTACCGTAGGCCTCGCTGCATCAAAGACGATTGGACCTCGCACCTCACTAAGTTCTGATCCCGTAGTCCACTGCCACGAATCCTCGTAGGTCCCGTCGAACCAACACGAGTGAACTTAGCGGTCACACACATATTCACATTCACATTACATACAACAATGAGCGCAATTAATCAATCACCTTGATCACCACAAAATCGTACATTGCACGCACATAACACAACCTCGACACTCGCAACAACTATCATCAATCAACGACATTTAACCAACATAACACACATTCGACACAATACATCGCACAACCAAGTGTACAACCATCCCATATGTACGTCGCATTCCTTCACAAATGGCACAACGCCTAACACGTATACTGATATAACACTATTATCACAAAGCCTTCAAATTGCGGAAAACACAACCAACTCAAACGGAACATATTTACGAAGGCAAGCAAAGTCATCATACATCTCATACGTAATTACTAGTCGCAAGATACAAGTCGTATAGTAAGATACTTGCCTTAATAACCGCTACCGAACACTCCGAACAACACGGTTCGACCGGGAAGCTCGAACCCCAAAGAAGGCAACGAACGGAAGGGTTCCGACTCTAGTTCTTCACAAGAATTCGCTCCTAAGTCACAACGATGTCAATTCAATCACAATTCTACGAAAACGTATGGAACTTCCCAAGTTCTACTCATTGAAACATTTTATCGGACACCTTGAGGGCATAGTCCAATTCATTCGATTATTCAAGGTAATACTCAAATTCGTTTCACAAAACTTCAGGGGTAATGAATGATTTCGAGTATACAACCATGTTCTAACAATAATCTAAACTAAAACGAATCAAATCGGCCAAAACATCAAGAAACCTCAAAAATTCCCAAAACCAAGAGTTTAGGTGTTCTTACCTTCGATCCGGGTGGAATATGATGTTAATCCATGAATCAAACTTCCAAAACGTGTTGTTCTATGATTCTCTTACTCAAATCCATCCATTTATGCTGAAGAAATCGCGAAGGAACGAAGGAAAAATGAGAAATGGCGGATAACTCACCTGTGCCATTAAATAGCCGATTCGCACTGTGCCGCGGCACAGACAAGTGTGCCGCGCCTGTGGCCACCAAAATGCCCAGGAATCAGCTTAGTGGCGCGGCCCACCCGGAGTGTGGCGCGGCACACGGTACACCCCCTTCAACACCAAAAAGGCACACCGTGCGCCTTGGCTATTTCGACCATAACTCCTTCGTCTGGACTCCGATTGACTCACCGTTTGAACAATTGGAAAGATAACTTGATGCTCTATAATGTTGCAAAGATTCAGAATTTTTGAAGTTTCCAAGAATTTATGGTGATTTTTACCATGCCGAACTCATACTTAGAAAAGTCGTTTAGTAATCCTGAGCTCAACAAAACGACACCGAAACCCGAACCTGAATACGAACCGAAGATACGGTTACGAAGTACTCACAAAGACGAATCTAAGAGCTAGTAGAACACACGATTCCGACCACCCGAAGGCTCGAAATTCGACAACGGAAGGTAATTACCCCAAACTTTGGGAAATTACGAAAATGGCCCAAATGTCCGAAAATCACGATACGCGATCGAAACACCAAACCAAAGCTTGCAACAAGAATAACAACATTAAATGAACTTACGAGAAACTCGAAACAACAGTTTCGGACGAGATTCGCAAGAATCGAACTCAAGTGCGGAAAAGCGTCTAAAAAGCTCGGAACTCAGCAAAACGATACCGAAACGAACTCGGATGACAAAAAGTGCAGAATTAAATATTCTCAGAATGACGAAACGGTCAAAAGCGAGTTGTCTAAACGGACCTCCGCCGAAAAATGAAAATTACCGGAAATCCGAAATTGCGGATATTACATTCTACCCTCCTTAAAAGAAGTTTCGTCCCGAAACTTAAAATAAGTAGGGAGAAGCAATATCCCAACAGGAAACCTCAACGAGATACACAAGAAGCGCATAACTTTCGCCCATTGGCGAAACGTTACAAGAAATGCGAAAGAATATACAGCGTGAAAACACGCCCCACGACGACCATAACAACGCCACCGGCAATGATTCAAAACAATAACAATCAATTAACGACGCATCACATACCACATCATATGCACACATTTAATCAAAGAAACGTACGCGACAACAAGTCGCACCCGACTAAAACGGCTATGCGACAGAAACAAATAGAGTATTACGATAGAAATCATTCCGATTCTCATCAAGAAGAAAATGTCAGACGTCAAAACACAAACAATTCAAGATAACGGAAAACGAGAATACCGGATATTACAACGGAACACATGCTTGATTCTGTTCTAGTGTCTCCTAGTAGATGAACTGAATCTTGCTAATAAATTTACAGCAAAAGCTATATCAGGTCGAGTACAATTAGCAAGATACATAAGAGCTCCAATTGCACTGAAATATGCTACTTCTGGACCAAGAATCTGTTCAGATTCCTCACATGGACGAAATGGATCCTTTTTCACATCAAGAGATCTAACGACCATTGTGGCACTCAATGGATTCGATTTATCCATATTAGTTATGATTAAGGTGCCTCGTTAAAAACCTTGCTGGGAAAACCCAGTGGGATAAAACCCCAGTCAAGGAAAAGAGTACAACAAATAATTTTCTTTCACAAAACCTTATTTTGAGTGACTACACTCACTGATATTATGGTTAAAATTCTCCTGAGGAGTCACTTTCAGTAAGCCCATATGTTATAGTTTTACTATAAGGGCATTTATTTCAATTTCGATGGATTTCAATATCCTCATTTCCAATATCTATTTTTCACAATCATGGATATCTGCATTTCATTGTTATCCTCATTTCATGGATATCTTCATATCATTTATTGATATCCTCTTTTCATTCATAGCGCTATATTGTGTCGACACATTTCAACATTTCTTTCCCCATAGGGACATAACTCGTCGAGATATCTCATTATCAATCATCCATTGGGAATGCATATTGTGGTTATGTCTATATACTTTTCAAAAGTATATGCCTCCTTTTATCATTTGCTTTGATTCATATTCGGGAAATTATTATATATTTATCAAAGCAGTTGTAGTTGGTATCAAAGATTAATAATCTATCATGCATCTTTGAACTTCAAGTTCATCTAATTGTGAGGATATAGTGTGATGTATTTCACATATTTCCAACTACCAATACTCCACCTCATGCTGAGAGATTTCCTGAGCACCAAACTCATATGCCAGTATCCCAGTATTTATCTCCAGTCATGGGAGTTTATATATTATGTTCTCGATATTGGCTGGAGGACTTCGAATAGTATGCCAATTGATATCCCACTTATATGCGCATATCTTGATCCTTTCTGGGATCTATTCAAGTTTATTTGGGATATATTACTAGCTTTATCCGATCTGGAATATATGCTCAAACCTTGAGCAAGTCATCTCGTAAATTTTCTGATTACGAGTCATATACACATGTGACTATCTAGTGGATCCATAATATCTAGTAGTTCACATGTAGAGGAAGTGGGCACATACTCCCCCTTAATATATTCCAAATTTATTAGGGATTCATTCCCAATATTGGCTAGTAGTGATTAGAGGTGCCCAAAACGACCCAACCCGCCGGGTCGACCCACCGACCCGGACCCGGCTGACCCGTGCAGGACCCGGACTTGGATGACCCGTCGGACCCGTCGACCCGGACCCGTGGTATACACAGGTGGGGTCCGGGTCTAGGTTTTGCCTACCCGGCGACCCGCCGGTCCACCACGACCGTGGAAATGTAAAAAAAAAAAAAATTTGAAAATTGGCCGTTAGACCCGGCGGGTCTAACGGCTAGTGCAAATTTTTTAAAAAAAAATCATATCTATAAATACCTCACTACTCAACACATATTTTCACACCTTCAATATTATCTATCTCTCAAACTCTCATTGCTAATTGCTATACTACTTAATCTCTCTCTTTTTTCGCATTTAATCATTATGTCGAGTTCTGACAAGGGAAAGGGTATTGCTACATCTCCCTAAAATCCAAAATGTCCAAGTTCGAGCGAATGGGTCTTTGGGGCAAATCGAAGAAACCATCTGGAATAATTATTCGGGAGCCCCAAAATCAAACTCCACCCGGCTTTGAAAATGAAAGTCAAGAAGCTGAATATGATGTTATACATGAAAGTATCTATTACGGTAGTACAACTACCAGTGAAGAAGAAGTTGATCTCTGGGGATTTCCACGTGTCTCGAATCGTCAACAACTGCAAAACATTGACGAAGAAATGGACTATGAAATCGATGAAACTATGTTAAATCAAACATATGCAACATTCGAGCGCACTCTTCATGGCGTACCAACTCCGGCGCAAAAATCAAAGTCGAAGCGTCCTGCGGCAAGCCAAGCTGAAGAAAAACATCCTTATGTTGAAGAGTTATCGTCCGAGGATGGAGAAAATGTGAAAGGCAAAGGAAGCAAAAAAATAAAGCAAGAAAGAAGCATGCCCCTGTTGCAGAAAAGAAACCGGTATCCGAACTTTTTTCAAAACACTTTAAAAAGGAAAAAATGTCGGATGGTTCGATGAAGGTATCTTGCAACTACTGCTCGAAAGAGTATCCGTATAAAGCCGGGGATGGATATGGAAATTTTAAAAGGCATTTTGAGAATAACCATGCCTCGGTCCACGGAGAACAAAAGTCACAAAGTCAACTCAACTTCCAACCTTCTACTGGAGCCAAAGCACAAGAATCAAGGTATGTCTGAATCTCAACTTTATAAATATAATGTAAATATTGCTAGAGAACAAATGGCAAAATTATGTGCACAAGAATCTTTACCTTTTAATTTTGCGGATAGTACGGGTTGGGAATACAGGATGCAAAATGCCTATAATCCTGCTATTAAAAGAATTCCACGTACCACAATGACTAGACAAGTAGTATACTTAGCCAAACAACATAAACTTGCACTACGAGCTTATTTTAGATCTATAAATCATAGAGTTTCTTTAGCTGCAGATACTTGGGCAGATTTTAAACAAAAAAATGATTATATGGGAATAACTATACACTGGATTGATGAAAATTGGAACTTAAACAAAAGATTACTTGCGTTAAAAAATTTAATTGTGCACATAGTGCTGATAATATAGCTAGAGCAATTATTAAAATTTTAACTTTTTATTGCTTAAAAGATAAATTTTTCACAATTGGTTTTGATAATGCTAGTTCTAATACTGCAAGTGTATCAGCTTTAATACAAGCTTGCAATCCTGTTTTAGCGGGTCGATTATTTCATACTAGATGTATATGTCATATTCTAAATTTATGTGTACAAGATGCATTAAAATTTGTAGATGAGACAATAGAACCAATTAGAAAATGTGTCTTGTTTTCACATAATCGTACTAAGTTAGCTAGACAGTGGATAAAATTTTTAAAGTCAAAACAAATACAACCCAAATTTTTTACTCCAGACGTAAAATATAGATGGAACTCAACATATGAGATGTTAAATTCAACTAATGAATATAAAGAATTATTGTGTGAATTTTTTGATACGTATTTTCGCGTAGAAGGATTTTATTTATTGCCAGCGTATTGGGATGAAACTAAAGATTTAATAAAACTATTAAGGGTTTTTGAAAATGCAACTAAAGATTTAAGTGGTTGTTATTATACCACGTCTCCTAAAGTTTTATTTCATTGTTGGTTTATTGTATCTGAAATGGATGCTTGTAGTAAATCCGAAAGATTATCGAATGCTATTTACAATATGTGTTTAAAATGGCTAAAATACTTTAATCGTATTCATGATGTTTTCTTGATTAGTGCTTTTTTATCTCCCGATTTGAATTCAGCTCAAGTAGAACAATTACTTGAAATATATTATAATATTCTTAAAAAATTGGGTTTTCCTAATATTGTGGATAGTGTTGAAAGTCAAACTTTATTTGAAAATATTCCTCACGTTGAACAAGTAAAAATTGATTTGAAAAATAGTTTAGAAATTATTTTTTCTGAATATTCTTCTAAATATGGTGATAAGATTCAAACTCAAAAAACAAAAACTAGGACTACAAATACATTTAACATGTTCGACAGAACTCCCACTAACCCATTTCAACAACAACTCTGTAATATAGCAAGAAATAGGGGTGGTAGTAACGTCGGTCAAAGAAATGACCTTAGTAGATATTATGCAACTAGTTTTGTGCCGGAGGATGACAATGCAGGTACATTTGATCTGTTGGATTGGTGGAAGAGAAGGGGAACCGAATTTCCCATACTTTCCATTATGGCACAAGAAATTCTTGCAGTGCCCGCATCCACAGTCCCCGTTGAGAGTGCTTTTAGTGAAGGAGACTATATGTTGGACGAGCGGAGATCCCGAATGACGCCAAAAAATCTCGAGGCTCAAATGATACTTAAAGACGCAACAAAAGCCGAGTTACGAGATCAAGAAAATAAGTGGGATGACCTATTAACGGACCAAGATGCCTATCAAGAAGGCACTACTGAAGGAGAGTCTAGTCAAATGAGTCAAACCGATGATCAAGACGACGACGACATCGACTTCGACTAAAGGTAAGTAAGGTAAGTCAGGTAAGTAAAGAACTACGTAGGGCTTTGATTCCTCACGAGGATACATAGGCAATTTAATTTTAAGTGAAAACTTAAAATTAAATACAAGCCCGTTTTTTTTAACTCTTCTCAAATAAAAGAACTACGTGGAGCTTTGATTCCTCACGAGGATACGTAGGCAATTTAATTTTAAGTAAAAACTTAAAATTAAATACAAGCTAATTTTTTCAAATGATTTCCTTGTTCACTTATAGTTATTTTTTGTGTATAAAATGATAACAAATAAAAGTTTTATATACTTCAAAAAAAAAAATTGAGACGGGTCGGACCCGTGACCCGGCGGGTCAGACCCGGATCCGTGGTCGACCCGTCGGCCCGCCAACCCGTACATTTCATATGTACGGGTGGGGTCCGGGTCCTATCCTGCCGACCCGGCGACCTGGCGGGTCCGACCCGGACCCGGACCCGGACCCGGCGTTGGGCACGTCTAGTAGTGATATTAATCGAGAACAAACATTTGCATATATGATGTGTCTGTATCAACATATAGATATTTTACCGACATATCACATCACCTTCGGTGCCATTATTGCACATCATTATTAATATGGAGTCGCCGCTCCCACATGTCGGATTATGTTCATTATTCAAATTCATAACCGTAGTTCATACGCTTTAGGGTATGAATTATTCAAACGCGGAGTCAAATCTCATACGCGTAATTCCAATCTATAAATAGATTATCATTGTTTTCACAAAATTCACCCATACCGAGGGTCTGAATATCATAATGGATCCAATGCTTTTGAACCTTCGTAAATATTACCCATCTCTTCGAGTAAATATCATATTAAGAATTTATCGAGCTCGACCCGAAAGATTAAGGGTGCTAATGAGAAATGGCATTCCAGAAGATATCTGATGGTTGATCGAAGCACAAGTTCGACTATCTGGCGAATTTTTAAATTCATTTAAGTACATGCCACGTACAGGTAAGAGTAGTTTTGCAAAGAAACGGAGAGCAAAAAGATTAGGTGGATGCTATAAATGTGCTCGGTGGACATGTGACACACGATGCAAATCTATGGGATTTGTATCTAGAAATCGAGAAGATAAAATAGCATTTATCAAGGATGGATTGAGTAAATAATCCATGGATCATGATATCCAACAGATTCTTGATACACATCACAGTGGATACGTTCATCGTGAACTAATGGCTTTGTGGACACAATTTAAGGATGAACGAGAACGCTATAGTCATGAAAAATTAATCTCAGAAGATCCAGTTTGTAAGTCAGTTCTGTCAAAGTTGGTATAGAAAAATAATGCAAGTTGATGAATATTGTTTTCCAATATTTACAGCTGTCGATCGATAACATCATTTTCATTGAAAAATATAATATCATATCTTTCGTTTTCTTTTGCAATTTTGTCAAAAAAAAATAGTAAAAATAGTGACTTATTTGCCGCTCCTTTTTCAATGAAAATAGTAAAGTCATTTGTCTTCTAGTAAGAAGTTGGTTCTTTAAATTTGGGATCCACAAATCAAGAAATGTATATCTCATAAAAGTATTTTTGAAAGTCTATTGTAGAAAGATGGAGTTCTCAGGATCCTCATATAGATATTCTCCAATTAAAACTATATGTATTTTAGGTGGATCCAAACTGATAGGTCATATCCAGTATGTAGATATGGCGTATCGATTTGTAAAAGAATTAGGAAAGCACAAAATCGATATATTGTATGGTGGGAGTAATCATAAATTTTTGGGTTATCTTTTAGATGCTACACAAAATGAGAGAATAAGTGTAACAAGTGCCTTACACTTTCCCACAGTTAGAACGAGTACTATAGGAGGTTCAACTGTGTTGATGCTTCAAGCACAGTCTACGCATGATAGTTTAATGTATATGGTGAATAATACCGATGCCTTTATTGTTCTTCCAGGTGGCTATGGCACACTCAATGAGATATTCAATATCACGTCATGGGCTGAGCGGGACTTCCATACCAAACCTATAGGTTTGTTGGATATTAATAATTTTTTCAGCGATTTGCTTGCCTTTTTAGATCAAGGAGTAGATCACAAGTTTATCTCTCAGCCATCAAGAGATATTCTTATATGTGATGACATAATTGCTGATCTACTTATAAAATTTCAAGCATATATTTCAGTTAAGAATTTGAAAGTCAAAGCTCATCAGCCACAGGCTATTGGCGCCAAACGGAAAAGAAGTTTAGATCCTTTAGATCTTTCATTATAAACCCTGATGTCAGGGGGTGGCAGAGTTACGGAGTTTTATACTCTCGAGAGGCACCCCTCTTTTAAGGGTTTCATATGTATTTTCTTTTTCGCGTTTGATATTGTCGAGTGTTTACTGCCTTTCAGCTAGTTTCGATCATTTTTACTTCGACTACTTTATGCTTCTTCCAAGCAATAATAAGATCATCTTTTGCGTTTATGCAAATGCATTATTCTCACGAATATGTGACATATGTTTCTCGATAGGTATTGTCATATCGATATGATTTCAATGATCCCACCATGTGATATAATCAACATGAGATTTATTGAGCAATTATTTTCAGTGATAGTTTTTTATATCATTTGTTAAATGATCCCACCATGCGATGTATTTGCATGGTACTTTTTTTAATTAATCAGTGATAGTTTCTGGTATCACTTGCTCAATTTTCTCCGTTCGTATTTAGTAACCATGGAGATCGGATTTCCATCAAATGCTTCTTATTTGGGAGCAGGATTTGAATCATTGATCAACTACTTCTTCAAAGTAGGATTTATTTTTATCAACTGCTTCTTCAAGAGCAGGATTTAGATAATCGGTCAACTACATCTTCAGAGTAGGATTTATTTCTTTCAACTGCTTCTTCAAGAGCAGAATTTATGAATCATTCTTGTGGTATAACCAACCACGATGATAATACAATATATATATATATATATATATATATATATTGCATACGTAAAACCATCTGTCTTGTGACAATTGAACTCATTACATGAGAGGTATTACAGAAAATAAGCTCAATAAATGTGTGGTTTGAAACCACCACTTTGAGATAAGTAAGAGACATAATTTAAACTGTAAAATAATTAACTGCTTCTACTAAAGCAGGATCGTCCAATAAGTTCCTCAAAATATAGTCATCGTCAAGGTATCGATCGAAATATCGACTACCGTTAATAGTAAGTGTAAGAGCATGTATTCATAAATCTTTGTGATTTCCAGCGTTTGATATTAACTCATCCATTTTAATAAATTTTGATAATAACGTAAATGAAAAGAGTTAACACCCATATCAATATTAGTGTCAAATTGAAGCTCTCGTAAAATAGATCACGACAGTATCAAGAAAAATTAATTCTGAAATCATATGAATATAATATATAAAAGAAACCAGATTTATGATTTAATGAATTAAAAGAATATTATATTCTTTTATATTTTATTTTATCTTCTTGTTACGTTTTTATTACTGTGTGTGTCCTTTTTCGTGCAGAACTTCATCGTCTCTTTTCTTTATTTATTCTGCTCCTTTTTTTTTAATTATCACGTCTGTACATACACATGTTCACACCAATAGTACCTTAAACTCAGAAGAGAACAACTCGCCCTCCATCGGTCAATACCGCTGCTAAAGTCGCCATCGTACCCTATCAACTCTCCCTCTCTTCTTTCATCGATCTGTGTTGTTGGTCTCCGAAAATCTGGCATAACCACTACCGTTGTCCTGTTTGTTCAGTGACTCGAGTTTCAGGACATCATGAACACGAATATGAGTCGTCCGATCGCTCGAGACGGTGAGTACCTCCACGATCTGATTTGCCTCGGACATACGACCGGACGGAGAAGGTCGAGCTGTTGAGGATCTCTCTAGCAACGTATCTTATAATAGAGGATGATTGGTTGAGTAATAGTTCAATTTCTGATACAGAAGATCATCTAAAAATGCAACTGTAGAGCATACTCTTGTCATATTCCTCAGATAGTTAGAGTCATGCTGATAACGTATTATGAAAAACGAGAATAAATAAACCACATAAGAATTTACGTGGTTCGATCAAATGATCTACGTCCACGATCGGAGGGATCCGAAACTTCACTAATATATTTGGAGGATGTTTACAATGATTCTAACCCTTAAACTTTGTAGCAAAAGCTACCAAGGGTTTTCTATATTACAAGAGGAGAGAAAATGAGGGAGAATTCTATAGCTCAAGAATGCTTAGAATTGGTGTGTCTTCCATATCCCAAAACACATCTATTTATAGTAAACTTTGGGGTATGAAATGGCAAAATTGTCAACCTTCAAAGTCATCAATATATAGCTATGAATGTAGCTAAAAAATGAAGACTTGATAATTTCTCATTTTCACATTTAGATTAAGGCTTTCTTCCTTTCACATGAGCATTTCATATTTTATTCATAATACCGTTCTGATTCTATTTCGATTTTTATTTACTTTCATTCGATTTACGAATTAGCTAACACATTAGTATAAAAATTAGGCTAAAATGCATCAACTTCAAATCTTTTGACTCACATTTATTTTACGATGCAATTTTTGTTTTGGATCTATTTACATCATAACTTTTGATGGTGTTGCATTTCATTATAAAAATCGGCCAACTCGTACGCGTTTGGTCAATCATTTGGCCATGGGTATTTTGGTCTTTACATTCATAACCGACCCATCATGACTGGTTCTTTGGTATTTGGGCCCCAAAGCCATCTCTTCGTTCTGAGCTTTCTTTTGTAGAAATAGGTATCTTTAAAATAAAAAATTAATTTAACAATCAACACAAAGGTAAAAAAATACAACGTTGCGTTCCAATTATAACACGATATATTTTTTACTTTATACTATCTAAACACATTCCTTCTAGCACATTTAGAAGCAAAATCATGAATCAAAGTAGAATAATCAACTTTATCAACCATATTCTTCTCGATGGATATCATAGCTTGTCCATTTAGCCGTTCTTGCGCCATCGTACTTCGGAGATAATATTAGTTTCAACTTCGTAAAGCTTCTTTTTCCAGATGCAACTGTAACCGGAATAGTCAACAAGATCTGATAAGCAATCTCAGTGTTAGGAAAACAATCATGATTTTAATTCAAATAGTTTAACACTTGAATTGGTCCTTCGACTTTTGATGACAACATATGTTTAACAAGTTGCAGTTTCATATATAAATCATCGCTGTCAATATCAACTTCTCCATTATATGTCAAAATATTTGAAAGATTCTTGCAAAAACTCTTCAAATTGTTATCATTTACGCACTTTTTCAATTCAAATAAAAAGACAAAATTTTTATTATACACACTGGATTGCTTGAATCTCTCATCAGGCGAAGCAAGAGTTTTCTCAACGATATACATGAAATACTCTAACCTGAAATTCTCTTTTTGTGGAAAAACATAACTTCCTAATCAAAATGTCTTTTTATTTGCATTTGCCTTCTTTCATGGAAAGGAGGCTCAATATCCATTCTTCGAGCAAGTATTTGTGCTTCAATTGTTGCTTCATTAAAACCATGATATCTATAGTCACGGAAATATGCAAGAAGACCCCTTAATTGATCTATCGCAACATCAATGCATATCCGCATTCTGAAAAGTCTTGCTCACCTTATTAACAGCAAATAGTACATTATACCAACTAACAAAGATTTCAAAGCTTCCAAATTCATGTGTAGGTAGGGATTCAGTTTCACTAGATATTTTGGGATCTTCACATGAACTTGTTAAATAAGACAAGCATCCCTGATTTTTTAGGCATTATACTTGATTAGTTTAACACTTTCAATGTGGCTCTCCCAACGAGTTTGAGATAAAGGTTCAAGTGTAAGACTGTTCACATACTTTTTAAAAATATCCCGCCGCTTTGTTGAAGAGAAAGAAAGTGTAGAAAGACGTTGAACCACACCAAAATAACTTCTTGCCTTATGAAATGAGTTGAGATTCAAACTATGACATCCACAAAGTGTATAAAACGCTCTTGGATTCATGTTAAGCAATATACTTTGTACACCTTTTCGGTGACTTTTTATATTAGCACCATTATCATAATCCTGACGTTGGATGTCATCAATGTTCAAGCCCAAATCAAATGACACACTCTCCAGCTTTGAAAAAAGTCTCATTCCTATTGTGTCATCAACCTTCATAAATCCTAAGAAAAGCTCTTCAATCATAACAGAAGAATTTGTGGCATCTACATAGAAAATGATTAAGGACATTTGCTCTTCATGCCCAATATCAGGTGTACAATCAAGTATGATCAAAAAGTATTTTGCTTTATTTATCTTTTCAAGGATTGTATTTTTTACCTCATTGGCCAACATTTGAATCAATTCATTATGAATTTTGTAGCTAAGGTAGTGATATTGAATTTGATTACTTTAAATACGCCACAGGTGATCCTTCATCACAGGATCAAACTCTGCAATCATCTGAATCAAACTTAATAAATTTCCATGCCTTCCTCATAGACCTTCTCCTTGCTCCCTCTAAAATGAAAAATATTTTTTGCAAGACTTTTGACAAGAGAAATCAATCACAGCTTGTCGTTTGTGTTACTTCTCCCTCGAAATATGCTCTTGCATAATTCTATCAATTGTTTGTTTATGCATTAATCTCATCTCAATTTCAACCCACTTCTACATGTAAACCATGTGCCCGTTGCCACATTAATTTTATTTGATCATATGTCCAACATTACGCCAATCTCTAAATCCGGTACTAGCCGATTGTGAATCTTCATCTTTTTTCTTAAAAAGCTTACAACAAAAGCAGAATACTTTATCAGAAGATATGGAGTATACCAGTCATTTTCTGTCATGTTTCTCACCGTTGGGCAAGCGGCGAGTATAATGCACATTTGAAAAATGGCGCTTTTTTCATCCCTCTGATATTCAGAGTCTTCCGTTTCAACTCTTATAGGGCCTTTCTCAACTAGTAAGTCTCTGAGATTTTGATGACTTGACTTCCAATTGCTTCGATCATATAAGTCTAGAGGTTCTCTTTGTTCTTCTTTATTCAAAGTAATATTAGTATTGATCCTTTCTTCTTATTCTTCATGATCAATATTATCAATTCGATCATTACCAATCACATCTACTGGTTCTTCGCTCACCATATTTTCAACATAAATAGATGCACCTTCTGTAATGCCCGGATAATTATTGTGTAATTATCTTGTATTCAAACTTGTAACATTCGACTTTGTGGCGTTATTAATCGAAGATTTGTTTCCCGTATTCGTATCCCTATGTTTTTGGTTTTTTCCAACATTCTTGCATGCATGGTTCTGCACGTCATAACGTACGCTAAGTGTTAATCTTAACGTACGCTAAGATTGTAATATAACGTACGTTATAGCTTAAGCTTAACGTACGTAAGCTTGGGTCAATTCGAGATCATACAAGGGTCGGCGTGTCGGGGCCGGTGAAGATTTGTGAGATGCTCCGCGTGAACCTGGACGGCTTTCCAGCTAAGCAAGTCAACGGGACTTAACGCACGCTAGGGCGGATTATTAACGTACGCTAAGTTCATAGTGTTACATACGTAAACTATAATGATAACGTACGTAAGCGAATGCCAGAATCAAGTCAGTGAGTCTTGGCCAGGCGTTAACGTACGCTAAGGATTGAGTATAGCGTACGCTAAGGCCATTACGTACGTAATGATGTATAGGTAACATACGTAACTATTAGAGTTCTATTTATAACCTTCAACTCCCATTTCATTTCCTCCCCATTTCATTCTCGTCTTTCGCCATCTGAGAGCTATCCAACACCATATAACCCCCATAGCATCGTCCTAGCTTGATTTTGAAGATCATAGACCCTTGTGGATTGGTGTTCAAGCCTACGGTGTTGAGTTTCTTCAAGTTCTTCGTTGTTCGTCACTATATTGAGGTATGTGATCCTTCACCAACTGGTTTAGCATGTTCTTAGTGATGTTTTAGACCTGTTTTAAATTTACCAAATCAGTTATATTCGTGAGGAGTCTTACATCATGGTTTTAGAAGATTAAATTCGGTTATGCTTCGGTTCCCTTTTGTTGTTGAACATGCTGAACGAACCTTATAGTGATTAGACTCTTGAATATAGCATCATGAGATTATGAACCCTATTATAACAAGTTTTCGGAGATTATCTAAGTTCTTAGGAATTGTTTGATCGAGCATTTAGTTGGAGAAATTAATGGATTGAGCTTAAGGTTAATTCCTAGGAGGAGATGATAATCAAGATGAACCTAGTGAATAAGTCCTTATGATGATTCGTCGAGGTATTTCCGATATCTTGTTAATGAAGAACATGATTAGAATCCTTCTAAGATGAATTTCATTTCATATTGTATCATTCGACTGAAGAGATGCGTTTGAACTTAGACAATATTCTATGAGATTGTTGCTCGGACGAACGGCGTAGTGTCGATTCAACCGAATGAATTAGGGCAGAATAGTTCAATTGCCATGATAGGGTATAACATGCCTTTTGATGATTCGTTTGATGATTAGAACGATTATCCGGAACCGTTAGTTATACCGGTATTATTGTTCGATGAAGGTTTGGATTTTGGTGAGCTGATCGAGTGAGAATTCTTCGAGCGGGTTGAAGCCTATTCGTAGTAGCAATCCTTATCGCCATTCCTGAGACAAGTATAGTATTTTGAAACTTGTTAATATTGGTGATTTTGATCATGCATCCATACTGTTTATTCATGTTGTTGAGCATGAGATCATTTTCGTTGAATTGTCATGATATTCGTTATCGATTTCTTGTATGTTCATGTTGATGGACATATCGATTTTTGCATATGTGTATGCATAGTTGTGTTTGTATATGTTGTGTTGATCCGAAGGGATCGAGCGATCTATGCTGAGGGCGCTGGATCGGATGTCCACCTCGTGTTGGTCCGACGGGATCATCTTGGGATCTATGCTGAGGGCGCTGGATCATTGGATGGATTTTTTCCACCTCGTGTTGGTCCGACGGGATCATCTTGGGATCTATGCTAAGGGCGCTGGATCATTGGAATACCCACGTTGTGTTGATGGAATCATGTGGATTCGCATCGTTTGATTCCGGTAGCGGAAGTCCGAATTGTGTATTTTGTTATGCATCGTTGTTGCATATCCGATTTTGTGTATTATGATATTTGTACTAGCATCGTTTTGCTAACCCCTTCGGGGGTGGACATTTGTTTTGATGTTCAGGTAGCCGAGGAGCGGGGAAGCAACCACAGTACCGACATGATGACGAAGGAGCTCAGTGATGTTAATTGTTGTTGCCTTGACTTTCTGGTTTTATTTTCAGTACTCGAGTACGCGTGTCTTGTTGATGTTTCGAGACGCTTATGGATTCATTTGAACTGTTTGAACTGGTTTTTGAATTCTAAACTTTAATGGTACTTTTGTATTATTTCCGCATTTCTTAAATTAGCCTTGTAAATTCTTATATAAATGATTTACGGCGCTGTAATTATTCCGAATATCTCGGGGTGTTACACCTTCAACCGGTTTACTGGATGTAAAGTACTTGTTAAGAGAACCACTTATAGATTGAGTTAAGTGCTCTTGTTTTTTTTTCTTCTTCCTTTTGTCATTTCTACAAAGATATTATCGAGAAGACATTTCCTCTATCTAGAAACAATTTGAATAAGAATAAAAATAAATAAATAATCATAAAAATAGATATTTGCAAACCCAAGTCAAATACAAAAATCGTTCCAAATCAAATTTGAAAGCAAATATCTCAATAAACCAAACTTGTGAAAACATTAAATTCAAAAATCTAAAACTAAATGCATTCAATTGAAACAAATGTCACAAACTCAATTATAATACCTAATATTTTGATTTTAAATGACCAATTCCACAAACCGTAACAAGTAATAACCTCGAGATAACTTGAAATTAAACATAATCAGGGGCGGAGGCCTCTGGGGGCCTTTAGGGGCCAAGGCCCTTGGGCTTTTTTTTGTAAATAATTAATAGATATATTACCTAAAGAGTAAAATCCACAACACTAATATTACCCCTAAAGCCCACAACACATCATTCTTCTTCTAAAAGTGAGAATTCATTCGTTGCTCGTCGGCCTTCTTCTGAGTTCTGATTGTAGCGAGCAAAACTCCATCGATTCGGCTTCGCAATCGCACCAGCACAGACAGCGGCCATCGATTCTCTGTGAGTCCGACTCCATTCCAGGCTTCCAGCTTAAGATCGAAGGATTTGAAGCCTCCAGCGAACCAGCAAAAAGAAGACGGCCATCGATTGATTCGATTCGGTTTTGCCCTCTATTCTTTCACTCTTTGACTCTTTACTCGTTTGTTTTAATACTTTGATAGTTCAATTGATTTAAAATGTGATAAAATTATTAATTTTATTTGATATGTAGATCAGTAGATGAAGAAAACTCAATCTACCATTCATGGGTTTTTTAAAAGAAAACATGTTAGTTCTTCTTCTCAAGATACAGAAGAGACAACAAATCGAGATGATAATACTCCTTCACCTAGTGTTCCGATTACCGAAAACCCTTGCAGAAAAGCTCAAATGAATAGTAATGATATTGATCTTAGTGAATTAGAACGAGGAATTATGTTCATGGTTGGTGAGGACTAGAAGAGAAACCACTTTTGATCTTATTTATCGAGTAATTAGTCTGTTACTTACTTTCTCAGTTTCTACCGTGACAACCGAGAGATCATTTTCAGCAATGATGAAAATAAGGATACGGAGTCAAATAGAAGATGAGTTTTTAAATGACTCGTTGGTTTTGTATATCGAAAGAGAATTTGCTGAAAAGATTACTTTGGATGAAATTATAGAAGATTTCAAGGCCGCGAATGATCGACGGGTTCCACTTTGATGAGCGATGTTTGGTATTATTATATTTAACGTCTAGTTTTAATGTTTTGTTATTTATAACTTTGGATAATGTATCTTTTGTATTTTTAAAAACATATAAGATATTAATTTCGGCCCCCGCAGTTGAAAGGCTTGTGATCCGCCCCTGAACATAATACTTCAAAATGAAATCTCACCAATGAGGAGGCGCCGCCATTCCGCAAGAACTAGAAGTGGAGAACTGTTCTCTTTGTCGCAAGAACAAATTGCAGAAGGTGAAAGTGAGAAGAGAAGCAGAGCTGCAAATATGTTCTATTGCCATTTTATAATAATAGGGCAGGCCATGCGACCCATGCAGGAGCAGGACCCTCTTAATAAACGAACAACTACCCTTCATTCAGAATTAGAGTCGACTAGAATTAAGGGGTTGTTTGTTTGGCTCTTAATGGTTACATTAAGGGTCTACTTTTGAATCGCTAAGAGGTCAGGACTGTTTGGCAAAAAAAATATGACCTCTTAATGGTTACAATAATCTCTTAACCATTAAGCATCCATACACTCTCTCAACCATTAAAGAGAAACAATTTCCGTTACCCTCCTCTTAATTTAAGAATTATTATTCATAATTATTATTATTTTATTTTAAATGAATTTAAATAAAAATTATTATACATAATTATTTTTATAATTTTATTAATGAATTATATCAATAAATTTTATACATATTTATTATTATTTTTTTAATTGTTTTAATTAATAATTTTATGCATTATTATTATTATTATTTCAGATGAATTAAATTTAAAAATATTATACATAATAATAATAATAATTATTATTATTTTAAATGAATTAAATTTAAAAATATTATACATAATAATTACTATTATTATTATTATATTATTAGTATTTTAAATGAATTAAATTTAAAAATATTATACACAATTATTTATAAAAATTAGGGTTTTTATTTATAAAAAGGAGAGGCTTTGGTACGCAATGGGAGGAAAAATGGGATTTTTAATCGCTAATTTTATACAGAAGGGTAAAATGATAATTTGTTACCATTCGAGCTACTATTCGGAAACGATTCTAAACAACCAAATTTCATTCTGCACTCAACCATACAGAGCCTCTCAACCATTCTGGCCTCTCAACCATTCTGCACTAAATCATTCAGCAACTGCCAAACAGCCCATAAATCTTGAAATTGCTTGAAGATTGGAATGGTAAAAATGGTGTTTGTGGTTGTTGGGAAGCAAATCAAGATACCCATGTCTTGGACTTCTTCCGGACCGACGTATTAAAAGAGTAATACTAACTTCTAACCACTAACTAGTCGTTCCCAAAAAAAAAAAAAATCTACAATCGAGGTTGATTGCCCCTGAAATATTTTATGCTCTTATGGTTTGCAGTAAATCGGGAGTCGTAGGCGGATCCAGCATGCGAAACCACAAAAAGAAAATAACGAATGACAAAAAAAAAGTCTCAATTTTTTACTTTTTTTTTTTTAATTTAAGACGACGAAGACGATGTCGTTTTAACCAAAACGACGTCCTTTTGATAAAATTTTTGGTTGTGCACGTGCACCACCAGGCAATGAGTGGGTCCGCCTATGCCGCGAGTTGTCATATGAGAATGGGTGGACTTAGAAATATGCCAAAGGTCTCCTGAAATTTCATGAATCACTTGAATTTTGATGAACATATGTCAAAGAGGGACAAACTGAAGATGTAACGGAGAGATAAATTGGAATTGGTGGTTTTTGGTTTCAGTGATTGCAATAATCTATTGATGAATTTGTTCCTGTGTATTCCACAATGATCCCAGTTTTTGGTTCTTAAATAGATTATTCTGTGTAATTATTGATAAACAAATAAAATCATAATATAAAAATAAAAAGGCACGTCTGTCTTGCTTAATTTTTATTAAGTTTTTTAAAAAACTTAGGCTGTGTTCTGTTTGTATTTCATTTTGTATTTTTATTTTCAAAAATATTTTGTATTTTTCTGTTTTTATTTTTGTTTTCAAAATTTGCTTAAAACGCGTTCTGTTAAATTCATTTTGCAAAATATTTTTTTTGTAATATTAATATTAAATTCATAAATCTTTATTTTAGACTTAGTTTCAAATTCGGATAATCCAAAAAAAAAAAAAACTCAAAATGCATTTTGAGCATTTTGAAGATTTTTTGTTAAAATACACGCAAAACGCTCAAAACGAGGTTTTGGCCATTTTGCTTTTTGTGTACAAATATTTTTTTCATTTTCCAAAATGCATTTTTGAAAATGATAAAAAGAACACATTTTTAGTGTTTTTGAAAAATAAAAACAGAAAATGACCTCAAAACATCAAAGAGAACACACACTTAGGTTTTGCCAGATGTTTCTAAATATTTTGGCTTTCGGTTTTCAAATTTATTTAACAGATAAATTTTTGAAAAAAAAAATTGTTATTCGTGTTAATGACAAGTGGCAAAATTTAGACTATCGCGATGGAAAAGAACAAGTGTTGCCTGTACCAGTTGTAGACCTGGCAAACGGGCGGGCTCGACCCAAACGGGCCGGGCGAAAAACGGGCGGGCCAAATCTGGGCCGAGCCAAAAAGGCCCGATTTTTTTGGGCCAAAAGTATTAGGCCCGTGGCCATCAGCATTCGGGCGGGCTGGCCTCATTTTTTTTTTTGAAATATTAATTCTGAATAAATGTAGAAATATTTTTCGATCCTTAATTATTATATAATTCACTATACTATCACAATCAGATAAATAAATGTATAATTATTTTTATTTGATAATTAAATTATTTACTACACTACCGCAATCAAAAGACAAATATACAAATATTTTTATTTGATCATCATATCATTTATTACTACTATTTTTTTATGAAAATCATAAAATAATATTATTATTGATATGAGATACTACAAAATAATCACAAAGTCCATAAACAATAAAATTACATCAATAATTAAAACATATAGATGTAATATAAACAAATAAGAATTTTTTTTAAATATTATATTTACATATAACATAAATATATATAATAAAAAAAAAACTGGGCCGGCGGGCAGCCCGCGGGTAGGGCCTCAACCGGCGGGCCAAATCTGGGCCGGGCCAAAAAGGCCCGATTTTTGTGGGCCAAAAATATTGGGCCCAATGCCCGCCCAAAAACGGACGGGCTGGCCCGGCCCGCGGGTCTGGGCCTATTTTGCCAGGTCTAACCAGTTGCCCGACGACCCATCGAAGGTCCGTCAGAAACGAACAAAATTAGTAGATTACTTGTCTCTTTAATTTAATATTTTAATAGCAGTAGTTTTGAAAGTGTATTTTGAAACTTAATATTAAATTTAATAGGAATAGACATATTGATCTTTTCAGATGCACACTATCAAAAAATACCACTATTATTTATATATTGATCTTTTCAGATGCACATTATCAAAAAATACCACTATCATTTATATTCAAAATAAGCACAAAGAGAATCTTAAAACGAGTCTAACGACATAGTAAGGTTCTGTTGTTTTGAGCTTAATTTTATCACAATTCAGTTCGGTTTAGCACAGTTCAATTCACTTCAATTTAGAATCAATATTATTAATTATTATTGATGTTATTATTATCATTATTTATATTATTAGTAATATTATATATAATTATTATATTGTTTTTTTCATAATATTATTGTTGTTGTTGCTGTAATATAAATAATAACTATTGTTACTGTATATGTTATTATCTAATTTCATTATTATTATTATTATTAAAATCAATATTCCAATAGCATTATATGTAATTCATAGTATTATTAGTAATATTATTATTATTTTATATCAATATTATCAATAATATTATATGTGCTTTATAGTATTATTAATATTTATTATTATTGTTGTTGTAATATATATTATTATTAATGTTATTATTATTATTCAGTAACTTCAATACAAATCAGTTGAGCTCAAAAAAAAAAAAAAGAATTGGCCTATCATGTTCATTAGATTATGACATTTATATGAGAAAAACCCTTATTGATATAAAATGCCAGAATCAAACATTGTGAGTTAACTATACTTCACAGATCATTGTAAAGATTAGAACAATCTCAGATGTATGCAATGCTCAGAGTTGTAGTAACTATAGGGTATTAAACTACTTAGTTATATTATGAAACTTTAGGAAAGAGTGGTGGAATGCAGGGTTAGTAGAAAAGTTGAGATATCAGAAAACCAATTTGGCTTCATGCCGGGGAGGTCCACGACTGAGGCCATTCATCTCGTCAGACGCCTTATGAAGAAGTTTAGAGAGCGGCGTAAGGACCTCCATATGGTGTTCATAGATCTAGAGAAAGCTTATGATAGCATTCTGCGCGATGTTATTTGGAGGAGCCTAGTAGACGTTGCCGTTCGTTAGGGCGATCCAAGACATGTATTCCCAAGCTAGGACGTGCGTTAGGACCTCAACTGGTGACACCCAGTATTTTCCGGTTGAGATAGGGCTTCACCAGGGGTCGACGCTAAGCCCTCTTCTCTTCGCTCTGATCCTTGACGTCATTTCGCGGGGGATTCAAGATGGCGTCCCGTGGTGCATGCTTTTTGCTGACGACATTGTGTTAGTGGCGGAGTCGAGGAGGGAGGTGAACTCGAAGTTGGAACTATGGAGGTCTAAGTTAGAATCCCAGGGCTTGCGTTTGAGCCGGTCTAAGACATAATATCTCTGGTGTAACTTTAGTGGTGAGGCCAACGAGGAAGATGTAGAGGTAATGATTGCGGATCAGATCGTTCCCCGTACGGATAAGTTCAAGTATTTGGGTTCGATCATTCAGAAGGAAGGTGAGTGTGAATATGATGCCACTCATCGCATCAAGGCGGGGTGGCTAAGGTGGAGAGCTGCGACAGGGGTACTGTGCGACAAGAAAGTCCCTATAAAGTTGAAGGGTAAATTCTATAGAGCGGCAATTCGACCTGCAATGTTGTATGGCTCTGAATGTTGGGCGATGAAGAAGTCGCTTGAGAGCAAGTTGGAAGCGGCTGAAATGAGAATGTTACGCTGGTCGTGTGGTCGCACAATGTTAGATAGAATCTCGAACGGGGTCTTCAGGAACGCGCTAGAAGTGGCGCCCATTTCAGCGAAAGTTAGGGAAGGGAGATTGAGATGGTTTGGCCATGTCCGCAGGAGGCAGGCATCTGCTCCGGTGAGGAGGGTCGAGAGTTTAGTAGTTGTCGGGGAGAGGAGGAGAGGCAGACCGAGGAGGACGTGGGAGGAGCAGCTGAGATTAGATTTGAAGGCCTTAAACCTTTCCGAGACCATGACTGTTGATAGGTGCGCTTGGAGGCGAAAGATCAGAGTTGTGGATTCTTTAGGTCGGAGTGGTGCTGTAGTTGAGAGCCTCAAGGTTGGGTTGTCTCGGTTAGCTTTGACCTAGAGCATTGCATTTTTACATTTATTGTATATTTTATCCTATTGCCTTTTGCGTGTGGTGTATTTTTTGACAGGGAGTTGTGCGCGGAGTCAACCTCTCTTCTATTTGAGCAGCGTTCATCGGGAGTAAAGTAGCCAAATTCCTCTTAGGTAAGTCCCATGTGGATTAAGCCATGGGCTCAGGTATGGTATTGAGTTTTTTCGTATCATATGCTTCCCTTTGTATTTTTCACTCAATATGTTGTTGTGCACTAAGCTGAGGGTCTTCACGGAAACAGCCTCCCTACCGTAATAGGTAGGGGCATAGTCTGCGTACATCTTACCCTCCCCAGACCCTGTTCTGAGCGGGATATACTTGGTATATTTGGTTTGGTTTGGTTTTTCAGATGTATGCAATGCCATAAAATAAACAACTTTCCTATTTCTTACAAAATGTCCTACTTATACATGTTTTTTCATATAAAAGATCAAATGTTTAATTTGTTATCATTTTATTAATACATTGATGGCGTGAATTTGACGAACATTCCCAATTAATTAAATTTAATGTTGGAGGTATATTCGTGCAATATTATATTCAAAATTTAAATTTAAAAAAAAAAAAAAACTTGCTTGAATTATGCACAAAATAATAGGCTGAGATTAAAGTTTGAATCTTTATGTTTACAAATTGCCCGCTACATTGCTCATATTAATCGACAAACGTCTCCCAAAATAATACAATTACTGTAGTAGCACCTTCAAACTGTAAGAAACTTCAAATCTCGAATGTTATGTACTCTCTATTCGATCCGAATGATGTTAATGTGTGCATGCAAAAATGTACTATTTTTTTTTTTTTTTGCATAATACGTAGACTTAATTATAGATAGTCCCGATATTTCAATCGAAACAACACAACAGCTCGTACATACTCTTTCATTCGAATAGTTTAGAAGGATCATTCAAACCTTTCGCCGACAAATTCCCATTACATTGAACTTCTGCCTGAACTCTGGCATTGAGATAGCCACAAATCGATGTGTGCAATGACCTGCTGCCTTACTTTGTTAACAACATCAGGGGAGCTGCAATTCTTAGCGTCGCCTGAAAATTGAAACATACGATAGAAAAATTACATCTTTTTTTTTTTGTTGTTGCAAAGAGTTTGTAACCTTGTAAACGTCAGCAGGGTGTTTGCGTTGCATGCACTTCAGCATTTTTATAGGATGCTTACTTGTTGTAGGATTGAGAATTAGGCATGGCATTTTGACCCGACCCGGTGGACCCGCCTCGACCGGGGCCGGGGCCGGCGTCAGGGCCGGGATGTCTATCCCCGACCCGCCCCGGACCCGGTATATATATAATTAGGAATTTTATTTTTTATATATTTATTAAATATATAAATTTAAGTTATGTAATCTTTTATTGTGGATTTTTATGAACTTATGTAATTACAGTTACTTGATTACTATTTTCATGTGTTTTGACTAAAAATACATGAGAAAAATAGCTAAAAGTAGCTATAAAAACAACAGCAAATCGAGATGATCGGGTAAGGACCGGGGATCGGGGTTTGACTGGGGGTTGGCCGGGTTTGACCGGGGGTCAACTGGGGATTGGCCGGAGTTTGACTGGGGACGGGGTATTAATCCCCGTACCCGGCCGGGATCGGGGCCGGGGCCGGGGGAAGGATTTAAAAACCGGGGCCGGGGCCGGAGTTGTGAACCCCGCCCCATCCCTGCCCCGTTGCCATCCCTATTGAGAATCCTTATTTAAGTGGATGATAGTTGTATTATTATATTGCTTTTAATTGTATTTATTTAAAGATGTATTTATTTAAAGGTAAAACGAAGAGAGAGAAATGTCATGTGAAAAAAGAGAGAGTAATAATTGTATTCAAATTCTTAGGCATTGGGTGAATAATAAGTAATACTTGTTGTAGGATTGAGAATCCTTATGACCTTGTATTATGAGTTATTTACAAAACAAGTGTATTTTGAAAACATATTTACCAAAATAGTGTGCTTTCAAATATAATTACTAAAAGGGTGTTGTTTTCTATTAAATAGGTTTTAATTGATTTTTTTTACTCTTTTTTACTGACTTTTTTTACTGCTTTTTTTTTACTGCCTTTTTATTTTATTTAAACTGTTTTTTTACTATTTTTTTTAAAACTTTTTTTCACTACATTTTTACGGATTTTACTGATTTTTTTTATTACTATTTTTTATTATGTCTTATATGACAATCACAATAATTGTTTGAACAATGCTAACAATAAAATTAAAACCAACATCATCACAAAGTTTTTAGGTACTAAACCAACGAGTTATTTACCAAACGAAAAGACAAAAGTAACATTTCTATTTTCTTCCGAATATCTTGAGTCGATAACCGATCTTTATCTGCAAAAAAATAAAGAAATGAGAGATATAGTCATACCAATTAACCGAATAAATTTTCTAAAATTTGTCTTGGCTTAGACAGACATCCTTTTCGGTTGTGACACTACAAAAAAAAAACAGTACCCGCCGTTGTTAAACTTATAATTCCCGTTATTTAATTGATTTACCGACGCCATTGCCGACGACCGGTTCACAGACTTATTTTTTCTTTTTTTTTTCATAATTAACGACGCCGTTTACCGACGCTATTTCGGCATTGGTAATTTTTTTTTCTTTTTTCACAATTAACGACACCGTTTATCGATACCCTTACCAACGCCATTTTGGCGATGGTGATTTTTATTTTTTCACAATTAACGATGCCGTTTACCGACGCGTATTCACGTCCGGCTCAAAGGGTTAGGTTCGGGCTCAAGCGGGTCAGTCCGGCCCATTCAATTTCAAATGGTGAGAAAGATTTTGGTATATAAACAACACAATACATTACTGTTTTTCCGATGTGGGATAGTGTAAAAAATTTACCGACGCCATTTCGGCGTCGAAACAGCGTCGTTAATTGTGAAAAAGAAAAAATAATAAAAAAATTTACCAACGCCGAAATGACGTCGGTATACGGCATCGTTAATTATGAAAAAATAAAAAAATCAATATCGCCAAAATGGCGTCGGTAAGGGTATCGATAAACGGTGTCGTTAATTGTGAAAAAAATTACCAATGCCGAAATGGCGTCGGTAAGGGCGTCGGTAAACGACATCGTTAATTATGAAAAAAGAAAAAACAAGTCATGAACCGGTCGTCGGCAATGGCGTCAGTAAATCAATTAAATAACGGAGTCAGAATGACGTTGGTAAATTATAAGTTTAACAACGACGGGTACGGGCGTCGGTAAAAACTGTTTTTTGTAGTGTCACAACCGAAAAGGATGTCTGTCTAAGCCACGGTATATAAAGACAAATTTTAGAAAATTTATTCGGTTAACTGGTATGACTATATCTCTCATTTCTTTATTTTTTTGCAGATAAAGATCGGTTATCGACTCAAGATATTCGGAAGAAAATAGAAATGTTACTTTTGTCTTTTCGTTTGGTAAATAACTCGTTGGTTTAGTACCTAAAAACTTTGTGATGATGTTGGTTTTAATTTTTTATTGTTAGCATTGTTCAAACAATTGTTGTGATTGTCATATAAGACATAATAAAAAATAGTACTAAAAAAAATCAGTAAAATCAGTAAAAATGTAGTGAAAAAAAGTTTTAAAAAAAACAGTAAAAATAGTAAAAAAAAAACAGTTTAAAAAAAATAAAATATAAAGGCAGTAAAAAAAAGCAGTAAAAAAGTCAGTAAAAAAGAGTAAAAAAATCAATTAAAACCTACTTAATAGAAAACAACACCGTTTTAGTAATTATGTTTGAAAGCACACTATTTTGGTAAATATGTTTTCAAAATACACTTGTTTTATAAATAACTCCTTGTATTATATTGTTTCTTGTTGTATTTATTTAAAGGTAAAACGAAGAGAGAGAAGCGTGATGTGATAAAAGAGAGAGTAAACAGAAGAGAGATGATATGACAAAAGAGAGAGAGAATGTGTAAGAAGTTATTGGTTGGGTATTTGAAACTTCGGTTCTGTCACAAACAAGCATTATGGTTCCAAATCCGAATCCAGTATTTTGAACACTAGCACAAATAGGCCCTTAAAAGTGATGTACTGTATTTGAAATAAAAGCAGTTCAGAATATTTAAAAATAAACTGCGTATGTTTACGAACAGAACCTAAAAGCGGAAATAATCGAATTTAAAGTGTGGCAAAATAACGCTCTTAACGGGAAGAAATACAAAAGCACCCATATATGAATATACATAAAGATGGATAATTTGAGAGCAAGAGATATTCATACCTTCTGGAACCAAAGGAGACTGGGGACAACCGCGAATGTCGGTTCCATGGCCACAGTTATGACATGTCATGGTGTATGAAGGCACTGAAAATAGAAGAGAAAGTTGGAAAATCCATCACAATTTGAGCCGACACTTTTCTATCAGTACATTCTTGAAAAACAAACGAAAGTTAATCAAGGGAATATCAAATGTTATAATCTTATTTTGTAAATAAGCCAAACTTCAGGGGTAGTTCTTATAATTATGCCGGCAATTTATATCATGCACACGGAGCTGTGCGCAGAGTCAACCTCTCTTCTGCTAGAGCAATGTTCATCGAGAGTACAATTGCCAAAGTCCCATTAGGTAAGGTTCATGTGAATTAAGCCATGGACTCAGGTATGCTTTGGAGCTTTTTCGTATCATATGCTTCTTTGTATATATCACGCTACACTTTGTTGTGCACTAAGCTGAGTGTCTTCACGGAAACAGCCTCCCTACCGTAAAAAAGAGGGGCATGGTCTGCGTACATCTTACCCTCTCCAGACCCTGCTCTGTGTGGGATATACTGGGTATGTTTGGTTTAGTTTGGTTTATAGCCCACCACATATATGCAGCAAAAGTCAAAGCAAAAAACACAACGACCAATACTATATAAATATGCAGTATCTGGACTCACTCTCAGGTGAAGAGGTCTGTTTGGACGCATGTCGCCATGGGTCCTGTGATCCATTAGTAAAGATTATCTTTGAACCTGCCCATTTATATTCGAGAACGAAAACCAGTAATCAGTCACAGGTCCATAATAATTCCATGGGGCTCTAAAATGTGGGGAGTAGTTGTAGGAAAAGCACGAGCGGAGCACCATAAAAATTGGATGACATAATAAATTATTTATATTCTGCTGAGTTGCGATGGATTTTCACTCTCTCTAGTATTATTTTATTGCAAAAACAAGCATTCTACAGAATAGAATGGTAAGGTTGGGTTTTGGATAGACCTGGCGATTCGTTCGTGTCGCGTATTTTCGTGTCGTGTACTTTCGTGTTTCGTGTACTAAAAGTCCAAACCCATACACGACACTAAATGAATTAGTGTCATGTCGTGTCGTGTACCGCGCAAATTCGTGTCGTTTCGTGTCGTGTTTTCGTGTCGGGCACATAATATAAAATAAATATTAAAATATTATAAAAATAATAATTTTAATATTATAATATTATTTTTGTAGGTTTTAGTAGACGAAATGAAACGAATGGCAACGAAAACACGAATGTTTACACGAAATTTATGAAAATTCATATTATATTTTCAAATTTTAAAATTTAGTATAAACAGAATTCATAAAATGTATATTTTTATTAAATTAAATATAAAATATTATATTATATTTATTTATTTATTTATTTATTTCGTGTACCTCGTGTCGTGTCGTGTACCCAAAGGGTAAACACAAAACCGACACTAAATCTCGGTCGTGTACTTTCATGTTCGTGTATTTTCGTGTCGTGTACTCAAAATGCAAACCCAAACACTAAATTTTCGTGTCGTTTTCGTAAATTGCCCGGTCTAGTTTTGGGCAAATTACCCCCTCCTGCTCTAAAAAATGGGTCATTTACCGCGCTGTGTAAACTAAATAGTCATATTAACCCATGTGTTTTTACAAAAAAAAATATAATTAAAAAAAAAACTGTTTAGCCGCTGTGTAAATTAAATAAACACACTATTCCAATGTGTTTTCAAAAAGGTACATCCCGCTCCCTCAGTTGTCTTGTGCACAAGGGGGTAATCTATACAGTCTGAAAAAAAGGCAAGGGGTTAATCTGCACCGTTTTAAAAACAGAGGGTGCAATGTGTATATTTAATTTACATGGGATAATCGGCTATTTTAAATTTAATTTACACAGGCTAAACGGCCCACTTTGTAAAACACAGCCATTTACACGGTCAGGTTTCATGAATATGGATTTATCTACTTCTACAGTTGAAAGGAGAATAATTTTCCTATTAAATTGTCAATGAGAAAGTCTGTTATCTGCATTACATTAATTTTGGACAATGACCAGGTAAGGCCTTTTTGATATGTAAACTTGAACTGATCGAAGAACAAAATAAAGGATTAAATGTCTACAGATAGGTAAAAAGCTGGGAAGCAGGGGTGCGGCCCCTACGTACCGTACTGCGTAGGGGGATACGTAGGGGTCCGGGGGGTGCGGCGGGGTGCGTACGGGATACGCCACCCACTCCTTCCCCGAAATACGGGAATACGCCACCTGGGGTGCGGGAGGGGTACTTTTCGTAATTTTACGGTCACTTTTTCCAGAAATAAAAAAGAAATAGATATATACCTTTTTACGCGCAATATTTGCAGAGCAACAGAAGTTATACCTATTAGGTATATACCTATTTATGTTTTAAACTATTAAGGATGGTTTAAGTTATGCTTTGCACTATTTGTTATTTTAATGAAACTCTTCACTCTTGCTTTCTAATATTCTTTTGTTACATCTAAAATCATAAATATACATATATATTAAAATATTTTTATATATGCCGTATCCCCCCGCACCCGAATCCCCATATTTTCAAATTTATCGAATCCCCGTATCCCCGTACTACGCACCCGCACCCGCACCCTGCACCCGTGCTTCTTAGGTAAAAAGAGAATTAGCTAAATGACTTCACCAGCAATTCTTGTGCCTCCATAGTATAAATTCGTTCCCGTAACGTCAGGAGAGATACCGTCTCCAAAGACATTTTTGCAGAGGTCCAGATGATATCTGCGCCATTAATTAATGACCGAAACTTAAGGACACCAAAAAGAAAAAAGTTTGAATTTTGAAAAATGGGAAAAAGTTGGCAGATAATATCATAATAGACTGTATAGACTCGCCTGGTATCAACTCTTGACGAGCGGATGCTATCATTTGAAGGTGCAACTTGAAAATATGCGACTTCTGTACAGACTTGGAACCACCACAAGCGATCAGAGGTCTCACCACCGGCTAATGTAGTTTTCTTCAAATGCTCTTGATTGTATGTTTCAACACTGACACCCAAACTTTTGACATAATACTCCTTCACATATGTAGCATATGCTTCCTGAAAAGCAAGATGTCAGCAGCACAGGGAGAAAACTATATATCATTCTGAAACAAATTATCAATATATTATATATATATATATATATATATATATATGGGGAAAGTGAAGGTGTGTGACAGCCCCACCCAAGTTGGGTGAAAAACACCTCACATACTATTTTTTTAATATTAATGAATGAATGAGGGCCCACATGTATTTTACATATTAAAAAAATGTATGTGAGGTGTTTTTCACCCAACTTGGGTGGGGCTGTCACACACATTCACTTTCCCCTATATATATATATATATATATATATATATATATATATATATCAATTAACAGAAGTAGTTTCTGGCTTCACTAAACAACTTAGTAAAGAGAATAATAAATTTTTATGCTACATAAGCAATCACCACAAGGCCGATTTATTTGTTTAAACACAGCCGGGTTTGTAGCAACCCTTGGTCGATGCTGATATTTCTTCCGAGTATGCCAAATTATATGTACACATGCACAGGCGTTACTGAGAGTGTGCGTGTGCATATGTATGAGTGTATGCAATATGCATACAAACACGCATGCACGCGCATCAAGTGTGCACGTTAGTTCATATGATGCGCAATGGGGATAATCACAAAATCGCCCCGGAAGTGTAACCTATTCACAGAGATTTGAAGTCATCTTTGAAAATTACAAACACATCCTTGAGGATAAAACTTAAAAAAGAGAGAAGTGTCAAGAGGGAATTTACAATTTTGAAAGATATTAGGGTCTTTTTCTTGTGCTAATTAGGCTAAATCATAAGAGGCATTTTTGTAATTGTAATATGCCCTGATGCAATAAGCACCCTTTATGCAATAGTGTGCCCCTGTAGCTGCTTGGGTGAATATAAATGACTTAAGAGCACAGAGATCAGGACAGCTGAACAAATTTTTTTTCACCAAGCACGATTCATGTACTTTCTGACATTCTCAAGTCTCCATGATAAAATTTCGAAGTTGCCAATAAAATACAGCTCTTTCATGAGATCTAGCCATTATTGTCATGTTCGAGAATTCAAAAGTTACAATTTGATTGTACTGAAAATTGCTTACCACTAAATCCTCCCCAGCTTTCTGTGCTTCAACAAGAGGAACACATAATTTATCTGGATTTCCATACTGAAACTGGAAAGTAGCAAAGCATAGATAACTGGTTTAGCAAACTAAAAGTTTCTGTTGAAAAAAGCTGTATTATCACGTACCGCTGTAACTGCAGCATCTGCCAGAAAATACAAGAAATCGCCATCATCTTTAAGCTGCAATGAAGATAAGTCGTCATAAAACTAATGAACATGATTAAAATACCCACAAAAATCAACACAGATCCAAAAACGTGGAACATAAAAACAGGACATTTGAAAATTAAAGAATCAAGTTCAAGATACAATCATTATAGTGAGACGTCGATTAAATGTTAGCCAGATGTGCAAAGTTCTCACCACTTATGAATATCTATTTCAAGTCAATTCAACTGAATATCACTATGAAGTTGATATGAATTACAACTGTGGCAACTTTCTACAGAAAATAGATATTTGCAGAAATAATATTGCTTTCTTTCATTTCAAAAGTGTGGCAAACTCTGTGTGGAAGCATGAAAAACGAAAGAAAGTATGATTTTCTTCCGCACTCCACAAGGAAAACAGAATGTACCTCAGCTGCACTAAATAATGTTTTGAGTGCTTTTTCATTAGATCCAAGTCTCTCGTCGACAAGACCAGTAATTTCTTGCAACACAGATTTACACTCCGGGCCTGCAGATTCACCTATCTGCATAAGAGTATCAACAGCAAGATGCTTAGACAGACAATATTGTAGCAATAGAAAATTAAGAAATTGGAAATTTAATGGCATAGTTAAGATTCAAAACAAGTTCAGGAGGGAAAAAAAAAAAAAGGAAAATTCTGTGAAGTTGTAAACAGAAGTTGGAAGTTGAATGAAGGCTTAAAGACAAAAGTTGGAAGTTGAATGAACAGAGATATTATTGACCTGTTTATCAAATTCTGTGAAGTTGTAAACAGAAAGGACAACTGCAGAGCTTGCAAGACTTCCACAAGTAAGGTGAGGAAACTTCAGGCGAAACCAGGCACTGAGGGCTCCTGCGTATGAAACACCAAAGACAAACCATGGATTATCGACACTTGATCTGTTGAGCTTTGCATTTAAGGATTCCTGTGTAATAAAGAAAAAAAAAGAACAGGAGATGAGTTTTTATAAAGTAAAGGAGATGATATAAAGTCCAGAGGTGCCCACGCATGTTTCCTCATTATTATAGTAACACAATTCAAATTTTTGAGTCTTTTTTTTAACAGCCCTCCCAATGCATTCTTGATTCAGTAATAAAACTGACGCTATTAGTTCCAGTCAAAATGAGAACAAAGGATTAGATTGCTGCGTGCCTGATAATACTGTCTGAAAACAGCCAAATCAAAGAGAGCTTGTTTTGATGAAAGATATCTGAGATTCTCTGTTGTCAATGATTGAAAAGGGGAACTCTTTCCATAGTAACGATGCTCAAGAGAAACCACAGCTGCTCCAAACTTCTTTGCCAAAACCTGTTAATTTTCATTTCATATATGTTGGCAAACCATATACATCCAAAAATTGATGTCACCCCCAACAGGTATATATGTCTCGACTAAAGCATACCACCAGGAAGGTAAAATATGGAACCAGTTAAAAACAGCTAGAAAGATCATATGAACTATGGGAGTAAGGTTCTGTTCTTTTGGACTAATCAATCAATCGAATCGAATCGAACGAATCGAATGGATCTGAATCGAATCGAATCAATGGACTCGAATCGAATCGAATCAAATATATATTAAGGGTAAATAATAATAATAAAAATAAACATAATAAATATAATAAAATAATAATAAAAATAATAATATAATAAAATATAAATGATAAGTTGAGATCTATTTGATAAGGGTAAATTATAATAATATTAACCATATTAATAACAATAACGATAATAACTATAATAATAATAATAATAACAATAATAATAATAACACTGATAATAATGGTAAATAATAATAATAGTAATCAACAACAACAATAATAATAAATATTATTAATAATAATAGTAAATATTATTAGTAATAATAACAATAATAATACTAATAATAGTGATAATAATGGTAAATAATAATAATAGTAATCAACAACAACGATAAATATTATTAGTAATAATAACAATAATAATAATTAAGATTAATAATAATAATAAGAAGAAGAATCGAATCGAATCGAATGGACTCGAATCGAATCAACCGAATCGAATCAAAATCAAAAATAAGTCCAAAAGACCTAACTAGTAAGATGTATCTTGCTCCTGAATGACAGTTAGTAAGATAAATATCACCTGAGCAGGTAAATCTCACGGATATATGAGAATTATATAAGAAACCAGAAAGAGTGTTGAGGGGCAAAGATATGGCAGTAGAATCTCAGGCCATTGCTTCATAGACCTCTTTTAGAAATTAGAAATAATCTACGTATAGACTTACACCCATGTAGTCATTGACAATCCCATTGCAAGCAGATTCTCCACAGATCCTAAGAAATATTGGCCCATCAGGGCGAAAATGATCAAGATATTCATAGTACCGCTGCTTAAATTGACGATGATCCTGCAATTAAACACACACGAACACCAACACGAAGCTGAGTACATATTTGGAATAATGACAAAAAATATCATCAAATGATGTTATACACACACACAGAGAGAGAGAGATACACGCGCGCACAGAGGGAGAGGGGAGAGAGAAAGAGAGGCTTTAAGGTCCGTATGTGCATGGACGTAATGCGAGGGATATAGATAAGGCAAAAGGGTACATGCCTAATGTATTAGCATTAGGCATGGTTAATGCATTAGGCATGGTGGCTAAGAGCCTTTTAAATTTTTTAACTTTATAATAAGATATTTTGTACAGCCGATCCCAAATCATTTGGGATTATGTTAACTTATACTCTATTAAATTAAATAATAAAATATTTTGCATATAACTTCATCTGGGCCTCGTGAACGTCCCATTTATAAAGAGTTTATTTTATTATTGATTGGTTTAACAGTTTTTTATTTTTGATCTTCTGGATAAAGCACATCTTTAGTGCTTCAAAGTATACTTTATTCCTTCAAGGCACACGTTTGTACTTATTAATTCACATTTTTTCATTAATCGATACTGTTATTTCGTGAATTCACATGTTTTTCATGTGTAAAAATAAATAAATTGTTTTTATTTTACTATGCAATCATGATAGATTGGGTAACCATTCCGTTGGATTGGGTAAATTTAGTTGTAAATCTAATTTAATAACTTCTATTAGAATTATGCACATGTTTAAGATTTACGTTTCGATATGTACCCTTGTAGCAAAAGGCGAAATCACTCGCCCCTAAGGCCTCCACCCCCGGCCCGACAGAAATTGCTGGAGGAATTAAATCATGGTGACTCAATAGCCCACTAGGTGGGAGGAACAGTGAATTTCTAAATACCCTTGGTTGTATAGATAACTGAACATGAATGCAAGACTTTTCGGGAATTTCTAAGGAACTCCAATGGTGTCCCTTATGGAGCACCATTACACACATGTCACCAATCATATATTCATCTTATGTGATGCACCATTGGAACTCCTTACAAATTCCCCAATGTCATGAAGCCAAAACGGCATCGTACCAGATTCCACACTGCCACCAAATTGAGAACCCTTAACTCCGAAAATCAAGCGAATCAGATATGAGATGAAGAAAACAGACTTACGTATGGAGAGAAGTGATCGAGAGTTTGATTGAGCCAGTGCTCTTCGTTGGTTAAATAATAACTGCTACCGGACACCGGCCTCCGTATACGCCGTGGATCTGACGCGCCACCCGACGTAACCATCAATGTTAACAGATAAATGGCGATCGAGATCGACGCCGGAGCAGGTCGGGCGAGCTTCATCAATGTTTGTAGTTTTTGCGGAAGAAATTTAGGGGTGCTGTTGGATGGATGACTTTCAAAAAAATGGGTGTATTACCCAATACCCATTCACCTTCCAAATTTAATTAGTTTCTCTATTACCGTGTTGCTCATATGTCGATACTAATATATAGCTGTAGTCTGTAGATTTCAATGTATGGAGTCGTGTTAGAATTAAGGGAAAAGTTGAAAAAAAAAAGGCATAAACTTTCATTGAATTTGCAATTTAGACCTAACTTCTGAAAATTTGCAGATAAAAACTTGATGTTTATTTTTTTGCAACTAGGACTCAACCCAGATTTTCCGACGATCGGAAAATTGACGTGGCATTTTTTATCCACGTGGCATGCCACCTCGGAAATTGATGTGGCATTTTTATTTATTTTTCTTTTAGAAATGTTGACGTCTGATTTGGTCAACGTCACGTGTGCTGATCTGGACGAATGGATCGAAGCCACGTAGAAAATAATAAACAAGAAGAAAGGTGTTTGATCACTAAATTTTATTAATGACCATAATATAGAGTAGAGCCGAGCAGAATATTTTTATGCTGGTCTATCTTTTTGCTTGCTAATTACAAGTCTTATCTTTTTTCTCAGTCAATACGAATTCTCTCTTTTTTCTCTCTATATCACGAATGCTAAAAATCCAAAGATCCTGCTTTCACTGTACATTTCTTCTATATATAGACAATCTGGGCCAGTCGGGAGATGACAGCTGGCGAATGTTTGGGGAATATGCCCAAAACACTTGTCAGTCCGCAAATATGCCTTGGACACGTGGCGGCCTCTAAGGATTGCCTTGGGAAGGGGCATGACCGCATGCGTTAATTGGCATGCGGGCCTGTCTCGCATGCTTCTGGCGGTGCTTATCCGCTGGGGTCGGTCCTCGGGTCTCCCGCCATTCAGGTCGGCCTTGTTGTAATCTTGAATCGGAGCATTTTTATCTTCTCTCTGCTCGGCCCTCTCGGATCGGATATCGGGTCGGCTCTGACGTCTCTGCCCGGTCCGGTTCTAACGAGTCCGGGAGAAAATTGGGTTTGCGCCCAGTTCGGCTTCAGGCTCTGCTCGGCCGGTTCAGCTGCCTTGTATGCCTACGTGGATTCCAAGGTGGATGGGCTGCCAACAAGGGCCCCCGAGTCCAGGGCCGTGCCGGGTTGGCAGGGGCTGGGGTCGTTTCATATTGAGGTCGATCCGGCTTGTGGGAGGATAAGATCTCTCGAAGGGACGCCTCTTCGAGAGTCGCGTCAATTCGATTTCAGGGTCATTAAGTGTCATTATGAGGGGGACGCGTGGCATAATCTGATTTGATGGCGTTTTCACGCGCCTTCGAATTTCGCGACGGTTCAGTAGGAATCGCCGCTCCACGCGCCTAGCATTTAATGCCCTTTTTCCTCTATAAATATAGCCTGTCTCCTCCTTCCTTATTCCTTCGCCATTTTTGAGTCTTTGTCGCAGAGAAGAGAGAAAAAATTTTCTGGCGATCTTTTCCCGATTTTTATAGAGGCTTTCCCGGTAAGCTCTTTCCCCCCCCCCTTTTTTCATTTAAGATGTCGGAGCTGAGGGGCGAGACAGAGGCGGAGTTGACCGTGTCGCCGGACCGCACGGGTGTGGCAGATCTGTCGGTAGGCGGAGTTCCTGTCGACTGGAGTGTCGAGGAAGAAGAAGGCGAAGTCGCGAAGTCGCCGGAATCTGGAGAGGTGGAGATGGCGGTGCTGTTGACGGCCGTCGGAGGGACTCAGGCGGAAGAAAGAGTCGAGCCGATGGTGGCTTGGATTCGCCCTCACCCGTCCCCTTTTGTGGAGGCGGAGTGGGATTCGGCCTCGATTCGCAGCACCGTTACAGAAGAGCAATTAGCGGCTTGGCGGCTGCGATTTAAGATCCCGGCAGGGGTGCGGATGTTCATTCCGAATCCCGAGGAGAGGCCTCACACTCCGCCCGTCGGTTGTACGGCAGTGTACTACCGATCTCTGCTGGCCGGGCTCAGGTTTCCACTCCCGTTAGCCTTCTCCCGGTGGTTAAGGCAGTGGGGCCTTCCTGTCCCCCAAATCCATCCGAATTTCTGGGCTCGGGTGGTGGGTCTTTTCATTTTTTTCAACCAACACGGCTGGCCCGAGCCCAGCTTTGAGGAGTTCAACAGCCTCTTTCTATGGAGGTCGGTCGGTAGGTCCGGCTCCGGCTGGTTTTACCTGACGGCCCGGCATGCCATGCATAAAGAATTAGTGGGTGTGCCGGAGACCATCCATAGCTGGAAGGAACAGTGGTTCTTCATAAGGGGACCGTGGAGGAGCTCGATGGATGAGTGGGAACCTGGTGTGATAGATGCCAAGCTTCGGGTCCCAGAGCACTTTACGGCCAAAATGAGTAAGTGTCGTATTTCGTATTTCTGTTTCTTTTTTGTCTAACGCTCATCATTTATTGTATGTGCAGAACGCATCCCGGCGCAAGAGACCTCTTCCGAGTTCGACGACCGGGTTGAACAGCTTTTGGACCTTCCTCTTGAGCAAAGGAAGTCGCATCTTTTGGTCACCGAGGAAAACCTCTGGGCGGCCGGACTTAGATCAATCGATCTGAGCATAATGTCTTCATCAGGTAGCTTTTTTTTGACATGTCTTCTTTTTCCAGTTCCTAGGGCCAAGACTTCGTCCGGGCGGAAAGAGACGCCCGCGCAGCGCGTGGCGAGGCTGGCTGCTGAGGCCGCCGGGCGGAGAGAGTGGGCTGGCAAGCGGGAGAGGGTGGAGGCCGAGCCCGAGGACAGTGCGACCAAGGCGGAGGGCTCGTCTGTTCCTGAAGTTGTCGTATCCGTCCTGACCCCTGTCCGGACGGGTCGTGTGACCAGTGAGGAGCCCGTAATTGATTTGGAGGGCCATTATCTCCCGGTTAACAAGGACCGGGTAGAACCGTACAACCAGATGAAGGGGAGACGGCCGCGCTGGTTTCTTGACTACGCCCCGGCAGCTACCCCGACCGCTGGGATGCTCAACCGGGTTCCTCCTGCGGTGGCCGTGTCCAACCATATTCCGATCAGGGGTTGGACGCCCAAGTTGGAGATGATGACTAATGATATGGATCCGGTTGAGCAGATCCAGTTTGGAAATGCTCTGGTCGGCCGTGCCATGTGCACCTACGTGAAGGCCTCCAATGAGCTTTTGGCCTTGGCTGAGAAGCATAAGAAGGCGGAGGCCGATCTCAAGGCCTTGCAGGAGGAGCACCACCCCTGTCCTTCATTGATCAAGTCCCTGGAGGAGGAGATAACCTCCATGAAAGGTGATATGGAGATCCTGGACAGTCGGGCCCTCCAGGCCGATATATGGAAGGTGAAGGCCGAAGAGATGACAGCGGCGGCCGAGCAGGCGCATAAGCGGTGGTTGGATACCCGGGCTGAGCACGAGGCTTACTTGAAGGAAACCAAGGCCCAGGTTGAAAACCTGACCGAGCGTATTAGCACCTACGGGGCTTCGAGCTATGCCAAGGGTCTTGCCGAAGGGGCGGAGGCCTTTAAGGAGACACCGGCGTTTGAGGAGTTGATCAATCTGAATTATGTCTCCACCTGTTACGAGATATTAGATCTCATGAAGGGTGGAAAGACCGTTCAGGAGATCGAGGCCTATATAGCGTCTCAGGTGACCGATCTGCATGTTGACATCCATGGAGCCGATGAGCCAAAGGTCGCTGAGGTTGAAGATGCCGGGCTAGCTCCGCAAGGCGAAGATGAGGGACAGTCCTTTCAAGTGGCCGTCCAGGAGGGTGGGGTCGAGTAGTTTCTTTAGACTTCGCTTCCCGCATGGCCTGCGTGCCAGTCTCTGCTTTTCTTTTGTTTTATTTCATGTACAGCCTGCGTGCCAATCCGTCTTGGCTTTCTGTTGTCACCATGTGTACTTTGCAAAAATGATTTAATTGAATAAAATCTTCCTTGTAGCATCTGTTGTTGCTCTTTAGATGTTTGGGCCCAGTTGGTTGGGCCGTTGCCCTTCTATCATGTTCATCACTTGTTGATTGTGCCGAGATGAGCTCGGTCTTATGAGGTGCCGAGGCGAGCTCGGTCTTATAGTGCCGGATGAGCCGCTCTTATGAGGTGCCGAGGCGAGCTCAGTCTTATAGTGCCGGATGAGCCGGTCTTATGAGGTGCCGAGGCGAGCTCGGTCTTATAGTGCCGGATGAGCCGGTCTTATGAGGTGCCGAGGCGAGCTCGGTCTTATAGTGCCGGATGAGCCGGTCTTATGAGGTTCCGAGGTGAGCTCGGTCTTATAGTGCCGGATGAGCCGGTCTTATGAGGTGCCGAGGTGAGCTCGGTCTTATAGTGCCGGATGAGCCGGTCTTATGAGGTGCCGAGGCGAGCTCGGTCTTATAGTGCCGGATGAGCCGGTCTTATGAGGTGCCGAGGCGAGCTCGGTCTTATAGTGTCGGATGAGCCGGTCTTATGAGGTGCCGAGGCGAGCTCGGTTTTATAGTGCCGGATGAGCCGGTCTTAAGAGGTGCCGAGGCGAGCTCGGTCTTATAGTGCCGGATGAACCGGTCTTGTGAGGTGCCGAGACGAGCTCGGTCTTATAGTGCCGGATGAGCCGGTCTTATGAGGTGTACCAATATTAAAAAATGGAATAACGTCAAATTTTATTGATAATACCTCTTTAAATACATAGCATTCCATGGATAAGTTAATCTTTGGCCGTTCAGATATTCCAGCCGGTAGGCTCCATTCCGAAGGACTTCACTAACTTTTATGGTCCTTCCCATTTGAGGTTGAGTGGTCCGGGATCCAGGCCCAATACCCGTTTAAGGACGAGGTCGCCGACCTGGAAGCTTCTATGGTGAACCTTGGAGTTATAATATTTTTCGCTCCTTCTTTTGTAGATGGCGTTTCGCATTTTCGCCTGAGCTCATTTTTCGGCAAGGAGGTCCAGGTTCAATTGGAGGGCCAAGTCGTTATCTTGCTCTTCAAAATGGGCTACTCGGTAGGTAAGTGCTCCGATTTCAACCGGGATGACGGCTTCAGAGCCAAAAGCCAAGGAGAAAGGCGTTTCTCCGGTGGAGGACCGATGCGTTGTTCTGTAGGCCCATAAGGTTCCGAGGAGTTCCTCGGGCCAGGAACCCTTGAGTTCCTCAAGGCGTGTCTTGAGATGTTGTTTCAGGATCTTGTTGACCGTCTCAACCTGCCCGTTGGATTGTGAATAGTAAGACGTGGAAAAGTTATTTCATATTTGGAGGCCATCGCAGAAGGCTCTAAACTTCTTATTGTCAAATTATCTTGCATTATCCGAGATAATAGATTGAGGGATCCCGAACCGGCATATGAGTGACTTCCATATAAAATCAACTATCTTCTATTCTGTTGTTCGTGCCATAGGCTCGGCCTCTGCCCATTTCGTAAAATAATCGACTGCGACGATGGCGTATTGTACTCCTCCCCGTCCTTTAGGTAGAGGGCCGATCAAGTCGATTCCCCACTTGGCGAATGGCCATGGGCAATATACGGAAGTGAGAGTTTCCGGCGGGGATCGGATCTGCGGAGCGAAGATTTGGCACCGGACGCACTTCCGTACGAGCGTGATGGCATCTTTTTTTAGATTGGGCCAATAATAGCCTTGCCGGATCAATTTATAGGCCAATGCCTGGCCGCCGGAATGATTACCGCATATACCCTCGTGCACCTCTCTGAGGGCGTACTCTGCTTCTGACTCGGACAGGCATCTCAGCAATGGAACCGAATATCCTCTTTTGTATAAGTTTCCATCCACGATGGTGAACCGGACGGACTGAGTTCGTAACGATCTCGCCTGGGTTCGGTCCTCGGGTAAAGTGCCGCTCTGAAGATATCGGATTATGGGCTGCATCCATCCTTGCGGTTCTGATTGTTCGGCTGCCCAGACTTCGGCCATTTCCAAGGCTGATGAGGCATGATATCCTATGCTGACCTCGTCCATATGTTCGGCTCCGGAGCTGGACGCGAGTTTGGCCAAGGAGTCGGCTTGGATGTTCTCGATTCTGGGGATGTGTTGTATAGTTCCCCGAAAATCTTGTAGCCGAACCCGCGCTAGGCTGAGGTACTTAACCAGCTTGGGTTCCTTGGCTTCGTATTCGCCATTGATTTGGTTCACCACTAATTGAGAATCACTCAAAACAGTGAGGCGGGTAAGACCGAGGGAGGTCGCCATTTCTAGACCGGCCAAAAGAGCTTCATACTCTGCCTCATTGTTTGTGGTTGGAAAACCTAAGTGAATGGCCGAGCAGAACAAACATTGGTCGGGACTGACGAGGACTATTCCTGCACCCGATCGGTCGGTGGTTGAAGATCCATCTACGTAGAGCGACCACTCTTCTGATCGGTCATCCTCTTGCGCGATTGCTGGTGTGAACTCTGCAATGAAGTCCGCCAGGGCTTGTAAACAAAAGACTTTTAACCGACTCATTTTCAAATCATTTGCAAAGCAATATTTTCTGTGCAACCGGCATTGTCAAAATCACCACGCCACTACACACCAGTATCACCGTTAATAACAAACAAGATAACCATGCAAGGTCATAAAATCATACGTAAATACTTTAATCAGTATAGGAAACTTTCCAAATCCGAGTTTGAAGTTTAAATCGAGTAAGATTTTTCATCTTTCACTATATATTAAAAAAAACCGTATTGGTTTTTGAAAAAAAATTGTGTGAAAGATTTTTTTGAAAATCATGTACTCGAATTATTCGAAAATACAAAATTACGTTAAAAGTCATTTCCGAAAATTCTCCCAACACTACACAAAAATCAACGACGGTAACATTTACAAAATGTTCAAGGTACTTTAAAACAACTCTTTCATTACCGTCGAGGTTTTATTTGAGAATTCCTATGCCGGTTCGCAAATTTCAAACAATTTCAAACAAATTTTCAAAGTTCATACGAAGCCGCCGGCTTAATCGCAACGTCAAATTAGTTTCAAAAATTGATTTTCCGCAACTTGTACAAACTTATGAAAGTTTCAGGCAAATATTTTCGAACACACACACACAACAGACAGAATTTAACAACTCACTGAGCAAAATTAATTATCACCTAGCGCGACAAAAAGTCACAACACTCATTCACACAAAACAGTTGTCATCACTAGACAACACATATAGAATACAGTCACAGGCGACTGACTGCAGAAAGTTAATCCTGACGGCTAAAAAAAATGCGGTTCCACATCCTCTGCCCAGGCTGATTAGCGCACGTTACAACAACATTAGCGTGCGCTACTCATGCCACATTAGCGCGCGCTAGCCTTGTACTTCGCGTGCGCTAACAGCTCTAATTCAACAATGTGATTGCGAACATATACATGACTTTACTAGAATCGATGGTCACAAATAAACAACAACACGTTCGAATCTCAAAGTCATTGATTCGGCACTTCATGAGCAACCATCAAAAGACAATTGTTATTCAAAAACCGAAATCTCACCTCTTATTAAAGAGAGCTATCTCAATGTACACAAACTGAACGACTCGGCAATCACATCACAGTTTTAATCTAAAACTGGCTATACTGCCCGAACAACAAGAACATCATCACGTATTTGTCGACTAACAACCATAAAATCGATAAGTTGAAAGCGAGAGTCACGTCTTGTCTACATTTTGGAGACTTCACTTGAGTTTAAAAGTTGTGTTTTGAAAACTTATAATACAAGTTGAACATAAAATATCCGTAGTTTGAATTCTCCAAACATTTCGACCTTGAGGTCATCATACGAAAATCAAACTTTTTCCTCCCTTTGGAGGATGTTTTAAAACAAAAATATACGTGTCTCTCCAAAAACATGTAAAGTTTTAAAATATCACATTGATGAATTTTTCTCTGCGTAACCACACCAAGGCCATTACTCTTGTAAAAACGACTTATATCAGGATGTGTGTATATATACATATACGTTGGCACCACTTTCATTCTAGCATCATACGAGGATCAAACAACATAGGCCACATAATGACAAATCACCTTTAAACTCCACATCATAACACAAAATCATAAGGCACAATATAGTAGGGAGACTTACATCCACAGGTCGCACGAAGATGATGGCTGCACCTCGATACTAATCACGACCGACATCACAGACGACGCGTCGCGACACGACTTAGACAGACACAATCTGACAGAACAAGACACGACAATACCCGACTGGACCCGACAGCCTAGGTTTCCGCAACCTAAGCTCCGATACCATAAAGGTAACACCCCCAGAATCAAACCGGGAATATTACACGCCGCAGACCCTCTCCATGAGAATCCACCAGGCTAGACATCCAAACAACACAACTCATTACATACCGACGTGATAAAATACCAAATCAACATACTAACTTGGTCTTTCATCACAGACATACAAGTCAAAATGCACATTTCTATCTCGACTCATACCCATGCAAGGGTAAAATACACTCGCAAACAAAAATACGACAGCGGAAAGGACCATACACGAACTCCGACTAACTGCATCCAAAACTGGCCTTCATGTGATTAGTATCATTCGCCTACCATCATCCTTCGCACCGATCCTGTGTTTTGCTCCCAAACCTGCATGTACCTGGATGCAAAAACAGACATCCACCCCCGAATACTCGGGAGTTAGCAAAACTCCACTGTTTTTCTAGTACAAGTATAAAGTGCAAATAAGAGCCATACATAACACATTTCGAGAATACAACAAAAGACTTCCCGAGATATTTTGTTTGATTAAAAATAGTTCAAGTCTTGAAAATAAAACGAAACAAGTAAGCACCTTGCAAACACTTCCAAATCTCGGGAGTTTTGAAAACATTTGTGATTGAAAAAGTTCTTAATTCTACAAAAGCCACTTAGGGTCACCGCCCCAAAGTTTATTTTCCAAAAATACAAATCCGTTAACAAAACACGGGGTTCACAACCCAATTTGTTCCAGTCACAAAACACAGGGTCCACGACCCGATCATTCCAGTCACAAAACACGGGGTCCACGACCCGATCATCAACTTCAATTCACTTCCAACAACACATTACACATAACAAATTATTTTTATGCCATTTTAGCCAAACACCAAGACTCGATATATATAATGTCTCTCGACCCTGGGCGCCAATCATTGTGATACTCCGGACATATCACAATTAATCATCAGTACAAATATTCTGGCAATTCTCGCGACCCGGTCCGGCCCACAAGCCACCAAGTCCCTGTGTGCCCCGTCGAGCAATCCCCAGGTGAGAATGCCCACTCGAAGTAACCCTCGCGACCCGGTCCAGCCGCTAAGCCACCAGGTCCCCGTGTGACCCCGTCGAGTCAATCCCCGAGTGAGAGTACCCGAGAACAACCATACCACTCTAATCAATTCACATTTCCAAAACCAAAATCCTCAAGAGTCAATCACAATATATATATAGTCGAGGTATTTTGCTAAAATGGCCATGTTATCCAACACATACTCACGACCCAGAATTAATACTATCCACAAAGAAACACACTTATCTCATCAACACTGAATTACAACAACCAATATCACACAACTCATATATCCACCGATAACCACATGACTCCACGCACAATTCATAACAAGAGGATTTAACCATAAATTACCGACGACATATTCACACATATTGGCATCACCCGAAAGTAGGGAGATCCTATACTCAACACTAACACACATAGTCAATAAGCACATTAATTCCCGAACACAAGAGTCGTCCTTTAAGAAAACTATGATTGTAAATATACCGATTCTTTTAAGAAAAGGTTGTAAATATTCATTTAGCACATATCGTCAATTTTCAATCATTATATTCACAAAACACGTAATGTATGGGCAAGATACTTGCCTCGAAATCAATTGTGAATACTCCGACGAACGCGGCTAGGCCGAAACAGCCCCGAAAACCGACCACCTTTGCGAAAAATCAATAACAACACCATCACTACGAGAATAACACCGCTACGAATCAACAATACTAAACGAAATCCCAATCGACACTAAGAAACAACAAGGGTTCAAGGGTTTCCCAAGGAAATCAAAATCATGTTCCGGGTGGAATGAAATCAATAAACGAGTTTCTAATCCATAGGGTACAACCAAAACAACAATAACTACGCAATCAATTTATCATTTCCGGGTGAACTCAAGAGATCAAGGAAAACCCCCCAAAATTCCCAAAACCAAGGTTCTGAGGGATTTTACCTCGAATCCGACGGTGGAAGATGAAAGAAGGTTGATAAATCCATGTTAGGAGTTGAAAGGAGTTGATATCTAATGATATCTGGCCGAGATCTCCACCTTCTCACGCCTAGAATCGCCTGGGTCGCCGGAGGGGAAGAAGTGAAATGAAAAATAACGAAAGTTGACCTCTGCAGTCCTATTTATACTGTCAACAGTTAGCGCACGCTAAGGTATGTGTAGCGTGCACTATCGGCTGCAAAATGCAATCCAGAACCCTCTGCCAGACTTCGTTAGCGCGCGCTAATAAATGTGTTTAGCGTGCGCTAATTATGGACTGTGTAGTCTTTTCTATTTCCGCCATAACTCTTTCGTACGGACTCCGATTGACTCGCCGTTTGAACCATTAGAAAGCTAATTTGATGATATATCACATTGTAAAGTTTAAGAATTTTTAGACTTAATAAGTGCCGGTGGTGATCTTACAAAGTCGACCAAATGCACAACAACGATACTCCTCGACAAAACAATGATTATTCAACATGCAACGAAACACTAACGGACAACACCAACGATCCAAATCGAAAACAAACAAATAATAAAGCGCGAGATACTATTAGCTCGACTTACGCAATGATAAGCCGTACCTGATGAACACCACAACACGGTACATCATGCCGTACCCAACATAAGGGAAAACTCAAGTAATCGCCAACAGAGCAAAATAACCAGCACAACCGACAAAAATTCAAAAATAACCGGAAACAAAAATCTCGGGTATTACAGGTCGGGACTGACGAGGACTATTCCTGCACCCGATCGGTCGGCGGTTGAAGATCCATCTACGTAGAGCGACCACTCTTCTGATCGGTCATCCTCTTGCGCGATTGCTGGTGTGAACTCTGCAATGAAGTCCGCCAGGGCTTGACCCTTTATGGCAGTGCGCGATTCATATGTTATGTCAAACTGTCCCAGTTCGACGGCCCACTTGATCATCCGGACGGATACGTCAGGTTGGTGCATGACCTGCTTTAAAGGGTAGTTTGTTAAGACGACTACCTGATGTTCCAGAAAGTATGGTCTTAACTTCCGGGACGCCATTATGAGCGCATAGGTCAGCTTTTCTATCGGGGCGTATCTGAGCTCGGCATCATGAAGGGCTTGGCTAACATAGTAGACCGGATGTTGGACCGCGTTGTCCGTTCGGATTAAAGCGGCACTGATCGCAGAGTCGGATACCGCAAGGTATAGATTGAGAAGTTCCCCTTGGGTCGGTCGCTGTAAGATCGGGGCTTCTGCCAGGACTTCTTTGATAGCTTCGAAGGCTCTGGCAAGGTTCTGTCCACTGAAAATCTTTGTTCTTTTTTATCGCCTCAAAGAAAGGTTTGTATTTATCAGTTGAGCGAGAGATAAAACGACTTAGTGCGGCTAGTCGGCCAGTTAGGCTCTGCACCTTTTTGACCGAATTTGGAGGAACAAGTTCGGTTACTGCCTTAATTTTATCGGGGTTCACTTCAATCCCTCTTTGGCTTACCATGTAGCCAAGGAATTTTCCAGAACCTACCCCAAATGAACATTTCTTCGGATTTAGCTTCATCTTATACTCTCGCAAAATAGCAAACATTTTATTGAGGTCATTTACATGGTCGGCCGAGCGCAAAGACTTCACTAACATATCATCTACATATACCTCCATTGTACGGCCTATCAAGCTATTGAATATTTTATTTACCAGGCGTTGATATGTCGCACCGGCATTCTTGAGCCCGAAAGGCATCATTCGGTAATAGTATAGACCGCGGGCCGAGTAGAAGGAGGTGCTTTCTTCATCAGTGGCATGCATTGGGATCTGGTTGTATCCGAAATATGCATCCATAAAGCTCATTAGCTCGTGCTCGGCCGTTGCATCCACCATGTAATCGATATGGGGGAGGGGGTAGCTATCTTTCGGGCAGGCTTTATTCAGGTTAGAGAAATTAATGCAGAGTCTCCATAGCCCGGTCGGCTTTTTTACCAAGACCGGGTTAGATACCCAGGTCGGGTATTGGGCTTCCCGAATAAACCCGTTATCCATTAGCTTTTCTACCTCCTCTTCCAGCCCCTTCTGTCGTTCAGGCCCCATTTTCATTCTTTTCTGAATAACCGGCTTTGAACTGGGGTCGATGTTTAGCCGGTGGCATGCAAGTTCCGGGTCAATACCCAACATATCCGAATGGGTCCAGGCAAATACATCCAAATTCTGTCTCAGATGGACGATTAGCTCGGAGCGGATCGGCTCTTGAAGGTTGTAGCCGATCTTTAGCCGTCGGGCGGGATTAGATGGGTCCATGTCGACCAGGTCCAACTCTTCTATTGGATCAGTGTGGCGAATTTTCCCTCTCGGATTTTGACATCGCGGATCGACGAGATCCTCTTCTAGGATCGGCTCTTTCCCGGGTCTGCGGCCCCGGTCCGCTTCCCGGTCAATTTCCATCTCGAGGGTTTGCGCGGCCCCGGTCCGCTTCCCGGGACCTTCGGTCTCCTGTTGGAGTAGGGTGTCTCCTGCCAGCGGTTCGGAGCTGGTGGCCCCCATTTCTTCCGATAAATTTTTCGGGATGCCCTCTGCGGCGTTGATTTCGCGAGCCCGGATGCTGAGGTTGCATTCCCGGGCGGCCCTTTGATCCCCTCTATGTACCCCGACGCCGTCTGGGGTGGGAAATTTCATGCACAGGTGATACGTGGACTGAGTGGCCCTCAGCCTTGACATCACAGGTCGGCCTATGATGGCATTATAGTCACTGTGCACATCGATGATCTTGAAGGTTGTGATCATCGTCCTTCTGATCGGCCCCTGACCGAATTCCAAGGCGAGGTCGATTTCCCCTAGTGGGGAGGTGCGGCAGTTGGCAAATCCTCTAATGTCCTCATTGCAGGGCCGGACATAAGATTGGTCTACCTTCATCCTACGAAGGGTATGAAGGTAGATGATGCTGGCATAGGCCCCGGAGTGTAATATCCGACTGTAACTTTTCATTTTTTTTCCTGTCGTTGTATTATTCGGATAATCTGATTATCTGAAATCGTTGCATGTAGTTTTATGTTGAGGTATTATAGATTTGAATATCATATCGTTGTTATTTCATATGTGATGATTCGATGTTATTAGAGTGTTGCATTTTCGAATTTTTGTTAATGTAGCGTACGCTACACAGTACTATTAACGTACGCTAAACATGTGACTTAGCGTGCGTAAGGTTTCCTCTGTTGCGTACGCTAAGAGGGAATCTGGCAGCAGTTGACTTCAGCACGTGAACCCTTTTAACCGTTAGCATGCATGAGATCTCAATCTGAGCTGGCGTGTCGGTGAGAATCTACTTTTATTAGCGTCGTAACCCATTTCTCGTTAGCGTGCGCTAACGGCTGCGATAATTCAAGACAAGAGCCATCGTTAGCCGCTTACGTCGTAATATCGACCGAATAGCGACGTAAGTGCATTAGCGTACGCTAAACTGCTCCGATAGCGTGCGCTAAGTATGTCCATCTATTTATAGGGCCACTGCTTTTCATTTCTTCACAACTCTAAACCGATTCTCTCTCCATTTTATCGTCCCTCCGCACTCTAAAATCGATATAAACCTTCACCAACTTGTTTCTAAGCCTTGAATCTCGGAGTGGAGCTCATTTTCTTGGAGATTTGGAGTTGTTTTTAAGCTTGGAATATATTCTCTCATAGCATTGAAGTTATTCTTCATTTCGGAGGTTGGTGTGTTTTCTTCTCGCATTATTTTCTTATGTTGATTATCAATGACGAATTATACTTCACCTAGAGTAGATTAAGCAAGTAAAACATGGTTATAATTAAACTCTTAAGCACTTTTAATGAATATGTTAAATAAGGGTTTGAGATGGAGGTGTTCTTGATGATATAGTGATTTTAATCATGTTGTAATTGTCATCACTCACCTTCTCGGACGAATTTAGCTCAAGAGACTTTGATGGATCGGTTAGCTTCTTCATAATCGGATTTAATCAAGAACTTGATATCATAAAGTTATTAAACACCATTTTAGGTATTTATTTACCTTGAGAAGAACTTGATGATGTTAAATATGAGATTAGATGATCTAGTTCAAACCTTAGAAGCTTTAACAAAGCATATCCGTCTGGGCCACAAGTCCTTGAAGATTGATAAGGGTCTTGATAATTACAACAATAACTTTTCATGAATCTAATGTGTTGAGAACTTAGAATGTTTGATCATCATACTAGATAAATGGTGAATTCACCATCATATTAATGAATCCTCCAGCCTTGCAAACAAAGACTTTGATAACCCTCATGGGTATGGTGTAATCTCAGAACTTATGAACTTGTTGATTAGCTTAAAGTCATTTTAGATGAGAGGAGAATAATCATAATGTGCAGATTTTACCTTTCAACCTTTTAATGTTTTGGAAAGTTTAAGCATCATAAGATGATCTTAACATCACAATTGGTTATTCAACATACCCTTGATAGAACTCTTGCTTATGATGAACCATGCGAACATTCGGTCAATATTGTAAACCGATCCCTATGGTTGTAATGATGATTAGAAGGACTCCTGGCATAAGGCTTCAATAATTGGTAGTAACAAACTATTCTAAAGGATTGTAGGTTGACGTCTTACTAATCCTATATTGATAATTATACGAATATGTTTTGAGTAAAATGTATTTCGTTTAAGGTTGTTTGTTCGAGTAAAACTTGTCGAGGACCGCTCGTTCGCTCCGATAAGAAGAGGACTATTCTCGTCTCCGTATTAAGGCAAGTTATCTTGCTTGGTTATAATGATGATTAGATTCTTCTGATGGTTATATCTTTCATATGTATGAATTGTTCATGAAATGTTTGTCGTGATTTGATATTGTCCTTGACGTTATTCCGTTTCTTCATGGGTTGCATTCCCAAGTACGTCGTTTTGAATCATTGATCTCGTTGGCCTTATTTTCACTTCGGTGAGTTTTTCTTGATCCTTAATCGGATATGTGATTTGTTGAATTCGTTGTCATGTTGTATCGTGACATATCCTAATCATATCTCGCTCCGATTGGTTATTGTGTAGGATTTTTAGCCGTGCACATATAGTCATCCATGGATATTATTCCGCTTGGACTGCACACGGGACGTAGTTTCGTGAGGCTAATTAGGTACATTGTCCTACGTATATTCTGGATTCCATATACGGGGCGGACATGTGCACGGACACATTTCCGGATCGGGCGTACTGTGATGTCCATCTTTGAGCCATATCGTAAATCGTCCATAGTATTGGATGCTTGTGACTGTTCGTTTCATACGCCCGAGGGGTATGATTGATAGTCGGAATGATTTCTTTGAAATCTATATATGTGAATTTTATATGTCAGAAGAATTGATTATCATGTATATCTGACCCTGTATTGGGCAAAATACTTGCATTGTATTTTAGGTCGAGGCAAGGGCAAGGCACGGGAAGAGCATGTCGACGGCGAAGGATTCGAAGGATACTAGTTCGGGGGCCCCTCATCTTTGTTGTCCGGTTATGTTAAACCGTGTTGTGTTATTCCTGTTCCATTTAAATTGCTATTTGGTTGTATTTGACATTTGAAGTATTTTCCATCTCCATATGGTTTATACTTGTTTTTGGATCCTGTGTATTGTAAGGCCGTTGGCCATATTTTGATAAACTCCTAAACGGAGTAATAACTATTCATTGTGGTTCGGTATCACAAATAATATTTATTTAATTTGTTTTGGATATCGCCTGGTGAGTCCAATGTGGGATTCACGGCACTGTAATAGCCGCTTTGGGGTGTTACAGAAGATGGTATCGGAGAGTCGTTTTTTATCATGAGTCATTGAGAAATGAACTAGTATCAAGAGACCTTCGTGTCGCGTGTGACCCGTGCAAGCGCCTGACCCTACGAGCCAAATGCGGTATGTACTTTATGAGCCATGGTTTAATTACTGGCATGATATTGATATCAGTATGGGTCTTTTTGTTGATCATGTTATTTCGAGGAATTGTGATAGGATTTATCTGATTGATAATCCGAGGTAAATGCTGAATTTATTATACAATTGAAATTGTTCGACTTGACACTGATATGATATTCGGTGCAACAATTGTGGTATCGCTAACCGTTTTCCTTGAATATGTGATTCCTTGTTGCTATTAACTTAGCATGAATTTTAGTATCTTGAACTATACTTATGGTTATCATTATGACTGATTCTTTCAGTATGGAAAGAAACCTGAGGGGTCGTGGCAGAGGGGGACGAGGCCGCGGAAGGGGCCGAATCCCGATACCTCAAGCCAATAGACGCGCGAATGCGGATCAGAGTTCCGCAGACAGTGGTTCACCTTCTAGGGAACAATCGCACCACAGTGGGCGCGGAGATGCACGTGTCGATCCTTACGTCGTAATGCAGGGCATGATGACACAGATGACCCAGATGGGTCAACTAATGGAAGCTATGCAGAGGGCCGCTACTGGCCAGCAGCAGAGGGCTCATCCTCCTCCTGTGATTGGTGGACCCGTGAGCCGAATTATCAGCGACATCTCTCGCCAGCGACCACCGACTTTTGAAGGCTCCTCTGAGCCTGCTGACATTGTGCATTGGATCGAGCATTTTGAAAAACTTTTCCAGATGGTGGACTGCCCGGAAGAAAATCGCGTTTCAGTAGCCGCGTATTACCTTGGCAAAGGCGCTCACTCCTGGTGGCTTTCAGTAAGGCCAGCTGATGGTGTTTACACTTGGGAGGAATTTAAAAACCTCATGCTAGACCGTTACTATCCAGGGCCACTCCGCGAGGCCAAACTGTCGGAGCTATTGAACCCCGACCCGTCTGAAGACGATGATGTATTATCTGTTGCTGAGAAATTCCAGGCGCTCCTTCCTTTTGCCACGACAATTATCCGAACAGAGGCCGATAAAATCAAATACTTTCTCAAGAGGCTTAAACCCCGAATGAGAATGCAGCTGTTGAATCACCACTGTACTACCTTACCAGAGTTCATCGAGAAGGCTCTGGAATACGAACTCACCGCAAAAGAGATTTCCAAGAAACAACCCCAGTCCAACAACAAAAGGTCCAAGAACCGTAACTGCATCGAGAGTAATCGGGGGACATTCAGGAAGCCCCAATCATTGCCAAACCCTTCTGATCGACCACCCATGGCGTCAAAGCCCGCCGGATCGCACTCTCGAGCGGTTCCCTCTTCCGCGGTGTGCCACAACTGTGGGGGCCAGGGGCATATCAACTTCAATTGCCCAAAGCCTGCCATCACATGCCATACTTGTGGGAAGAATGGTCACCGTGCTCGTTTTTGCAGGAGTGGGCCCGGACATGATCCAGTGGCATCTCATACTCCAGTTCAATCTTCTGTTCAAAACCGGACGCCTCCGTCCGCTTCCTATCAGACCACCGGAGCGAATAGGGGAATGGGCCGTGGGAATCAAAGTGGTACACCTGGTGCCGGTACTGCGAAACCCAGGATTTACGAGATGAAGAAAGCTGATGATCCCGAGGCCAGCATGATTTCAGGTATACTCGAGATCCACTCCCAGCCTGTATGTGTTCTTTTTGATACCGGTGCTTCACACTCCTTTATATCTTCTTCTTGTTTAAGTCGTTTGCCTCTAGACCATGTTATCGATTGTGAGCCCTACGTGATCGCCTACCCGATGGTAGAAGAATTATTGGAAATCGTGAAGTCCAGATCGTCCCGATTCGTTTGAACGACCGTGAGTGGTTGTCAAACTGATTGTAGTCGATCTACCTAAGGATGATATAATCTTGGGTATCGATTGGATGGATCGTCACGATGCAATACTCGAGTGTCATAGCGGATGGTTACCGCTACTTCGATGATGGATTCGAGTGTATATTTCGAGGTGATAATCCCGACTGCTCGGGAGAGTCATCATGCTATGAAAGCAAAGAAACCGCTTAATCAAGGGTGTATTGGTTATTGGTGCTACATGACCAAAACAAGCAGAACGATTGAATTGGCCGACATTCCAAAGAGTCCGAGATTACCCGATGTATTTCAGACGAGTTGCCAAGCTTACCTCCTCATCGTGACGTGGAGTTTATTATTGAGTTAGAACAGTGCACGTCCCCGCTCTCAAAAGCACTGCACCGTATGGCTCCGACCGAGATGCAAGAATTGAAGAACCGGCTTGAGGAGTTGGTGACAAAGGCTATATTCGACCTAGTGCGTCCCCTTGGGGAGCACCGGTGTTATTCGTACGGAAGAAAGATGGATATCTACGCTTATGTATTGATTACCGTGAGCTGAACAGGGTAACCATCAAGAACAAGTATCCCTTGCCTCGTATTGATGATTTATTGGACCAACTTCAGGGAGCTGCCGTGTTTTCTAAGATCGACTTGAGATCTGGTTATCATCAGTTGAGGATTCGAGAGTCTGACATTTCGAAGACAGCATTCCGTACTCGCTATGGGCATTATGAGTTCGTGGTGATGCCATTTGGACTGACTAATGCACCGGAAGTATTCATGGAGTTGATGAATCGAGTTTTTATTAACTATCTGGATCGCTTTGTAGTCGTTTTCATAGATGACATTCTAATTTACTCTCGCGACCACGAGGAACACGAGAGTCACCTCCACCAAGTTCTCGATACATTGAGGCGGGAACAACTTTATGGGAAATTTTCTAAGTGTGAATTCTGGATGCCTGAGGTTGTCTTTCTCGAGCATGTGATATCAGCCGAAGGGGTGAGAGTGGACCCACAAAAGACGGAAGCCATTCGAGATTGGCTACCACCGAAGAACGTGAAGGAAGTTCGTAGTTTCCTCGGCCTAGCAGGTTACTACCGACGGTTCGTAGAAGGATTTTCTAAAATTGCGCAACCAATGACTAACTTACTGCGAAAGGACAAGAAGTATTTGTGGTCAGAAACATGTCAAGAGTTTTGATGAGCTCAAGAGTCGATTAATTTCGCCCTGCTTGGTCTTACCAAAAGGAACTAAGGATTTGTGGTGTATAGTGACGCGTCGAGACAGTGGTCCAGGATGTGTACTAATGCAGAAGGGAAAGTGATTGCCTATGCATCGAGACAATTGCGACCCTATGAAGTTAACTACCCGACCCATGACTTGGAGTTAGCAGTAGTGGTGTTTGCTTTAAAATCAAGGCGTCACTATCTTTATGGAGTTACTCGCGATCTTTACGGACCACAAGAGCCTAAAGTACATTTTTACTCGAAGGAGTTGAACATGAGACAGAGAAGGTGGCTAGAATTAATCAAGGACTATGATATCGAGATCCTTTATCATCCGGTAAAGCAAATGTGGTTGCCGACGCATTAAGCCGTAAACCGTGCAAGAGCAGATCTTGAGCCGTTTAAACAGAGAGAGTTGCGATTGGACCTTATGAGGTCGAAATTGAAGTTTGGTTACGGCGTGTTCGGGGACAACTTTGCACCCTTGAGATTTCTTCGTCTCTTGATGATATGATCAAATCAAAGCAAGTTACGGACCCATTCTTATCTCGAGTTCGGATGAAGTAAACCAAGGAAAGCCCTGGATTCGTGATCCACGAGGATGGATTGATACGTTTTAGAAATCGAGTTTGTGTACCGACGAAGAGTTGAGGAACTCTATCATGAGAGAAGCCCATGCTACCCCGTACTCTATTCACCCGGCTCTAGCAAGATGTATAAGGATTTGAAATAGAATTATTGGTGGGGAATATGAAGCGTGAGGTTGCCGAATTCGTTTGAGGTGTTTGACTGTCGTGAGTTAAGATTGAGCACCGACTGCGGCAGAATGTGAAACCGCTCCCGATTCCTGAGTGGAAATGGGAAGACATATCTATGGATTTTATCACTAGCTTGCCGACGAGTCGTCGAGGAATGAATATGATTTGGGTGATTGTGGACCGTCTGACCAAATCAGCCCACTTCTTGGAGATTAAGGACACGTGGGGCCCCGAGAGATTGGCCCACTGCTTATTAAGGAAATTGTGAGACTACACGGTACCCCCAAGAGCATTGTATCGACCGTGACGGCGATTTGTGTCACACTTACGGAGGGCGCTCATCGTGCGATGGGCACACGGTTGAATTTCAAGACGGCTTTTCATCCAGCATCGATGGTCACTCGGAAAGAACGATCCAGACTCTAGAAGATATGTTGAGAGCATGTGCTCTTGATTGGAAGAACGATTGGGAAGCCCAGCTGCCTTTGGTGGAATTCACGTATAATAATAGTTGGCACGCTTCGATTCAGATGGCACCGTATGAGGCATTATATGGCCGTCGCCGTAGGTCCCCCTTGTGTTGGGACGAATCGCCGAATCTCCGGGTACGGAACCCGATATGTTGTTAGCCGCCCGTGAGAAGATCACTTTGATTAAGAGTCGGTTGTTAACGGCTCAAAGTCGATGTAAGTCTTATGTCGACCATCGTCGACGACCGCTTGAGTTCGAGGTTGGTGACCATGTGTTAATGAAGGTGTCTCCTACTCGAGGTGTCTTTCGTTTCGGGAAGAGGGGCAAGTGAGCCCAAGGTACATTGGGCCATTTGAAGTTCTGGAGCGTGTAGGTGATCGGCCTATCGACTAGCCTTGCCACCGACCTTGAGTAAGATTCACAACGTGTTTCATGTCTCCCGATTGAGGAAATATGTTGCCGATCCGAGCCACGTACTTCAATTCGAAGATATTGAATTAGCAGAGGATCATTCATACGAGGAGCATCCTGTGCGGATACTCGAGAGGAGGATCAAGCGATTTGCGGAACAAGACGATTCCCCTATCGAAAGTTCGGTGGTCACGACACGGAGTCGAGGAGGCTACGTGGGAGACCGAGGCTAGTATGCGAGCGAGATACCCCGAATTATTTACCCCTTAGTTTCGGGGACGAAACTCTTTTTAAGGGGGGGAGTATGTAATATCCGACTGTAACTTTTCATTTTTTTTCCTGTCGTTGTATCATTCGGATAATCTGATTATCAGAAATCGTTGCATGTAGTTTTATGTTGAGGTATTATAGATTTGAATATCATATCGTTGTTATTTCATATGTGATGATTCGATGTTATTAGAGTGTTGCATTTTCGAATTTTTGTTAATGTAGCGTACGCTACACAGTACTATTAACGTACGCTAAACATGTGACTTAGCGTGCGTAAGGTTTCCTCTGTTGCGTACGCTAAGAGGGAATCGCGCAAAGTTGACTTCAAAGACGTGAACCCTTTTAACCGTTAGCATGCATGAGATCTCAATCGAAATGGGCGTGTCGGTGAGAATCTACTTTTATTAGCGTGCGTAACCCATTTCTCGTTAGCGTGCGCTAACGGCCTGCGATAATTCAAGACAGTAGCCACTGTTAGCCGCTTACGTACGTAATATCGACCGAATAGCGTACGTAAGTGCATTAGCGTACGCTAAACTGTTCCGATAGCGTGCGCTAAGTATGTCCAGTCTATTTATAGGGCCAGCCTGTTTTTCATTTCTTCACAACTCTAAACCGATTCTCTCTCCATTTTATCGTCCCTCTGCACTCTAAAATCGATATAAACCTTCACCAACTTGTTTCTAAGCCTTGAATCTCGGAGTGGAGCTCATTTTCTTGGAGATTTGGAGTTGTTTTTAAGCTTGGAATATATTCTCTCATAGCATTGAAGTTATTCTTCATTTCTGGAGGTTGGTGTGTTTTCTTCTCTGCATTATTTTCTTATGTTGATTATCAATGACGAATTATACTTCACCTAGAGTAGATTAAGCAAGTAAAACATGGTTATAATTAAACTCTTTAAGCACTTTTAATGAATATGTTAAATAAGGGTTTGAGATGGAGGTGTTCTTGATGATATAGTGATTTTAATCATGTTGTAATTGTCATCACTCACCTTCTGGACGAATTTAGCTCAGTAGGACTTTGATGGATCGGTTAGCTTCTTCATAATCGGATTTAATCAAGAACTTGATATCATAAAGTGATTAAACACCATTTTAGGTATTTATTTACCTTGAGAAGAACTTGATGATGTTAAATATGAGATTAGATGATCTAGTTCAAACCTTAGAAGCTTTAACAAAGCATATCTGCTCGCCACAAGTCCTTGAAGATTGATAAGGGTCTTGATAATTACAACAATAACTTTTCATGAATCTAATGTGTTGAGAACTTAGAATGTTTGATCATCATACTAGATAAATGGTGAATTCACCATCATATTAATGAATCCTCCACCTTGCAAACAAAGACTTTGATAACCCTCATGGGTATGGTGTAATCTCGTAACTTATGAACTTGTTGATTAGCTTAAAGTCATTTTAGATGAGAGGAGAATAATCATAATGTGCAGATTTTACCTTTCAACCTTTTAATGTTTTGGAAAGTTTAAGCATCATAAGATGATCTTAACATCACAATTGGTTATTCAACATACCCTTGATAGAACTCTTGCTTATGATGAACCATGCGAACATTCGGTCAATATTGTAAACCGATCCCTATGGTTGTAATGATGATTAGAAGGACTCCTGGCATAAGGCTTCAATAATTGGTAGTAACAAACTATTCTAAAGGATTGTAGGTTGACGCCTTACTAATCCTATATTGATAATTATACGAATATGTTTTGAGTAAAATGTATTTCGTTTAAGGTTGTTTGTTCGAGTAAAACTTGTCGAGGACCGTTCGTTGCTCCGATAAGAAGAGGACTATTCTCGTCTCCGTATTAAGGCAAGTTATCTTGCTTGGTTATAATGATGATTAGATTCTTCCGATGGTTATATCTTTCATATGTATGAATTGTTCATGAAATGTTTGTCGTGATTTGATATTGTCCTTGACGTTATTCCGCTTTTCTTCATGGGTTGCATTCCAAGCACGCTGCTTTGAATCATTGATCTCGTTGGCCTTATTTTCACTTCGGTGAGTTTTTCTTGATCCTTAATCGGATGTGTGATTTGTTGAATTCGTTGTCATGTTGTATCGTGACATATCCTAATCATATCTGCGTCGATTGGTTATTGTGTAGGATTTTTAGCCGTGCACATATAGTCATCGGCGGATATTATTCCGCGTTGGGTATGCACACGGGACGTAGTTTCGTGAGGCTAATTAGGTACATTGTCCTACGTATATTCGGATTCCATATACGGGCGGACATGTGCACGGACACATTTCCTGGATCGGGCGATCGTGATGTCCATCTTTGAGCCATATCGTAAATCGTCCATAGTATTGGATGCTTGTGACTGTTCGTTTCATACGCCCGAGGGGTATGATTGATAGTCGGAATGATTTCTTTGAAATCTATATATGTGAATTTTATATGTCAGAAGAATTGATTATCATGTATATCTGACCCTGTGTTGGGCGAAATACTTACATTGTATTTTAGGTCGAGGCAAGGGCAAGGCACGGGAAGAGCATGTCGACGGCGAAGGATTCGAAGGATACTAGTTCGGGGGCCCCTCATCTTTGTTGTCCGGTTATGTTAAACCGTGTTGTGTTATTCCTGTTCCATTTAAATTGCTATTTGGTTGTATTTGACATTTGAAGTATTTTCCATCTCCATATGGTTTATACTTGTTTTTGGATCCTGTGTATTGTAAGGCCGTTGGCCATATTTTGATAAACTCCTAAACGGAGTAATAACTATTCATTGTGGTTCGGTATCACAAATAATATTTATTTAATTTGTTTTGGATATCGCCTGGTGAGTCCCAATGTGGGATTCACGGCACTGTAATAGCCGCTTTGGGGTGTTACACGGAGTCTACCAACACCCTGTGGACCGGGATCCCCATTATGGGCAAGGTGATGACAAGGGCGTCTGAATGGGGATGGTCCAATCCGTCCGCATCGGACTCTTCAAAAGTAACTGCCAGCTGGGGGTTTTGGGGGGCTTCTTCGGCCACTGATAGGAACCCCTCTGCTCGGTGCTCGGTCCGTTGATAGGAGGTGGTGGCCTCTCGAATGGATGTCTTTTTCTACCGCTTTGACCGATGATCATCGACCTCGGCGGTTTCCATAATGGTTAGAATTTCCCGGGGGGACTTGGGGGCTGGAGGCACCCGATCATTCTTGGCTCTTGTCGGGTCGGCCCGATCCTGGCGATCCCGGGGTGGGTTCCGGGTGAATCGCCTTAAGCCTATATCGTCGCATACCGCGATCAAGGTGGCGACAAGGTCTCGGCACTGTTCGGTGTTGCGACCCGCTGATTCATGATATTTACAAAAGCGGGTCTAGTCCATGTCCTTTTGATCTTTATAGATCGGCCGAGGGACTGGGAGCAAATTTGTCCTTTATTTGATCGAATATGGTCGCGGCTCCGACGGAATATATTTCAGTGAAATTGGCCATGAGCTCGGGCCTACGCTCCCGATAACTCTGAGTTGTTGGGACTGTCGAGGAAGAGACGGGAGTCTTATTTTCCCGGCGGGATTCTTGACGGGCCTCTTTGTAGTCACGCCTATCTTCTTTCTTTTTGTATGATCCTTTCTGATCAGATGGCATGACTAACACTGGTGCCGGCATAGCTTCCTCGACATCTATGTGGGAGCTGGCGCACTACAAGAATTCCTGGTAGGTGTGGGGGACATTCTGGCACACCGTCCAGCGAAAAAAGGAATTTTTGAGGAGGCCGACCTGGGCAATAATGGCCAGCGTATCGTCCGACATGGGTTCCGTCTCTAATATCCGTTTATAAAACGAGATATATAGTCTTTAAGGGACTCGTTCGGCCTGTGTACGACATAAGCGATGGATGAGCGTGGGGCGACTCGCACAAGGGACCCCATGAAATGGGATCGGAACGTCGCCGAGAGCTGGGCCCATGTTTGAATAGAATGGTGGGGCAGCGTCCGATACCATCTCTGGGCCCTCTCCCCCAGAGTCAGGGAGAACATTCGGCATCGGAATGCGTCCTAAGACCCGTGCAGGTCCATCCAGGAGTTATAATGTCCAAGATGGGCGTTGGGGTGTGTCTCCCCGTTGTACGGCGGAATTTGAGGAATTTTAAACTTCTCCGGGAGGGGTTCCGCCAGAACACTGGGGGCCAGGGGACTCTCCTGGCTGTTAAGCCATTCCGAACTTTGGGATGACTGGAGTTGTTTATTTTCGAGCTCCGTAAGGCATTTTTTAAGAAACTCGATCTCACTCGAGTTATCGCCGGGAGTTGGAGGTAATACTTGTGTCGGATTTAGGGACTGGCGGGGAGCTTTTTCTTCCTTACGGCTCTGACTCTGGACAGTAGGAGCCGGCGCTGCTTTTTCGATTTTCTTCCCCGCCCCAAGACGATCAAAAACGGATGTGGGGCGCGAAAGCTTACTTTTTCGAGAGGGATGTGAGCTTTCGACATGGCTTTCCGCCCTTTCTCCGGCGACCCCAGAGGCTGTCCTTCTTTTGTTTCGTCCCGAGGTAGCTGGGCGGGTCGTCTGAGATTCTGCCTCGACATGGTCTTCGGGTTTTTGAAGGGTCCCGCCCCCTGTAACCCTCGCCATAAGGGCCGCCATGCCCTGGATGAAGGCTGGGTGTTTAAAGCACTCTGCCACCTTACGGAGGTTTTCTTCCTCCGTCGCGGGTTGAGGGTTCTTTGAACTGTCGTGAGACATTTCCGGTGAGCAGTATATATTTTTTGTTATCGGAGGTTCAGGCCCCCCTTCTTCTAGCGCCAATTTGTTGACGTCTGATTTGGTCAACGCCACGTATGCTGATCTGGATGAATGGATTGAAGCCACGTAGAAAATAATAAACAAGAAGAAAGGTGTTTGATCACTAAATTTTATTAATGACCATAATATAGAGTAGAGCCGAGCAGAATATTTTTATGCCGGTCTATCTTTTTGCTTGCTAATTACAAGTCTTATCTTTTTTCTCAGTCAATACGAATTCTCTCTTTTTTCTCTCTATATCACGAATGCTAAAAATCCAAAGATCCTGCTTTCACTGTAAATTCCTTCTATATATAGACAATCTGGGCCAGTCGGGAGATGACAGCTAGCGAATGTTTGGGGAATATGCCCAAAACACTTGTCAGTCCGCAAATATGCCTTGGACACGTGGCGGCCTCTAAGGATTGCCTTGGGAAGGGGCATGACCGCATGCGTTAATTGGCATGCGGGCCTGTCTCGCATGCTTCTGGCAGTGCTTATCCGCTGGGTCGGTCCTCGGGTCTCCCGCCATTCAGGTCGGCCTTGTTGTAATCTTGAATCGGAGCATTTTTATCTTCTCTCTGCTCGGCCCTCCCGGATCGGATATCGGGTCGGCTCTGACGTCTCTGCCCGGTCCGGTTCTAACGAGTCCGGGAGAAAATTGGGTTTGCGCCCAGTCCGGCTTCAGGCTCTGCTCGGCCGATTCAGCTGCCTTGTATGCCTACGTGGATTCCAAGGTGGATGGGCTACCAACAAGAAAATCTTAAACGCTTATCCACGTCGATATGATGAACTTTATTCACATTAAAAATAAAATAAAAAAGCATTTAACCTTCAACATTTCGAATAGGAGCAAAATATCATTATCATTATACATGATATTCTTTCACCAAAATATAATACTAACACATAAAATTCTCATAAGTTTAATAGGCCTATATAAAAAAGATCCACAACATGATAGTCACAATATGTTCGAAATCACCAATAAGCTATAAAATAAACTTTTTCAGTGCTTCAATATGCCTAAACAAAAAAAAAATGAAACATAAGCTTCATTTAGCTTCGACTTTCTTGTGTTCCCATCTCATCCCCAACACGATATGCATTAGAGGAATTTGTTGCACCACCTCTTCCTCTCTGACCTTCACCTTGTCCTCTCTGATATCCACCTCTCTGACCTTTACTGATATTTATAGTAACGATAAAAAATTGAGTTATAAGGTGGGTGAATGAAGTTCAGCATATCAACGTAGATAAGAGTTTAAGATTTTCTAAAAGAAAAATAAATAAAAATACCACGTCAATTTATGAGGTGGCGTGCCACGTGGATAAAAATGCGTCAATTTTCCAATCGTCGGAAAATATGGGTTGAGTCCTAATTGCCAAAAAAAAAAAAATTTAAACATCAAGCTTTTATTTGTAAAGTTTCAAATGTGAGATCTAAATTGCAAATTCAATGAAAATTTATGCCTTTTTTTTCACTTTTCTCTTGAATTAATTGAAAGTAAAATTAATTGAAAGCAAATGTAATATTTAATAGAGACTTGAATTGAAGATTTATATTATCTATGCATGAGACTTTTCGGTTCCAGGGAGAAAAATACAAGAACCGGAATCGAACCGTATAGTTTTTTCGCGGTTCGGTTTTGCCATTTTTTTTGTCCGAACCGATTCGGAACCGAACCGGAACCGATTTCGCATGGTTCAGACGAAATATATTATATTATATTTTATTTTATTAAGAATATATTATATTATATTATATTATATTAATTATATTTAATAAGAATATATTATATTATATTATATTCAGAGGGTCGGTTTCTCGGTTTAGTGCGGTTTGGACAGTTTCTTGCATTTCAGATCGGTTCCTCTTTAAAACGGACAGGAACCGCGAACCGAACCGAATACTAATAGTACGAACCGAACCGAAAAAAAAATTTTGTTGCTAGGAATCGAACCGAACCGTCGTTTCCGATGCGGTTCAGATCTGTTCCGCGGTTCCCGGTTTCAAAACTCCCCGCCCTAATATAAACTAGTATACCGCCCGTATAAAATATGAAAATTTAAGAAAAAATTTACATAGAAACGTATAATACTCAACGATTCGCCACAAATTTATAGCACTTTTTTGTAAATTACATTAATTGTTCTATTACTATTACACCATTCTTGTCGCAATTAAAAATCGAAGTCTTTCGTGCTCTTCACTTTGATACGGCTACATAAAATTTACCACGATTGAATACGAGTCTTGGCAGATATGCCAACATGAAACAGTGCATAACCATGAAAAGTCATAATTAGCGGAAATTGTCACCTTTGAAATTTAAATGTTAATCTACTATTTGATAAGTTTAATATTATTTGTGGAATAAATATTTTTACTCCTAAATGTGTAGTATAACATAATAAATGTTATGGAAGCAATTGTACCAAAATATTGTAAATATGCACCATCCAAAGCATATTAAAAAATAAAATAAACAAAACTAAAGTCTCTCACATAATCAATTATTGTTGCAATAGCACAAAAATTCCCTTCTTTTCTCACACGAATTTCCTATTTTTTGAGCGACCGAAAATTAAAAATAATTAAAAAATTTATCGAGAAATATTTTTAAAAAGAATTATTGTCAATTATTATTCTCTATAACTCTCTTTTATATAGAGATCATTCTATTGATAAATATGCTGCAATAAAAAAATGCTTACATATTTTAGGAGGAAAAATTACACTCTGGATATAATTTAAAATACATAAGCAAATTCAAAATTTTCAAAAAATATATAAAATTAACAAAATCATTTAAAATTAAAAAAAATAGAAAATACTTAAAATTACGTAAAAACGGTCAATTTTTATTTTATGAAATTCTCTTTGTACAAAGATGAATCTGCAGATTAGTATATTAGTATTAAATTCAAATGCTTATGTATTTAGAAATATCTCTTTGAAAATTCATAAAATCTGTAATTATATAATTTAGTAAATATGAGTTTTTCATTTATTTTGTTATTTTATATTAATTAAATAAGATCTAAAACTAAGATAGACTAGTTGATTTATTCCATAGTCTCTTTGATTTATTTATAAATAATAATTAAAATCATTGTTTCTACACTTTCAATAATTTTTTTTATTTCGATTTATTTAATTGATTAGGACTTCGAGTACTTTTTTAATTATAGATATTCAACACTTCTTTTGCAATACTCTCAAGCATCTTTCATTTCAGCTGATATTTCTTTTATCAATATACCTAATTATAATGACTAACTAATATAAACTAATTAATTAGTGGAAATATATAATATTTTCGCGAGATTTTAGGTTTAAGATTTTAATATATAGTGACACTACTAAGTTCTCTTTGTTTGAGATTTATATTTTTTAATTAATGAAAATATGAAATATTCATGTAAATATAATCAATTCTTATTTATTCATAATTCATATTCCTTGATTCGTAAAAATTAATAAGGTAGATAGCAGTTATTTGAGGTCTAACTATAATGTAATCAATGCAATAATGATTAGGCGAGTAATTGATTATGTGTCAGTTGAAGCATGAGAGATTGACACTTGTGCACACGAAGCACCAGCAGAAGGCATGTGGCAGTCGAAGCATGAGAAGCTGTCACTTATACTCAGCGTATTCTGCATTAGTATATAGAGGAGATGAGGGTGTAATATCCGCAATTTCAGATTTCCGATAATTTTCTTTTTTCGGAGGAGGTCCGTTTTGACGACTCTCTTGGGACCGTTTTATCATTATGAGAATGATTAATTCTGCACTTTTTGTCACCCGAGTTCGTTTCGGTATTGTTTTGTTGAGTCCCGTGTTTTCTTAACGACTTTTCCGCACTCGAGTTCGATTCTTGTGAATCTCATCCGAAATTGCTGTTTCGAGTTTCTCGTAAGTCCCTTTGACTTTTTTAGACGTGTTGTGAACTTCGGTTTGCTTATTCGATCACGTATCGTGATTTTCGGACGTTTTGGGCCATTTTCGTAATTTCCCAAAGTTTGGAGTAATTACCTTCCGTTGTCGAATTTCGAGCCTTCGGGTGGTCGGAATCGTGTGTTCTCTTAGCTCTTAGATTCGTCTTTGCGAGTACTTCGTGACCGTATCTTCGATTCGTATTCAGGTTCGGGTTTCGGTGTCGTTTTCTTGAGTTCAGTGTTATTAAACGACTTTTCCATGTATGAGTCGACTTTGTAAAATCACCATAAATTCTTGGAAACTCCAAAGATTTTGAATCTTTTCAATATTATAAAGCATCAAGTTAGCTTTCCAATGGTTCAAAAGGTGAGTCAATCGGAGTCCGGACGAGAGAGTTATGGTCAAAATAGCTCAGATACTCATTTTCCAGTTTTGGCCGAGCAGCCTGTACCCTGTGCCGCGGCACATTTAGGCTGGGCCGCGGCACACAGTGCAGATCAGCCTATTTGTGCGGATTTTGTGAGATGAATGCTCACTTCATCTCTTCATTCATTCCTCCTCCTCTTGGGCGATCTTGTGGGCGATTTTTGGGCGTTTTTGCATCATCAATCCCAGAGAACTTCATATTCTTCAAGTTCTTGGTGTGGATTAATGACACCAATAATTGTTCTTCATCATTAATCCAAGGTAAATTCTTGAAACCCTACTTTTGGGTGAATTGGGGGTTTTTGTTCGTTTTGTCCGATTTAACAGTAATAACTTAGATTTGTGATGTATTGATGATTATTTAGATGTATTCTATCATTTCCCTTGTTATTCCATGGTTGGATCGTTTCGATTCGTTGTTTTGGTCGAGTTCTTAGTCAACGCCTTGAAGGTGTCCGACAAAAGGTCTTAGAGGGGGGATTGGGCGTTGTATGATTATTATCCATCGTACGATTGTTGATTTATCATTGGTATGACTTAGGGACGAAATTCTTGTGAAGAACTCGAGTCGGAACCCTTCCGTTCGTTGTCTTCTTCGGGGTCCGAGCTTCCCGGTCGAACCGTGTTCTTCGGGGTATTCGGTAGCGATTATTAAGGCAAGTATTTTACTATACGAATTGTGTCTTGTGAATAGGGACGTCATATTATGGTTGTGATGCATTGGTTTACTTTCGTGTATATGCTTCGTATGAATTGATTATTACGAACAATTGATGGTAACGATAATACCTTCACTTAGTTAACATCGTGGAATTGTGTTGGATGTGCAAATCATCTAAGTTTGTGCCGGGCATGGTTGGTCATTTTTGGGTCATTGTGATGATCATGATATTTGTGTTGTTTTGGTTTACATACTTGATTGTACATTTCAGTGTAATGTGGAATGGCTTGACATTTGATGATTATGAGTTGTGTCGTGTCGATGTGTGTGCGTGTGTTCCAGGTAGGGTCTGACGAGGCCTCTGGAGTTCGGTACATGATGTGTACGAACAAGGTGTGTAATCCAGGTAGGGTCTGACGAGACCTCTGGAGTTTGGTACATGATGTGTACGAACAAGGTGTGTGATCCAGGTAGGGTCTGACGAGACCTCTGGAGTTCGGTACATGATGTGTACGAACGATGTGTGTGGCCGGGTAGGGTCCGTTGAGGCCCCCGGAGTTCGGTACATGATGTGTACGAACAGTGTGTGTGGCCGGGTAGGGTCCGTTGAGGCCTCCGGAGTTCGGTACATGATGTGTACGAATAATGATCGTGTCGCAGTGATTGTTTGGGTAACATTTTAAATATGAATCTCGGACTCATAATGATATATTATTTAGTGTGCTTTGAAACGAGAATCGGGCTAAGGCCCTAATGTTTACGAAAAGGTTTTGTAAATTGGGACTCGAGGTCCAAAAGAATTTCTGCTTTAAAAATCCCCAAGACGATGTGTTCCTTTTCAAATATCTCTTACTTGAGTTCGAAATTCTAAAACTTCTCGGGAACATTTTGATAATTGATTTCCGTATTAAATTCGTAGTTGCTATTTACTTGTTGCATTTCGTATCGTTTTATACTTGCACTAGTAAAACAGTGGAGTTTTACTAACCCCCGAGTAATCGGGGGTGGATGTCCTGCTCGCCCTGTACATGCGAGTTCGGGGAGCATACAGGATTGGCACAAGGGAATGACGAGCTGCGATACTAATCAAGAGTTGAGAGTTGGTAGAGTTTGGTTGTATTGTTAGAGTTGATTCAGTCTTCCGCTGTATTGTGTTTCGACCCCTGTGTGGGTAATGTTGTTTAGTCAGTTCTGTTAATGGAGTTGTGTGACCTCATCGGTCTGTGTGTTTATGTGTAAGTGACCTTAACGGTCTGTATTATTATGTTGTTTGACCCTGGCCGGGCAAGCATTTGGTTGTTTATGGATGTTTAGCCTGGTAGATCCTTGCGGAAAGGGTCTACGGCGTGTAACATTCCCATACGGTTTTGGGGGTGTTACATTTATGGTATCAGAGCATAGGTTGCGGAAACCTAGGCTGTCGGGTCGAGTCGAGTCGTGGTTTGTCGAGTAATGTGTTGTCTTGTCGTTCGAGTCATCAGGTGACAAGTTGAGTTGTGCGTAGTCACAACGTGTCGGATATGTTGTCGGATGAGATTAGTATCGTGGGCGACCGTCATCTCCGTGCGGCCTGTGGACGTAAGTCTCCTCTTTTATGCGAAGTACCTGTGTATCATGATTTTATCTAAATGAGTTAATTGTGGTGCATAATTTTATTTGCACGGTGTTGTGAATATAGTTGTATTTAATACGTGTGACATATAATATACGTATAAAACTGGGCCTAATGTTGTTTTACCTTTGAACCACTGTGAGGGGTGGTATGGTGTGAAAATTGAGAACCTTGTTGGGTTTCGAATAAGGTATCGACGATTGAGTTCGTGAGAAACTCCGAGGAATGGTTTTGTTGTATGTTTAAACTAGATGCTGTGAGATGTATTCAATTGGATTGTGCATGTTGGACTGTATTCCTTTTTCCGCTGCGTGAGTTCTTTTGTAATGGCTTTCGGTATTTTACCGGCTGAGTTTTATTTCAAAACTGATTCCCTTAACCGAAGTTTTGGCATTATGGCCTTGATCGCTTTGTAAATTCTTATGACGGTATTTAGTATTTTGTAAATGGATTTTGTGAGTTTTTGAAATATTACCGTCATCGACCTTTTTGGCATTTTGTAAATGGTTTTTAGCCTGGTGGGTTCCGGCGCGGGACCCACGGCGCTATAATGTTCCGTATAATTATCTGAATTTTTTGGGCATTCTAGCCCATTGAATTATCTTTGAAAACTTTGAGTACCTTAGAAAATAAATTTCGAGACGTACTTTTAAAATAAATTATTTTCTCGTGGTACATCCAAGGTGCCACAATATGTTTCAAGATTCTTCTACCTCGAGGACCAAAATGTTTTGAGATATTTCTAATATTTTAGAAACACTTTTACTTAGACCCGAGGGTCGAATATTTCCGAAAGTTTTTCACGAAAAGAAAGTGTCCTCATTTTTATCAAATGTGAAATAGTTTTCCAAAGTCTCGATAACGATGTTTCACGATTGTACTTTTTTTTTTTTGAAGGGTGATACTCAAGATCAATCGGTGTTTCCAAAATTGTTTTCAAAAGGAGGTTTTCGTTTTTAAAACCTATCCATTCCCATTTGAGGGTTGGGTATGTATGTGTGATGTTCGCATTGTCGTTATGATGTTTGCTCCCGAGTATGATCGAATTGGTAGCATGAACGTCGAGGTGTTGCCACGCATTTGTTGTACTAGCCCTCTGTGAGAGGTGTGAATTGGTGTTTACTGTTTATCGCCTCGTGGTGATTTGCGTGTTGTCGCACGAGTGTGAGTTGTTGAAGTTTGGGTTTGTACGTTTGTGTACATGTGTGATTGTTTCATAATGTTTGTAGTTATGTGCTGGTTATCGTTCGGGCCGTTGAGGTCGCCGAACGATACCGTCGTTGTTGTAGTGTTTGTGTGTGTATTACTTTACGATGGAAATCGTTGTATATGATATGTGTTATGATTCTTTGTTGTGCTGAGTTGGCATCTCCGCTATATTGTTTTGCGACGTTATGCCCCATTGTATCTAGCATTTGTATTTTCGGTATGCCGAGCCGAGGTGTTTCAACCGTGATGTGCCGGGGCATGCACGTGTAAATTGTCCTTCTCGTCAGTAACGCGTTTCAAGTGCGGACTCGAGGGACACCGAATTCAGTTTTGTGAATTGGATACTGAGACTTTCGGAGTTCGCGCTTCAGCACAGATATCAGGATCGGCTCTGAGAGACCCATGGGAGATTTTCCTGTCGGATGCTTTTTGTGTTGTTACCTTGTTTCAGTTGTTGTGAATTGCGGGGACGACATTTCTTTTATAAGAGGTCGGATGTAATACCCGTACTATATTTGACTTCTGCAGTTTCTCCTTCTAAATTCTATTGACTTGCACGTGTTCGTCGATACTTTTTGAACTTGTTTGATGTCTCAGTTGTCATCGTTCGAACTGGTTGTGACCTTGTTTCAGATCGACCTGTTTATCATCGTGACCTTCCCGAGTTCGGTTCGATTCTTGTGAACCTTGTTTCGAAGTAATATCTTTCACTTTCTACGAGTTCTTTTAATGCCTGGAGTTGAAGTGGGGACTTCGGAGTCATTGTTCGACTGTTGTAATTCGATCATTGTTATTTGATCGTTGTTGTTCGATCATTGTTATTTGATCGTTGTTGTTCGATCATTGTTATTTGATCATTGTTGTTCGATCATTGTTATTTGATCGTTGTTGTTCGATCATTGTTATTTGATCATTGTTGTTCGATCATTGTTATTTGATCGTTGTTGTTCGATCATTGTTGTTCGAACGGGGTTGTCTGACTGTTGTTGCCTGATCTCGTACTGCGAAGAATTGTCATTCACCGTTAGTCAACTGTTTCGAGTGTGGCCAAGTGGGTGACCGAGCGGTGCATTATGAGACTGTTGCCAAGATGTTCGGGAAATGGGTTTTCGTTCCTACTCGGGGAGTGCCTGGTGGTGTCCCGTGATGTAGTGTGTATCGTACTTCGTGCTGTAATTCGTGTAGAAATTGATATTTGTTGCGTGAACTTTTTGGTTTTGTTTGTATTCTACCATGATGTTTTATTTTAAGTTTCGGGACGAAACTTATTTTTAATAGGATAGAATGTAATGTCCGGTATTCTCGTTTTCTGTTATCTTGAATTGTTTGTGTCTTGACGTCGGACATTTTCTTGTTGACGAGAATCGGAGTGAATTCTATCATAATACTATATTTGTTTCTACCGCATAGTCATTGTGGTCGGGTGCGACTTGTTGTCGCGTGCGTTTCTTTGATTAAATGTGTGCATGTGATGCGTCGTTAATTGCTCGTTATTGTTTTGAATCATTGCCGGTGGCGTTGTTATGGTCGTCGTGGGGCGTGTTTTCACGCTGTATGTTCTTTCGCGTTGCTTGTAACGTTTCGCCGTTGGGCGCGATTTTTTCGGTTCTTGTGTATCTCGTTGAGTTTTTCTGGTGGGATATTGCTTCTCCCTACTTGATTTAAGTTTCGGGACGAAACTTCTTTTAAGGAGGGTAGAATGTAATATCCGCAATTTCAGATTTCCGGTAATTTTCTTTTTTCGGAGGAGGTCCGTTTTGATGACTCTCTTGGGACCGTTTTATCATTTTGAGAATGATTAATTCTGCACTTTTTGTCACCCGAGTTCGTTTCGGTATTGGTTTGTTGAGTCCCGTGTTTTCTTAACGACTTTTCCGCACTCGAGTTCGATTCTTGTGAATCTCGTCCGAAATTAATGTTTCGAGTTTCCCGTAAGTCCCTTTGACTTTGTTAGACGTGTTGTGAACTTCGGTTTGGTTATTCGATCACGTATCGTTATTTTCGGACGTTTTGGGCCATTTTCGTAATTTCCCAAAGTTTGGGGTAATTACCTTCCGTTGTCGAATTTCGAGCCTTCGGGTGGTCGGAATCGTGTGTTCTCTTAGCTCTTAGATTCGTCTTTGTGAGTACTTCGTGACCGTATCTTCGATTCGTATTCAGGTCCGGGTTTCGGTGTCGTTTTCTTGAGTTCAGTGTTATTAAACGACTTTTCCATGTATGAGTCGACTTTGTAAAATCACCATAAATTCTTGGAAACTCCAAAGTTTTTTAATCTTTTCAATATTATAGAGCATCAAGTTAGCTTTTCAATGGTTCAAACGGTGAGTCAATAGGAGTCCGGACGAGAGAGTTATGGTTGAAATAGCTCAGATACTCATTTTCCAGTTTTGGCCGAGCAGCCTGTACCCTTTGCCGCGGCACATTTAGGCTGGGCCGCGGCACACAGTGCAGATCAGCCTATTTGTGCGGATTTTGTGAGATGAATGCTCATTTTATCTCTTCCTTCATTCCTCCTCCTCTTGGGCGATCTTGTGGGCGATTTTTGGGCGTTTTTGCATCATCAATCCCAGAGAACTTCATATTCTTCAAGTTCTTGGTGTGGATTAATGACACCAACAATTGTTCTTCATCATTAATCCAAGGTAAATTCTTGAAACCCTACTTTTGGGTGAATTGGGGGTTTTTGTTCGTTTTGTCCGATTTAACCGTAATAACTTAGATTTGTGATGTATTGATGATTATTTAGATGTATTATATCATTTCCCTTGTTATTCCATGGTTGGATCGTTTCGATTCGTTGTTTTGGTCGAGTTCTTAGTCAACGCCTTGAAGGTGTCCGACAAAAGGTCTTAGAGGGGGGATTGGGCGTTGTATGATTATTATCCATCGTACGATTGTTGATTTATCATTGGTATGACTTAGGGACGAAATTCTTGTGAAGAACTCGAGTCGGAACCCTTCCGTTCGTTGTCTTCTTCGGGGTCCGAGCTTCCCGGTCGAACCGTGTTCTTCGGGGTATTCGGTAGCGGTTATTAAGGCAAGTATTTTACTATACGGATTGTGTCTTGTGAATAGGGACGTCATATTATGGTTGTGATGCATTGGTTTACTTTCGTGTATATGCTTCGTATGAATTGATTATTACGAACAATTGATGGTAACGATAATACCTTCACTTAGTTAACATCGTGGAATTGTGTTGGATGTGCAAATCATCTAAGTTTGTGCCGGGCGTGGTTGGTCATTTTTGAGTCATTGTGATGATCATGATATTTGTGTTGTTTTGGTTTACATACTTGATTGTATATTTCGGTGTAATGTGGAATGGCTTGACATTTGATGATTATGAGTTGTGTCGTGTCGATGTGTGTGCGTGTGTTCCAGGTAGGGTCTGACGAGGCCTCTGGAGTTCGGTACATGATGTGTACGAACAAGGTGTGTAATCCAGGTAGGGTCTGACGAGACCTCTGGAGTTTGGTACATGATGTGTACGAACAAGGTATGTGATCCAAGTAGGGTCTGACGAGACCTCTGGAGTTCGGTACATGATGTGTATGAACGATGTGTGTGGCCGGGTAGGGTCCGTTGAGGCCTCCGGAGTTCGGTACATGATGTGTACGAACAGTGTGTGTGGCCGGGTAGGGTCCGTTGAGGCCTCCGGAGTTCGGTACATGATGTGTACGAACAATGATCGTGTAGCAGTGATTGTTTGGGTAACATTTTAAATATGGATCTCGGACTCATAATGATATATTATTTAGTGTGCTTTGAAACGAGAATCGGGCTAAGGCCCTAATGTTTACGAAAAGGTTTTGTAAATTGGGACTCGAGGTCCAAAAGAATTTCTGCTTTAAAAATCCCCGAGATGATGTGTTCCTTTTCAAATATCTCTTACTTGAGTTCGAAATTCTAAAACTTCTCGGGAACATTTTGATAATTGATTTCCGTATTAAATTCGTAGTTGCTATTTACTTGTTGCATTTCATATCGTTTTATACTTGCACTAGTAAAACAGTGGAGTTTTACTAACCCCGAGTAATCGGGGTGGATGTCTGTCTGCGTCCGTGCATACGCAGTTCGGGAGCAACATGTGGATTGGCACAAGGGAATGACGAGTGCGATACTAATCAAGAGTTGAGAGTTGGTAGAGTTTGGTTGTATTGTTAGAGTTGATTCATCTTCCGCAGTATTGTGTTTCACCCCTGTGTGGGTAATGTTGTTTAGTCGATTACATTAATGGAGTTGTGTGACCTCACGATGCATGTGTTTATGTGTAAGTGACCTTAACGGTCTGTATTATTATGTTGTTTGACCCTGACCGGGCAAGCATTTGGTTGTTTATGGATGTTTAGCCTGGTAGATCCTTGCGGAAAGGGTCTACGGCGTGTAACATTCTCATACGGTTTTGGGGGTGTTACAGAGGGGAAATTGCATTTTACTACATGAGGTTTGGATTTTTTTTACAACTTAATACCCGAAATTCAAAAAGTTGCAGGCAGCTACCTAACCGTTTTTTTATTGCATATTAATATCTGACATTCTATTAATTTAAATTCCGACCAATTTTCGGCCACTACTTGTATTAAGTATCAATTTTAATTCTATAAATTTTAAAAATCACGCTTATGCCCCGAATTCTTTTATAAAAATCACATATATCCTCAAAATCTTCTAAAAATTATAAAATATCCCCACAATATATCAAAAAAATTTCTAATAACTTTTAAAAACGTTAATTAGGCCAAATATTTTTCTAAAATTTTATGACCCGGCCTCCTTTTTTATTATTATTTTTAATAAAAGTCACCTATTATCGCCAAAATTTTCAAAAATTAGAAAACTCTTCATAATATGTTAGAAAAAATGTATAACTTTTAAAATATTAATTTGGCTAAATAAATATTTATCTAGAATTTTTTTGCGCCGACTTTTTTGTAAATTTACTTATTAACCCAAAAACTTTTTAAAATTTATAAAAATTTCCCATAATATGCTTTAAAAAATTGCAAACTTGTAAAACCTTTTTTTTTCTATATATTGTTATTTTTCTTTTTGTTTTTTCTTAACTATGTGCTGGTGCTCCTTTTTTTGTTCTTTATTATTTTTCTTTTCTTTCTTTAACTGTTTGCTATTCTCTTTTTCTTAATCTAAATGATATGAATTGACATAAGAATGAATCAATATGGTAAAAAAATTTTGATAATACTTCATATGTTTTTACCATAGAGTTTCACATATTTTTCTATACAGTTTCATATAGTTATACCAAACATTTCTCATATTTCAAATATTTCGTTTCACATATTTTACCATAACATTTCACATATTTTACAACATCGATTCAAATATTACCATATGGTATCATGTTATTTTACCTAAAACCTTATCTTTTCACATAAAGTAGACATCATTTCACGGTCATTGTTTCATTTAAAGTTGAATTTCTTTTCACACTAATAATTATAAATATCATTTTAGGTAAACAATATCATTTCACATATTTGAGTACCATTTCATGTAAATTAAATTTCATTTTATGTTAACAAAATATTATTTCACCTAAAACAACATTGTTTCAAATAAAATAACATAGTTTTACGTAAAATAAAGTTCCAATTCATATGATTTATCGAAAAAAAAGGAAAAATAAAATAAAAAGAGAAATCAATTCATATGATTTGTTAAAAATAAAAATACATTAAAAAAAAGAAACCAATACATAAAATTTATTTAAAAGAAGGAAAAAGGAAACCAAAAAAAAAGAGGAGAAAAAATAAAATAAATAAAAAGAAAAAAACATAATTTATTAGAAACATAATGTTGTAATGAGCATTATAAATTAGAATTGACTAAAATGACCAAGAAAAAATTGAGCCTCATTGAAATGAAAAAATACCCTTATAATTTCTACTAAACTACAAAAAATCCAAGTTTTTATTCCTCGATTTTTTTTTCTATTATCCAAAAAACTTTATAAAGCTCCCGATAATATATTAAAAATTTTGTTTGTGACTTCTGAAATTTTCATCCACTGGTTTTCTCTTCAAGTAAAAATCACCTATTACCCTTAAAAGAAATTTAAAAATTATAAAAAAAATTCCATGTATATGGAATACTTTTGGAAATGTCAAATAGTAAGTTGCAAAAGCGGCTAAATCTCAGGTAGCAAACTGCTGTTATAGTTTTGATAAAATTATATTATTATCCTTAAATTTTACACGTGTCAACTCCTGTAACCGCCGATGATCAGAATTTCTCTTTTTTTTTAGGTAGTAATTTGCAATAATAAAAAACAGTTAGGTAGCTGCCTGCAACGTTTTGAATTTAGGGTAGTAAGTTGCAAAAAAGTCCAAACCTCAGGTAGTAAAATGCAATTTTCTCTATAAATAACAAACTATTCCGGGATATCCTTCCCTTATTGGTGTCTTACCTAATACTGGTTGTAGGGTGATACAAAGATGGAAGGTTCTAGACCCTTCCAGAGGTAGTAGGATCCTATTAGATGTCTTACCTGTTGCTACCCAAAATATTATCCGGAGATAGATATTGCTGGAATGGATGGATAGCAAACAAAGTGCGAGAACACTTCCGTGGGAAAGTAAATAACACAAGATTTGCCGGGGTTGTTAGTCCCGGGCTTGAATGCTCTCGCGAGATGTTATTAATACAAATATTATGGGGTACAAGTATTAATGTTAGAGTACAATTACAATGAGTGTAAAGGCCCTAGTTATCTTAGCTATTGAGCGTGAAGATTGCCGGAAGAACCAGATATGATGCTCTGTGATTTCTTGTAACAACATTGATGAGCTGTGACAACCGTGAGAAATCGACAGTCTCTCACGGTGTGTATTAGTTGTATGTTTGAGCTCCTGAGCTTGCGGGTCTCGTTGAATCTCTACTGGAAGGAGTTCTTGCCTCTGCCGACCGTCTTCTGGATGAGAGGTGTTGAGAGAGAAATCCTAAGGTAGATTCAAGAGAGGAAACCGGGAGCTTGAAAGAGTGTATGTATTTGAGCGTTTTCTCTGAACTGAGAGGAGAACCTTTTTCCAGTTGCTGGAAGTTCTCTATTTATAGGACTGGGAGATGTTGGGCGATCGCCTCTACTGTATTATAATAAGCGGGCGATCGTCTTTTAGCACATGGGCTGGTCTCCTTAAAGTCCGCAGGAGTTGCTAGCAGTCAGCAGTGCGGTCCAATGAGAAGTTTGCACGTGTCTGAGTCGCTGTCACGAGCGGTCCCACCTTGTACCTTTCGGCGGGTCTGTCGGTAGGTGAGAATGTGGTGACAGGCTGTGGTCAACGATCCATGTTCTGCGGCGCCTTTCGCGGATATGCACATGGGCGTTGCTTTGAGATCCAGTCTTCGTAGACTTTGACGTACGATGGTCTTGCTCACGGCACAGGACGATCGTCTTAGGTCGGGCACCAAAGTCGATCGCTAGGTGCCGGAAGGCGATCGCCTTGGGAGTCGATCGCTAGATACTCGAAGGCGGGCCGCTACCTTTGTCGTAGCAAGTTTGTCGTAGCTAGTTGGGCCGTAGCTTTGTTTAGGAGTCTACGACCGAACGAGCTACGGTAAACTTGCCTAAACAAAGGTAGCGGCCCGCCTTCGAGTATCTAGCGATCGACTCCCAAGGCGATCGCCTTCCGGCACCTAGCGATCGACTTTGGTGCCCGACCTAAGACGATCGTCCTGTGCCGTGAGCAAGACCATCGTACGTCAACGTCTACGAAGACTGGATCTCAAAGCAACGCCCATGTGCAGATCCGCGAAAGGCGGTGCAGAACATGGATCGTTGACCACAGCCTGTCACCACCCTCTCACCTACCGACAGACCCGCCGAAAGGTACAAGGTGGGACCGCCCGTGACAGCGACTCAGATGCGTGCAGACTTCTCATTGGACCACACTGGTGACTGCTAGCAACTCCTGCGGACTTTAAGGAGACCAGCCCATGTGCTAAAAGACGATCGCCTGCTTATTATAATACAGCAGAGGCGATCGCCCAACATCTCCTAGTCCTATAAATAGAGAACTTCCAGCAACTGAAAAAAGGTTCTCCTCTCAGTTCAGAGAAAACGCTCAAATACATACACTCTTTCAGGCTCCCGGTTTCCTCTCTTGAATCTACCTCAGGATTTCTCTCTCAACACCTCTCATCCATAAGACGGTCGGCAGAGGCAAGAACTCCTTGTAGTACAGATTCAACGAGACCCGCAAGCTCAGGAGCTCAAACATACAGCTAATACACACCGTGAGAGACTGTCGATTTCTCACGGTCGTCACAGCTCATCAACATTGTTACAAGAACTCACAGAGCATCATATCTGGTTCTTCCGGCAATCTTCACGCTCAATAGCTAAGATAACTAGGGTCTTTACACTCATTGTAATTGTACTCTAACATTAATACTTGTACCCCAGAATATTTGTATTAATAACATCTCGCGAGAGCATTCAAGCCCGGGACTAACACCCCCGACAAATCTTGTGTTATTTACTTTCCAACGGAAGTGTTATCGCACTTTGTCTGCTATCCATCCATTCCAGCAATATCTATCTCCGGATAATATTTTGGGTAGCAACATTACCTTAACTAGGAATCCTATGTATAGAAGGACTCTCATTGTAATGCCTATATAAAGGCCCCTCTATTCATTGTTATCAATATAATTGATTTGCTGTCTTTTACTTTCTCCTGAAACACGTTATCAGCACGTAGCTCAAAGAAAAAAAACGAAGAAAAAATCGGCCCAGCACCACCGCCGCTGCCAACACCGCCACCCACCGCCACTGCCCAGTTACTGCCGCTGCCCAGCCACCACCGCTGCCAGCACCGCCTCCCGCCGCCGCTCCCAGCACCACCGCCGCTGCCCAACCACCGCCGCTGCTCACCGCCGCCAATGACCACCGCCACCGATCTAGTCTAGTCACCACCACCGGACCGCTGCTGACCACCGCCGCCGGCTAGCTCCAGTCCAGCCAAGTCCGACCCGATTCAGAATCTTGAACCAAAAACCCAAACATCAACTTAATTTATTTTCGGAAACCGCCAAAATTGCGCCTCCGGTTTCACGTCATCGCATCGAGTACCAACCGGTAGATCGAAGCACACCACAAATTCATCCATATCACGTACCTAATTTTATTATCGAGGTAATTATCTGAACTTGTCCCTATTCAATTCTCTCTTTTGGGGAATTTTTTCTTTTGGGGACATGGGTTATTGGGTTCTTTATCTCTCACGCTACTTTGCGGTGGATGAGACCGCGAGAGAAGTCGGTATCTCTGTGTGTCGAAGAAAACTGTGTGACGGTCCTGGGGGAGTCACGAAATTGTTGAAAGTCGATACTTGTGGTTGTTGCATACACCACGTATCTGGGTGCGATTTGATATCGCCGTTTTTGTCGACTTAACTAAACAACAATTAAGAGAAGTACATCGAGTAACAATTATGTTACACGCTTTTAAAAGCATAGATTGTGACCGTTTACATTTTCACTAAAAATCCAACAAGACTAACTTCCTCTTGTTTATATCTTGTAGATGGCACAAAGCTCCAATGTTCATCCGGAGTTCGATATCCTTGACCATGCTAGTAAGGAGTACCATAGGTGGGTCTCAAACGTTCGCTTGGCGTTTGTCGGTAAGAGATTTACCACCACCATCTTTCCCTCTAACGAGTCTACTGCTCAAGAACCGAGTGAGGAAACCAAGTCTAATGCACTGATGTACTTGCGTAGACATATACATCCGTTGTCAAAAAAGTGTTACATGAATTTGCAAACCCCCAAAGAACTATGGGATACACTCGAACAAGATTTAATAATATGCATGATCAGGGCATCCCCGAATTGCAACTTCAGTGGGAGCAAATTCGGTTTTTGGATTATGCGAAGACTTTTAACATGTTTCCCGTGGGAGCAAGTGTAATTGCTCATCAGATGCGCGTTGCCTATGAGGAAGGGATGATTAAAAATTTTAGTGACCTTATCTCCCACCTCGCGAAAAAAGAAAGGCACCATGAGATTATTCTCAACAGAAATGCGCGCCCAGCTGGTACGAAGTCGATTCCGGAAGTGAATCAGGCTACCCACAGGAAGGCACCACGACAAAATAAAAAATGCAACACTACTCAATTTTTGCAAGCACCACGGGTTTATGACTCGAGCAAGCGAGGGAAAAGACGAGGTCGCCGTTCCAATGTGTGGAAGAGGCAAGGTGGCTCGGCCACGGGTCCTAGTGGAGCCCAACCACGTGGACCGTCTCCTACCGCCGGGATTGGAACCACTCCAAAGGAAGGCCGGAATTTCTGTACTTGCGGCTCAAAGAAGCAAACTTACTGCAATTGCAAGGCGCCAAAGAACATCCAAGCTTACTACAAGCACTATAAACAGTACTTGACTCAAGAGTCAAATTACATGGAGTAAGATAATGAGAATACGAAGGTGAACCATATTGAGATCCCTCCTCTCACCATTGCGAACAAATACCAACATTTGGATGTTGCTGACTTTGACTAGATCATTGTAATTTGACTAGTTTTACACTTTGATTATGTTTTGTCTTGTTTCTAGTTTTCTTTCGAGAACAACTTTGGGATTTTCTATGAATGTAATAAAGTTGGTCATGATGAATAAAATTCTTTTAATTATTGTGATTCTGCAAAAACGAATTTTATTTTTCCCTTCAAAATCATGTTTGATTTATCACAAAACAATTGCTCAGTAATGAATTGCTTGGTTAATTTGTTGCATTGATGGATTTCATCAAAACTTTTGATCAAGACTAGGCGCATCCTCCTTGGTATTTGTTTATGCTTTGAAAGTTCAAACGGAATCAGTGGTTTTTAAACAACCTTAGCTGTACCGACATTCCTACTTTCTCTGCAAGTCTACCAAGTTGGAGTTACCGAAAGGATCATTAGTCGAGATATAAATCGAACACCCCGATGTGTTTTTAAGTGTTTAAACGCTCCTATGGCCATATTACCATAGTATTGTATCAACAATAATGCCTTTGAAAAAGGCTTCAACCTTGCTCTATCACTCAACAATAGGGAAATACCAAAATAGAAACTTGAATCGAGCACTGAGATCTGAGTTTAATGATCCAGAAAGTGAACGGCCTATGGACAGAAAGATACGGAAGTATAGTTTCCATAACAACTGACCGTTCATCCATAACCTTCTTAACGAAGAAGTTATTGCTGTTTTAGTGAACAAAGGTCAAGCTACGCGGAAATTATTTCCAGCGATTGTGCTAACTTTGATCCTAACCAACTTGGTCGAATTTCCCCAAACTCGAAGTTAATGAGTTTTCACTATGTCTTTCATCACAATACTAATCGAGCTTCATATCTTATTGTGGATGTCTCGTGGCGAAATTGAGTGCCTTGCTGATAGTGGAACAACCCACATTATTCTTCGGAATAGGCAATTATTTAAGGATATTGTGCCATATATATCCTCAGTGACAACAATGATTGGTTCCTTACAAGTAATTCAAGGGAGGGGACCTGCTCATTTCTTGCTACCTAATGGTACGCATATTAATGTCACAAATGCTCTCTATGCCCCAAGAGCAAACCGAACCATGCTAAGTTTTTAGGGACATCCGTGCCAACGATTATCACCTTGATACACACTGTGAGAATGGGACAGAATTTTTTTGTGTTACTCTGGCATAATGCGGAAGACGTCGCGTTCTCGAGAAACTTATGAGTCTAAGTAGTGGTTTATACCACACTACAATAAGGGTTATTGAATCCTACGCTGTGAGTCACGAACTTTGTGATTCCGAAGCATACCAACTATAGCATGACCAACTCGGTCACCCTCGACGCGACATGATGATTCACATTTTGAAAAACTCACATGGTCATCCGTTTCAAGTCCAGAAAACGATTGGAAGCACCACTCGATATCGACATTGATGTGAGTGACCTTGATACCGTATCACCGGGATTAAAGATCGCACGCCCTGATAAGATTGGCGGTGCATCTTTCGTAAATCCCGAGACTTCTGTGGCAATTTCCAATGCCCATAAATCGTTTTGCAAAGCCTGTTCACTAGCAAAGTTGATACCTTCTCCGTCCTTTGCTAAAGACTTAACACAAAACATTCGCTTCTTACAAAGAATTCAAGGGGACATTTGTGGGCCTATTAAACCAGAGTGTGGACCATTCAGATACTTTATGGTTCTGGTTGATGCATCGAAGCGATGGTCACACTTCGCTCTGCTATCCACAAAAAATGCTGCATTTGCTAAACTCCTAGCATAAATCATCAAGTTACGGGCTAACCACCCCGATTTTTCAATCTCGTCATTAAGATTGGACAACACTGGTGAGTTTACGTCAAAATCCTTTGAAGACTATTGCATGTCGATTTGGATTGAAGTTGAACATCCCGTCCCCCATATTTATTCGCAGAATGGCCTTGCTGAGGCTATGATTAAGCGATTACAGCTTATCGCCCGAGCATTGGTATTGCGCACCAACTTGCCGATTTCTGTCTAGGGTTATGTAATTTTGCATGCGGCTATACTTATTTGCTTTCGACCTATTGTCAATCAACCGTTTAGTGCGTACCAGTTGGTAACTAGATATGAGCTTGATATTTCACACTTACGCATTTTTAGTTGTGCAGTCTATGTGCCAATTACGCCTCCACAGCATATTAAAATGGGTCCGCAAAGACGATTAGGTATATACGTTGGCTATGAATCGCCTAAAATTATCCGCTATTTGGAACCTTTGACAGGAGATCTATTTACTGCAAGATTTGCAGACTGTCACTTTGATGCGACAATCTTCCCGTCATTAGGGGGAGAGAGGAATCGAATGATTCCAGTTGGACGCCAGGAAATTGTCTGGTGTGTTCCCTCCCTGCCTCACCAAGATCCCCGCAGAGCTCAATCCGAGCTAGAAGTGCAATGTATTCTCAGTCTTCAGAAATTTGCGGATTCGATGCCCGACAACTTTACTGATACTGCGAAAGTGACAAGATCTACCATTCTCGCTGCGAATGTTCCTGAAGGTTAGAAGTCCCAGTTATAGAGGAAGGTTCAGCCGCCCAAAGGAATTATGCCCCCGGTATCGACCTTAGTGGTGGGGACTGCCTTTTGCTCTTATCCACCTTTCGAAAGAGGGGGAGGCCAGTGGGTATAAAGGATACCGAACCTCGAAAGAGAAGAGGAACGGAGGCACACAATCCTCTCATTATCGACACAGTGACTCCGTCACATGAAATTATCTCTGACTACGGATATGTCCTCGAATCAACAATGGAACAATCGACGGACGCGTCGGAAACTTTGTTGATGTCAGAGAATAAAGAAATCTCGATGCAATGTACGAGTGAATACGTACTATTGGACAAGTCGTCCACGCTAGTCAATGATGCTTTTGCCTACTCCGTCGCTTAAGAAATTATTGGAGACGACGATGCTGAGCCGCGCTCGATTGCTGAATGTCAACGACGAGATGATTGGCCGAAATGGAAAGATGCAATGCAATCTGAACTTAGACCCGGCAATTTACCACACGACACGAAAACACGACACGAAAACGACACGAAAATTTAGTGTTTGGGTTTGCATTTTGAGTACACGATACGAAAATAAACGAACACGAAAGTACACGACCGAGATTTAGTGTCGGTTTAGTGTTTACCCTTTGGGTACACGACACGACACGAGGTACACGAAATAAATAAATAAATATAATATTTTATACGTAATTTTATAAAAATATATATTTTATGAATTCTGTTTATACTAAACTCTAAAATTTGAAAATATAATGTGAACTTTCATAAATTTCGTGTAAATATTCGTGTTTTTGTTGCCACTCGTTTTATTTCGTCTACTAAAACCTATAAAAATAATATTAAATATTAAAATTATTATTTTTTATAATATTTTAATATTTATTTTATATTATGTGCCTGACACGAAAACACGACACGAAACGACACGAATTTACGCTGTACACGACACGACATGACATGAATTCATTTAGTGTTGTGTATGGGTTTGGACTTTTATTACACGAAACACGAAAGTACACGAAACGAAAATACATGACACGAACGAATTGCCAGATCTAGCTGAACTAGACTCAATGGCTAAACATGAGGTATTTGGCCGTATCGGGCCAGTACCCATGGGCGTTAAACCAGTTGGATATAAGTGGGTCTTTGTTCGTAAACGCAATGATAAGAATGAGGTCATGCGTTACAAAGCGAGATTAGTTGCCCAAGGCTTCTCGCAGCGCCCCGGCATTGACTACGAGGAGACATATTCTCTTGTTATGGACATCATTACTTTCCGCTACTTAGTCAGTTTGGTAGTTTCCAAAAACTGAATATGCAGCTTATGGATGTGGTTACAACGTATCTTTATGGGGATCTAGATACGAATATTTATATGAAAGTCCCCGAAGGGATTTCGTTGCCCAAATCAAGTAGCTCTAAACCACGGAGCGCTTACGTTGTGAAACTGCATCGTTCACTGAATGGGTTGAAACAATCCGGAAGGATGTGGTCAATCACCTATGTGAATACTTGGTTGGGAAGGGATACGAGAAAAGTGATATCTGCCCATGCATTTTTGTGAAAAGAACATATACATGATTCGTGATTGTAGCTAGACCTGGCAAATCATTCGTGTTGTGTATCTTCGTGTCGTGTACTTTCGTGTTTCGTGTACCAAAAGTCCAAATCCATACACGACACGGAATGAATTCGTGTCGTATCGTGTCGTGTACCGCGTGAATACGTGTCGTTTCGTATCGTGTTTTCGTGTCAGGCACATAATATAAAATAAATATTAAAATATTATAAAAATAACAGTTTTAATATCTAATTTTATTTTTATAGATTTTAGTAGACGAAGCGAAACGAATGGCAACGAAAACACGAATATTTATGCGAAATTTATGAAAGTTCACATTATATTTTTGAATTTTAAAGTTTAGTACAATGTTTTTATATAATTTAATATATGATATATATATATAAATATTTATTTATTTATTTGTTTATTTATTTATTTCATGTACCTCGTGTCGTGTCGTGTACTCAAAGGGTAAACACAAAACCGACACTAAATCTCGATCGTGTACTTTCGTGTTCGTGTATTTTCTTGTCGTGTGCTCAAAATGCAAACACAAACACTAAATTTTCGTGCCGTTTTCGTGTCATGTGGTAAATTGCCAGGTCTAATTGTAGTCGTCTATGTAGATGACATGAATGTTATCGGTACCATAGATGAGGTCAATGAGACGACCCGCTATCTTAAATCCGAATTCGAGATGAAAGACCTGGGGAGGACTCGATTCTGCTTGGGCTTAGAGCTAGAACATCGAGATGATGGTATACTCATTCATCAATCTGCCTATGTCCAGAAAATGATCAGGCGATTTAGTATGCACAAGGCACATCCTCTTGCTACCCCCTGTTGGGATTGTAACACCCCAAACTAGGCGGATATTACAGTGCCGTGAATCCCCAACTGGGACCCACCAGGCGAATGAAAATGATGAATTAAATAATATAATTGTAGTACCGAACCATATTATATTACCAAATACTCCGATGAGGAGTTTAAGTACAACACACCAGGACAATACCGAATACTAGTATATTTTATATGAAGATAAAATACACGACACTGAATGAAACGGAGTATCCAAATGAAAGTCTGCAGCGGAAAATAAAGGACAATAATATGAATAACTGAAAGATCGGGGCCCCCTACTAGTATCACTGGGACTCCTCGACATCAACATGCTATTCCCGTGCTTTTGCCTTGCCATGACCTGAAAAACAAAATCCCCAAACGGGGTCACTTACAAAGAACAACAATCCTCAATGGTTGAAAATACACAATCATGATTATATAAGAAGTTATGAAATATCATGTCGAAACATACGCAATCAAACATGCTATATGAATCAACTAACAGTACGGCTCAAAGGGTGGCGCCACACTACGCCCTGGATGGAAATGTGTCCGTGCACAAGCCACCAACGAGTATCGATCAAATACACGTGTGGTCTTGTACCTAATCAGTCTCACGAGACAATATGACCCGTGTGCACAGTCCAATGTATCACTCCCAATACATGACCATCACGTGCCCGACATGAAAATCCTACACATACCAACTGCACGCCAAGATGACCCGGAATGCCACGATATAACAAAAGTGACATCTAAACGAATAATGACTCACCGAGATAAAATGATAGTGAAATGAATGATAGCTCAACGAAAAGATTGGAACCGCTGCTCCTTATGATCAAGTGATTAATTGACAATAACAAGTTTTGATACGGTTAATACAATAATGAATGAGTTATGATTATGAATGAACAACATCAAAAGGGATGAATATCCTTTTAACCGAGTAAGAATTAACTTACACAACACCGATGACAATTATCCTTCCACGAACAATGTCCTAATTGAGATATCGGTCCCTCGAACAACCTTGAACAATTCAATTACCAACAATCCGTTCAATATACGAATCAAACACGAATATAACGAACTCAAAACGCCAATACGACTAAACCAAGTCCATTGAGGCATTAAATCAAACACGTTGCGTCCGAACTCCGATTGTTTACAATCAAACCTCAATATACCAATATCAAATCCCCCAAGAAATGTTTCAAACCAACAAAACATCTTCAATACGATTAATAATCCAAAACGAATATCCAAAAACGTGATTATAACGATAATTAATCGAAAACCCCCAATTTCAACTCGATAATCAAAGTGTTCTTGAATAATCCCTCAATAATCCAATGAATCCTTATACAAACTCATAATCATATACATATCCCTTCATATAACATGATTATAACGTCCAAAACATCATATCTCAACACAAAATCGAAATCCAAGGTGTTGAAGAAATTACCTCTTGAAGATCCAACCACTTCGATCCGATGAACACGAGTTAAAACGAGTATCCGAGCTATATGATCGAATGGAAATGAAGAAACTCAAGTGTTCAAGTGTTTGATGAAGGAAAAATCCCTTTCCCCAAGCTCTCTCTCGGACAAAAAGGAAGAAGAAAGTGAAAATGAAGAAAAATGAGGAAAAAGTGTCCCAGCCAAACCATATATACTGCCGGAAGTTACGGCCGTAACTCGGCCCTCTTACGGCCGTAACATTCTAAGTCAACGGCCTTACGGCCCAGAATCGCCAACTCAGACGGCCGTAACTTCGGCTTCGTCAAAGCTCGACAGACTTACGGCCGTAACCGTTCCTGGGTTACGGGTGTAACCCGCCTTCGTCAAAAACACCCGTCGACAGCCTTACGGCCGTACCGCACACCTTACGGCCGTAACTCGGATGATACGGCCATATCCGGCCAACCTTACGGGCGTAACCCGCCTTCGTCAAAAATGGCCAGACATCCTTCCTGCAGCGTACGGCCGTATCCGGCCAAGCCTTACGGCCGTACCTACCTCGACTTATGGCCGTATGCCGCAGCCCTTACGGCCGTAAGTCACCCTTGGTCGACAACACCCGAAATTTACGAACACCACTTACGGCCGTATCTCACCTTCCTTACGGCCGTAACTCACCTTCGGCCAAAATGCCTGGGCAGCCTGCTGGACCACTTACGGCCGTAATCGCCAGCCTTACTACGGCACCGTGAACTTACGGCCGTATCCCAGAACCTTACGGCCGTAACTCGATGCTGGCCAAGGTGAATAAATCCGATAATTCCGATTCCTCGCTACGACTGATGAATGATCCGACATATCATACGAATGTGGAAGTGAATAAGTCTAACACGAGCCAAAGATGACACTCCTAGTACAAGGCTATCAATCACAATGAAAATGATAATACTCCCGTCTCGATCTAAAAACGGAGATAAAATGACGATCGGTAACTGATATACGATTACAACATGCCAACATTGAACACAAATGAGTGATTCATGAATGATGAGTGATTATTAATGAGTGAGAATTACTGAGTGACAATTACAGACTGATAATTACTGAATGAAAATGAATGAATTACAACCGGGTATTACATACTCCCCCCCTTAAAAGAGTTTCGTCCCCGAAACTAAGGGTCAAACAACTCGGGATAACTCTCCCGCATACTCTCTTCGGTTTCCCAAGTGGCCTCTTCGACTCCGTGTCTAGACCACTGAAACTTAACCAAAGGAATTGCCTTATTCCTCAACTGTTTGATTTGCCGCTCTAACACTCGTATGGGACGCTTCTCATACGAATGATCATCTGCGATCTCGATTTCGTCGAACTGAAGTAAGTGACTCGGGTCGGCAACATATTTTCGTAGCTGAGAGACGTGAAACACATTACGATTTCGGCTCAACGCCAGAGGTAAAGCCAATCGATAAGTTAACTCGCCTATTCGATCCAGAATCTCAAACGGTCCAATGAATCTCGGACTCAACTTTCCCCTCTTCCCAAAACGGAAGATATTACGACTCGGGATTACCTTGACCAAAACATGGTCACCCGTCTCGATCTCTAATGGTCGACAACGATTACCTGCATATGATTCCTGTTGACTCCGAGTGGTCAACAACGACTCCTGATCAAGCTACCTTCTCACTGGCGGCTAATAAGCATATCGGGCTCGGTGCTGATTGATTCTGATGGGTCGTCCCAACACAAGGGAGATCGACAACGACGACCGTACCAGGCCTCGTAAGGTGCTACCTTCATCGCAGCATGCTAACTAAACTGCACGTGGACACAAACAACAGTAATTGGGCTTCCCATTCCTCTACTAATCGAGGACGCATGCCCTCAACATGTCCTCCAATGTCTGAAAAGTCCTCTCTGATTGTCCGTCGGACTGAGGATGAAAAACGGTAATGAGATTCAGCTGAGTTCCCATAGCACGATGAACTGATTTCCAAAATGAGACACGAATCGTCCGTCACGATCAGGAACGATACTCTTAGGGGTACCGTGAAGTCTCATTATCTCCTTGATGAACAACTGGCCAGTCTCTCGGGACCCCACATATCCTTGATTTCAAGGAAATGAGCTAATTTAGTAAAGCAGTCCGCGATCGCTCAGATCGTATTCATGCCACGACGACTTGTCGGCAACTCGTGATGAATTCCATAGAAATGTCTTCCCACTTCCATTCTGGAATAGGGAGCGGTATCAACATACTCGCCCGTCGCTGATGTTCCATCTTGACTTGCTGATAGGCTAAACATCTCGAAACAAATTCCGCGACTTCTCGCTTCATATTACTCCACCAGAAATTTCGTTTCAAGTCCCTGTACATCTTACTAGACCCCGGATGAACCGGATAAGGGGTAGCATGAGCTTCTCTCAAGATCGAGTTTTTCAACTCATCATTCGCCGGTACGCACAACCGATTCTCAAATCTCAAGAGTCCACCCTCGTGGACCACAAATCCAGGGGCTTTCCCCTGTACCACATCCTCGCGGATGAGCAACAAAATGAATCTGAACTTTGATTCTCCCTAATTTCCTTCTCAAGTGATGATGAAATCTCTAACATACAAGCTGTCCCCCGAACTCACAAGCCGGACCTCGATCTCGGGTCTAAGGAATTCCTGCTGAAGCTCCTTCTGAACTCTTGAAACGAGCAAGCATCTGCCCCTGAACGGACTTATGACTCAAGGCGTCGGCGACAACATTCGCCTTGCTCGGGTGGCAAAGGACCTCGATATCATAATCTTTGATTAGTTCCAACCACCGCCTCTGTCACATATTTAACTCCTTGTGAGTAAATTTATACTTCATCTCTTGTGATTGGTGAATAACTGACAGGTGACGCCATAAAGGTAATGACGCTAAAATTCCAACGCGAAAACCACGGTTGCTAGCTCCGGTCGTGGGTTGGATAATTAATCAGATAATCCGAGGAAACTTCGGATTTACTTAACATCTTTCGGAGGTTGCCAATCTCGAATAGCCTCCGTCTTCTGAGGGTCGACACGATCTCTGATAGATGAAATTACATGCCCGAGAAAATCACTTCGGACATCCAGAACTCACAGTTGGAAAGCTTACCATGAAGTTGCTCGCATCTCAACACGTCGAGAACCTGATGAAGATGTACCTCGTTTTCCTCTCGATCACGAGAATAAGCCAGAATGTCATCGATGAAGACAACAACAACTGATCCAAAAATTCGATGAAAACCCGATTCATTAATTCTATGAATACCGCAGGTGCATTAGTTAGCCCAAACGGCATAACTACGAACTCATAATGACCATAGCGTGTACGAAACGCCGTCCTTGCGACACCTGACTCTTGAATTCGCAGCTGATGATATCCAGATCTTAAGTCGATCCTGGAAAAATACTGAAGTTCCCTGAAGTTGATCTAAAAGATCTTCAATACGGGGTAAGGGATACTAATCTTGATCATCACCATGTTCAACTCCTGATAATTAATACACACACGAAACGAACCATCCTCCTCCTTGACAGATCACACTGGTGCTCCCCACGGGGACGCATTCGGTTGGAGATACCCTTTCTCGAACTATCCTTCGAGTTGAATCTTCAACTCCTGTAATTCGGTCGGGGCCATCCGATACGGTGCCTTCGATAACGGGGACGTACCGGCTCCAACTCACTCCTGAATTCCACTACTCTATGTGAAGGCAACCAGATAACTCGTCTGGAAAATACGTCGCCAATCGATGACAATGATACCACGCATGATTGAACATTTCGATTGCCCTAGAATGGTCAATCGATAAAAAGTAATACAATGAATGATCGAACATCTCGATTGCCTTAGAAAAGCCAATCGATGAAAATGATACAATGAATGATTGAATGACTCGATTGTCTTAGAAAGGCCAATCGATGAAAATGATGTAATGAAGGATTGAATAACTCGATTGCCTTAGGAAGGTCAATCGATGAAAATGATATAATGAATGATTGAATAACTCGATTGCCTTAGGAAGGTCAATCGATGAAAATGATATAATGAATGATTGAATGACTCGATTGCCTTAGAAAGGCCAATCGATGAAAATGATGCAATGAATGATTGAATAGCTCGATGGCGGAATTTCTTCTGCTTCCGCCATAATAATAATTCTACTAGAACGACGGGGATTACTTCCCTGAAGCACCCATTCGACAACCAACGACGGAAAGATAGCGACCAAACGCTAACAAACACTGAGGTTAGTATCAAGACGATTAAACCGACTAATACCAAAAATTACATCGTCCTAAGATAAATTCACCACGATTAGATCCATCAACCAATCGCGGTCATTAAGCTTAATTCGGTATGGTTTCCGAAAAATCTTCCATCGTCAGGTAGACCGATGGTATTAGATCCACAAGCAATAGGACTATCCCAAAATAAGTTTATTCAAACATGATTCGAAAATGAATGAATGCGGTGCACCCGTATCCAAAAAGGTACACACATGTTGAAATAAAATTACGAGTATACCTGAGGTCATTCGGGCCACCGGATCGTCGATCCTCCTCATCACATGAATCTGGGACTTGCCGGCCCCCGAACCGGATGCTCCCGTCTGATAAATATAAGCCCCAACTCTATTTGATTCCATTGTCTTAAACGACGTTGACAAAGCAGTCTGATTCTGAAACGCTGATTGCTTCGGGGCCTGAGATGCCGCCGGAGCCGACTTGGAGTCCTTTCGGCAAAAACGGGCCTTATGCCCAAAATTCCCACAATTATAGCACGTGATAGACGGTTTGACACTCGGGCTGAAATGACCCGGCCCACAATTGAAACAGTGATGGCCGGCCGCTCGGGAATGAGATCCCGCACGATTATGCGCCGTAGAGGTCGCCGAAACGATAGGACTCACACGAGGCTTCTTGAAGGTTGGTGACCGCCTTCGGATTGATTACGCCGTTGATTTCTTGCGACAAATGAAGGTTGTTGTTCAAGACTTTCCTTAGCAATGGCTCATACGGAGAGTTCTCTCGATTAATCCGGCCGAGTGGCGCAATGATGATTGAGCAACGGCACATGGGTCATCATGGCCTGCATAAAAGTGAGTGGATCAAACCGAACATCTTCTCGATCGAGCCGAGTCCCGCACGATTTCCCGGCCAGTGATTAGTTCTCGGGTTTCGGCCCGCACCGCGGCCTCTTCCCGTGCATCCCCTGACAGCTCTCTCCATACTGAAGTAGGAAGGTCGCACAATGATTATATTTACCGCATGATTATCACGTTATGATTACGTCATGAGATGATAAAAATGAGTATACATGCTCTAACTTAGTGATTATATGAATGATTTACTGAAGTGACATGAATATCTGATGAAATTCTTGAAATGATTATTTTGAATAACTTAACAAGATTAATAATATGATCATCTAGATCGGCAACTGAGTAATGAAATGAATTGAGTAATTAATGAATTAACATGATCGTCCTGATCATTAACTGAGTAATGAAATGAATTAAGTGATTAATGAGTTAACATGATCGTCCTAATCATAATAAATGATGATGTTTGAGGATTGCTAATTGATGAATGATGAATGAATGACTATTGCCAGAAATTATACCATAGCGTTAGAAATCTTACAGTTCTTCCGGTCGATTGGCTCGGCATTTGCACAGTCACACGTGACGCGAAAGTCCAATGATACTAGTCGATGACGATGATTTCAAATGAGACATGACTCGGAAGGTAGTATTCAAAACCACGCTCGATACCAACTCGTAACACCCCAAACTAGGCGGATATTACGGTCCGTGAATCCCCAACCGGACCCACCAGGCGAATGAAAATGATGAAATAAATAATATAATTGTAGTACCGAACCACATTATATTACCAAATACTCCGATGAGGAGTTTAAGTACAACACACCAGGACAATACCGAATACTAGTATATTTTATATGAAGATAAAATACACGACACTGAATGAAACGGAGTATCCAAATGAAAGTCTGCAGCGGAAAATAAAGGACAATAACATGAATAACTGAAAGATCGGGCCCCCTACTAGTATCACTGGGACTCCTCGACATCAACATGCTATTCCCGTGCTTTTGCCTTGCCATGACCTGAAAAACAAAATCCCCAAACGGGGTCAGTTACAAAGAACAACAATCCTCAAGGGTTGAAAATACACAATCATGATTATATAAGAAGTTATGAAATATCCTGTCGAAACATACGCAATCAAACATGCTATATGAATCAACTAACAGTACGGCTCAAAGGGTGGCGCCACACTACGCCCGGGATGGAAATGTGTCCGTGCACAAGCCACCAACGAGTATCGATCAAATACACGTGTGGTCTTGTACCTAATCAGTCTCACGAGACAATATGACCCGTGTGCACACCCAATGTATCACTCCCAATACATGACCATCACGTGCCCGACATGAAAATCCTACACATACCAACCGGCACGCCAGTATGACCCGGAATGCCACGATATAACAAAAGTGACATCGGAAACGAATAATGACTCACCGAGATAAAATGATAGTGAAATGAATGATAGCTCAACGAAAAGATTGTAACCGCTGCTCCTTATGATCAAGTGATTAATTGACAATAACAAGTTTTGATACGGTTAATACAATAATGAATGAGTTATGATTATGAATGAACAACATCAAAAGGGATGAATATCCTTTTAACCGAGTAAGAATTAACTTACACAACACCGGTGACAATTATCCTTCCACGAACAATGTCCTAATTGAGATATCGGTCGCTCGAACAACCTTGAACAATTCAATTACCAACAATCCGTTCAATATACGAATCAAACACGAATATAACGAACTCAAAACGCCAATACGACTAAACCAAGTCCATTGAGGCATTAAATCAAACACGTTGCATCCGAACTCCGATTGTTTACAATCAAACCTCAATATACCAATATCAAATCCCCCAAGAAATGTTTCAAACCAACAAAACATCTTCAATACGATTAATAATCCAAAACGAATATCCAAAAACGTGATTATAACGACAATTAATCGAAAACCCCCAATTTCAACTCGATAATCAAAGTGTTCTTGAATAATCCCTCAATAATCTAATGAATCCTTATACAAACTCATAATCATATACATATCCCTTCATATAACATGATTATAACGTCCAAACCATCATATCTCAACACAAAATCGAAATCCAAGGTGTTGAAGAAATTACCTCTTGAAGATCCAACCACTTCGATCCGATGAACACGAGTTAAAACGAGTATCCGAGCTATATGATCGAATGGAAATGAAGAAACTCAAGTGTTCAAGTGTTTGATGAAGGAAAAATCCCTTTCCCCAAGCTCTCTCTCGGACAAAAAGGAAGAAGAAAGTGAAAATGAAGAAAAATGAGGAAAAAGTGTCCCGGCCAAACCATATATACTGCCGGAAGTTACGTAGTAACTCGGCCCTCTTACGGCCGTAACATTCCAAGTCAACGGCCTTACGGCCGTAATCGCCAACTCGCAGCCGTAACTCGGCTTCGTCCGAAAGCTCGCCGGAGACTTACGGCCGTAACCGTTCCTGGGTTACGGGCGTAACCCGCCTTCGTCAAAAACACCCGTCGACAGCCTTACGGCCGTACCGCACACCTTACGGCCGTAACTCGGATGATACGGCCGTATCCGGCCAACCTTATGGGCGTAATCCGCCTTCGTCAAAAATGGCCAGACATCCTTCCTACAGCGTACGGCCGTATCCGGCCAAGCCTTACGGCCGTACCTGCCTCGACTTACGGCCGTATGCCGCAGCCCTTACGGCCGTAAGTCACCCTTGGTCGACAACACCCGAAATTTACGAACACCACTTACGGCCGTATCTCACCTTCCTTACAGCCGTAACTCACCTTCGGCCAAAATGCCTGGGCAGCCTGCTGGACCACTTATGGCCGTAACCGGCCAGCCTTACGGCCGTACCCACTGAACTTACGGCCGTATCCCAGAACCTTACGGCCGTAACTCGATGCTGGCCAATGTGAATAAATCCGATAATTCCGATTCCTCGCTACGACTGATGAATGATCCGACATATCATACGAATGTGGAAGTGAATAAGTCTAACACGAGCCAAAGATGACACTCCCAGTACAAGGCTATCAATCACTATGAAAATGATAATACTCCCGTCTCGATCTAAAAACGGAGATAAAATGACGATCGGTAACTGATATACGATTACAACATGCCAACATTGAACGCAAATGAGTGATTCATGAATGATGAGTGATTATTAATGAGTGAGAATTACTGAGTGACAATTACAGACTGATAATTACTGAATGAAAATGAATGAATTACAACCAAGTATTACAGGGATTCGGTGATAAAATCGAATTACACAGCGGAAAATAAACCGGTCCAACTGGATAAAACCAAACCCCAAAAACGGACCGATCAAGCATCATATAAACGAATATAAATAACGAGGATGAAAAACAAAGAATACTTACCCTCGTAGTCCTTTGATAATATAATCTTCGTAAAAATGGATGACGATCACGAACCCCATCCCGAACACGAAATCCCTTCGTTCCAAGCACCGAAACTTCGAAGCCTCTACTTCACACGCGTCGGAAGTTGCCCGGAAAAATTCGATAGCAATCTGTTCTCCAAGAACACGGCTAGGAATTACTATAGGAATTTATATCTTAATTTATTTCTTAATATTTCTCAACTCAAAGTGGAAAAACAAAAAAAGAAAATATCTCTCTTCTCCCTCACTTATCTCTCACGGATGGAGCAGCAAAAAAAAACTTTTTAGCATGAAAATGATGTCAAGTCATCAAGACAACTTCACACACCATTTTATATAATGTAATGATATATAAAGGAATAAATAATCCTTTACAACTATCATTCACAATTATATGGGAATCTCAACTCTAAGTGAGTTCCCACACACATGCAAGATCATGCCATGCCATGAGGAGTGGGTGGCCACAAGGAAGTTTCCTAGAAAACGAGCCGAGCCACTCGGCTCGTGTACCTGACGTTCGTCAAACGACTCCGTTAAATACACTCCTTTTAATCATCAATGTATTTATATTAATTAATCAATTTAATTAATTAATTATATCAAATACAAATATATTTCTCTAAGAAATATAATTTATGAATTAAATTAATTACCCGGTAACTTGATTTAAATTCATAAGACCGATATTTGATTTATCCAATAAATCATAATTAGATATCCAATATCTAATATTAATAGAGAGATAATAAATTCACATTTATCCGTCAACGCTCCTGATGCGCGACTCCGTAGGTCCGTCTCAGCCGGCATTGGGAGGAACCAATGAGTGCGGATGAGATTTAGCCACTTAGCGGCGCCGTAAACCCCTACTGAGAACGAATGAAGGGATCATTCCAGAACCATTATGTCGTGAATACTATATACATATAGACCCTTCATCAGATGTCCCGGTCAAGTCTTCGGGTCACGGTAAAGTCAAACCCTACTGTTTACTAGACTCTATACATGTGTTAATGCAAATCAAGACCGACTGATTAATAGTGTATCTAATACGACTATATCAGAACGCTTTGGCCAAATACTTATGATCTTATTTGCCATTAACCGTATAGGACATTCGCCTGCTCACTAATAGGAGATAGAATCATTTCTTGGCGTACAGTAAAGACTACTACCTGCCCGTATAGTCTGCACTTCGAGGTCGACTCAGCAATTAAGCAAATGAGTCTAACTACTCTAATGACAAACTAAACGTCACAGGCACATCTTCTACTGAACCCTCAAGTCAAAGGTCCACGTCATCGACTCTCCGAGAGTGAATACCGTTTGACTGAATTGAGTATGAGTCGTGTTCGAGTATACTGGCCCCACCAATATACTGATAACTATGCTCTCAAGACGTGCACACGTCCTAGCACCAGTTATACAAGTCTTATTAAAACTTAATGCCCATTTTAAGTTTATTGACTTGCGAATGATTTACGTAAATAAACTTTAAACACTTCCTGTGCATTTTCTCTTATCCCATAACGAGAATGGACTGTTCGATTTATTTACATGGACTTCACTTCAATGTTTAACAAGTCAAGAATGCAATTGAAATACAATAAACAGTGAATGAATCGTATTGCCTTTTTAATAATTATTCCATAATTACAAGTACAATGCCCCTACTCTCTCATCCCCTGAGTGGCATTCGAGGGCATATTCCTAACAATCTCCCACTTGCACTCAATGCCACAAACTATGATATCTAATACCCATACTCTCCAGATGTCTCTCTAAGACCTTCTGAGATAGTGGCTTGGTAAGCGGATCAGCAACGTTATTTGCTGTGTCTACTCTCTGCAGTAAAACATTCCCATCCCGAACCATTTCTCTAACAAAATGATATTTTCTCGCAATATGTTTGGTGTTGTGGTGAGCTCTAGGCTCCTTAGCCTGTGCAACAGCTCCATTGTTGTCACAAAACAGTGTCACGTGCTTCTCTGCGTTAGGAACCACTTGAAGTTCCTCAGTGGAATTCTTTATCCAAAAAGCTTCTTTAGCAGCCTCTGTGGCTGCCTGATATTCGGCTTGACATGTAGAGATAGCAGTCGAACTTTGCTTGGCACTTCTCCAAGAAACTGCCCCACCATTCAGAGTAAAGATATACCCTGATGTGGACATCTTAGCATCCATGTCCCCCGAAAAACCTGAGTCTGTATAACCCATCACTCTTAGTTCTCCACCGCCGTATGTAAGAACCAAGTCTTTAGTCCTCCTTAGGTACTTAAGAATATTCTTTACAGCAGTCCAATGCTCCTGCCCTGGATTTGACTGAAACCGACTTACTACGCTCACAGCATAGGCAATGTCCGGTCTCGTGCAAATCATAGCATACATGAGGCTACCTACTGCCGAAGAATAGGGCACCTTACTCATTTCCTTTCTGTCTTCCTCACTTTGAGGACACATCTCTAGGGAAAGTTTTGCACCATGTTGCATAGGAAGGAACCCTCTTTTAAAATCTTCCATCCTAAATCGCTTCAGGATATTTTCTATATAGAGGGCTTGGGAAAGACCTAACATTCTTTTCGCTCTATCCCGGTAGAGACGAATACCCAAAATATAGGTAGCTTCTCCCAAGTCTTTCATTGAGAACTCTTTAGAAAGCCAAGCTTTCACATAATTGAGCATTCCTACATCGTTTCCTATAAGTAGAATGTCATCTACATATAGTATTAAGAACGCAATTTTGCTCCCACTAACCTTCTTGTAAATACAGGGCTCCTCTTCGTTTTGGATAAAATCAAACTCTTTGACTGTCTCGTTAAAATGAAGATTCCAACTCCGTGAAGCTTGCTTCAGTCTATAAATGGCACGCTGAAGTTTGCATACTTTATGAATATTGGTTTGAGATATGAATCCATTAGACTGTTCCATGTAAATCTCCTCCTCGAGGAATCTATTTAGGAATGCCGTTTTCACATCCATTTTCCATATTTCATAATCTAAGTGGGCTGCTATGGCAAGCATCATGCGAATAGACTTAATCATAGCTACAGGCGAGAAGGTCTCGAAGTAATCGATTCCTTCTCTTTGGGAATAACCATTTGCCACAAGCCTGGCCTATAGGTATCAACCTTGCTATCTCCATCAGTCTTTCTCTTATAGATCCATTTGTTTTCAATAGTCACTATGCCTTTAGGATGATCTACTAAAGTCCAGACCTGATTAGCATGCATTGAGTCTATCTCAGCTTCCATAGCTTCTTGCCACTTGGTGGAGTCAACATCTACCATCGCTTGGTCGTATGTAGAAGGATCATTCTCTTGACTACTTTCTGTCATCTCATAGACACCCAGTTTCTCTTGATGCAGATAGCCATACCTCTCAGGTATTTGAGAAATTCTACTAGACTTGCGAGGTTGTGTTTGTATTTCAGAAGGTTGGGTTCTAATATCTTGCATAGGTGTCTCATTTGGTGTTTCTTTTGTAATACCCGAGATTTCTATGTAATTGGAACTTGTGATATTGTAATAATTGTACTTTTGTCTGAGTACTATTCTCCGTATTTCATAGTCCGATGTTGTCGAGCGTTTAATTTCATGGTTGTGATTTAAAGATTGTAAATCTGCGCATGTAGCGCACGCTATCGGCTATGTTTAGCGTGCGTTAACGTGGATTCATAGCGCACGCTACTGAGGGTAATTAGCGCACGCTATGCGTGGTCAATTTGATTGGGAGGTGCGGTAGGTGAGAGCTGGCCGGGGGACCCCTGTCGGATAGTGTCGGGATGTACCTGGACGTCTTTCGGGGAAAAGCCGAGTCAACGCCTTAGCGCACGCTACAGGTATATGCGTAGCGCACGCTAAAGTGCTGAGTACAGTTTAGTCAGTGAGCCGTTAGCGCACGCTACGAACAGGGTCTAACGCGCGCTAATAGCCGTTTATTATAAATAGGACAACATCCTATTCGTGATTTCAGTTCTCTCTACTCTCATTACCCGAATTCCTACACTTAGAACATAACTTCCTTCACCCCAAACACTTCATATCAACACCCTAGCTCATGATTGAAGATCATACATCGTTGGAGATTGGTGTTCAAGCCTTCGGTGTTGGATTGCTTCGACTTCCTCCGTGTTCTTCACTACTTTGAGGTAGGTGATTCTTCACCGATCTTAGTAATGTTTTTAAGGACGTCTGATCATGTTTTGATAGCCAGTTATTTCGTTTATGATCGGTCATCACATGTTAGAAGGATACTTTTGATGTCTCGGCACTATTTATCGTATGAACCTTTGAACCATCTCAGTTTGTGGACTCCTAAGCGTTTTCAAATCAATTTATGATCAGTAATCGGAGATTTCCTAGTTCGTATGTTTTACTTAAGGAATCATATGTTTTGGGACTTGAAATAATCGGAACTTGGTATATTTCTTGAAGATCTTAGAAAAGATATGTTGTTGAGATGATTATCCGTATAAGTTGTACCTCATGATCATGGAACTTCCACAAACCTTTTTTAGCATGACATGCTTGAGGATGACTTGTTGTATCAACATAGAATTCATGAATTCACCACTGTTCAACCCAGTTTTTCCGTTAATGATTCTCACATGCAACGTTAGCGCACGCTAACATATGTGAGTTAACGTGCGCTATCGGGGTTCGATTATCGTACAAAACGTACGTAGCGTACGTTATGTATCGGCCGGTTCAAACTGTCAGTTCGTAACTAGCGCACGCTAGTCTTACACGATAGCGTACGCTAACAGGCCTGCTTAGCGCACGTTACGTAGAGTATGTAGCGCACGCTAAGCAGTCCAGGCAGTTTGTTTATTTTGAGCTTTTCGGCCGTAGACCGAATTGTTAGGCCATCGTTCGACTTGAGATGATTTGTATATCATTCCTTTTGTTAAGGTTCGAGCTCGTTACGTTGATCGAAGGAGGCGGCCTTCGAGTGTGTTGAGATCATCGAGGTGTTTCGTCCTTGCCATTTTTGAGGCAAGTATCATATGTCGAGTTCGATTTATCATGCTTGTGGTTTTGTTCATATTGTTGAATATGAGATGTATTTCTGGAAATTCTCGTGATATTCGTTGTTGTTTATTCGTATTGATGAACATATTGAAATGCATATATGTATGCATAATTGATTGATTATGGTATAAATGATCCGAGGGGGTCATGAGGATCTATGCTGAGGGCGCTGGATCGAATGTCCACCATGCGTTGGTCCGACGGGATCATCATGGGGATCTATGCTGAGGGCGGTGGATCGTTGGACGGGTTTTCCACCATGCGTTGGTCCGACGGGATCATCATGGGGATCTATCCGAGGCGCTGGATCATTTGGATTACCTTGTATTGTGTTGATGGAATCGTGAGGATTCGCATCGTTGGATTCCGGTGGCGGAAGTCCGTTTTGCATGCTTTATGATGCATTGATGATTTATTGTTTGACGATACTTGTACTAGCATTGTTTTGCTAACCCCTTCGGGGGTGGACATTGTTTTGATGTTCAGGTAGCCGAGGAGCGGGAGGCAACCACATGCAAACGGAGACGATGGAATGGCTCGGTGATGTGATTGATGTTATTGCTATTGAGATTTGTCTTCTTGGTTCGTTTAGTACTGAGTAAATGCTGTTTTAATAAGGTCAATTCGATATGGTTGTATAAGTTAACTCATTTGATCGGTTGAATCAAATCTGTATTTAAACTTCAGTTGTTCGATTATATTGTTTTTACACATCTTTTAAAAGTAGCCTTGTAAATCCTTATCTAAAGGGTTTACGGCGCTGTAATTTCCGAATATCTCGGGGTGTTACAGAATATGGTATCGGAGCTAAGATTTATGGATATCTTGGCAGTCGGGTTAGTTGGGTCTGTTTACGTTATTGATTATTGGTCGTTCGTAACATCACTGCTGAGCCAGCATCGTCGTGTGGACTGTGGTTGTAAGTTTCCTAATCTCGAATACTATTGTTTTATTTAATTCACGTCTTGTAAACATTAATGGATGTACTTTGAGAAATTTTGTCCTGGATATTGAGTATTTATGTTTACAGTATGTTGAGAGGAGGTCGTGGACGCGGGCCTTGATCGTGGGACGCGACGTGGAAATGCGAGGCAAGAAGAGTCGGTATCTACTCCGAGAGATAGCCGCTAGTCAAACGGATTCACATTCCGGGGACAGCAGGATCGGCAAATAATAATGCAGATCTTAACATGCCGGAGTGCTTCACAGTGGTTGCCCAGATAAACCGGTTGCTCAAGTTGTGGATCGCATGCGATTCGGCGATGGGACAAAAAGATAACGCGGATAATCGGGAGATAAATGGCTTACCGAGGTGGTCAAATTGCATCCTCCGAAATTTGACGGTTCCCCAAACGCTTTCGTGGGATCATTGGCTAAAGGAACTAGAAAAGATTTTTGCAGGATTAACTGTCCCAACGATAGGAAGGTTCCGGTAGCCCAGTATCTTTTGACCGGGAGGCTTTCGACCGTGGGAGGCCATTCGACCGTGAGGAGCACATTGTTGACTGGACGGAATTCAAATTGATGATGGAGGCGCAGATTGTCCTCGCCAGATTAGAAGCCCGAGTTCGGGAGTTTTTCTCACCACAAAATTCGAAGCATCAGGACGGACGTGATTAAGACTTTTAATCACCAAATGACTTATGTGCGCCACTTGGTCAGACCGAGGCGGAGAAGATTTTTCATTTTGACATGCGAATGAAGCCGGAAATTCAGCAGATATGTCCGGATTTGAATGTACCACCTTGCGACAGATGCTCGTGACAAGGCGTTGGCCTATGACATGAAGGAGGCAGCAGAGAGAAAGCGACGGAAGCAAAGAAAGCGAAGGTGTCGGCAACTTCACGGAGGATAAGAGTAGCGGACCTCGCAAGGGTCATCCTCTTTTCATTCATCCAGAGACCTCCGCATCCCTCTCGAGGTGGAAAGAAGTTCGGCGCAAGACCGATCGCTTAGACGCAGGAAAGAAGTGTTACAACCGTGGCAAGGCGGGACATGTTCGACGTGATTGTTTCGCGCTGCGTGACTGTTTGAGTGTGGACAGGAAGGACATCGCGCAACATTTTGTGGGAATGCGACCCGATCTTTTGGTACTCGCACTCCGGCTCCGATCCCGAAGGAGACGAGTGAACCAGACGCGGCAAAGTGGATTTCAGCAGCTGGGAAGAGAGAGGCATCCAGTCCGGGTCCGTTCCTCCACGCCTGCACGAAATGAGGAAATCGATGATCGTAACACAACTGTTGCATCAGGTACGATTCAGATCCTTTTGCAACCAGTTAGTGTCTTGTTCGACTCGGGAGCTACGCATTCTTTTATATCTTTGAACTGTGTTAATCGTTTGAAAATCTCGTGCTTGTATAATTGTGAACCTTATGTTGTGGGATTACCGAGCGGAGAGAAAATTGTGGGAACACTAGAAGCTAGGGATTTCCCAGTATCTATAGAAGGAATAGATTGGCCATCGAATCTTATTGTAGTTGACATCTGCGGTGACGATTTAATTCTCGGAGATGATTGGCTCAACCGTTATGGAGCTGTGCTGAATTACCGAGAGAGAGTCATTTCCATCATTGCTGATGACGGATCTGAACACTTATTCCGAGGATGGAGACCGGGAAGCTCGGGAAAATTGATCAAGGCAATGAAAGCCGTGAAATTACTGAAGCAGGGATGTCACGGACTTTGGTGCTATGCCATGAGGAAAGAGGAAGGAGTAGAGCTCTCGTCTATTTCAGTTGTGAATGAGTTCTCAGATGTATTTCCTGACGAACTACCTGGGTTACCTCCGCAGAGGGGAGTGGAATTCACTATCGAACTAGAGCCTGGAGCAGCTCCTATTTCCAGAGCACCATACCGCATGGCGCCAACCGAGATGTATGAACTCAAGAAGCAACTGGAGGAATTGTTACAGAAGGTCTATATCCAACCTAGTGTTTCTCCTTGGGGAGCGCCCGTTCTCTTTGTCCGGAAGAAAGACGGATCCCTCCGACTGTGTATTGATTACAGGGAGCTCAACAAGATGACGATCAAGAATAAGTATCCTATACCTCGGATCGACGACTTGTTTGATCAACTGCAAGGGGCAAGGGTATTCTCGAAGATTGACTTGCGATCAGGATACCACCAGTTGAGAATTAAGGAATCGGATATACTTAAATCTGCTTTCAGATCCCGGTACGGGCATTATGAATTCGTAGTGATGCCGTTTGGACTTACCAATGCTTCTGCAGTATTCATGCAATTGATGAATCGGGTATTCTTGGAATACTTGGATAAATTTGTGGTCGTCTTCATTGATGACATCTTGATATATTCGAAAGACGTGGAGGAGCATGCCGAGCATTTGCGTGTGGTTTTAAGCACCTTGAGGAAGGAACAGCTGTACGCAAAATTTTCTAAATGCGAGTTCTGGCTTAAGGAAGTAACCTTCCTTGGGCATGTGATATCAGCCGACGGAGTTCAGGTGGACCCGAAGAAAGTCGAAGCAATCTTGGATTGGGAAGCTCCTAAAAACGTGAAAGAAGTCCGAAGCTTCTTAGGACTTGCTGGATATTATCGCCGCTTTGTAGAGGGATTTTCCAAAATTGCTCGTCCGCTCACTCAGCTATTACAGAAAACTCAAAAGTTCATGTGGAATGAGAAGTGCCAGGCTGGTTTTGACGAACTTAAGAGGAGGCTGACGACAACACCTATATTAGCGTTGCCAGAGGGAACTGATGGATTCATGGTATACAGCGACGCTTCAAATCAGGGTTTGGGTTGTGTGTTGATGCAGAAGGATAAAGTGATTGCTTATGCTTCTCGGCAATTGAAACCGTATGAGGTTAATTACCCGACTCATGATCTGGAGTTAGCAGCTGTAGTCTTTGCACTGAAAATTTGGCGACATTATTTGTACGTCACTCATTGTCAGATCTTTACAGATCATAAGAGCCTCAAGTACATTTTCAGTCAGAAAGAATTAAACATGAGGCAGAGAAGGTGGCTGGAATTGATCAAGGATTACGACTTGGAGATTCTCTATCATCCGGGGAAAGCAAACGTAGTAGCTGATGCTTTGAGCCGTAAACCTGTTTCTTTTCGAGTGTTGGAAGCACTTACGTCCCAAACCAGTATTCAACGAGAACTGATCCGCGAGGGGATTGAAGTATGGGCACCAGGAATCCAAGGGCAACTTTATGTGATGGAACTGACTTCATCACTAGTCGAGGAGATCAAGTCTAAACAATTGAACGATTCTCTGATTCTTCGATTATATGACGAAGTAAAGAAAGGAAAAGCCCCAGGATTCATGATACAAGACGATGGGGTTCTGAGATTTCAGAGTCGACTTTGCGTTCCCGAGGATGATGATCTGAGACGGACTATTTTGAAGAAAGCTCATAACGCGCCCTATTCTATTCACCCAGGCAGTAGTAAGATGTATAAGGATCTAAAGCAAAACTTCTGGTGGGGGAATATGAAGAAGGACGTAGCAGAGTACGTTTCGAAGTGTTTAACTTGTCAGCAGGTTAAGATTGAACATCAGCGACCTTCCGGAATGTTAAAGCCGCTTAAGAACACTGTATGGAAGTGGGAGGATATCTCGATGGATTTCATCACTAGTATGCCAAGGACTAGAACGGGAATGAACATGATTTGGGTTGTAGTTGATCGACTAACCAAGTCGGCTCATTTCCTGGGAATTAAAGATACATGGGGACCCGAGAGATTGGCACGAATATTTATTGCGGAGATAGTCAGATTGCACGGGACGCCGAAGACCATTATTTCGGATCGAGATGGTCGTTTCGTGTCACACTTCTGGAAAGCAGTTCACAGGGCTTTGGGGACTGAGCTCAACTTTAGCACAGCTTATCATCCCCAAACGGATGGTCAGTCTGAAAGAACTATACAGACAGTAGAGGACATGCTTAGAGCCTGTGCATTAGATTGGTCGACTGATTGGGAAGTTCACTTGCCCTTGATCGAGTTCACCTATAATAACAGTTGGCATGCTTCTATTAAGATGGCCCCATTTGAAGCTTTATACGGGAGAAGATGCCGATCACCCCTGTGTTGGGATGATTCTTCGGATTTGATCGGGACGGAACCGGAATTAATTATTCAGACTCAAGAGAAGATAGCTTTGATTCGAGAGAGATTGTTGACTGCCCAGAGTCGATAGAAGTCTTATGCAGATGTACGTCGTCGCCCTTTAGAGTTCGACGCAGGAGACCATGTACTATTGAAGGTGTCTCTTACACGAGGGATTTTACGTTTTGGGAGGAGAGGCAAACTTAGTCCGAGATATATCGGACCATTCGAGATCCTCGAGAGAGTGGGAGATTTAGCATACAGGTTGGCCTTACCGCCATCGCTGAGTCACGTTCACAATGTGTTTCACGTATCCCAATTGCGGAAGTATGTACCGGACCCCAGTCACGTCATTGATTTCGACGAGATCGAGATAGCTAATGATGGCACCTTCGAAGAGAGACCAATCAAGATACTTGAGAGCCGGATCAAACAATTGAGGAATAAACCAATACACTTGGTTAAAGTACAATGGTCACGATATGGAGTCGAAGAGGCCACTTGGGAAACGGAGGACAGTATGAAGACTAGATATCCGGAGTTGTTTTCATCTTAAGTTTCGGGACGAAACTTCTTTTTAGAGAGGAAGGATGTAATACCCGAGATTTCTAAGTAATTGGAACTTGTGATATTGTAATAATTGTACTTTTGTCTGAGTACTATTCTCCGTATTTCATAGTCCGATGTTGTCGAGCATTTAATTTCATGGTTGTGATTTAAAGATTGTAAATCTGCGCATGTAGCGCACGCTATCGGCTATGTTTAGCGTGCGCTAACGTGGATTCATAGCGCACGCTACTGAGGGTAATTAGCGCACGCTATGCGTGGTCAATTTGATTGGGACGTGCGGTAGGTGAGAGCTGGCCGGGGGACCCCTGTCGGATAGTGTCGGGATGTACCTGGACGGCTTTCGGGGAAAAGCCGAGTCAACGCCTTAGCGCACGCTACAGGTATATGCGTAGCGCACGCTAAAGTGCTGAGTACAGTTTAGTCAGTGAGCCGTTACACGCGCTACGACAGGTCTAGCGCGCTAATAGCCGTTTATTATAAATAGAATGACATCCTATTCGTGATTTCAGTTCTCTCTACTCTCATTACCCGAATTCCTACACTTAGAACATAACTTCCTTCACCCCAAACACTTCATATCAACACCCTAGCTCGTGATTGAAGATCATACATCGTTGGAGATTGGTGTTCAAGCCTTCGGTGTTGGATTGCTTCGACTTCCTCCGTGTTCTTCACTACTTTGAGGTAGGTGATTCTTCACCGATGTTAGTAATGTTTTTAAGGATGTCTGATCATGTTTTGATAGCCAGTTATTTCGTTTATGATCGGTCATCACATGTTAGAAGGATACTTTTGACGTATCGGCACTATTTATCGTATGAACCTTTGAACCATCTCAGTTTGTGGACTCCTAAGCGTTTTCAAATCAATTTATGATCAGTAATCGGAGATTTCCTAGTTCGTATGTTTTACGTAAGGAATCATATGTTTTGGGACTTGAAATAATCGGAACTTGGTATATTTCTTGAAGATCTTAGAAAAGATATGTTGTTGAGATGATTATCCGTATAAGTTGTACCTCATGATCATGGAACTTCCACAAACCTTTTTTAGCATGACATGCTTGAGGATGACTTGTTGTATCAACATAGAATTCATGAATTCACCACTGTTCAACCCAGTTTTCCGTTAGCGATTACGCCATGCAACGTTAGCGCACGCTAACATATGTGAGTTAACGTGCGCTATCGGGGTTGATTAATGTACAAAGCGTCGTAGCGTCGTTATGTATCGGCAGTTCAAAGCGTCGATTCGTAACTAGCGCACGCTAGTCTTACGATAGCGTCGCTAATAGGCTGCTTAGCGCCGCGTTACGTAAGTACGTAGCGCCGCTAAGCGATCCGAGCGATTTGTTTATTTTGAGCTTTTCGGCCGTGGGCAATTGTTAGGCCATCGTTCGACTTGAGATGATTTGTATATCATTCCTTTTGTTAAGGTTCGAGCTCGTTACGTTGATCGAAGGAGGCGACCTTCGAGTGTGTTGAGATCATCGAGGTGTTTCGTCCCTGCCATTTTTGAGGCAAGTATCATATGTCGAGTTCGATTTATCATGCTTGTGGTTTTGTTCATATTGTTGAATATGAGATGTATTTCTGGAAATTCTCGTGATATTCGTTGTTGTTTGTTCGTATTGATGAACATATTGAAATGCATATATGTATGCATTATTGATTGATTATGGTATAAATGATCCGAGGGGGTCATGAGGATCTATGCTGAGGGCGCTGGATCGAATGTCCACCATGCGTTGGTCCGACGGGATCATCATGGGGATCTATGCTGAGGGCGCTGGATCGTTGGACGGGTTTTCCACCATGCGTTGGTCCGACGGGATCATCATGGGGATCTATGCTGAGGGCGCTGGATCGCTGGATTACCTTGTATTGTGTTGATGGAATCGTGAGGATTCGCATCGTTGGATTCCGGTGGCGGAAGTCCGTTTTGCATGCTTTATGATGCATTGATGATTTATTGTTTGACGATACTTGTACTAGCATTGTTTTGCTAACCCCTTCGGGGGTGGACATTGTTTTGATGTTCAGGTAGCCGAGGAGCGGGGAGGCAACCACAGTACCGACAGGACGATGGAATGGCTCAGTGATGTGATTGATGTTATTGCTATTGAGATTTGTCTTCTTGGTTCGTTTAGTACTCGAGTACGTCTGTTTTAATAAGGTCAATTCGATATGGTTGTATAAGTTAACTCATTTGATCGGTTGAATCAAATCTGTATTTAAACTTCAGTTGTTCGATTATATTGTTTTTACACATCTTTTAAAAGTAGCCTTGTAAATCCTTATCTAAAGGGTTTACGGCACTGTAATTTCCGAATACCTCGGGGTGTTACATCTTTTATTTCTTCCAAAGAAATATTTCTACCTGCCCCTCCTTCCTGAATAAACTGATCTTCCAGGATGTGTGCTTGTATAGCAACGATGATCCTATGATCTTCGTGCATGTAGAATAGATATCCCATGGAATCCCCTGGATATCCTATGAAACGACCTTTCACAGACCTAGTTTCCAATTTCTCTACTTTAGTCTTCTTGACATAAGCAGGGCATCCCCAAATCCTAATGTGATTAAGACTTGGTTTCCTACCTCTCCACATCTCATGGGGAGTCTTAGGAACGAATTTGGAAGGACATCTGTTTAAGATATGCACATCAGTAAGGAGCGCGTAACCCCACAGATAAATCGGTAGATCAGTATAGTTAAGCATGGAGCGAACCATGTCCAACAAGGTTTGGTTCCTTCTTTCTGATACACCATTTAATTGTGGAGTAGCTGGAGGAGTGAATTGTGACACTATTCCTAGTTCTTTTAAGAACTCATTAAATTCAGTACTCATGTACTCACCACCCCGGTCTGACCGAAGAGTCTTAACACAGTTACCTGTTTGATTTTCAACTAGGGATTTAAATTCCTTGAATTTATCAAAAGCTTCAGACTTATGTTTCATTAAGTACACGAATCCATACCTGGTATGGTCATCAGTGAATGTAGTGAAATACTGAAAGCCATCTCGTGCCACTTCAAAAGGGACACAGACGTCGGTATGGATCAATCCAAGTTTTTCAGCAGCTCTTTCAAAAGTCCCTGCGAAGGGTAACTTAGTCATTTTGCCTTGAAGGCAAGATTCACAAGTTGGATAGGGATCTGATCCCAATGGACCCGTAAGCCCATCTTTCTCCATTTTATGAACCTTGGTCTGACCGATATGACCAAGTCTAAGATGCCACTTAAGTGCTTGGTTCGTTTTATCCCTACCACGCTTCCTAGTTATAGTGTTCACAGTTGTTTTATTCTTTAGATTTAAATGGTATAAACCATTTAATAATGTAGCAGTACCAACCAATTTATTTCTAAAATAAATACGACAGGACCCATTTCCAATAAAGAAGTGAAATCCCTTTCGGTCCATGACCGGAATTGATACAATATCTTTGTGCCCCTTGGGCAAAACAAGTACATTATCTAAAGTAAGAATAAAACCAGATTCTAAATCCAACATAAGGGATCCGATATCAGAAGCCTCGACACTATGCCCACTTCCGACAATGACCATCACCTCCCCTGAATCCAGCTTCCTACTTCGTTCCAGATCCTGATTCATTGTACAAATGTGAGAACTCGCACCGGAATCAAGTATCTAAGAAGTAGAATATCCAGTTACAGAACAATTTGTTTCTAAAACCAGTAGTTCCGTACCTGAAGGCGCATTACGGTCAAGCTTTGGACAGTACCTCTTCCAGTGGCCTAGCTCACCGCAGTTGAGGCATACATCCGTTTTCTTGGCCCCCTTGCTCTTTTGAACCATTGGGGCCTTGCCCTTTCCCTTGTCGATCTTGGATATTGGACCTAACTGCTTCTTGTTCTTTTTATTCTTTTTCTTGGACTTCCAAGTCCCAGAAGAAATCACAAGTGCAACTTCCTTTCCCTTTGTCTTCATCTGAGACTGGGCAGTCGTCAGTTTTTTCATTAGCCCAGCTAAGTTACATGCAATCTCATTGCAGTTGAAGTTCATGACAAATTGTGAAAAGGAGTTAGGAAGTGACTGCAGGATAAGGTCAGTTTGGAGAGATGCATGCATCTGAAAATCAAGAGCTTCAAATCTCTCAATCATCGAGATCATCTTGAGGATATGGTCCCCAACCCTCTCTCCTTCCTTCATCCTGGCGCCGAATAATTGCTTCGATATCTCATATCTACTAGTTCGGCTATGCTCTCCATAGAGCTCGGCCAGGTGCGATAAGATGGCTCTCGAAGACGTCATCTTTTCATGGGCACGTTGAAGCTCATTGGTCATTGAGCCTAACATGTACCCTCGCACTCTTATGTCGTCTTTTACCCATTTCTCATGGGCATCGACATCTTCCTGATTGGCTCGGGTTCTTGCAGGAGCCGCTGGATGTCCGCCTCCAAGACGTATCCCAGCATTTCCATAGTTAGGACAATCCTTAAGTTCCGAAGCCAGTCCACATAGTTCGGACCAGTCAGGACGTTCTTTTCAAGTAGTATAGCGAGTGGGTTCATTGTCATATTGAGAGTTTTGTTAACTGCAGAGAATAATTTAAGATTCGTTAGTGATTATTTAATTATGATCCGAGTAAAGAATTTAAGGGCTTTCTTTATTCGTAACTCGGCTCCCACTATTTTATCGGCATATACATACTCCCATGTTAAATCCGGAAGTCTTGGGTGACTTCATAGTGGTGATCGATTTCTTTACAAAGTTTAATAGAGGGCAACCCATACGGTTTCTATTCTATTATTCTTTATAAAGTGGTGTCTAATACCAACCCATCTAATGGATGATTCGATCTTCTTTTACCCCTAGTTCACTTGCCCTCAACCCATTCGGTTTCTATGGCTCGCTGAACTATCTAAGTTTAAACCGTCAACTCCTATTAGTCTGACAATTGAATCTTACCCGGAAACCCATACAGTTTATAGGGGTTTGATTTGTCACAACCAAAGACATCTAATGCACTCTAGGAATTTATCAACTTTCCCCAAAAATATTACCCCGACATACTCGGAAGAATAATATTCCGGTTTAGATTTCAATTTTCCATGAGTTTGACGGAGGGTAGGAAACCTCGTAACCTTTATAACTTAGTGCTTGTAAGTGGGAGTATTAACGCGATTATATGTTACACTTTGCACATTAATCCGTTTATAAGCACGGTTTGTCGGTTTGTTTGTTTGTCATACAATATGAAAACATACACAACCTAAAACTAACAACATGCGCTTCATGGACCGTTCCTAGAACAAAAACATCGTAATCTAATTACATGTCTTCGGTCTTGAATCTTCATCTACTCGAGCGGATCTTCCTCCGGTCTTCGTCATTACATATTAATTTTACATTTGAAAAATTGCATCCTATACAAATTTTCTAGTAAAATAAATAGGCTCATAACGGCCTTTACAACCCAATCGAATAAAACAAACGATTCAAAACTAGGTCCATGAACTACATCCCCATTCAAAATTAATGCAACAATTATATTAAAATAAATGGCAATAACGATTAATCTAAAATTGATCTAATCAACAAAAATTAATCCAACAATTAGAATTAATCCAATTAATTCACTTAACCGTTAATTTTAATTTGCTCCGGACAAAATAATTATTTCATTAAATTAATTCTCTTAAAAATAAAATTACTATAATTATATTTTAGTCAAATTAAATTCAATTTAATTTGCGGAAAATTAATTTACCGAACGAAATATAAAACTAGAGTCGGAAAACACAAGGCCCGGGCCAAGCCCATGACAGGCTTGCCGATTGATAGCCAGTATTATTGACCAGCCAGCCCATTTCTGACCCGGCCCATTAAATTAAATTAACCCGAAATTTCCAAGGTGAAATTCGGCCAATTTTTCGGCTCATTTTTTTCATCCCGAATCCAAAAATAATATTTTTTTAATTTTTATATTACACAATTAAATCAGTTTTTCAAAAGAAAAATAGATTTATATTGTAACATAAAATCATGAAAAATAATTTTTAGATGAACAATTAAACATCAACAATTAAAACAATTATGATACTAAATCATAAAAAAATAATCAAGCATTCCAAATGCAAATATCGAATATACGATCGCATAGACCTGTCTCCGATACCACTGTTGGGATTCGGTGATAAAATTGAATTGCGCAGCGGAAAATAAACCGGTCCAACCAGATAAAATCAAACCCCAAAAACAGACCGATCAAGCATCATATAAACGAATATAAATAACGAGGATGAAAAACAAAGAATACTTACCTTCGTAGTCCTTTGATAATATAATCTTCGTAAAAATGGATGACGATCACGAACCCCGTCCCGAACACGAAATCCCTTCATTCCAAGCACCGAAACTTCGAAGCCTCTACTTCACACGCGTCGGAAGTTGCCCGGAAAAATTCGATAGCAATATGTTCTCGAAGAACACGGCTAGAAATTACTATAGGAATTTATATCTTAATTTCTTTCTTAATTTTTCTCAACTCAAAGTGGAAAAACAAGAAAAAGAAAATATCTCTCTTCTCCCTCACTTATCTCTCACGGCTGGAGCAGCAAAAAAAAACTTTTTAGCATGAAAATGATGTCAAGTCATCAAGACAACTTCACACACTATTTTATATAATGTAATGATATAAAAAGGAATAAATAATCCTTTACAATTATCATTCACAATTATATGGGAATCTCAACTCTAAGTGAGTGGGAACACACATGCAAGATCATGCCATGCCATGAGGAGTGGGTGGCCACAAGGAAGTTTCCTAGAAAACGAGCCGAGCCACTCGGCTCGTGTACCGGACGTTTGTCAAACGACTCCGTTAAATACACTCCTTTTAATCATCAATGTATTTATATTAATTAATCAATGTAATTAATTAATTATATCAAATACAAATATATTTCTCTAAGAAATATAATTTATGAATTAAATTAATTACTCGGTAACTTAATTTAAATTCATAAGACCGATATTTGATTTATCCAATAAATCATAATTAGATATCCAATATCTAATATTAATAGAGAGATAATAAATTCACATTTATCCGTCAACGCTCCTGATGCGCGACTCCGTAGGTCCGTCTCAGCCGGCATTGGGAGGAACCAATGAGTGCGGGCAGCACTTAGCCAGCCTAGCGGGCCGCACTGTAAACCCCGACTGAGAACGAATGAGGGGATCATTCCAGAACCATTATGTCGTGAATACTATATACATATAGACCCTTCATCAGATGTCCCGGTCAAGTCTTCGGGTCACGGTAAAGTCAAACCCTACTGTTGACTAGACTCTATACATGTGTTAATGCAAATCAAGACCGACTGATTAATAATGTATCTAATACGACTATATCAGAACGCTTTGGCCAAATACTTATGATCTTATTTGCCATTAACCGTATAGGACATTCTTCTGCTCACTAACAGGAGATAGAATCCTTTCTTGGCATAAAGTAAAGACTGCTACCTGCCCGTATAGTCCGCACTTCGAGGTCGACTCATCAATTAAGCAAATGAGTCTAACTACTCTAATGACAAACTAAACGTCAAAGGCACATCTTCTACTGAACCCTCAAGTCAAAGGTCCAAGTATACTATCACAACCTTTCGATTCGTCATCGACTCTCCGAGAGTGAATACCGTGTGACTGAATTGAGTATGAGTCGTGTTCGAGTATACTGGTCCCACCAATATACTTATAACTATTCTATCAAGACGTGCACACGTTCTAGCACCAGTTATACAAGTCTTATTAAAACTTAATGCCCATTTTAAGTTTATTGACTTGCGAACGATTTACGTAAATAAACTTTAAACACTTCCAGTGCATTTTCTCTTATCCCATAACGAGAATGGAATGTTCGATTTATTTACATGGACTTCACTTCAATGTTTAACAAGTCAAGAATGCAATTGAAATACAATAAACAGTGAATGAATCGTATTGCCTTTTTAATAATTATTCCATAATTACAAGTACAATGCCCATACTCTCTCATCCCCTGAGTGGCATTCGAGGGCATATTCCTAACACCCCCATGGTTGGTCGAAGTCTAGAAATGAACGAGGATTCATTTCGTCCTAAAGAGGAGGATGAAGATGTCCTTGGAGCAGAAACACCGTACCTTAGCGCAATCGGTGCGTTGTTGTATCTGGCTTAATGTACTCATCCAGACATCGCATTCTACTTAGTTCCCTCACAAATTAACTTGAGTTTATCCCAGATATCCTTGGCTGATTTACAGCTCTTTACCTTAGAGAATGTGCCTTTGTCAAGGGTGACAAATAGCGCATTCTTCGCAACATTGTCGAGGTTGGCGCGCTTTATTTCATCAGAAGTCCATTGTTCGCGCTCTTTTTCAAGCATCTCTGCATGAGCCTGGCCTTCAATCCTTGGGGCCGGATTTACCTTCATGATCTTTATGGGGCCATCCTGTATGACAAAAATCATCTCTTCGTGCATTGCTGCAAGATGAGCCTCCATTCTAATTCTCCAATCATCAAATTCGTTAATAGAGAACATAAGAACTTTATTGATCAATGATGAATCCATATAAAAAAATACTGTTTTACAAAAATAAGTGATTTAAGGATCTGATTCAATCAAAAATACGACTGATTCTTTTTAGAATCAACCTCTCCGATACCACTTGTTGGCCACTAAGTATACAGGATAGAGATTGGAGAGTGTTTTAAACAACAAGCTGTACAGTTTTTCAAATCTGAGTGCGTAGCGGAAGTCTTGTCAAAGTAAGTTGCTATAAATATAGCAACTAGATATGAACTGTATACTTAAAGATAATCACAAATAATAAAACAGTAATTGCAGAAGGTAATTGACACAGTAATTAAAGTGGTTCGAGGTAAAACCTTCTACGTCCACTGGTCCTCCACACATGAGTGAAAAAGTTTATTATAAATACTATGTACACAACTACGTATTTATAATCAAACCTAATCAGTATATCATTCACACAGATTGATATAATGATCTTAGCCTTCAACCGTTCACACAGATTGGTTTGAGCTTTCACTTGACTAGCTTCTTCACACACAGTTCCGAAGCTTCATCTTCTTCAATGCAAGTCCGTCACACACAGTACGGGAAGAGCAAGGATTCTCAGTCCACACAGGGCTGATGAGTTTGTTCAAGGGTTAGAACAATATTTGAACAACAACTTTGACTTTATGAGCTTTTAGTTCATGACGTGTTGTTCACGGTTTTGAGCACTGTATATCTCTTCTTTCAGAATAGCAGAACGCCTTAGGAGATATGTTTGCTCTGAATATTCGTGTAAGCACTTGTTTTACTTGCGTATAAATTCGATCGTTTGTTTGCAAGTTTGCGTGTATATCTCTATTGTAGATCTTCAGAGGCTGGGGATATATATAGCTTTCTGAAATATATCTGTTGATACCGTTAAGCAAGATTTCGTTCCAACGGGATGATGTGTTTGAATAAAACACGATCCGGATTTTGCGCTAGATTTGAAGATCTCTGACGACTTGATATTTAAATACTGTATCCTTTAGTATTTAAATATATCTTCTCAAACGGGACGTTGACTTAGTGAATAACAAAGATTCCTTCTTGTCCTGTTTGGATGCTGTATGGAATGATAGTTGTATTGACGATTCGAGACAGCTTCCATACTTAGTCTTTATAAGACTCCTTTACTGTATGATTGATTCTGTATGCTGGGGCTATGAGAAGTCTTCGATACAGGTTGATCAGCTTTTCGATACAGCTACTTGCTGTATGCTGGATTGGCATATTTATCAAAATATTCTGTCATGATCTTTTCGATACAGAGATTGTTTTGTCCTGACAATCTCGATACAGAGATTGTTATCCCAATAGTAAGGCTACTCAATTTCTATTTTGTGCCTTAAATCCAGAAGAGGTCAATCGTATCTCATCGTGTGAAAGTGCTAAAGAAATATGGGAAATTCTTGAAATAACACACGAAGGGACAACTCAAGTCAAGAAGACGAAGAGCAATATGCTTCTCCATGACTACGAGCTATTCATGATGAAGGGTGATGAGTCCATCACCAACATGCTCGAATGATTTGCGGTCATCACAAATGGACTTGCTTCATTCGGTAAACCATTATCAAGTAGTGAGAAAGTCAAGAAAATCTTAAGATCACTACCTGTTGAATGAGACAGTACGGTTACAGCAATAATGGAATCTAATGATTTAAATAATCTTGATTTTAGTGCTCTCATTGGTTCACTTATAAACTACGAGACTGTTCTAAAATCTCGGAATGCTAAACCAAAGCTAAAGGAAAGATCGATAGCCTTAAAGGCTAAGATGTCAAAAAGAGAAGAAATCCCGGTTGATGAAAGCGACGAAGAATCGGCATATTATGCCAAAAATATTAATAAGTTTCAAACCTTATTAAATTGGAGAAAGAAAGACAAATTGGGCGAATCTAAGAAATTCGATAACAATTGTCGATTATGTGGTAAACCAGGCCACTTTGCAAAGAATTGCCAAGCAAAACCCAAGAAAGAGGTTCTAGTTGCAATATGGAGCGATGAAGACGAAGATGATGATTTTATCAATCAAAATAATCTCGCTCTCATGGCACGAAGCTCATTCGACGATAGCGACGTCGAAAGTCAAGTATGTACATCCTCTCGTGACGAGTTATTTGAAGCATTTGAATTATTGCATACCGATTTTCAAAATGCTTTATCCGAGATTAAATCCCTTAAATCTAAAAATAAATCATTGGAAATTGAAAATTCCAAAATTCTTGAAAAGGAAAAATTTGTCGAGACCGATCATTCTAAATGCGTTGAAAACGAAAATATTTTAAAGAATGATTTTTTAAAAGTTCAAGATGAACTTAAAACTTTGATGAAGAAATTTTCTTGCGGAAATGATAAATTTGAACAAATGCTTTGTGTTAAAAAATACACGTTGAATAAACAGGGGATAAGATTCAAACAAAATTTTAAAACGAATCCGTAAATTTGAAAATACCCCAATGCGAAAAATGTTTGAAAATTGGGCACCACATTTCAAATTGCAAAAGCCCAAGACGGACGATAAAAGTTAAAAAGATTTGGGTTCCTAAAGGAACAATTATTTCAAATATCGTCTATGTTTCGAATGAAAAACCAACTCTCGATTGGATCCCCAAGAATTGATTTTTATCAAATTGATATTTAACTCAGGGGGAGTTTTTAGATTTTAAAGGGGAGATGTATTTTCCAGGGGGAGTTTTTACCCTTTTATGCATTTATTATCATTTATTACACTTTTTGATGAAGACAGAAATGGGGAGAAAGGAGAAAAGGAGAATAATCGGATTAATCCTGAAAGGGGGAAAAATCGAAGAAAAGTCGAAAAGGAAGTTGATAAGAAAAATTAGGAGACGTCGAAAAGATGATGAGAAATTAAAAAAAAATTCGAAAAGAAAAAGAAAAGGAAAGAAGTAGTCGAAAAAGAAATGGGAGAAGAAACTAACGAAACAGACAAAGTCGAAAACTTTGGTCTATACACACACACACACACACACACATATATATATATATATATTTGTATTTTGCAGGTAAATCCCATTGATGAAGTGTTGTTTTGTAATCATCAAAAAGGGGGAGATTGTTGGAATTTTTTATTCCATACATTCATTAATAGAGTTTTGATGATTAAATTGATATACAAAACAAAACAACAAATAGGCGAAGCAAAACATCGGAGGAGACGAAGACACAAAAAGCTGCCCAAACTGCATGGATAACGCACGCTATATAAATTGCATAGCGTACGCAATGTTGGCAATATAACGTACATAAGAATATTCGTATAACGTACGTAATATGATGTTTCAGTATTCAAACAAGAAGAACGTTGAAGATGACGTCATGACATAGATTAGCAAGCAATGGATATGTTGACAAATGGATAAGGATAACGTACGTAATGGGGAGTTGCTACCGTAAGTAATGATCAAGACAGAAGCCACTTGACTGTTTTGTGGAGAGGATAACATACGTAACATTTAGAAGCTAACGTGCATAAATGATCTAACGTACGTAAAAGGGAAGCACTAACGTACGTAATGAAGAGTCATGGAGCTAACAACTAGTTGAGGCTTTGGAGCCTATAAATACCACTTCCTATGGTATTGAAGAAACAACAACGCAAAGCATTCGATATATTGATCACAGATTATTATACACATTCTTGTTGCTGTAATTGTGCTTATATTGATAGTTTGAGTGTTTATACATTCAACACATACACGAGAGCAAAAAGAAAAGATACGATTGGATTCGGTGTTATCAGGATCAAGGATCCGGCATTGTTAGAATCGCAATCGATATCTAAGTGAGGTTTATCTAGTACTCATAGAAAGCTAGAGTGGTTAATTCCTTGTACAATAGAAAAGGAGAACGGTTTAATTTGGACCGACACAAAGACAAGTACAAGCGATAATATCTCGACCGATAGAAGAGAGATTGTATGGTTTAACTTGGACCTATAGAAGACAAGTTTGTAACGGTTATCCCTCGACCGATAGAAGAGAGGTGTATAGGTTGATCTTCATCCTATTGAAAAAGATACCGAGAGAGGACATAGGCTTCGTTAATAGCCGAACCTCTATAAATCCTTGTGCCGATTTATTTTCTGCACTTTACTTAAATCGCTTTCGCAACGCAAAAGAGTTTCACAACTCTATCTCTAAACGGCGATACGACCAATCTTGCTCCAATAATTTATCCTCTGATGGAATTGTTTCTCACAGAGAACTTGTTTGTTTCTCTCGCGGTCTCGCCCCTTCTGCTGCTCTGTTTATGTTCTGCTCGGTTCTGCTTCTGCCCTCTGTTTTGTGTTTTTATATTTTTTTGGGTCCAAAACGACGTTGTTTAGGTTCAGTAAGTTTACTTACTAAAACGACGTCGTTTCATATAAGGAGGAAAAAAAAAGAAAAAAGAATGAGGGGACCGCCGCTTACCATCGTCTTCTTCCCTCAACCCCAATTCCCAGGAACCCTCATTCTCCTTCCCCCCCACTCCGGCAATTCCCAAGAAACCCCGACCGGACCCTCCCCGGACCCCCTTCCCTTGCAATTCCGTCCGTCCAACAGGGTCTGTGGACCCTTCAGACCCCCTGGCTCCGCCCCTGGATGTGGTGATTATGAGGTATGAATTTTGTTGGTTCTATGTTAATCTCTATGATTATTGTTGGCTCTATGGCAATCTCTATGTTAGTCTCCTTCTTTCAATTTTCAGAATTTTGGTGCAAAACAATGTAAATATTTTGAGTGGTATGATCAAGATTTTCCCCTAGAGCTAAGGAGCTTATTTGGTCCTTCATGAATAAGGCTGAAGGGTTGAAGACCAAATTTGTTGAATTGAATAGCAAGTTGATCATTTAAAGAAAAAGGTTGCTCAGGTCAAGGAAGCAAAAAGGGCGCACCACCAATAAATGAAGAAAAAGAACAACATATTATGGGGACTTTTGGCAATTAATTGGATCATTATTTTCATCCTTGCGTTTGCATTAGTTGTAATGGTTTAGGTTATTAGGTAAGGGTATGTTTGTCATGGTTTAGGGGTTATTACGTAAGGGTATGTTTGTAATGGTGTAAGGAATTGTGAAATGAAATGACTATGTAATGACTTTTTTTTTATGAAATGAAAAGAAATGCTGACTTTGGTTTAAGGAATTACGAAGCAAAAATGATTATGCAGTCTTGAATTATGCAGTGTGAAATTGTTAGTCTAAGTGTGAAATTCTATTATCCATTATCAAGTGTGTGTTATTGTCATCAATTTTGAGTAGAATTTAGTAAATGTAAATAGATTTTGGCAATTGTGCAGTATTTTTGTTAAGTTTGAGAAAAATTTCTGTCCAAATTTTTGCAGAATTTCTTTTCAATTTTATGCATACAAAACCTGTCCACAATACACAATTGAGTAGTCATACAAAACCTGCCAAGTACCATTCACAAGGCCAAAAGGCTAATTCCATACAAAAACCATGATTACACCATTTATAAAAGGCTATATCAATACAAAAAACCATGATTACACTATTTTCAAGACTTGTGGAGCTTGTGACCCATGTGGTTGTGAGACTTGTGGTTGTGAGACTTGTGGAGGTTGTGACTTTTGTGATCCTTGTGCTTGTGGGTTCTTCTTTCTTTTCTTGTTGCCAACTTTTGGTATCACCTTATCAGCAGCTGTCTTACCCTTACATGTTTTAACATTGTTGCCCAAAGTGCCACATTTCCTATATTTCCTAGTAGATTGATGCCGCTTTGGTAGTCTAATTTTAGGTATTGGCTCATCATTAGACTTATTCCTTTTCTTATTTGGCTTCCCTGGTGCTCTCCTCATAACCGGTGGTATGATAGGATTACTGTTTGTCCCTGGTTATAACTTGGGTCCATTGGATGGCTTGACAAAATAAGAGTATGTGCTCAAAAAGGTTGATTTCCTTTCAAACAATAGAACAACATAATTTTATTCAAAAAAATTTTACTTTAACCAGAATTTTATAACCAGAATTTTATTCAAACCAGAATTTATACCATAACCGTTAAAAGTATTAAAGGAATTAAAGAAATTTTACCTATAACAGAGAGATACATAGTCCTCTCGATTCCTCTTGTTGTGCCAAATACAAGCAATTGCATGAGGACAAGGAATTCCTGAAATGTCCCACTTACGACAAGAGCATGTTCTCTCATTTAGGTTAGCAAAGTCATAATCAGTATGCCATAGAGGAGACCATCCATCACTTCACCCTTCAATCTTTCAAGAATTAATTGAACTTTAGGACAAATATTACCTTTGTATCTTTCCATAATGTCTTTTGAGTCATAATCCTTTCAGTTATATAATCATTTAAGCCTTCCAACAAACTGATAATAGGCTTGTCCCTATGATCCAAAATAGCTTTGTTGAATGCCTCACACATGTTTTCGACTTGTAGGTCACATTATGTGTATGCCTTGTAGTGAGACCTACTCCAAATAGATGGTGGAAGCTGCATTATATCTTTCCAAGCATCTTCATTCATGTCCCTCATCTTCCTCATTGCCCTTTCCCAATCAGGGACTGTAGTAGCCCTAGCAGCCCACCGCAACACCTCTTTCACTTCTATTCCAGGGTATTTCTTCCTCCAATTTCCATACAAGTGCTTTACACAAAGTCTATGCTCAACATTCTCGCTTTGGCTTTAGAATAGCAAACACCAATCCCTGAAAATACAACAGCTCATATTAGCAAACCGAATTTGTTAAGTTGAACAAAATTTGTTAAGTTAAACATAATTTTTTAATTTCTGCTGATCTGATATAAATGAATATTCTCTTTGTTACAATTCACACAAGTCATTTACCAAGAGGTTAAGAAGCTACCGCCATTATTCCTTTGTCTCAGCATCTACCACTGCATATGTTATAAGCAACATCATATTATTCTCATCTTTACCCACTTCATCCATCAATTGTCCACCCTGTTCCCTCTTTAAGAAGCAAGCATCAAGTCCAATTAAAGGCCGGCATGTGTATGCGAATGCATCCTTACAAGCTTTAAGGCATACATATATCCTCTCAAAAATAGGACCCTTTGACTTTCAGTACACTTGATAATTACTCTGCTATTAGGATTTGACCTCCTTAATTCCTCTGCATAGTTCCTGAATTTTACAAACACAAACATAAATGAAAAACAAAAAAAGGAATTGTGCAAACAATTTGTTAGAAAAAAGTATTGTTCAGCACCAGCGCCCTGGATCATCTCTATTGCTCTTCTCTTAGCCCTATATGCTCGAGCATGATATAATTTAATACCCCAATTTTTAACAGTTTCTCTTCTCAGCCCCTTGTACTTCATCTTAGGTGTATGCCTCAAAATAGAAACAATTTTTTGGGCTAGCCATTAAGTCTTTGCTTGTCTGTTTCTTGCTGTCCTATAGCAACAATGCTCATCTTTGAAACTAATAATTTGCCAATAATTGTTGCCAATATATGTATTTCAAGAAAACATTTTTTTTACGACTCATAGCATACTCCTTAACAGCTAATGTAATCTGCTGCTTGTTGGTGAATTTCATGCCCAATTCCAATTTAATAGGCTCTCCTGTATTAGGCATCTTGAAATGTGAAGATTTAGGAGGTTCGTCCCCATCATCTTCACTGTTTGGAGGTGTGTCTAGTTGCTCATAATCATAATCCTCACCAACAAACTCAGCAAAAGCTTCCCATGAGATTTTACCTTGTTCCTAACTTCACTAACAATCTCAATATGGAGCACACTTGTCCAATCCCATTTCTCTTCATAATCACTATCAGTAAAATCATCCCTTCACTAGCAACAAGCTCCCCACCTTCACTTTGTTCACCTTCACTATCATCCAAATCTTCCACTTCACTAGCAACATAATCCTCATCTTCCTCACTATCTAAGTTACTAACTTCCTCCATTTCAATAGGGGTGTCAACAATATGCTTCACATAGAGTTCAATTACTTTATATCTCTTGGCAGATTCAATCATTTCCAATACATCTTGGTCATTTTATAGTGGTTTCAAACCACGAGCTAGTGCTAACTTAGGGACTTTATACCAAAGACAGTGGAAGCTAAGATAACCTATATTTTTGACCAATTTTACAATCTCAATAATCCCTATTGTAGGGTAATAGACAAACTACCCCCATGTTGTATTTGGAATCTCAAGCATATGACTTCAATAAAACTGTTTCAGAAAAAATAGGGCATATCAAGTAAAAAATACACAAACAGTATAAGAGGGAACAAAGAGGGCAAAAATGAAGAAGCAAAGCCTTAAGCATACCGGAAACATACTTATGCTCCCCATTCTTGATTGAAGAAGCATTTCTCCCTTCCTTTGCCTCCTTCGTGGTCGGATTCATTGCCATTTTCGTAGTCCTGCGTCGTGAGTTACAGTTCTTCTTGTCTGCTGCGATTAGGGTTCGATTAAATAGCATTTGGGTTCGAATAGGGTTCCAATAGGGAAATTTAGGGAGCGATTACGTTCGAAATGAAGCGATTAGCGTTTGGGTTCGAAGAAGATGAACATGTCGTGAGGATAGGGATGTCAATGGTCGGGTAGGGTACGGGTATGCCTTGACCACAATACTCAACACTGGTCTTCATGTGATTAGTATCGTCATCTTCCATCATCCTTCGTACCGATCCTGTATTTTGCTCCCCAATAACCTGCATGTACCTGGACGCAATACATACATCCACCCCTGATTACTCGGGGGTTAGCACAACTCCATTGTTTTACTAATGCATGTATAAAATACAAATACAAACCATACACATGGTACTCCAAGAACATAATAATCGTGAATGGTCATCCAGTTATAAACAACAATAGACTTCCCGAGATAATTACTTGAATGAAACAGTTCGAAACACGAAAAATGGGAATGCAACTCGATATACATTTTGAGAAAAAATTTTAAGATCTCGGGAGTTTTGAAAATATTTAAGAATTCTCACTTAACGGAACCACTTAGGGACACAGCCCAAAGATCATTTGCCAAAATGCCAACCCGATATCAAAACACGGGTTCATAACCCCATCATACCATTCCGATCACAAACATGGGGTCCACCACTCAATCATACATATCAACATATTCCCAAGGATTAAGGATTATTCGCGTCCCGTGCTAGCAAGCCACGAACCTCAGATGCTCCCACAAAACATACCTGAGTGAATAACCCAATGGGAAACCACACGATATCACATGTCACCGTGACAACAGTCACATAACCACAATCATGGCATACGCTCATAGTTATCCCGACATCGGGCTAGCAAGCCACGAACCTTGGAGCCTCTACGAGACATACCCGATTGGACAACCCATGACACGTACATTACACAGCCAAATCATAACCATAAGTTATCTCGGCATCGCGCTAACAAGCTACGAACCTCGTAGTCTTCGCAAGACTTACCCAGATTGGATAACCCCACAAGTTATCCCGGCACCGGGATAGCAATCCACGAACCTCAGAGTCCCCGCAAGACATACTCGATTGGATAAGCCGAAGAACACGCCCGATCAGTACTAGCAAGGATGGATCCTGGAGATTCAACAAATCTTACCCGGTGGCACATCACTATACAACAATCACACAACAATACGGAAGTACCATTCCCAAACATCACTGTGCATCACAACCTACTTACAAAGGAGTAACAACTAACATTACACAACATCACATATTCACCGAACAAGTACACGTATCAATACACCATCCTCGACAAGTGATTACGGTCTACTATATTCACAAAATATGATTATAACATTTTCCAATATACGACACTAACACACATATTCTGAAAACATATTTATTTACGAAGCATACGAATTATCTTCGAAGGAAAACCTTTTATCGAGAATATACCGATTCTTTTGAAAGTTCATTAAAAACATTCAAGTAGCACATATAATCACACACCAACCACTATGTCTACGGAATATGAAACATATGGGCAAGATACTTGCCTCAAAACCATGAGCAACAGAACAACGAACGGATGAGGTCGAGCAGCTCTTGAACTTCCAAAATGACCAAGAATCTCGACAGCCCCATGAATACTATGAGAACAATACCATCACGAATTAACAACACTAATCAGAATCCGAATCGACACTAAGAACAACAAGGATCTAAGGGTTACTCAAATAAATCAAAATCATGTTTCGGGTGAAAGAAAATCGATAAAAGAGTCACCAATCCGAAGATCGCAACTGGGACAACAAGAATACACAACCAATCGGATGAGATTGGGTAAGAATCACGAAACAAAGGAAAAAACCCCAAATTCAAGAAACTAGGGTTCTAAGAAGAGAATACCTCGATTCGAACAAAGAAGATTATATGATGTTGAACATACACAAATCCACCCCAAGATGAAGCTTGATAATGAAGATCGCCCAAAATCACTTCTGGAACTCGACCCGACAGAAAAAGACGAAGAAGGAATGAGAAATGACAAAGTAAAGCTGCTGTCCAGTATTTATACTGGACAGTTATTAGCGTGCGCTAAACATACTGAATTAGCGCGCGCTAACGGGGTCAACGCTTCCAGCACCTTTTGCCCGAACGCTATTAGTGTGCGCAAGCCAAAATGCGTAGCGTGCGCTAGCGAGTCACGAATCCAGTCCAGTGGCTTCTGGACAGTTCAACACTTACCACGTAGCGTGCGCAAAGCCAATCAATAATGTGCGTTAAGATGGCCGATAGCGTGCGCTAACCACCGACTTTAGCATGCGCTATCAAGATACAATCTCAGTCCAATAGCTCCTGGACTGCCTCTGAACTGCCAGTTAGCGTGTGCTGCACACCCAGTTGCGTGCTCTAACTGTGACATTGTAGCGCGCGCTACACCGCAAGCAATAGCGTGCGCTACACCACAATGAACTAAAAACTCATACAACGATATGAAACGAAATCAAACATGTGTCCACTCATGACACACCCAAACATGGCACAACATTCCAAATACATGGACAACGCCAATCTGATAACCCGCAGAAAAACTCAATGAAACTGGAGCGAAGATCTCGAGTATTACATTATACCCCCCTAAATATAAGTTTCGTCCCGAAACTTAAAACATGATACAGTCTACGCAAGATAATCTCAGATACCGCACGTTATCTGTTGCCGACAGCACACAACGAACCTCATGCAGTACAGAACTGCTACAATATGATTCACTACGCTAGAGCGATAACAAAACACAATGAACAAAAGTCACTACAATAGATTAGTCCGAACAGCACAACGACCGAAACACAAGTCTAATGCTGAACAAGTATGAAATTCTGGTAGCCCTAAAGATTTGGAAGATCTAATACAAAGACAATCAGTTGAAATTCTGGAAAATTACGAAATGGCTCAGACGCTCAAGAATCACGATACGATACCAAACGATAACAATTGGACAATAACAATCGAACAACAACAGTCGAACAACAATGATCGAATGACCATGATCAAAACAACAACGATCGAACAACCACTCCGAAGTTACACCTCAACTAAAGACATGAACTGATCTTGTAAGGGCTACAAGATACTCATTCGCATAGGGTTCATGGGAATCACACCGAACTCGGAGAAAGTCACAATGACAAATAGATTAATCCGAACAATAACATAACTCGCTCGAACAACGAAAATAAAGAATAGAACAAGTTTAGAAAATATCAACGAACACAAACGATTCGATAAAATTGAAAATACAAAAGTTCGAAATCGATCCACTTCTAAATAAAGAAGTTTGTCCCCGAAATTCGAAACAACGAAACAAGGAAATAACATAGCAAGCAACTGATAGACTACACCTCTCAGGAACTTCTCAGAGTCGATCCTGATATCGGTGCTCAAGTTCGTGCCTCGTAAGACTCGGTGATCATCTCGCAGAACTAAATCCGGTGTCCCTCGAGTCCGCACTTGTAACACATTACTGGCGGAGAAGGACAATGCGCACGTATGTGCCCCGAAACATTACAGTTAAAACACCTCCTGGTTTTACCAGGAGTCAAAGCTGAAGACTTGGAACTTTTAGTCTCACTCATCGAGCGATGGAGCTTCAAGCAGAAAGACTACGGCGTTGCAATTTAGAAACACCAACTCCTGTACTGCCCATAACATCATCAGATTTCCTTCGTTCCTTCGAGTTGGGCACACGTTCTGATGATAACGAAGCTAGCTCGTAGGCTAAGGCTCGATCCTGATAATCTCTCAATGAAGTGCAAGTGAATCCTGCCATATACTGGCGAATCTCCGGCTTCATCCGCGTGTCGAAATGACGGATCTTCTCTTCTTCAGTCCTCACCTGATCTCGCACATAACTGAGTTGTTTGCTATAGTCGATAATGGCTTGCGATACTGCTATACCTGCGGTTCTGCCAAATAAAAATCACGAATCCTCTGATCTCTAATCGATTTCGGTCAAAACTCAGCTTCCATAAATTCCTAGATCTCCGCCCACGTGACAACATGATCACGAGGTTTAACAACTTCCCACCAGCTAGAGGCATCTTTGACGAGAAGGTACTGTGCGATAGGCACCTTCCGCTCTTCGGGGCAATCAACTGCCTCGAATATCTTTCCCAACTGGAAAAGCTAATCATCCCAGCCCAACGCATCCGCAGCATTGGCAAATTGAGGGGGATTCATACGAACTACATCTCGAAGCCATTGATTTACACCGATGTTCTGAGTCGCGTTAGTGTTGTGTTGAACCGACTGAGTCAACTGAGTCATCTGTGCTGCTACTTGTTGCAATATAGTAGCAACACCCATACCAATATCATTCTCGGTAATATTCTCTCGATACCGCGTCTGATCCCCGTGGCCATCTGTACCACGGTTACGACCACGACCTCAGCCCCTCGGCATACTAACAAGTAACCACATAGCGCAACCAAAATTTATAACACACAATCACACACAACAATTGTTATCACTAGACAACACATGTAGAATACGTTCACAGATGATCGGTCAAACGATCGCAAAAGTTAGACCTAATGGCCAAAATGCAGTTCTATAGCCTCTGCCCAGACTGATTAGTGCGCGCTACAATAGAGATTTAGCATGCGCTAGACATGCCACATTAGCATGCGCTAGATTCACACTTAGCGTGCGCTAACTGCCCTAATTCAGCAACACGTTAATGAACATATACCAAACAATACCAAAACCGAAGGTTACAAATAAACAACTGTTGTTACCCAAAATATTATCCGGAGATGATATTGCTGGAATGGTCGGGTAACAAACAAATGCGAGAACACTTCCGTGGGAAAGTAAATAACACAAGATTTGCCAGGGTTGTTAGTCCCGGACTTGAATGCTCTCGCGAGATGTTATTAATATAAAGACTTTGGAGTACAAATATTAATGTTAGAGTGCAATGACAATGAGTGTAAAGACTCTAGTTATCTTAGCTATAGAGCGTGAAGATTGCCGGAAGAACCAGATATGATGCTCTGTGAGTTCTTGCTTTTTATGTTCTGTATACGTGAATGAGTTTCACTGTATTGTCTCTCTACTATTTTTCACTTTCTCTGTATGTATGACTGAATTTCCGTCAAGTAATTTCACCCTCCTTGGGCCACTGTTGGAGGCCTTCTATTTATAGTAGAAGAGGTTGCTAGGTCCTCCCCGGCGATCGCGGGCGATCGACGTTTTCTATATTAGAATAAGGTGGGCGATCGTCCCATCACATGGGACTGTTTTCTTAAAGTCCGAGGCTGTTGCTGACAGCCAGATGTGCGGGCCAATGAGAAGTCCGCACGCATCCTGAGTCGCTGTCTGGGGGGACCCACTTTGTACCTTTCGGCGGGCTTGTCGGTAGGTGTGAAGGTGGTGACAGGTTTGGGTCAAAATGCCTTATCTTGTGGCGCCTTTTGTAGATCTTCACGTGGGTCTTCGTCCGAGATTTGGTCTTCGAAGACTCTGACGGGTGTTAAATTCATACGTGGCACGGGACGATCGTCTATGGTCAGACATTATAGGCGATCGCCAGATGCCAATAGACGATCGCCTTGGACGCGGATCGCTAGGCGTTTGCCCAGCATCTGTCTTCTATGGTTGGCTCTTGACCATTACGCCGATCGTCATCGAGGCGTATAAATCGCCGCACAACAATTGCCCCCCAGCTCGCTCCGATGTTGAAAACATGGGGTGAGGTGGCACTGTTGGCGATCGCCTGTTTTAGACGATTGAAATAGCGGGAAGTGGAGGCTGGCTCTCGAAACGTTGCAGGGACACGCGTCGCACTCCCGTTGGAGGAGTCTGACGGTTTTGTCAGACCTGTCGGCTGGCGTGCCCTCGAAACGATGCGTACGCGGGTTTCGAGGGCTGCATTTAATGTGTCCCCCTCCCGACGGTTGCACTTCAGCCCCCGGGATTCCACCTATTTGCACAAAGATCCTTGCACTCGCCTATAAAAGGGCTAGGGTCACTTCAGTTCAACTCTTAATGCGCCCTTGCCTTTTAGACGAGACTCTGCCGAATTTCTTTGAAGATTCTTGTGCCGACCGACTTTCTTTCTAGGTAAGAACAAAAATTCTCTCTCCCCCTTTACTCTTAAAAACACGTCTGGAGGAGGATCTAAGGCATATGAGGTTGGTAGCTCTTCCGCCGCCGTGACTTCGCCTGCCCTTGAAGAAACTTCCGCGGTTCTTCATATGGAGACGGCCGTCGAGGCCATCCGTGCAGGAATCACACCCACTGAGGTTGAAGAGCTCTTCAATGAGGCCGACGTGGAGAGATCGGCGGCGGCGGCGGGGCAGAGGGGCTCGCCGGTGGATGAGGACGAAACGGTGAGGCTGTACTGGGAGCATAACAGCGTGTTTGGCCCGGCCTTTTTGGAGTTCGCCGGTCTTATGGAGGGGATTGCCGGGCCATGTCCCCAGTTTGACTTCGGAGCATACTCTGCCGCCCACCCCTATGAGCTCGTGAAACGGACGATGTTTCGGGCCGCGGACCGCTCCCCATGGACCCTTGGTCAGATCCAGAGTTCGGAGACCAGGAAAGACTTGAGACGTTGGAGGGCGAAATTCCATATCCCTTCTGACGTCTCGTTGTATGTGCCCTCGGAGAATGAACGTGCCGATCAACCTCCCGAGGGTTTGGTTGCTGTCAACGAAATGATCCTGGAGGCCGGCTTGCGGTTCCCATTACCGTTTGCCGTGTCATATTTGCTGATCGCCTGGAATGTGGCGCCGCTCCAGCTGACGCCGAACGCTTGGCTGCAGATTATTAGCACCCTGACACTTTTTGGCGGTCATCGGTTGTTTCGTCTACCTTCTGCGCTGGAAATGAACTATCTCTTCAAGATGACTGCGCAGAAGGGATCGGTCGGCGGATAACACATTCAGGGTCGCATGGGTAGGGTGGTCCTTAGGGTGCCGAACAAGGTTCGGGGCGACCTGGCAAAAGGGTGCTGGGTCGGCGGAGCGTGGAGGTCGGCATCGAGAGGTAAGCCGGAGGAAGAGTTGGATATCCCCACCAGTTTTCGGGAGAGGAATCCGAGTAAGGGTTTTAACTCTCCCTTTGTTCGGATACATCTTGGACTGATCTAATTTGGTTTCCTTTTTTCAGGCTTCCTTGTTCCAGCCATCGGCGATCTCCCTTTTGATTTCTTGATCATCTGCGAGCGAATTCGTGGTCTGCCGGACTCCTATCTCGATGTTCGCACAGTCAACAACGAACCTCATTGGTTGGGAGCTCGATTGTTTTGCTTCCCTCGCCACTTGAAGGTTCCAGGTATAAATTTTTATTTCCTCTTCCTTGCTTGACGATCGTCTGATTGAAAGAGATGTTTAACTTGTCTGAATTTCTTCTTTGACAGAGGTCCACTTCCCCCATTATTCCGAGCCCCCGAGAGAGATTTCGATGTCGAACCCCGGTCTTTTGGGTCATCTCCACCAAGGAAAGAAGGTGGGTCATGTCCTTGCAACGACGTCCCGTCCTGTCCCCGAGGAGAGACCTACTATAGTACCGGTCGTCGAGCCGGAAGCTCGAGAGGAGCAGCTCCAGCGCAACCGCAAGAGGCGGAGGCCGGAGGAGTCCCTGCCGAATGCTGCTGCAGAGGCATCCATCGTGGTGCCGCCGGTTACTGCGCCGCCTATCTCCGTTCCCAATGGCAGAGGGGTCTTCGGCCTCAGCGGCCTTCTTAAAGACGGCGGCGATCGCCGATGCTGAGACTCCGCGTGGCAAGCCCTTTTTTGGCCGCGACCCCGAGTTGGCCGCGAGGTAAGACTGGTTTGATTTTTCTGGGTTAGGATACTTGTATGGGATGTATACTAACTCCTTCGTTTCTTGCTTGTGTTAAAAGGGTCCGTCTTGCCGATCCGAACACCTCGCCGATGTTGTTGGATTTTCTAGCGAGCAAGTCTCCGCGCCAGTCCATCGACGTTCCTTCTTATGTCTCCTGGGCCATCACCTATCTTCCTAAGGCTTGGACGACTGACCTCGACGCGATCGCTCGTCGGTGGTCTGGAGACGCCATGCAGGCGACACTCGCCCTGACTCTCCAGGCGGCGACGATGGCCGCCCAAGCCGTTAAGGATTATGAGGGGCAACCCTCCACTGCTCGCCTCCATCAAGATCTTGAGGCCGCTCGGAACCAGAATGCCGATTTCGCTAATCGGATAGTGGCCATGGAGATGGAGTACCTGGAGACGGCCAAGCGAGCCAAACAGGACCTTGACCGGATGAAGCAGGAGCTTGACCGGTCCCGGGGGGTGGCAGATCGGTTCCATGACCAGATGACGGATGCTCGCCGGTTGCACGCGGCCTTGCAGGAGGAGGTGACTGGGCTGAAGGCGACAGTGGACCGGCTCAACGGCGATCTGGAGAAAGCGAAGGGGGAACTGGCTTCCAAGGTAGCCGAGCTTGCGGATACATACAAAATGGCTGCGGGGCTGAAGGAGCAGTTAAAGGCGATCGAGACCTATCCCTACCTTGATGTGGAGTACGTCGGCGAGTTCGCATACTATATGGCTTACGCCGACGCTATCCGTGCAGCCAAGAAGGTAGGGATCGAGGTCGGTCCTATGATGGAAACCTTCAAAGCTTGTGTCCTCGAGCATCCTCTGCAGCCGGACTTCTCCTTGCCGATCCTCGACCTCACCGACTTAGGGATCGATCCGAGCTGGTATCCGTTTCCGGATAAACTTGTTTATCCTGAAACCGGTGAGGAAGCGCGCGCCGATCCGTCTGCTGGAGGCGAAGGCCAGTCGGGGGTGGCCTGAGTGACGTTAGAGTTTGTTTTGTTTTCCTTTGCTTTGTAATTTCCAGTTTTCCCTTGTATCGCCTTCGGGCTTGTATGTACGATCGTTTTGAATGGAATAAAATACTTCTTTTTGCATTTGATTCTTTATATGTACGATCGCCTCTTCTGAATGTTTGCATATGAATTTATACAAGTGTTCACACAATCGCGCCTGATGCCTTGTTTGTATGATCGACTGTCTGAATGTACCGCATCACTCCGACTTTGCACAATTGTCTGAATAGATCCGAATGTATTGGTGCACTTGAAAATTTTTACTTGTGAATTTCTTGAACAAAACCGATCGTCATGTGTGTGTCTGAACAAAGCCGATCATGTATGGTCCATTCCTCCCGATCGCTTTTAGGAATAGCTCCACTTTGCCCCTTGTTTTTGTTTACTTAGTGTAAGTAAGGGAACGAAAATAGTATGTTTGGTGAGCTATCTTTAGTTTTGCCAATTCTTCGAGGGAGGTCGACTGTTTTGACTTTGAGGAACCGCGCACGGTCGTGGAGTTTGATGGACCGACCACCATAACCGTGTCTTTGTGTGCGAGGGGCATTCCATCTATAGGTCTGTCTCGCGACTCACTTTATTGTTAGGGTCCTCCGTTAGGCTGCGCTCGCCTTTTATTTAAACGAAAGGCGAGCGGTCTTGGTCTGGAGGAGTCCTTGCACGGGGCGTCTTCGGTTTATTCGACTCAACGTCCATGGCTTGTTAGCACTTTTTTACCTCGGGACGCCATGTTAGATGGCGACCCTCGACGGTATACGTTGTGACGGGGTAGGGACGTGTTGCCTTGTCCGGCTACATCATGTTAGATCAAAGGAACCTTGCATGGACGAAGCTGTCGGTTCCATCGACCTCCAGGACCATGGCTGCACTTTTCTACCTCGGATCGCCAGTTTCAATGACGATCCTCGACGGTATACGTTGTGCTTGGAGGGGCGATCGCTTGCATAGGTCTGTCAGGTTTGATGACGACCTCTTGTAGGGCGAGCGAGTCGTCCTCTTCTTAGTTGCTTGTTTTCGTCGAGGCGAATCATACATAGGGGATTGAAGAATCTTATTAAAACCTGCGTATATTGGGTAACTGAATACAAAGTTTTTACTAGTAGCATTTCTTCAAATGTACGGCGTTCCAGGGATATTGGTCCGGAGTGCCGTCAGGGTGTTCGAGTTCGTAGGCTCCCCTAGTTAGCCACTTAGATATCCTGAAGGGTCCTTCCCAGTTCGGGCCAAAGACTCCTCTGTGAGTCTGGACCTTTTTGAGGACTAGATCGCCCACTTGGAACCGTCTTTCCTTGACCTTCGAGTTGAAGAATTTTTTGGATCTCCTTTTTTGGATTGTGTTCTTCATTTCCGAGGTCAGTCACCGTTCTTCGAGCATGTCCAAGTCGATTCGTCGGGCTACATCATTATCCCTCGACATTTCCTGTTCAGTTCGGTAGCTGAGGACGGCGATCTACGAAGGCATCACTGCTTCTGTTCCGAAGGCGAGGGCGAACGGGGTTTTGCCAGTTGAGTTTCGGGTCATTGTACGGTAGGACCACAAAACGTCCGGGAGCTCGCTCGCCCATCGTCCTCGTTTGGATTCTAGTCTTGCTTTGATCGTGTGTTTGAGGATCTTGTTTACAGCCTCTACCTGCCCGTTCGTTTGAGGGTGGTAGGGGGCCGAGAACAACTTTTTGATTCCCCACTTCTCGCAGAATTGCATGACTTCTAAGCCATCGAACTGCTTTCCGTTGTCGGAGATGATAGCCTGGGGTAGACCGAACCGGCATATAATGTTATTCCAAATGAACTTGATTACTTGTTCTTGGCCGATCTTATTGAGTGGCTCGGCCTCATCCCATTTTGTGAAATAATTGACACCCACGATGGCAAATTTACATCCCCCTGGCGCCGTCGGCAAGGGACCGATGAGGTCGATGCCCCATTGGGCGAACGGCCATGGGATGTACATAGAAGTGAGCTGTTCGGGGGAGAGCTTGATGTTTGGGCCCATTATTTGACATCTGTGACACGATCGGGCGTAGGCGATCGCGTCTTTTTGTAGTGTAGGCCAGAAAAAACCTTACCTGGTTGTCTTGTGGATGAGAGCTCGTCCCCCAGCATGATTTCCACAGATCCCATCATGGATCTCGGCTAAAACGAGTCGGCCTTCCTCCTCCTCCTGCGTAATGCACTTGAGGAGAGGAAGGCTGAAAGCTCGCTTGTAAAGCCGGTCGTCCAACAGGGTGTATCTGGTTGCTCGAAGCTGAAGCTGGCGAGCTTTGATACGGTCGGCAGGGACCGTTCCGTCCTTCAAGTATTTGATGAACGGGGTCATCCAGTTTTCCTCGGCGATGGCAACTGTGGTAATCAGGCTTCTGTCGATCGCCGGCTTTGCTGATTTTGTGATTTGGATGTTAGAGAAATCTGCTGCCCCATCTGATGATGCTAGTTTGGATAGGGCATCACCCTGCGAGTTGTGCTCTCTCGGGACTTGTTCGATCAGCACTTCTTCAAATTTTGTGCACACTTCGGCGACCAGTTCTTGGTATTTGATCATTTGTTCGCCGCGCGCCTCATATTCTCCCTTGACTTGGTTCACGACCAAGAAGGAGTCCATGAAAATGTGGAGACGACGAACATCCAGGGCGAGGGCTAGATCGAGCCCGCCTACCAAGGCTTCGTACTCGGCTTCATTGTTGGTCGCACGGAACCCGAAGCGCACGGCATTTGTAAAACTTTGGCCGTCGGGGCTGATGAGGACAATCCCTGCCCCTGCTCGCGAGCCGATTGCCGAGCCATCCACGTACAACTTCCAAGCAGGATGGCCGACCTGGGTCGGACTGGGAGGGAATGTTAATTCCACCACGAAGTCCGCCAGAGCTTGGCCTTTGATCGTCGTGCGAGGAGCGTACGTGATACCGTATTGGGCGATCTCCAGTGACCACTTGAGGAGTCGCCTGTTGGTGTCTGGCCGGTGCAGAACTTGCCTTAAGGGGAGAGTCGTCAGAACCTCCACTTGATATTCCAAGAAGTAAGCCCTTAGCTTGCGAACACTCATGATTAGAGCATAGGCGATCTTCTCCAGAGGCGTGTATCGCGTTTCCGCGTCGTGGAGCGCTTGGCTCACGAAGTAGATCGGTAAGTGCGCTTGCCCCTCTGCTCGTACTAAAACAGCACTCAGCGCGACCTCCGAGGCCGCCAGGTAAAGGAATATCTTTTCGCCGGGGATCGTCTTTGCCAAGATCTGGGGGTTAGTCAGATACTCCTTAATTTTGGCGAATGCTATTTGACTCTCCTTTGTCCATGCGAACTTCTTGTTCTTTATAGTCGCGAAGAATGGCTTACTTTTATCTCCGAGCCGGGAGATAAAACGGTTAAGGGCAGCTAGACAACCTGTGAGGCGTTGCACCTGCTTGACATTCCGTGGCTCCTGCATGTCGAGGATCGCCTGGATCTTGGTGGGGTTTGCCTCAATCCCTCTTTGGCTCACGATGTGCCCCAGGAATTTTCCGGAGCTTACCCCGAAGTTGCATTTCTTGGGGTTTAATTTCATGTTGAACTTCTCGAGGATGGCGAATGTCTCGGCAAGGTCATTGAGGTGATCTCCCTTTTTGAGGCTTTTGACTACGATGTCGTCAATGTAGACCTCCATGGTCTTGCCGATCAGGTTGGCGAACATCCTGTTGACTAGCCGTTGGTAGGTTGCCCCTACATTCTTCAGACCGAATGGCATTCGGACCCAAAAGTATACGTCTTTTGCCGTGTGGAACGATGTGTGCTTTATGTCCTTCTCCGCCATTGGGATCTGATGGTATCCGGCGAAGGCATCCATGAACGACATCATTTCGCAACCTGCTGTACTATCGACCAGGTGGTCGATATGAGGCATTGGAAAGTGATCTTTTGGGCATGCCGCATTGAGGTCGGTGAAGTCGATGCATAACCTCCAGGAGTTGCTCGGATTTTTGACGAGCACCGCGTTGGCTACCCATTGTGGCTCGTCGGTAGCTACTCCGATTAGTTTATTGTCGAGTAGCTTTTTGACTTCTATGTCGAGCGCTGCGTATTTCTCAGGACCGGATATTCTACGTTTCTGGTGAACAGGCTTCCTTGCCGGGTCGATCTTCAGATAGTGGCAGGCGTGTTCAGGACTTATGCCGACCATATCTTGATGCGACCAGGTAAAGACTCCGATGTTCTCACGTAGTAAACTGATCAAATCCTCCTTTAATTAGAGGTCGACACTTGTGCCAATCTGTACTTCCCGCTCTGGGCGAGCCGGATCTATCGTTATACTTTCCAACTCTTCAATGGGGACGGTCGCTTCTCGTTTGGATCGATTTCCGGACTCGATCCTTGGATCGATGTCGAGGCTTGGCTCGAAATCGATCCTTGGTTCGATGTCGTCCGTCAATCGATGTGAGACACCGTCCTCCGAGTCGGGCTGGTTCGAGGCGCTTGGCTCGTCGAGCTCCATCGGTTGATTGTCGATCGACTCAATGTTATAACTAGTATGGAAGTGTTGAAAGAAGTTACGACACGGAAGTAATTTAAACATTTCTTAGCCATTAGTTGGTCTCCTTTTACAGTACCGACCGTCCCATCGGCAGTGGGGAATTTGATATAGTAAAAGAAAGAAGAGGCGACCGCCTCAAAGGTTTCTAGAAATGGACGACCTAGGAACCCATTATAGATGCTGGCCTATCTATGATTACAAAATTTAGGTTCCTAGTAATCCTAACCTTGGGATCGTAATAACATATTAGCTCGACAGAGAGCTTGATCCTTCCATAGGCTTGGACTGTGCTGTCGCCGAATCCTTGGAGCACGGTGTCAAATGGCTTGATGAACTTGGTCAGGTTGCCGAGCTGGTCAAGAGCGGATTTGAATATGATATTGCAAAAGCTCCCATTGTCAACCAGCATGCGATCGACCATTTTCCCAAGGATACATGCAGAGATTACCAATGCATCCTCTTCGGGGCACTGCACTCCATCCCTATCCTTGTTGGATAAAGTGATGAGCGCGTCTTTGGAGATGGTCGGCTCCGGGGGTACCACGACATGGACCCCGACGAACGCCCTCAGTTCGGCCTTCCGCTTTCTGTTCGACATGGTGGAAACCGGGGAAAGGCCTCCGAGGTTTCCACCTCCCGCTTGAAGCATATTGATCCGGCCGCCAGGGTTGATCGGAGGGATCGATTCATCAGAGTATTCCAGCTCATTCAGCTCGATGCTGGCGACCGGATTGGGAGGGATTCCATCGTTATGTCGGCGCTCGTGCCCTCCGGTCTGCTCGAGGCTCTGGATTGGTGACCAAGTTATCCAATTTGCCTTCCTCAAACAGTCTCCAGAGTTGTCTGAGGAGATCGCGACACTGACTGGTATTGTGACCGGGATTCTTGTGGTAGGCACAAAATTTGTTGAGGTCTAGATGGCCGTTGTCCTTTATCGGCTTTGGTTTGCTAAGCCACTCGCGCCCCTTGATGGCATTGAGAATGTGGGCCGGAGATAGGTTGAGGTTGCGGAGGAGGTGAACCTCCACATCATCGAAAGCTTTGAATTCGCCGGGCGGCTTCGCGATCGCCTTCCTGGGTTTGGCGACCGCCTTTCTTGGGATGGGGGATGGCGTCTTCGCTTACCCGGTAGATCCCTCACCTAAGCGGAGGGTGAGCATCCTCTGCCTAGCCAGAAAATCAGCGGCCCTGACCCGGAAGATCGCGTAGGTCGGGGGGATGTCCTTCGTAAGGTGCCTGAACATGGGCGAATGGCCATAGAATCCCCCTAAGACCGAGTAGAGATCGAGCTCGTCGCTAATGGGCTCACCGGTGAGGACTATTTCATCCACCCGATCGATGTAATCTTCATCGGGCTCGTTCTTCCCCTGTCTGATTTTCATCATGCGGTGGGGGCCTTCTGGCCGGGCAACTTTGGCGGCGAAATACGATGTGAAGTCATTTTCCAGCTTCTCAAAACAATTGATCGATCGCGGTGGCAGTGAGATGTACCACCTATGGGCGAGATCGCCAAATGTCAATGGGAACATTTGGCACTTCGTCGCGTCCGATGCCCCACATCCGGTCATGTAAATCCGGAACTTGCTCAAATGGGTCTCAGGATCCGATCTCCCCTCATATAGAGGTGTTTGAGGAGGAGCGATCTTCGGTTGAACGGGGGCGAGCTCGATCTGGGCCGCGAGCGGCTCACTCGGTCCGGCGCTCGATCTCTTGGTGCTTGCCCCCGTTTCTAGGAGCGCCTTCATTTCGTCGAGCTGGCGCTGCATGGCGGCCATCGCCGTAGCCTGACTGCTCGCTGATTGGCTCTCGGAGCGGGAGCCAAGGCGATCATGTACTGATCTCCTGGCCCCATGGTAAGTGACGAGCTCTCTGCCACCGAGCTCAATTCTTGGGCGAGTGGGGGCCCGTTGGCCGGCTTGTCTTATGGGAGTCAGATATGCCGAACTCCTGGTGATGGATTCAGACTCCGATGTCTCCCGGCTGAGGCCTGAATTCCCGGGTCGCCATGAGGGATCACTCCCTAGGCGGCTAAAGACGGAATCATCCTGCCTTACGAGAGCCTTTTCCTGCGACTCAGGGATTTCCGACGATTTCTCGACGTATATCCCCTTAAGCTTCCGCTTGCCTGCTCGGCGGATGGCTGATGGAGTAATGGTGGGCGAGTCGTATGCCCTCCGTCGCTCCCTGGGGATGGCCATAGCCTCCTCGATCTGTTTCGCGGTCTGGAACTGATCGAGTGAGAGGCTGGGACCGTCCCTCGGGGGCGGGAGTGAGAGCCTAGCATTGCCGCGGTCGTCTTCCGCCGTAGGTTGGGATTCGGTCTGGGCCGAAATGAGGGGTCCGGCAGATCGCAGGGTGGCTCTTTTGGAGGTCGTGGCAGATGTCATGTTTCTGAAGGTTTTTCTTTGAAGAACAGTGAGTGTTTCTTCAAGTTTATGCCCCAGAGAACGGTGAGTGTTCTTCGAGATGGTCGGAATAAAAATTGAAGGTTAAGATCCCCTCCTTCTAGCGCTAATTGTTGTTACCCAAAATATTATCTGGAGATGATATTGCTGGAATGGTCGGGTAACAAACACATGCGAGAACACTTCCGCGGGAAAGTAAATAACACAAGATTTTCCGGGGTTGTTAGTCCCGGGCTTGAATGCCCTCGCGAGATGTTATTAATATAAAGACTTTGAAGTACAAATATTAATGTTAGAGTGCAATTACAATGAGTGTAAAGACTCTAGTTATCTTAGCTATAGAGCGTGAAGATTGCCGGAAGAACCAGATATGATGCTCTATGAGTTCTTGCTTTTTATGTTCTGTATACGTGAATGAGTTTCACTGTATTGTTTCTGTACTGTTTTTCACTTTCTCAGTATGTATGACTGAATTTCCGTCAAGTAATTTCACCCTCCTTGGGCCACTGTTGGAGGCTTTCTATTTATAGTAGAAGAGGTTGCTAGGTCTTCCCCGGCGATCGCGGGCGATCGCCATTTTCTATATTAGAATAAGGTGGGCAATCGTCCCATCACGTGGGACTGTTTCCTTAAAGTCCGAGGCTGTTGCTGGCAGCCAGATGTGCGGGCCAATGAGAAGTCCGCACGCGTTCTGAGTCGCTGTCTGGGGGGACCCACTTTGTACCTTTCGGCGGGCTTGTCGGTAGGTGTGAAGGTGGTGACAGGATGGGGTCAAAAGGCCTTATCTTGTGGCGCCTTTTGCGGATCTGCACGTGGGTCTTCATCCGAGATTCGGTCTTCGAAGACTCTGACGGGTGTTGGATTCATACGTGGCATGGGACGATCGTCTATGGTCGGACATTATAGGCGGTCGCCAGATGCCAATAGACGATCGCCTTGGACGCCGACCACTAGGCGTTTGCCCAGCATCTGTCTTCTATGGTTGGCTCTTGACCATTACGCCGATCGCCATCGAGGCGTATAAATCGCTGCACAACAACAACATACGATCCAAACACCATCGATTCACATGATTACATCATCCCGCGAGCAACCCTCAAAAGATAATTTACATTCAAAACCTAAATTCCACCTCTCAGTAAAGAGGACTATCACAATGAGTACATACCAAACGACTCAACGTTCACACCTCATTTTAATCACATGTCTGAGCACTAATGCCCAAACAACGATAACATCATCACCACCTACCTTCTAACGGACAACCATGAAACCGAAAAGTTAAAGGCGAGAGTCACGTCTTGAGTAAATTTTGTAGACCTCATTTGAGTATAAAAATCGCGTTTTGGAAACTTATAATAGAAGATGAAAATTGAAACATTAATAGTTTGAATTATCGAAAAATTTTGGTCTTAAGGTCATCATACGAAAATCAAACTTTTTCCTCCCTCGAAGGATGTTTTAAAATATAATTTACGTGACTCCCCAAAAACATTCAAAGCTTTAAAATATCACATTGATGAACTTTCTTTGCGTAGCCACACCAAAGTCATTACTCCTGTAAAAACGATTTATACATATATATATATATATGCATATACACCGGCACCACTCTTCATTCTAGCACAATACGAGAATCAGAAAAGCATAGGTCACGTATTCACAATTCACATTTAAACACCACTTCACAACATAGGATCACACAAGCTCGTATAACACAAGGCATAACATAGTAGGGAGACTTACATTCACAGGTCGCACGAAGATGATGGTTGCACCTTGATACTAATCACGACTGGCATCTCAGACGACGCATCGCGACACGACTCAGTCAGACACAATCCGACAAGACAAGACTCGACAACACACAACTCAACCCGACAGTCTAGGTTTCCGCAACCTAAGCTCCGATACCATATTCTGTAACACCCCCAAACCACTCGGGATTATTACAGCGCCGCATACCCTCTCCATGAGGATCTACCAGGCCAAATACAGAAACAATACATCACAATATATGCCGACACGGCAAAATAGCGAACCATTTAGACTAATTTGATCTTTCATTATAATATACAAATCAGACACGCATAACCGATACCACTCAACCCAAACCAAGTTCAAATACACGAACCATACTCTTACAAACAGAAAATACAACAATGGGAAAAGACACCACAACATGCCTTGACCATAATACTCAACACTGGTCTTCATGTGATTAGTATCGTCGTCTTCCATCATCCTTCGTACCGATCCTGTATTTTGCTCCCCAAGAACCTGCATGTACCTGGACGCAATACAGACATCCACCCTGATTACTCGGGGGTTAGCACAACTCCATTGCTAGTGCAAGTATAAAATACAAATACAAGCCATACACATGGTACTCCAAGAACATAATAATCGTGAATGGTCATCCAGTTATAAATAACAACAAACTTCCCGATATAATTACTTGAATGAAACAGTTCGAAACACGAAAAATGGGAATGCAACTCGATATACATTTTGAGAAAACATTTTAAGATCTCGGGAGTTTTGAAAACATTTGAGAATTCTCACTTAACGGAACCACTTAGGGACACAGCCCAAAGATCATTTGCCAAAATGCCAACCCGATATCAAAACACGGGTTCACAACCCCATCATACCATTTCGATCACAAACACGAGGTCCACGACCCAATCATACATAACAACATATTCCCAAGGATTATTCGCGTCCCGTGCTAGCAATCCACGAACCTCATATGCTCCCACAAAATATACCTGAGTGAATAACCCAATGGGAAACCACACGATATCACATGTCACCGTGACAACAGTCATATAACCACAATCATCACATACGCTCATAGTTATCCCGACATTGGGCTAGCAAGCCACGAACCTCGGAGCCTCCGCGAGACATACCCGATTGGACAACCCATGACACGTACGTTACATAGCCAAACCATAACCATAAGTTATCCCGGCATCGCGCTAACAAGCTATGAACCTCGGAGTCTCCGAAAGACATACCCGGATTGGATAACCCCGCAAGTTACCCCGGCATCGGGCTAGCAAGCCACGAACCTCAGAGTCCCCGCAAAACATACCCGATTGGATAACCCCAAGAACACGCCAGATCCGTACTAGCAAGGATGGATCCCAGAGATTCAACAAATCTTACCCGGTGGCACATCACTATACAACAATCACACAACAATACGGAAGTACCATTCCCAAACATCACTATGCATCACAACCTCCTTACAAAGTAGTAACAACTAACATCACACAACATCACATATTCACCGAACAAGTACACGTATCAATACACCATCCTCGACAAGTGATTACGGTCTACTATATTCACAAAATATGATTATAACATTTTCCAACATACGACACTAACACACATATTCCAAAAACACATTTATTCACAAAGCATACAAATTATCTTCGAAGGAAAACCTATTATCGAGAATATACCGATTCTTTTGAAAGTTCATTAAAAACATTCAAGTAGCACATATAATCACACACCAACCACTGTGTCTACGGAATACGAAACATATGGGCAAGATACTTGCCTCGAAACCACAAGCAACGGAACAACAAACGGATGAGGTCGAGCAGCTTTTGAACTTCCAAAACGACCAAGAATCTCGACAGCCCCACGAATACTATGAGAACAATACCATCACGAATTAACAACACTAATCAGAATCCGAATCGACACTAAGAACAACAAGGATATAAGGGTTACTCAAAGAAATCAAAATCATGTTCCGGGTGAAAGAAAATCGATAAAAGAGTCATCAATCCGAAGATCTCAACCAGGACAACAAGAATACACAACCGATCGGATGAGATTGGGTAAGAATCATGAAACAAAGGAAAACCCCCAATTTCAAGAATCTAGGGTTCTAAGAAGAGAATACCTCGATTCGAACAAATAAGATTAGATGATGTTGAACATACACAAATCCACCCCGAGATGAAGCTTGATGATGAAGATTGCCCAAAATCACTTCTGGAACTCGACCCGACAAAAAAAGACGAAGAAGGAATGAGAAATGACGAAGTAAAGCTGCTGTCCAGTATTTATACTGGACAGTTATTATCATGCGCTAAACATACTGAATTAGCGTGCGCTAATGGGGTCAACGCTTCCAGCACCTCCTGCCCGAACGCTGTTAGCGTGCGCAAGCCAAAATGCGTAGCGTGCGCTGGCGAGTCACGAATCCAGTCCAATGGCTTCTGGACAGTTCAACACTTACCAGATAGCATGCGCAAAGCCAATCAATAATGTGCATTAAGATGGCCGATAGCGTGCGCTAACCACCGACTTTAGCGTGTACTATCAAGATCCAGTCTCAGTCCAGTAGCTCCTGGACTGCCTCTGAACTGCCAGTTAGTGTGTGCTGCACACCCAGTTGCGTGCGCTAACTACGACACGGTAGCGCGCGCTACACCTCAAGCGATAACGTGCGCTACACCACAATGAACCAAAAACTCATGCAACGATAAGAAATTGATGACAGTTAACAAAAAAGTATATGAAACTTATAAAGAAGCATGTTTCGAATATGGCCTCCTCAATGATGACAAAGAATGGATACATGCTATATTAGAAGCCAGATTTTGGGCATTAGGACCGCATCTCCGTGACCTACTTGTCACAATTTTGTTGTTCTGTGATGTCAGTAGGCCATTACAATTATGGGAAGAAAATTGGGAAGTTTTGTCAGAAGATATCTTACACAACACCCTGAGTTGGAGCTAACAGAGGAACAAATGAAAAATTATTGTTTGGTAGAAATTCAACAATTGTTAAATAGAAACAGGAGATCTTTAACATATTTTCCTGATCTTCCACGGCCTAACCCAGCACTGCTAACCAATATGGATAATCGTTTGATTAGAGAAGCACTGGAATATGATGTAAAAGAAAGTAAGATTGAACACGACCAACTTCATTCATTGTTAAATCCAGAACAAAAACTGATATATGAACAGGTTATTGAATCTGTGCATGATAAAAAGGGTCAATTTTATTTCATTTACGGTCCTGGAGGAACAGGCAAGACATCCTTATATAAAACTATAATCTCAAAGTTAAGATCAGAAAGAATAATTGTGCTAGCCATTGCATCTTCAGGTATGTTATTTAAAATGTTACAACACCTTAATAGAATACTTAACACTTACATTCTTAAACTTTTATAATCAATAAGTAATTTATAACTAATTCAAATCATTGAACTAGGAATAGCGTCATTACTCCTTCCCGGAGGGAGGACCGCTCATAGCAGATTTGTCATACCACTAGAGCTAATGGAAAATAGCACATGTGGAATTAAACAAAATACATACTTGGTAGAGATGATACAGCAGGTTCAACTCATTATTTGGGACGAAGCACATATGACTCAGAGGTATGCTTTTGAATCTTTAGACAAAACATTAAGGGATATACTCGGTGTAGGGTATCTATCCGGAATACATAAGATTACACAACAAAGCAGTAAACAAATTACAACTTGTTGTGCGGCGATTTATACGTCTCGATGGCGATCGGCATGATGGTCAAGGGCCAGCCAAAGAAGACAGATGCTGGGCAAGCACCTAGCGATCGGCATCCAAGGCGATCGTCTGTAGGCATCTGGCGATCGCCAATGATATATGACTGTAGACGATCGTCCCATACCGCATGTGAATCCGACACCCGTCAAAGTCTTCGAAGACCGAATCTCGGATAAAAACCCACGTGCAGATCCACAAAAGGTGCCGCAAGATAAGGCCTTTGACCCCAGCCTGTCACCAACCCCACACCTACCGACAGGCCCGCCGAACGGTACAAGGTGGGTCCTCCCCAGACAGCGACTCAGGATGCGTGCAGGTTTCCCATTGGCTCGCACAGCTGGCTGCCACCAGCAGCCTCGGACTTTAAGGGAATAGACTCACGTGACGGGATGATCGCCCACCTTATTCTAATATAGAAAACGGCGGTCGCCCGCGATCGCCAGAGAGGACCCAGCAGCCTTTTCTCCTATAAATAGGAGGCAACCAACAGTGGCCAAAGGGCAGTGAAAAAGGTACAGAGAGAACGGTGGACTCTCCCTACAAATACATATTCACAGACAGTAATATTCATACAGAGCATCAAAAGCAAGAACTCACAGAGCTTCATATCTGGTTCTTCCGGCAATCTTCACGCTCTATAGCTAAGATAACTAGGATCTTTACACTCATTGTAATAGTATTCTAACATTAATATTTGTACTCCAAAGTATTTATATTAATAACATCTCACGAGAGCATTCAAGCCCGGGACTAACAACCCCGGCAAAGTTGTGTTATTTACTTTCCCACGAAAGTATTCTCGCATTTGTTTGTTACTCGACCATTCCAGCAATATCATCTCCGGATAATATTTTGGGTAACAACACAACTAAAGGACCTATGATAGTGGGATTACGTGGATTAGGGTTTACAGAACAAATTCGAAAATAAATTACACAAAGTAAGAATAAACCTGTTTCTAATGCAATAAACCAGAATAAATAAAGTAGGTTAAATATTCAAACCGAGCATATCTCAAAAGATCTTAAAACAGGTGACAGTGGTGAGAATCAACCAGAAATCGGCCTTGGCTCAGTCCTCTGTCTCAGTTACCCACGTCCATGACACAAAGCAACCCATGGCCAGCATCACAAATGGACCCAAAATCAGACCGGAAGCAAACACCGAGTTGAACCGTAGAAAACAGCCAGTTTCAACCGAAAAAGACCACCCAGAAACACCAGACCCAGATCAATCGCCCAACCCACAGTCTCAAAACTCTCGATTTATTTCACACAGAAAAGAATCAAAGGTAAGCTGCTCACTCTCAGAATTTTTGTTGTGTATTTTCATCTCTCTGGGAAATAATATATATAGTAGTATCGGAATAACGAATGAAGAGAGAAAGACGGGCCAGCAGGTCGGGGTTCCATGGCGGAAGACCAGGAACAAACCGAGGAGTGAGGGAGACAAAGTCGAGAGAGATGAAGAGATGGAGGCGGAAGATAAAAAATCTGAGAGTTAGGGTTTCTAAAAGGGGTGGGGAGGTTTTTATATTAGGTCAGATATAAAAACCAACGACCGAGATTAACTGACCCAAATGAATGGCCAGGATTAATCTGGTACATAAAAAGGGAAGCTTCCAGGGTACTGGACAGGGTCACATTTAATGGTGGGCTGCAAGAAAAAAGATATTTGGGCCATCATATTTAATTCATTTTGTCCCACATAACCCAACATATCTCCACCTGGGCCAAATGAGTCATCGAGGCACACAATAGATACAGAGGTCATCATCGCCGAACGTCACACCACCTGCACATCACACAAAGTTAGTACAAGTATAAAGACATAAATCAATCACTAAGAAAGAAGACTAGAAATCACAAAGAAAACTAGAGAAGCTATCACAAAGATAGCAACTGAAGAAACTGGAAGGTCTTGTTGTGGGAAAATCCCTCACAATATGCCGCAAGTGCACGGTGTCAACAAGTAATAAAGTGATAAGTAAAGTATCGTTCCCTCGAGGACTGATTTCACTAAGTACCAAAATATAGTCAACTCACAATTTTATTTGAAGAACAATTATATAGATTTTATACCTAAACTAATTGCCGAAAATAAATAACAGTACTAATAATAATAATAATACTAATACGGGTGTAGGATTATGATTTTCACCTCAAACAACCAGGAATGATATTTATTCAATTCAATTCACTTTCATTCAATTGATTGTAAGCCAGGAATGCCTAAATTATTCTAAAGCCTTTCCCAAGGTCGATAGAAAATACTACGAATTATTAACTCGATATATCCCTATTCGAATTACATAATTAATAGCTAAAACAGTTCAAGAATTCCCACAATAAATAGGCCTCACAATTCCATGAGTATATCCCTATCTCATGAAAATTATGATTCGTCTCACAAGAACTATGCCTAAATTTCATCTCCCGAATCCATAAAGACATTCAAAACAAATTAACTGTTGGCCAGACAATTAAAAAGCATTAAGAACAGTAAGAAGAATCCAATTCAATAGAATAACGAGTAAATCGAAATAATAATAAATAATCAAACTGTCATGAAATCGGCTACAATCACAATCCTACTCGAATAGATCTAGAAATTTAGATGCGGAAAAACTAAGAAAAACAGTAGGGATCCGTGGTCTTGTCGTCGCCCACAAATCTCTTTCTTTTGTTCTTCGCCCTAGCTATCGATCTTCCTCCTTAGATGATGATTCCCCCCTTTTCTTCAGCCCTTCAATGCTTATTTATAGTCGTCCTCAGCCTCCAAAACGCGTCCGTGTGATTAGGTCGAGAACAGGCTCCAAAACGGCCCAAAACCGCGTCGAACACACCAAAACCGCCCCGTGGGCCGCGGCTCACTTAATCTGTGCCGCGGCTCACGGTGCACAGATTAAAACCTGGGCGCGACATTTTCCTTATGTGTCGCGGCTCACTTAGGCTGTGCCGCGGCTCAGAGTACAGTTTGCTCGGGGGCTCGCTGGTTGTCTTCGTGTGCCGCGGCTCACTTGGTTTGTACCGCGGCTCATGACCAAAAACTGCTGTTTTCACCCGTTTTTCATCGTTTCGGCTTCCAGACTCCGATTTCCTGCAAAACATATAAGAATAATACATCAAAAGTTCATTTATGCTGATTTAGGCTCAAGATGGATGTAAAATAATGACATAAAAGCGCATAAAAATACGCCTAACAAATACCCCCAAATTTGAGCCTTTGCTTGTCCTGAAGCAAAAATTATCAATTTTTAAACAAAATGTATCGTGAATAATCATGCAAGTCCATAGTGCTCAACTTAATCAATACTACCCTGAAAATCTCAAAGAATAGTACAAGTATCGTAATAGCGAGTCACATCCAGGACACTGATTCCACTAAGTAACCAATTTCAGTCCTAATCAATCGTTCACGAAGAAAATCAAGCTCAAAGATTAACAAGCGTGAATTTAACCGACCGTCAATATGAAGGGTTAGATTAAACAAGCCAATTCGCCCAGTCCCACAGTCTAGTGGCAAAATTCAAGAGTTTCATTATCAAAATTACTCTTAGGACAGCATTCCCTTATGTATGATCAATAATATGATTCGAGTTAACCACTAGGTTTCGGCTCTCGGGATATTTCATCGGGATGATCCTAGGGTGGATTTCCATTCTCATGTATCGGGGAACCGTTTGACGTAAAAGACACTCATGGGGCACATGGATGCTTCTAGTTACTAAGCCCCCCTCTACAGCGGAGAAAAAACTCGAATAGCAATTCCCGCATGTCAAGGTTGCCGTTTTATGCGAGAGTAGACAACGGGTCACGTGAATACCCCCGGTTACTAGGCTTCCCATCATCGGTAATGCGATATTTCTAAATTATTAATCTATTCAGGGTTGTCGTTTTACGCGAGAGTAAACAACGGGTCACGTGAATACCCCCGGTTACTAAACTTCCCATCATAGAACAATTAATATCTCGACTTTTTCTTGGGAAAAACTGTCCGACTCTAAACTCAGTTCAAGTGCCACAAGACTTATGTTACTGGACGGCTAGCTAACCGAAAAGTTTAACCAAACGTATAGGCGGCGATTTGAAAGCACGTATGTCTCCTCTCTTATCTGCTAAGATTTCTACAAAAACAATAAAAATTCGGACCTAATTGAATGAATACTCAACAAAAAAAGATATCGCTGACTACAACTCGACTAAAACTCAACCGTTTCTTCCAAAAGAAATCAGTATCGTAACATCAGTTTTACACACGGAAGCACGAAAAATTCACGAAAAATAACGCACTGATGAAATCACAATTTATAAACAAGAAAAATTAAGAAATTAACGCATGCTTCAATCTATTCCACTACACATACATTCATCAACAATAAAACTCATGTGAAAATAAAAGAGATAAGGAAAAGTGAAACTTATTCCAAATGTCTTCTTGAAAGCCAGCACATGTCTGAGTGGAATGGTCTGCCCAACATCACGAGGGACCCCCAAATTTAGTCTCTAGTCATGAAATAACAATAGACATTAAATCCAAGAAAGACTAGAATATGAAGAATAATAACTCATTGGGGTTATAAAGGAATATTAGAGAAATAAGGGTCAACAAGAATACACGAATCCAAACGAATTAACAAAACAAAGAAAAATTAAAAACGAAAAATCAAATAAAAACAACTAACTAGAAAGCAAGTAAAAATGATGGGTTGTCTCCCATCAAGCGCTCTATTTTACGTCTTGAGCACGACGTGGCAAAAAGAGTTTAACGTGGCTTCTTTCTAGGGAGATTGCCAAATGCCCCCTTCTGGCAATCTATAAGCCTCTTATTCCACAAGGGAGGCTTTGGTTCATGCCCGGTTGCCACAAATAATGAGTAAGAATAATTGTTTGGACAACCAAAAAATAATGGAAGAATGTAATAATTATAAGGCATTAAAAAATAAGCAGAGTTCGAATGGGTAAATAATAAAGACTTATCATGAACAACCTCATTAGAACTCATGGTATCAGCCTCAACCGAATCAAAAGTAATAGGGTCAATCTCTCCCATTATGGATTTAGGAAAAATTATGCGTGGCACCGTTAATAAAATTTTGGGCACATAAGTGTTCTCCTTATTAGTCGAAGTTTAATGACAATCTAATGAAATTTCTTGGGAAACATCATCAATGGTAACTTCTTCTACAAGATTATCACACTTTATGTAATTATCGGGTGCTGGGGGATCGACCCTAAAACTTTGCATGTCTTTCTTCTCAACCTCCCCCTCAACTTCACTACTAAATAAATGAGCTGGAAAATAACCATAGTGAATCTCAAGACCACGACGTGCACATTCTAGCTCAAAAAGGGTACTATCAAGATTTTTAAGAGTGTCTACACATTGTTCAAGCATGGTCTTTTCTTTTGGGGAGGGGGCTGACTAGCCCTATTTGGCAAATTATTAAGAACATCGAAATTTATGAAATGCCAAGGGCCACGATACTCAAAGGAAAACATAATGAAGAAATTACAAATATAGAGACTAAAGAAAAAACTTCAAATTAAAATTAGAGTCGCTTGGTATTGATATTAGCGAAAAATCAGTCCCCGTCAACGGCGCCAAAAACTTGTTGTGGGAAAATCCCTCACAATATGCCGCAAGTGCACGGTGTCAACAAGTAATAAAGTGATAAGTAAAGTATCGTTCCCTCGAGGACTGATTTCACTAAGTACCAAAATATAGTCAACTCACAATTTTATTTGAAGAACAATTATATGGATTTTATACCTAAACTAATTGCCGAAAATAAATAACAGTACTAATAATAATAATAATAATAATAATAATAATAATACTAATACGGGTGTAGGATTATGATTTTCACCTCAAACAATCAGGAATGATATTTATTCAATTCAATTCACTTTCATTCAATTGATTGTAAGCCAGGAATGCCTAAATTATTCTAAAGCCTTTCCCAAGGTCGATAGAAAATACTGCGAATTATTAACTCGATATATACCTATTCGAATTAGATAATTAATAGCTAAAACAGTTCAAGAATTCCCACAATAAATAGACTTCACAATTCCATGAGTATATCCCTATCTCACGAAAATTATGATTCGTCTCACAAGAACTATGCCTAAATTTCATCTCCTGAATCCATAAAGACATTCAAAACAAATTAACTGTTGGCCAGACAATTAAAAAGCATTAAGAACAGTAAGAAGAATCCAATTCAATAGAATAACGAGTAAATCAAAATAATAATAAATAATCAAACCGTCATGAAATCGGCTACAATCACAATCCTACTCGAATAGATCTAGAAATTTAGATGCGGAAAAACTAAGAAAAACCGTAGGGATCCGTGGTCTTGTCGTCGCCCACAAATCTCCTTCTTTTGTTCTTCGCCCTAGCTATCGATCTTCCTCCTTAGATGATGATTCCCCCCTTTTCTTCAGCCCTTCAATGCTTATTTATAGTCGTTCTCAGCCTCCAAAACGCGTCCGTGTGATTAGGTCGAGAACAGGCTCCAAAACGGCCCAAAACCGCGCCGAACACACCAAAACCGCCCCGTGGGCCACAGCTCACTTAATCTGTGCCGTGGCTCACGGTGCACAGATTAAAACCTGGGTGCGACATTTTCCTTCTGTGTCACGGCTCACTTAGGCTGTGCCGCGGCTCATAGTACAGTTTGCTCGGGGGCTCGCTGGTTGTCTTCGTGTGCCGCGGCTCACTTGGTTTGTGCCGCGGCTCATGACCAAAAACTGCTGTTTTCACCCGTTTTTCATCGTTTCGGCTTTCGGACTCCGATTTCCTGCAAAACATATAAGAATAATGCATCAAAAGTTCATTTATGCTGATTTAGGCTCAAGATGGATGTAAAATAATGACATAAAAGCGCATAAAAATACGCCTAACAGGTCTTCAGTTACGGGTGTCGATATTTAGTATCGACTTGCAGGATCTGATTTTCTCGACTGGTAGGCACTTAGTGCCCATATCTGCAGGATTAGAATGGGACGGGATTTTTTTCAGATCAATTATGCCCTTTTCCACGATATCACGAATGCAGTGTTGCCTGATGTCAATGTGCTTAGTACGATCATGGAAAATATGATTTCTACACAAATGGATGCTAGATTGACTGTCAGAGAAAACCATAACATTATCACGAAGAACACCAATCTCAGTAAGTAAACCTTTCAACCAAATAGCCTCTTTAAAGGCTTCAGTGGTGGCAATATATTCAGCTTCAGTAGTAGACAAAGTAACTATATGCTGAAGTTGAGATTTCCATGAAATACACGAGCCACACAAGGTAAATACATAAGAAGTTGTGGACTTACATTCATCCCTGTCATTGGCATAATTGGAGTCAACGTAACCTTTAAGGTTAACCACATCATCAGATTTAGAGAAAATAAGACCATCCGAAACAGAATTTTTTTAAGTACCGAAGTAACCACTTAAGAGCCTCCCAATGAGGTTTTCCTAGATTAGCCATATATCTACTTAAACAATTCACAGCATAAGCAATATCTGGCCTAGTAGTAACCATAAGGTACATGACAGATCCAATAGAATTAGCATATGGGACAGATCTCATTTCACGAATTTCAGTTTCAGTTTTAGGCGACTGAGTTTTGGATAATAAGAAATGAGGAGCCAACGACACACTAGCAATTTTAGCATCACTCATTGAAATTTTTTCAAGGATTTTATCAATGTAAGAGGACTGATTTAGAAATAAAGTGCCTTTAGATCTGTCCCGAATGATATTCATGCCTAATATCCTTTTAGCATCCCCCAAATATTTCATGTCAAATTGTTTCCCTAAGCAACTTTGAATATGATCAATAGATTTAATACACGAGCTGATCAAGAGCATATCATCTACATAAATAAGTAAGAACATAGGAACACCACAGTCATTCTTGAAATAAAGGCATGGATCATATGCACTACGACGGAGTTTCAAGGAGAGCATGCAATCATTGAATTTCTTGTTCCACTCTCTAGGGAATTGCTTTAAGCCATATAAGGTTTTATTAAGCAAGCACACATAATCAGGATGGTTACTATCTATAAAACCTTCCGGTTGTTTCATGTAGATAGTTTCTTTCAATTCACCATGCAAAAATGTCGTCTTAACATCTAATTGTTTCATCTCCCAATTATGATGTGCAACTAATGCAAGCATGATGCGAACAGTGGTGAATTTAACTACAGGTACAAAGATCTCGGTATAATCAATACCTTCTCGCTGAGTAAAACCTTTAGCTACTAACCTCGCTTTGAATCTGACATTATCTTCATCCTTTTTGACTTTGAACAACCACTTACAATCAATCAAAGAACAATTTTTAGGTTTTGGAACAAGTTTCCAAGTATCGTTCGCATGCAAGGATGTCATTTCTTCATTCATTGCATTTAACCATTCATTTGATTTATCAGATAACAGAGCATCATTGTAAGTTTTAGGTTCATTCCCATCAAGCATATCAAACACATTGAAAGCAAGAGAAGCCATGTGGAAATCATCTAAATGTATAGGTCTTCTAACATTCCTTCTAGGCCTATCCCGAGTTAATTGATAATCATACAAATCAGGAACAGATTCAGATTCATCTTCATTTTCAGAGTGGTTATCATATTAAGCATTAGAAGATTCAGGATTTTCCATATTATCAGATTCAACAGGTAACTCATTATCACTAAGATGCTCCACCCTAATCTAAACAGGGTGGGGAGAATCAGCAGCTAACACAGGAGCAGGTAAAGGATTATCAAGGCAAGGAAATTCAGTTTCATTAAAGACCACATCCCTACTAGTAATCACCTTCAATCCGGGTTCAGTTCTGACCCATAAACGATAACCTTTAACACCATCAGGGTAGCCAATAAAAACACATCTCAAGGACCTAGGTTCAAGTTTATCGACATTTTGATGCACATAAGCAGCACAACCAAACACACGTATGTTTGAAAAATCAATAGCATGACCCGACCACACAGACTCAGGGTAATTGCCATTCAAAGGAACATAAGGGGACCTATTAATAAGATAGGCAGCAGCTAAAAGAGCCTCACCCCAAAAAACTTTTTGACAATCCGTAAGTGAGGAGCATGGCCCTAACCTTTTCAAGGAGGGTTCGGTTCATTCGCTCAGCCACCCCATTCTGTTGAGGGGTATAATGAACTGTCTTATGCCTAAGGATGCCATTTTCAGAACACATAGTATCAAACTGAGTATTGCAAAATTCAAGGCCGTTATCGGTCCTTATCTTTTTAATCCGTTTACCAGTTTGATTTTCCATCAAAATTTTCCAAGTTTGAAACTTTTCAAACACATCAGATTTCAGTTTGAGTAAAAATACGAAAACTTTCCTCGAGTAATCATCAATAATGGATAAGAAATAATGGTTCCTACCATGAGTCGTAACACTGGCAGGACCCCAAACATCAGCATGAACATAATCAAGCACATTGGAACTCTTACCAGATTTCTCAAAAACAGGATCAAGGGAATAGGGAGGTTTTGGAAATTGAGTTTTATGTTGTTTGCCATACATACAAGAGTCACAGAAAGACATCTTAGAGATTTTATCCTTTCCAAACACTTTTGTTTATGCAAGATATCTAATCCCTTCATGCTCCTGTGTCCTAACCTATTATGCCACAATTCAGTTTTATCCGCACAAACCAGATTAGAACATGCAGCAGTTTCAGTTTGGCAAATGTATAAATTAAATTTCCGGATTCCTTTAAACAACATTAAGGAACTTCTGCAAATTTTCATGCAACCATTCCCCCAACAACCCCTAAGGCCCTCATCTTCCAAAGTAGAATAAGATATCAGATTATGAGATAAATCAGGAATATGTCTGACATTTTTTAGAGTGAACTGAGTACCATCAGCAAATTTCAAACACACATTTCCTATACCGACCACAACTCATTTCACCTTATCAGGCATATAAACATACCGATCACCAAGATTAGTATAACTAGTAAAATGTTGTTTATAAGGTGTCATATGATGAGTGCATCCAGAATCCAGCAGCCATTCGTTTTCACACAAACCAGAAAGCACAGAATTCACAGAGAGACGCAAATCATCAATTACCATAAAGACATCGCCCATAGTCAAATTTGTAATACCCGATTGTAATTCAGTCACTACCATTCAGTAATTTCATTCGGTGATTGTCACTCAGTGGATTTTCACTCATTAATAATTATTCATCAATCATGTTGATTAGTGCATAATTGATCTAAAATTCATATACAAAATATTCATTTTTTCGGGCATAATTGTACTGATTTGTGATTAAAAATATATATTTTACAGATATGTCCAAACATGAGCTAAAAATGGTTATTTTACAGATTACTGACATGAAGCATCAAAAAGGACGGAAAACAAGATCAAATCCAACGACGGGAATTTTTCAAGGCAAAACGACCATATAACACGGCGCAAAAAGGACCGTGTTATGTAGGCCGTTTCACATACGGCGCAACAAGGGCCGTGTCTTGGGCCGTTTCACACACGGCCGGCATTTAGCGCCGTGTCCTCGCGCGTATTCCGGAAGAGACCGAGTCACCACAAAACGGCGCACAACATGAGGCAAACTGGGCCGTTTTTCATCGCCGTTTTTCAACAGATGCCATGCAAAATTAGTCCACTTTTGAACAACTTATGAACTCAACCACAAGATATTTTTTTGGTCAAAAATCTGAAAATTCAAAGACATGGGTGAAGTGTGAACAAAGAATTAAAAAAATGATATTACAATAGATATTTTGAATTAAATAATCAATTGTATTCTTGAAAATCACCTATAAAAGGACATCTTCATCCATTGCAAAATCACCAATTACCAATTCTAAAACCCATCTTCTTGCTAAGAAATACTCCTTTCTTTTAGCAATATATTTTCCTTAGAACTTTCAATTTTAGTTTGTATTTCATTTTTGGTTTGAAGTTTTTCTTTCATTTAGTTTGTAATTGAAAAGTGCTTGATCAATAAGCACTTAGTATTTTACTTAGTATTTTACTTTCAATTTTTGTAAGCTTGTAACCTTTAAACAAGTTTGAAGTTTGTTTCTTGCACTTTGATTCATCATATTCAAGTAAGTTTTATCTATTGTCATTAAGTTCTAGTAATTAAAAGTTTCTATATATATATTATATATAAATTATTCCTATTATAATTTTAGTTTGTATAAACCAATGAGTAGCTAATCTTTCTTCCTAGGGGAAGGGGGATTTCTATTAGGTTATATATTGAGTATTTGATTGATTTAAACTATTTTTGTAATATCCGCATTTTTTCTTTCCCTTGTATTTTCATTTTTGGTGTATTTCTCGGTCGTAGCGACCCTCGTGTACCTTTCAGTGTGTCCTTCCTGTCAACTGTTGAACTGCACTCTCGTTATTGTTGTGCGGAACTGCCGTTTCGGGGTTGCCGTGGATCCATTTCGTGTTATTGGTTCCCAAATATTGATTCCTATCGTTTTTATTCTCTTTCCGGATCATTTTTATCATTTTGGGACCCAACGGGGGTGTGGGCCGCGGCACAAGGTGTGTGTGCCGCGCACACAAATTTCTTCGAGTTGGTCGAGCGACCAGACTGTGCCGCGGCACACCCATCCGTGCCGCGCACAGCCGAGTCAAGCCGCGGCACATCCGTCCGGTGCCGCGGCACACTCGTGTGGCATCCGCGACCAAAACCCGATCAGACGGTGCCGCGCACACCACAACTCCGGGAGTAAATTTTTGGCCTGTGCCGCGGCACACAATGCGGTCAACCCTCTATAATTGTGCTTTTGAGCGTGAACAGCTCATTTTCTTCTTCATTCTTCACCTGCGCGAGAGAGAGTGAGAGAGGAGGAGAGCTTCTCATCATTATCATTTGGGGGTTGATTTTCATCATTCTTCTTCGGTTGTGAAGCCCGGTCAATCAATCCAACGCGTGTTCTACGAATCTAAATACTTGAATCCTCAAGGTAATATCTCTTAAAACCCTCCCTTTTGGATAATTGGGGATTTTGGGGTTTTTGTCCGATTCTTTCCGTTTTGTTGATGGATTCTTGATGAATATGATTAATCTTGTTGATATCATTAATTTTCCTACGGATTCATGGTATATTTTCATAGTTTTGTGAAATCGAGAGGGTTTGGTTGTGGTCCGCCCTCGTTGTTATTTTGTGCGAATATACATGAATCGTAGGCGGGTTTTCGGGTGTATTCCATTTCCGTATTCGGTTAGAGTTGGTTGTAATTATGTTCTTCGAATTGTTAGGTTCGGTTCCGTTGATTCCTAGTGTTCGTCGGTGATTATCCTTTCCGTTCGTTGCGTCATCAAAATATTCAAGGCAAGTAATTCTTGGAAACCTTTATGCTTAACGTGAAATGGTAATGTATACTGTGTGTGCTTTACTCACCTCTGGAGGGTCCGACGGGGCCTCGAGGGAATCTATGGCTTCGTCCTGGATTCATGAGTTTGTTTCGCTAGCCAGCTCGGTGTAACATCCCCAAAACCGTATGGGAATATTACACGCCGTAGACCCTTTCCACAAGGATCTACCAGGCTAAACATCCATAAACAACCAAATGCTTGCCCGACCAGGGTAAAACAATAAAATGATACAGACCGATATGGTCACTTACACGTGAATACACATACCGATGAGGTCACACAACCCAATCGATAAAACTGACTTAAATAACATTACCCACACAGGGGTCGAAATACAATACAGCGGAAGACTGAAATCAACTCTGACAACACAACAAAAATCAAAATAACTCTCGACTCATGATTAGTATCGCAGCTCGTCATCCTCTTGTGCCAATCATGTGATCGCCCCCGAATGCATGTACCGGACGCAAACAGACATCCACCCCCGACATTCTGGGGTTAGTAAAACTACACTTTTTTACTATTGCAAGTATCAAATCATTAGAAATGTAACAAGCAATTAATCATCTTGATAAAATATAATAATCAAGTATCAAATATTCCCTGTAGGTTTTCACAAGATATGATAAGCTATGAAGCATTCAAAATAAGATTATCATCTCGGAATTTTTAAAATTTCAAAACCTTAAGACCTCAAGTCCCGATTCACAAAACCTTTCAAAACTTAAGGGCCTTAACCCAAAACTTGTTTCATAATTCAACAGTTTACAATACCGGAAACATTTCCATAAATCTCGTGGGGCTCGGCCCAACATTCTTTCTTAAAACTTTTCCTGTAAAAACTTTGATTTGAAAAGTATCATGCCCATGACACCGTGATCCACTGTCACGTGTCTCCGTAGGTTCAACAACCCGCACGGACTACATCACGCACAATTAAACAAACATAATCAATTCCGACACCGTGATCCACTGTCACGTGTCTCCGTAGGTTCAACAACCCACACGGACTATTAACCAAACATAACCAATTCCGACACCGTGATCCACTGTCACGTGTCTCCGTAGGCATAACAACCCGCACGACTATATCAATCACACACACAGTCCTGACACCGTAGTCCACTGCCACGTGTCACTGTAAGCCCCGTCGAGCTCACCCGGTTGGACGCACTGTGTCCGAAACTCATGGTCCACTGCCATGCGTTATCGTAGGCCTCGTCAGACCAGCACGATTGGACCTCAGTACCTCACTAAGTTCTGATCCCGTAGTCCACTGCCACGAATCCTCGTAGGTCCCGTCGAACCAACACGAGTGAACTTAGCGGTCACACACATATTCACATTCACATTACATACAAAAACGAGCACAATTAATCAATCACCTTGATCACCACAAAATCGTACATTGCACGCAAATAACACAACCTCGACACTCGCAACAACTATCATCAATCAACGACATTAACCAACATAACACACATTCGGTACACAATACATTGTACAACCAAGTGTACAACCATCCCATATGTACGTCGCATTCCTGCACAAATGGCACAACGCCTAACACGTATACTGATATAACACTATTATCACAAAGCCTTCAAATTGCGGAAAACACAACCAACTCAAACGGAACATATTTACGAAGGCAAGCAAAGTCATTATACATCTCATACGTAATTACTAGTCGCAAGATACAAGTCGTATAGTAAGATACTTGCCTTAATAACCGCTACCGAACGCTCCGAAGAACACGGTTCGACCGGGAAGCTCGAACCCCAAAGAAGGCAACGAACGGAAGGGTTCCGACTCGAGTTCTTCACAAGAATTCGCTCCTAAGTCACAACGATGTCAATTCAATCACAATTCTACGAAAACGTATGGAACTTCCCAAGTTCTACTCATTGAAGCATTTTATCGGACACCTTGAGGGCATAGTCCAATTTAATCGATTATTCAAGGTAATACTCAAATTCGTTTCACAAAACTTCAGGGGTAATGAATGATTTCGAGTATACAACCATGTTCTAACAATAATCTAAACTAAAACGAATCAAATCGGCCAAAACATCAAGAAACCTCAAAAATTCCCAAAACCAAGAGTTTAGGTGTTCTTACCTTCGATCCAGGTGGAATATGATGTTAATCCATGAATCAAACTTCCAAAACGTGTTGTTCTATGATTCTCTTACTCAAATCCATCCATTTATGTCAAGAAATCGCTAAGGAACGAAGGAAAAATGAGAAATGGCGGATAACTCACCTGTGCCATTAAATAGCCGATTCGCACCGTGTGCCGCGGCACAGGACAAGTGTGCCGCGGCCCACGGCCAAAAAAAACTGCCCAGCACTGGCTTAGTGCCGCGGCACAGCTGAAGTGTGCCGCGGCACACGGTACAGTCCATTCCAACACCAAAAGGCACATCGTGCAGTCTTAGCTATTTCGACCATAACTCCTTCGTACGGACTCCGATTGACTCACCGTTTGAACCATTGGAAAGCTAACTTGATGCTTTATAATATTGCAAAGATTCAGAATTTTTGGAGTTTCCAAGAATTTATGGTGATTTTTACAAAGCCGAACTCATACTTAGAAAAGTCGTTTAGTAATCTTGAACTCAACAAAACGACACCGAAACCCGAACCTGAATACGAACCGAAGATACGGTTACGAATTACTCACAAAGACGAATCTAAGAGATAGTAGAACACACGATTACGACCACCCGAAGGCTCGAAATTCGACAACGGAAGGTAATTACCCCAAACTTTGGGAAATTACGAAAATGGCCCAAATGCCCGAAAATCACCATACGACAACGAATAATCAAACCGAAGCTCACAACACGTATAACAACGTTAAATGAACTTACGAAAAACCCCAAACGACAGTTTCGAACGAGATTCGCAAGAACCGAACTCAAGCGCGGAAAAGTCGCTAAAAAGCACGGAACTCAACAAAGCAGCACCGAAACGAACTCGGATGACAAAAAGTGCAGAATTAAATATTCTCCGAATGACGAAACGGTCAAAAGCGAGTTTTCGAAACGGACCTCCGCCGAAAAATGAAAATTACCGGAAATCCGAAATTGCGGATATTACATTCTACCCTCCTTAAAAGAAGTTTCGTCCCGAAACTTAAAATAAGTAGGGAGAAGCAATATCCCAACAAGAAACCTCAACGAGATACACAAGAACGCATAACTTTCGCCCATTGGCGAAATATTACAAGCAATGCGAATGAATATACAGCGTGGAAACACGCCCCACGACGACCATAACAAAGCCACCGGCAATGATTCAAAACACTAACAATCAATTAACGACGCATCACATACCACATCATATGCACACATTTAATCAAAAAAACGTACGCGGCAACAAGTCGCACCCGACTAAAACGGCTATGCGACAGAAACAAATAGAGTATTACGATAGAAATCATTCCGATTCTCATCAACAAGAAAATGTCTGACGTCAAAACACAAACAATTCAAGATAACGGAAAACGAGAATACCCGATATTACATTCTATCCTATTAAAATTAAGTTTCGTCCCGAAACTTAAAATAAAACATCATGATAGAATAGAAACAAAACCAAAAAGTTCACGCAACAAATATCAATCTCTACACGAATTACAGCACAAAGTACGATACACATCTACATCATTGGAAACCACCGGCCCTCCCCGAGTAGGAACGAAACCCGATTCCCGAACATCCTGGCAACGGACTCACAATGCACCGCTTGGTGCCCCAGTTGGCCGCACTTAAAACAATTAACCGGTGGCGAACGACAATTCTGTCTCGCATGGCCTACACGACTGCAGTTAAAGCAGGTCTTCACACTGATCGTCTTACTCGCCTCTGGGGTAAGGTTCTTAGACTGGTCAACCGAACGAGGAGTGCTCCCAGAAGGATACTGCGAAGCAACAGGCTCATGGATCTCACTCCTCTGGCCTCTTGAAAAATTCCTCGAGGTCTTCTGTCTCTTACTCTCTGAACCAGATTCCGTCACAGAAACGGCCATCTCAATGGCTAAAGATCGGTCCTGATATTCCTTCAGGGTGGTACACATGAGCGGAGCCATACTCTCACGGATATGGGGTTTCATGCGCATATTGAAGTATCGGACCTTGTCCGCTTCACTTCTCACTTGATCACGAACATAAGCCAACTGTCGATTATAATCGACTATCGCCTGGGATATTGACACATCCTGGGGCGTAGCTGTAATATCCGCAATTTCGAATTTCGGTAATTTTGTTTTTTCGGCGGAAGTTCGTTTTGACGACTCGCTCATGACCTTTCGTCATTTCGAGAATGATTAATTCTGCACTTTTTGTCATCCGAGTTCGTTTCGGTGTCGTTTTGTTGAGTTCCGTGCTTTTTAACGACTTTTCTAAATATGAGTTCGACTTTGTTAGATCACCATTAATTTTTGGTAACTCCAAAAATTCTGAATCTTTGCAATATTATAGAGCATCGAGTTAGCTTTCCAATGGTTCAAACGGTGAGTCAATCGGAGTCCGGACGAGAGAGTTATGGTCGTTTTAGCTCACCCGCTCATTTGGCCGATCACTGCCGACCGGACTCGGCCGTGTCGCCTGGCACGGCCGAGCCGTACTCGTCCGGATAAGCCGGTAGCGTCGCCCGAGGCCCGACCGTGTTCGAGGACACGGTCGAGTCAATGCCGAGCGCCTTCGCGACACGACCGTGTCATGCAGACACGGCCGAGCTCGCCGCCAATCGGCGCCACGACCGTGTCATGTCGGACACGGTCGAGTCTGTCAGCCTATTTAAGGCCAGCAGTCGGGTTTTTCTTCATTTTTCTCACTCGTTTCTTCCTCTTCCGCGGCTGGAACTTTGATGATCATGGAGGGATGTTGTTAGGGGTTAAATCCATGAAGTTTTGAAGTTCATAACATCGATTAATCCTTCCATAACTTGCTCCGATCGACCGAATCAAGGCAAGTTTTCCTAAAATCTAATTTTGGGGATTTTGGGTATTTTGGTTGTTTTCGTCCGTTTAATCCGATTTAACTTAGGATTTTGATGGATTGATGATTATTTAGATGTATTATATCATTTCCCTTGTTATTCCATGGTTGGATCGTATCGATTCGTTGTTTGAGTCGAGTTCTTGACCGACGCCTTGAAGGTGTCCGGTAAAATGTCTTAGAGGGGTTTTCGGGCGTTCTACGATTATTCTTCCTCGTATGGTCGATGATTTATTGATTGTATGATGTTAGGGTCGTGTTTCTTGCGAAGAAACCGTGTTGAACCCTTTCGCTCGCCGCCGTCTTCCGCTTCGATAGCATTGGGCGTTTGAAGCTTTCCGGTTGAGCCGTGTTCGCCGGAATACTTGCGTATCGATTTTGAGGCAAGTATCTTGCCCATACATTTCATGTTTCGTTGATATAATTCTTGATAAATGATTTTATGCGAAATCCAATATTTAATGAACGTAAAAGGGATTGGTATGTTCTCGATAAATGTTGTCTTTCAACGATAATTCGTATACTTCGTGAATATGTATTCTCGGAATATGTGTGTTGGTTTTGTATGTTGAAAGATAATATGATCAATTCGAGTGAGTTTGATAGACCGTAATCCTTTGTCGGGATTACGTATTGTGCTTATGGACTTGTGCGGTCAGAACGTAATGTGTGTGATCTTAGTGGTTACTCCTTGAAAGGAGTTTGTGATGCGTAATGTTGTTTGGATTGATAAGTGCTTATTGTTGTGTGCTTGCTGTATGTGATGTGCCTCCGGTAGGATTGTTGAATCTCGGGATCCATACTTGCTAGTATGGGTCGGGCGAAACCGTAAGGTTATCCAATACGGTATGTCTTGCGGGGACTCCGAGGTTCGGGGCTTGCTAGCCCGATGCCGGGATAACTTGTAGGGTTATCATCGGGTATGTCTTGCGGGGACTCCGAGGTTCGTGGCTTGTTAGCGCGATCTGGGATAACTTATGGTTGTGGTTTGATTATGTACGTATATGTGCTTGTAGTCACGTGATCTGATTACGGTGACATGTGATTTGATATGTTTTTCCTATTGGGTTATTCACTCGGGTTTGTTCTTCGGGAGCATCTGAGGTTCGTGGCTTGTTAGCACGGGACACGAATAATCCTTAGGAACATGTGATTTGTGATTTGGGTCACGGACCCCGTGTTTTGTGAAATGGGTTATGGACCCTGCGTATTGTTACCGGAACTTGAATTTTGGAGAATGACTTTTGGGCTCTGTCCCTAAATGTTTTTGAAAGGTTTGAGAATTCTTAAAATCCCAAGTGTTTTCAAAACTCCCGAGATCGTAAAATGTTTTCACGAGATGTATATCGGGTTTACCCCTATCTTTCGATTTAACCGTTTTGATTAAGTGATTTACCTCGGGAAGTATGTTTATGATTAACATGTTCCGTGGAGTATGATATGTATGGCTCGTTTTCGTATTTTATACTTGCACTAGCAAAACAGTGGAGTTTTGCTAACCCCCGAGTATTCGGGGGGTGGATGTCTGTATTGCATTCAGGTTTTGGAGCAGAGCACAGGGTCGGCATGAAGGATGATGAAAGATGAACGATACTAATCACACGAGGACCCGTTGTTGTCGTATTGGTATAGTTGTACTTTTATTTCCGCTGCTATATCTTTCCCGTTGTACGGGTGTGGTTGTATTTTTGACCCCTGCGTGGGCATGAGTTGTATTCGAGTTGTATGTATTTATTGAAAGACCAAATCGGTCTACTGAGTCATTTTTGCCTTGAAGGCATTGTCGAGATGTTAAATGTTGTTACCAGCCTGGTAGATCCTCGAGGAGAGGGTCTACAGCGTGTAATATCCCTGAGTGGATTGGGGGTGTTACAGAATGGTATCGGAGCTTTAGGTTGTGGAAACCTAGGCTGTCGGGTTAGTTGTGTATATTGAGTTTTTGTCTCGTCGGATTTTGTCTGACTAAGTCGTGTCGCGACGCGTCGTCTGAGTTTGTTGGTCGTGATTAGTATCGTGGGCGATCATCATCTTCGTGCGACCTGTGAATGTAAGTCTCCCTTCTTTGTGTTGTGCCTCGTGTCACACGAGCTATTTTTATGATTATTTGTTAAGTGACGGAATCCTCTTATGGATTTTGATTTTGTGATATGGGGTTATTTGACTCTCATATTTCGTTCATATGAGGAGTAGTGTTGCTCGATTGTGTATGTTGAACCGTATTTCTTTTATCCGCTGCGTGAGTTCTTTTGCAATGACTTTCGGTATTTTACCGACCGAGTTTTATTTCGAAAACCAATTCCTTAACCGAGTTTTTGGCATTATGGCCTTGATCGCTTTGGCGAAATTCTTATGACGGTATTTAGCATGTTGTAAAATGGCTTTTGTGAGTTTTCGAAATATTACCGTCATCGGCCTTTTTGGCGTTTTTGTAAATGGTTTTTAGCCTGGTGGGTTCTGGCGCGGGACCCACGGCGCTATATTGTTCCTTGTAATTACGTGAAATTTTTGGGCATTCTAGCCCATTGAATTATTTTTGAAAACCTTGAGTATCTTAGAAATTTAAAATTCGAGACGTACTTTTAAAACGAATTATTTTCTCGCAGTACTTTCAAGGTGCCCTCTAGTACCGTAATATGTTTCAAAATCATTCCAATTGAGGACCAAAATATTTTGAGATATTTTCAATTACTTTTAGAAATGCAGTTGCTTAGACCCAAGTGTCGATTATTCTGAAAGTTTTTCACTAAAAGAAAGGTGTCCTCATTTTTGTTCAAACGCAAGATGATTTTCAAAGTCTCGAAAATGAAGTTTGTTCAACTTTTTGTAAAATGATACTCAAGATCAACTGGTGTTTCCAAACTGTTTTCAAAAGGTGGTTTTTTGTTTTTAAAACCTATCATTCCTGGTTGCGGACCGGAAATGCGTGTATGGTTTTCGAACTTTCGTTACGGTGTTAACCCCGAATTGTGATCGAATTGGTGGCATGAACGTCGAGGCGTTGCCACGCATTTGTTGTACTAGCCCTCTGTGAGAGGTGTGAACTGGTATGTACTGTTTGTCGCCTCGTGGTGATTTGCGTGTTGTCGCACGGGTGTGAGCTGTTGAAGCTTGAGTTGTACGTTTGTGTATATGTATGATTGTTTCATGATGGTTGTAATTATGTGCTGGTTATCGTTCGGGCCGTTGAGGTCGCCGAACGATACCGTCGTTCTTGAAGTGTTTGTGTGTATTATTTTACGATGATAATCGTTGTATATGATATGTATTATGATTCCTTGTTGTCTTTGAGTTGGCATCTCCGCTATGTTGTTTTGCGACGTTATGCCCCATTGTATCTAGCATTTGTATTTTCGGTATGCCGAGCAGGGCATTTCAACCGTGATGTTCCGGGCATACACGTGTAAATTGTCCTTCTCGTCGCAACACATTTCAAGTGTGGACTCGAGGACACCGAATTGATGTTGCGAATTGTCTACCGAGACTTTTGGAGTTCGCGCTTCAAAGACAATCATCGGAATCGGCCTTGAGAGGCCTTTGAAAGATGTTTCGTCGGTTGCTTGTTGTGTTGTCACCTTGATGTCGTGTTGTGAGTTTGAAACGACACTTCTTTTAGAAGGGGTCGAATATAATACCCGTATTATTTTGGACTCCTGCATTTCCTCTTTCTCGTGTCTATCGACTCGCTCGTGTTCGTTGACACTTTCGAACTTGTTCTGTATTTCGGTTTCATCGTTCGAACGAGCCGTGATCTTGTTTTTCTGTTTATCACCGTGACTTTTCCGAGTCGGTTCGATACTTGTGAACCTTGTTCGGATGTAACATCTTTTGGTTCTACTAGTTCTTTTATTCGAAGTGGATCGATTTTGAACTTCGTATATTCTACTTTGTCGACTCATTTATGTTCGTTGACATTTCGAGCTTGTCTGCCCGTGTTTTTGTTTATCGAACGAGTGTGGCATCATTTCTAATAACTCGTTTGTCGTTGTGACTTTTCAATTTCTATTCCCTTTCATGTGGATCTTATGTGAATGCATACGTTGTTGTTTTCACCGGATCTTGTTTTGTCTCGAGTCGAGATGTGAACCTCGGAGTTGTCGGTTGAACCTTATTGTTCTTCGTGATCCGAACATGATCGCTCGATTTTTGTTGTCTCGATCGTTTGTTTGTTCGGTTTTGTTCTCGCTTCGTGATTGTTGAGCGTTCGTGCTCCTTCCTAATTCCCTTAAGTTCGGGAAGTTAGTCTCGTTTTCAATCTTCCAACCTCGGGCGGTGGAATTCCGTATTTGTTCGGGCCGGTTGGCTCGCGTTTTGATTGATGTACCGTTGGGTTGGTCAATCGTATTGACTTTCGTTCGTTGTGTTTTGTGATTGTCGGATAATTGACTTGGCTATATTATCCGCTTGATGACGCTTGTCATTTGTTGGTTTTATTGTATCCCTAACGGCGACATTGTGTTGGTCGTCGTGGAGCGTGTTTTCACGCCGTATGTCTCTTTGCGTTTCTTGCGTTTCGCCGTTGGGCGCGAGTTTTCCATTTTTGTGTATCTCGTCGAGTTTTCCTAGCGGGTATATTGCTCCCCTACTTGTTTTAAGTTTCGGACGAAACTTCTTTTAAGGAGGGTAGAATGTAATATCCGCAATTTCAATTTCGGTAATTTTGTTTTTTCGGCGGAAGTTCGTTTTGACGACTCGCTCATGACCTTTCGTCATTTCGAGAATGATTAATTCTGCACTTTTGTCATCCGAGTTCGTTTCGGTGTCGTTTTGTTGAGTTCCGTGCTTTTTAACGACTTTTCTAAATATGAGTTCGACTTTGTTAGATCACCATTAATTTTTGGTAACTCCAAAATTCTGAATCTTGCAATATTATAGAGCATCGAGTTAGCTTTCCAATGGTTCAAACGGTGAGTCAATCGGAGTCCGGACGAGAGAGTTATGGTCGTTTTAGCTCACCCGCTCATTTGGCCGATCACGCCGACCGGACTCGGCCGTGTCGCCTGGCACGGCCGAGCCGTACTCGTCCGGATAAGCCGGTAGCGCTCGCCAGGCCCGACCGTGTTCCGTGACACGGTCGAGTCAATGCCGAGCGCCCTTCGCGACACGACCGTGTCATGCAGACACGGCCGAGCCTCGCCGCCAATCAAGCGCCACGACCGTGTCATGTCGGACACGGTCGAGTCTGTCAGCCTATTTAAGGCCAGCAGTCGGGTTTTTCTTCATTTTTCTCACTCGTTTCTTCCTCTTCCGCGGCTGGAACTTTGATGATCATGGAGGGATGTTGTTAGGGGTTAAATCCATGAAGTTTTGAAGTTCATAACATCGATTAATCCTTCCATAACTTGCTCCGATCGACCGAATCAAGGCAAGTTTTCCTAAAATCTAATTTTGGGGATTTTGGGCATTTTGGTTGTTTTCGTCCGTTTAATCCGATTTAACTTAGGATTTTGATGGATTGATGATTATTTAGATGTATTATATCATTTCCCTTGTTATTCCATGGTTGGATCGTATCGATTCGTTGTTTGAGTCGAGTTCTTGACCGACGCCTTGAAGGTGTCCGGTAAAATGTCTTAGAGGGGTTTTCGGGCGTTCTACGATTATTCTTCCTCGTATGGTCGATGATTTATTGATTGTATGATGTTAGGGTCGTGTTTCTTGCGAAGAAACCGTGTTGAACCCTTTCGCTCGCCGCGTCTTCCGCTTCGATAGCATTGGGCGTTTGAAGCTTTCCGCTGAGCCGTGTTCGCCGAATACTTGCGTATCGATTTTGAGGCAAGTATCTTGCCCATACATTTCATGTTTCGTTGATATAATTCTTGATAAATGATTTTATGCGAAATCCAATATTTAATGAACGTAAAAGGGATGGTATGTTCTCGATAAATGTTGTCTTTCAACGATAATTCGTATACTTCGTGAATATGTATTCTCGGAATATGTGTGTTGGTTTTGTATGTTGAAAGATAATATGATCAATTCGAGTGAGTTTGATAGACCGTAATCCTTTGTCGGGATTACGTATTGTTATTATGTACTTGTTCTAAGAACGTAATGTGTGTGATATTAGTTGTTACTCCTTGAAAGGAGTTTGTGATGCTTAATGTTGTTTGGATTGATAAGTGATTATTGTTGTGTGCTTGATGTATGTGATGTGCCTCCGGTAGGATTGTTGAATCTCCGGATCCATACTTGCTAGTATGGGTCGGGCGAAACCGTAAGGTTATCCAATACGGTATGTCTTGCGGGGACTCCGAGGTTCGGGGCTTGCTAGCCCGATGCCGGATAACTTGTAGGGTTATCATCGGGTATGTCTTGCGGGGACTCCGAGGTTCGTGGCTTGTTAGCGCGATGCCGGATAACTTATGGTTGTGGTTTGATTATGTACGTATATGTGCTTGTAGTCACGTGATCATGGTTACGGTGACATGTGATTTGATATGTTTTTCCTATTGGGTTATTCACTCGGGTTTGTTCTTCGGGAGCATCCGAGGTTCGTGGCTTGTTAGCACGGACACGAATAATCCTTAGGAACATGTGATTTGTGATTTGGGTCACGGACCCCGTGTTTTGTGAAATGGGTTATGGACCACTGCGTATTGTTACCTGGAACTTGAATTTTGGAGAATGACTTTTGGGCCGTGTCCTAAATGTTTTTGAAAGGTTTGAGAATTCTTAAAATCCCAAGTGTTTTAAAACTCCCGAGATCGTAAAATGTTTTCACGAGATGTATATCGGGTTTACCCCTATCTTTCGATTTAACCGTTTTGATTAAGTGATTTACCTCGGGAAGTATGTTTATGATTAACATGTTCCGTGGAGTATGATATGTATGGCTCGTTTTCGTATTTTATACTTGCACTAGCAAAACAGTGGAGTTTGCTAACCCCCGAGTATTCGGGGTGGATGTCTCAGATTGCATTCAGTTTTGGAGCAGAGCACGTGGTCGGCATGAAGGATGATGAAAGATGAACGATACTAATCACACGAGGACCCGTTGTTGTCGTATTGGTATAGTTGTACTTTTATTTCATTGCTATATCTTTCCCGTTATGCGGGTGTGGTTGTATTTTTGACTGCAAGGCATGAGTTGTATTCGAGTTGTATGTATTTATTGAAAGACCAAATCGGTCTACTGAGTCATTTTTGCCTTGAAGGCATTGTCGAGATGTTAAATGTTGTTACCAGCCTGGTAGATCCTCGAGGAGAGGGTCTACGGCGTGTAATATCCCTGAGTGGATTGGGGGTGTTACAGTAGCCTAGAAAAATTCAACGATTCTGCGTTCACGAACAGGCAACGGGCAATACTCTGCCTCCATGGCGGTCTTAAACTCAGCCCATGTAGGTGTACGATCTGCAGGCACTACAGCGTGCCACCAGTCTGCAGCTTCTTTGTCGAGTAGGTACTGAGCAATGGGTACCCTCCTATCATCCGGACAAGCTACGGATCAAATATTCTCATCCAACCGGAAGAGCCGCTTTTCCCAACCTATCAAGTCGACGAACCCACAAAACGGGCGGCCGCATCTTCATCACATCTCGTAACCACTTACTAGTTCCGTTATCCCTATTTGGGTTCTCATCCCGACGTGCGGCCTGATTCATCCGCACTAACCGATCAACCACCCGACGAAGGATGGTGGCGGCGCCAACGTCAACATTAACGCTAGTCGAATATCCCGATGCAGACCGAAATGATTGGTACTCGGCAAGGAGGAGTCGCCTCTCCCGCTCCCGATTACGACAACGAACACGACCATGACCACGTCCTCGACCTCGACCACTTAGCATACTGAACGGACATCCAAACAGAAAAACAAGATAAAACAAACCTCACATAATCGACATAAGCCCAAAATCAGCAGCACAATGCAATATTCACACGTTCACATTGACAAAGATGAACGACCTATACCTCAGCATACACGGTTAAAACATTAAGCATACCATTGTGGTCCAACACCGGTAATATTTAAAAAAAACAAGTTTATCGAGGTATTTGTTCGAATGATAATATAAAAAAAAAATTCGCGAGTTCGAAAGATTTTGATGGGGTGAAATTTTGAAAGTACTTTGTTTAATACCTCGGTCATTGAAGTGGGGAACGATACCTAACAACGTATCCCGCCACTTGGGCATACAACCCAGATTTTCTGACGAGAATAATAATATAGCAACTCACTGCACGATTTAACCTCAATACATAAACACATAACGTTCTAAATTACGGAAGCCAAAGTTGTTTTGCAAAACAGAAATTTTCCAAAATCCTTTAGTTCATAAGCAAAATGACGGTAATATTTTACAATGTCCGAAGTATTTTAAAACACATTTTTCAAATACCGTCTGATTGTGTCATTTGAAAATACACGGCCCATTTGTCAAAATTTAACAAATTTTAAAAATCCATATAAACCATGGTTTGACCGCACCACCAAAATATTTTCCAAAAATCGATTTCTACAAAATTCTCAAACTGTAAAGTCCTTCAGGAAACATTCACAAACTTACCCATAGCGGACAAAAATTACAACATTCCAAAAACAGTCGAATTTAAAACCACATACTCAAATGGCAACCAGGGTCGCCAATTCAATCAAATGCATCTCGTGGTATCAAGTTTAAACACACAGCAAAATCATTCATCGGAGTTTCTCACAAACTATACCCTTGGTACCTTCACAGAACCCATCAAGGTTTACAACCTTCACACCATACCACCCCACACGGTGGTTCAAAAGTAAAACAACAATACGCTCAGCTATACTCATACCATGCGCCACAAGTATTAAACACGACTACATCACACAATGCTGTGTAAAGAAAATCATGCACCGCAATCAACTCACTAAGATAAAATCGAGATACACAGGTATTACGCATAAAGGAGGAGACTTACATCCACAGATCGCACGGAGGTGACAGTCGCCCACGATACTAATCTCGTCCGACAACATAACCGACACGTTGTGACCACGCACAACTCAACTTGTCACCTGACGACTCGAACGACAAGACAACACATTACTCGACAAAACATGACTTGAAACGACCCAACAGCCTAGGTTTCCGCAAACCTAAGCTCCGATACCATAATTGTAACATCCCCAAAACCGTATGGGAATATTACACGCCGTAGACCCTTTCCACAAGGATCTACCAGGCTAAACATCCATAAACAACCAAATGCTTGCCCGACTGTGGTAAAACAATAAAATGATACAGACCGATATGGTCACTTACACGTGAATACACGACCGATGAGGTCACACAACCCAATCGATAAACCGACTTAAATAACATTACCCACACAGGGGTCGAAATACAATACAATAAGACCAAATCAACTCGACAACACAACAAAAATCAAAATAACTCTCGACTCATGATTAGTATCGCAGCTCGTCATCCTCTTGTGCCAATCCTGATCGCTCTGAATCTGCATGTACCGACGCAAACAGATATCCACCCCCGATTACTCGGGGTTAGTAAAACTCCACTGTTTTACTAGTGCAAGTATCAAATCATACGAAATGTAACAAGCAATTAATAATCGTGATCAAATATAATAATCAAGTATCAAATATTCCTGGAGGTTTTCACAAGAGAAGATAAGCTATGAAGCATTCGAAAATAAGATTATCATCTCGGGAATTTTTAAAATTTCAAAACCTTAAGACCTCAAGTCCTGATTCACAAAACCTTTCGAAAAACTTAAGGGCCTTAACCCAAAACTTGTTTCATAATTCAACAGTTTACAATACCGGAAACATTTCCATAAATCTCGTGGGGCTCGGCCCAACATTCTTTCTTAAAACTGTTCTTGTAAAAACTTTGATTTGAAAAGTATCATGCCCATGACACCGTGATCCACTGTCACGTGTCTCCGTAGGTTCAACAACCCGCACGGACTACATCACGCACAATTAAACAAACATAATCAATTCCGACACCGTGATCCACTGTCACGTGTCTCCGTAGGTTCAACAACCCACACGGACTATTAACCAAACATAACCAATTCCGACACCGTGATCCACTGTCACGTGTCTCCGTAGGCATAACAACCCGCACGGACTATATCAATCACACACACAGTCCTGACACCGTAGTCCACTGCCACGTGTCACCGTAAGCCCCGTCGAGCTCACCCGGTTGGACGCACTGTGTCCGAAACTCATGGTCCACTGCCATGCGTTATCGTAGGCCTCGTCAGACCAGCACGATTGGACCTCAGTACCTCACTAAGTTCTGATCCCGTAGTCCACTGCCACGAATCCTCGTAGGTCCCGTCGAACCAACACGAGTGAACTTAGCGGTCACACACATATTCACATTCACATTACATACAACAACGAGCACAATTAATCAATCACCTTGATCACCACAAAATCGTACATTGCACGCAAATAACACAACCTCGACACTCGCAACAACTATCATCAATCAACGACATTTAACCAACATAACACACATTCGGTACACAATACATTGTACAACCAAGTGTACAACCATCCCATATGTACGTCGCCTTCCAGCACAAATGGCACAACGCCTAACACGTATACTGATATAACACTATTATCACAAAGCCTTCAAATTGCGGAAAACACAACCAACTCAAACGGAACATATTTACGAAGGCAAGCAAAGTCATTATACATCTCATACGTAATTACTAGTCGCAAGATACAAGTCGTATAGTAAGATACTTGCCTTAATAACCGCTACCGAACGCTCCGAAGAACACGGTTCGACCGGGAAGCTCGAACCCCAAAGAAGGCAACGAACGGAAGGGTTCCGACTCGAGTTCTTCACAAGAATTCGCTCCTAAGTCACAACGATGTCAATTCAATCACAATTCTACGAAAACGTATGGAACTTCCCAAGTTCTACTCATTGAAGCATTTTATCGGACACCTTGAGGGCATAGTCCAATTTAATCGATTATTCAAGGTAATACTCAAATTCGTTTCACAAAACTTTAGGGGTAATGAATGATTTCGAGTATACAACCATGTTCTAACAATAATCTAAACTAAAACGAATCAAATCGGCCAAAACATCAAGAAACCTCAAAATTCCCAAAACCAAGAGTTTAGGTGTTCTTACCTTCGATCCGGTGGAATATGATGTTAATCCATGAATCAAACTTCCAAAACGTGTTGTTCTATGATTCTCTTACTCAAATCCATCCATTTATGTCAAGAAATCGCGAAGGAACGAAGGAAAAATGAGAAATGGCGGATAACTCGGTCTGTGCCATTAAATAGCCGATTCGCACCGTGTGCCGCGGCACAGACAAGTGTGCCGCGGCCCACGGCCAAAAAAACTGCCCAGCACTGGCTTAGTGCCGCGGCACAGCTGAAGTGTGCCGCGGCACACGGTACAGTCCATTCCAACACCAAAAGGCACATCGTGCAGTCTTAGCTATTTTGACCATAACTCCTTCGTCCGGACTCCGATTGACTCACCGTTTGAACCATTGAAAAGCTAACTTGATGCTTTATAATATTGCAAAGATTCAGAATTTTTGGAGTTTCCAAGAATTTATGGTGATTTTTACAAAGCCGAACTCATACTTAGAAAAGTCGTTTAGTAATCCTGAACTCAACAAAACGACACCGAAACCCGAACCTGAATACGAACCGAAGATACGGTTACGAAGTACTCACAAAGACGAATCTAAGAGCTAGTAGAACACACGATTACGACCACCCGAAGGCTCGAAATTCGACAATGGAAGGTAATTACCCCAAACTTTGGGAAATTACGAAAATGGCCCAAATGCCCGAAAATCACCATACGACAACGAATAATCAAACCGAAGCTCACAACACGTATAACAACGTTAAATGAACTTACGAAAAACCCCAAACGACAGTTTCGAACGAGATTCGCAAGAACCGAACTCAAGCGCGGAAAAGTCGCTAAAAAGCACGGAACTCAACAAAGCAGCACCGAAACGAACTCGGATGACAAAAAGTGCAGAATTAAATATTCTCCGAATGACGAAACGGTCAAAATCGAGTTTTCGAAACGGACCTCCGCCGAAAAATGAAAATTACCGGAAATCCGAAATTGCGGATATTACACTCGGGAGGGTCCTTAGAGGCCTCGAGTGGGATTGGTGGCTTCGTCCCGGTCCTAGGTGACGTGTGGTGCTTGATTTGTTTTATGAATGTGGCCAGCTCGGGAGGGTCCTTAGAGGCCTCGAGTGGGATTCGTGGCTTCATCCCGGTCCTAGGCAAATTAATTGTGACTGTTTGTTTCCGGAAAAGACATGTCTAATTTTGGTTTTTGAAATGATATTGGTGCATGTACTATGAAATGTGTAAGCGATTGGTTTGCCTTGATTACTTGTACTAGCGTAATTTCTAACCCCTCTGGGGACCCGTTTTGGGGAAATTCTTGTTATGGATTTCAGGTTATGATTATCCGAACGAGCGGGCACCTGGACAGTACGAGGACGTTGGCCAGGGTCGTTGACATGTGCATATGGGTCTTTCTATTTCTTTCGTCCATTTTGAATTGGTTGTTCTAATAATTATAAACTTATAGAGTGTACTCGCGAGTACTTAGGCTTTTCATTTCAAACTCCGTATTGTACTACTTTTAAATTGTTACATTGTTGGTTGATGATCATTTCGCCGGTTGCTCCGGGCGTAACTTTTATGTCATATAATTAAATGTGTGTCCTCGCTAACCGGGATGGTTAGTCGAGTAAAGTTTTCTTGTTTGTAGCCTGGTGGGTCCCATGTGGGGGTCCACAGCGCTGTAATATACTCTGAATATCTTGGGGTGTTACAATTTTTAGGACTAATTGGTTTAAATAGAGATTGATCATATCCTATTTTTACTAACGAAACCTTCTTGATTGATTGTTGAGTGAATTGGAAACATATCTTTTCAATCTATCAAATGTTAATCTTGTTATCAACATCTTAAGATTGCGAAAGTGGTTAAGACATCTTTGATTACGAAAGTACGGAGGTGAAAAGTTGATTACTCGATGAACGATCGTTTATCCTAAAAATAGTCAAGTTAGAGAAATGAAAGGACTAATTGGTTTAAATAGATATTGATCATATCCTATTTCTACTAGTGAAACCTCCTTGATTGATTGTTAAGTGTATTGGAAACACATCTTTTCAATCTATCAAGTGTTAATCTTGTTATCAACATATTAAGACATCTTTGATTACGAAAGTACGGAGGTGAAAAGTTGATTACTCGATAAACATTCGTTTTTTCTTTTACATATAAATCAATTCCTATACTTAATTAAATACCTAATTTAATGAACCCGTAATCCCCTAGATTTTATAAATTCCCAACTCATTTTAATTCTATTCATTTTCACTAGTTAAAAATATTCTAGTTAAAAATAGTTTTAATATAAATAGTCTAGTATAAATAGTCTAGTTAAAAATAGTCTTAATATAAATAGTCTAGTATAAATAGTCTTAATAAAAATAGTCTTATATAAACTAGTCTTATTAAAAAATAATTTAGTTTAAAATATAGTGCAATTTAATTTAGTTAATACTTAAAAACCCAAAAATATATTTTAGTATATTTTAGTATTTACTTTGCAATCTATACAAAATATTATACGAAGCCCTGTTGGACAATCCTCGAGAGAAAAGACCTTGGTAGAACTTACCACAAACTACTTCTACCTCGTATATATTTGCGAGCGACTCAAGAACTCCTATTTTTAGGATAAGTTTTTGACCGATCAAATTTTGGCGCCGTTGCCGGGGATTGTTTTAGGCCAAATATAATTTTTTTTTGTATATTTTTGTTTATATCTTGTTATTTTATCTTTCTTTATTTCTGCATCTTTTATTCTTCTGTCCGGTCAAGTGGCGGATAACGGTACTCCGTGACTATTAAAGTCGGATTTTTCAGTTTCCCACAAACAACTGATATTTGTAGATATTTTATCGTTTTTCATTTTAATATTTTTTTGTCATGGAAGAAACATTGTATAAAATTGAAAAAAGATTTCCCTTTCTAAGCAAAAATGCAATTTTAAAGATTTACAAGACAAGGCTTGAAAGGATGAGGTTGATTATGAATAAAAGCATACATTTTGACATAAGATTCATTATCGAAGCCAAAGTAAGAATAGAAGGTGAATTCACAGAAACACCGACTAGATTTTTACCAGGGCTTGGAAAAAGTTCATATGCAAAGAAACGACGAGCAAATATGCTAGCCGTTTGCTATAAATGTGCTAGATGGAACTGTAATTTAAAATGTCGATCTTTAGGAATTCCATCTACAAACAGAGAAGATAAAATTCAGTTCATTAATGATGGTCTGAATAAAGAGAATTTAGATAATATCGAAATTTCTCTTGACACGCATCCTAGTGGACTTGTATATTACGGAATTCAATGTTTGTGGAATAAATTTAAACCAGAATATGAACAACGTCTTGGGAATCTGACGTTAAAAGACCCTATTTGCCAATTTGTAAGAAAATTGGATGGGAAGCTTCTCCCCGACTCATAGAAGGTGTTTAAGCCGTTTCTGAACGTAAAATCAGAGGAAGATGTGAGCCACAATCACAACTACTGTACATACACGTGAGTATCTTTTATTTTTGTCGTATGGTGAGATTTTCTGAATAAAAAAATGTGATACGCGATAAATGCATTCATTATTCTATTGAGTAGTTGAAGCGCAATCAACGCAATCACAAACTTGTTAAACAATTTTTACCTTCTTTTTCTTCTATAAATAAACATTGTGCTTGTTTCTTTTATTCATCCCTCAAACTTGTACTTTTTTTTTTCTCTCAAATAAATTTCTTTTCAAAAATGGAGTCATCATCTTCCACAAAAAAATTTAGCACAGTCTGCATTTTTGGTGGAGCTAGTTATGGAAAAGATGCATGCTTTATCAAGCGACACAACTTGGGTCGTACTTTAGGAGAAAAATGCATTCATGTAGTTTACGGAGGAGGAAGTCTAGGATTAATGGGACGAGTCACGTCGCCTATATGGAAGGAGTAAGAGCGTTGGGAATAATTCCAAAACCTCTGGCTGAAAGTAAAATCACCGGGTCAACTATTGGAGATGAGTTTAGATCTGTAAATATGCAAGATCGCATAACTCACATGATAAATAATTCTGGCGCCTTTATCACCCTTCCCGGTGGTTTTGGCACCCTTGAAGAACTTTTTCATGTGGTTACCAGAGCCCAGCTAAATGTTCATCAAAAACCAATAGGTCTGCTTAATGTCAATGGTTTCTTTGATGGTTTGTTATCTTTCATCGACTACTCTGCTGAAAAAGGTTTTATTTCCGAGCGTGCTAAACGAATCATAGTCGTTGCAACCACACCAGAAGAACTAATCAAAAAACTCAATGAATTTGTTCCTCAACCAGATCCAGCTCTAGCTAAAATTGTCTGGATAGAAGATTTTAACGTGAGAAAACGAAAAGTGGATTCATTCCTCTCCCTTTGATAACTCATGTCGGACCTCTTGTATTTTTACTTTATGTCGTGTGTAATAATCGTGCTAAATGGTGGCAACTTAAGGAGTTTCTTCTTGATCTCTTGACGCGTATCTATTCGCGATTTATGTATTGTTATTTTTATTGCCGTATTTCTTTTTGTTTTTAATAAAAGCATTGATGGCAGCGTAAGGCGACTCTTCGGACTTTCCTGAAGCGCATTTTAAAAATTGTGTTATACTTCCGGGTATATTTTTGTTGTTGTTGTTGTTTGCCTCGTATATTTTTTCATGCAGATCCAAAAAGGCATAGCTCAAGCATCAATTTTCATAACAGGGAGTATTCTTTTTTTTTTCTCTTGCTTTTTTTTTTTTTTAAAAAAACCGAGGACGGTTTCTTTTTCAAGTTTGGGGGTGGTATGTTTTAATTATTGTGGTGTGATTTGATTATTTTTGTTATTTGGCTTTGATTTTTTTATGTATATATATATATATATATATTTATTTTGTTTATTTGTGAGATTTCTAGATCTGGCCATAACACCAATAATTTAGCTATATACAAGCTTCTAAAATTGTTTTAACCGGTAAAAAATTGTATATTCCAAAATTTTTTTGAGCCTTAATCTCTCTTTCCAAGCCTTGTAGTTATCATATAAAATCGAGTCATTCGTTACCTTGAGAAAAGAAGAATCAGTCAGTTGATGAAAAATAGAACTGAAATTTACTTAATTTGTGGAGTTTTTGATTTTTCATGCTTAACTAATAAATGATTTTCTGCAAAAATTCTATTCCCTAAAAAAAAAAGAGTCATTGGTAAAAAGAGCTACACCTTAGCAAATAACGGTGTGAAAGCTATCACCTAAAAAAAATGACAAAAAGGAGAAGTGTAGCAGCAACAGCTGCCTAATTTTGGGGGTCTTAAAATTTTGCGAAAAATAAAAGACTAACCATTGTTTGTGCGTAGCTGCCGTCTCACAGAAAAATTGGTGAAAAGAGCTACACGTTAGCAAATAACGGTGTGAAAGCTATCACCTTTTTAAAAAAAAAAGATAGAAACTGTGTTGGTGAAAAGAGCTACACGTTAGCAAATAACGGTGTGAAAGCTTTCACTAAGGGATGTAGTTTATGAACAGACTTGAATTAATTAGCGGCTGAATTTCAATACACTCAATTTCGTGAAATATCACAATATTTGATGACGCCAATGAAATTCTTCTTCATATTGAGTCGAAAAATAAACGAGTGATCGAGAGAAACCATTAAAGGGAGTCGTGTTAGTTACGAGTGTGAAAGAAATAATCAACCTTTTGGGGAGAAAACCTTGCATTTTGGAATTACAAAAATAAAAACCGTGTTTTAACTTCAAAATCGTTAGTAGATTTATTTTGAATCTTGATTCATTTCTATCTACTGTATAAAGTTGGTTATTGTGTATTAATGGCATTTTGATCTCTTTTTATCTTTATATATAATTATTTTTCTTAAATTTGTGTGTATTATTTTTTATTTTTTATTTTGTGTCTTATTTTAATTTTTATTTTGTATGTGATTAATAAAGAGTCTTGCTCGGGACTAGCAAGAATTTAAGTGTGGGGTATTTGATTAGTGCATAATTGATCTAAAATTCATATACAAATTATTCATTTTTTCGGGCATAATTGTACTGATTTGTGATTAAAAATATATATTTTACAGATATGTCCAAACATGAGCTAAAAATGGTTATTTTACATATTACTGACATGAAGCATCAAAAAGGACGGAAAACAAGATCAAATCCAACGACGGGAATTTTTCAAGGCAAAACGACCATATAACACGGCGCAAAAAGGACCGTGTTATGTAGACTGTTTCACATACGGCGCAACAAGGGCCGTGTCTTGGGCCTTTTCACACACGGCCGGCATTTAGCGCCGTGTCCTCGTGCGTATTCCGGAAGAGACCGAGTCACCACAAAACGGCGCACAACACGAAGCAAACTGGGCCGTTTTCGCCGTTTTTCAACAGATGCCATGCAAAATTAGTCCACTTTTGACCAACTTGTGAACTCAACCACAAGATATTTTTTTGGTCAAAAATCTGAAAATTCAAAGACATGGGTGAAGTGTGAACAAAGAATTAAAAAAATGATATTACAATAGATATTTTGAATTAAATAATCAATTGTATTCTTGAAAATCACCTATAAAAGGACATTTTCATCCATTGCAAAATCACCAATTACCAATTCTAAAACCCATCTTCTTGATAAGAAATACTCCTTTCTTTTAGCAATATATTTTCCTTAGAACTTTCAATTTTAGTTTGTATTTCATTTTTTATTTGAAGTTTTTCTTTCATTTAGTTTGTAATTGAAAAGTGCTTGATCAATAAGCACTTAGTATTTTACTTAGTATTTTACTTTCAATCTTTGTAAGCTTGTAACCTTTAAACAAGTTTGAAGTTTGTTTCTTGCACTTTGATTCATCATATTCAAGTAAGTTTTATCTATTGTCATTAAGTTCTAGTAATTAAAAGTTTCTATATATATTATATATATAAATTATTCCTATTATAATTTTAGTTTGTATAAACCAATGAGTAGCTAATCTTTCTTCCTAGGGGAATGGGGATTTCTATTAGGTTATATATTGAGTACTTGATTGATTTAAACTATTTTTAGGACTAATTGGTTTAAATAGAGATTGATCATATCCTATTTTTACTAATTAAGATTGCGAAAGTGGTTAAGACATCTTTGATTACGAAAGTACGGAGGTGAAAAGTTGATTACTCGATGAACGATCGTTTATCCTAAAAATAGTCAAGTTAGAGAAATGAAAGGACTAATTGGTTTAAATAGATATTGATCATATCCTATTTCTACTAGTGAAACCTCCTTGATTGATTGTTAAGTGTATTGGAAACACATCTTTTCAATCTATCAAGTGTTAATCTTGTTATCAACATCTTAAAAAAGTGACAGTGATTAAGACATCTTTGATTACGAAAGTACGGAGGTGAAAAGTTGATTACTCGATAAACATTCGTTTTTTCTTTTATATCCATATAAATCAATTCCTATACTTAATTAAATACCTAATTTAATGAACCCGTAATCCCCTAGATTTTATAAATTCCCAACTCATTTTAATTCTATTCATTTTCACTAGTTAAAAATATTCTAGTTAAAAATAGTCTTAATATAAATAGTCTAGTATAAATAGTCTAGTTAAAAATAGTCTTAATATAAATAGTCTAGTATAAATAGTCTTAATAAAAATAGTCTTATATAAACTAGTCTTATTAAAAAATAGTTTAGTTTAAAATATAGTGCAATTTAATTTAGTTAATATTTAAAAACCCAAAAATATATTTTAGTATATTTTAGTATTTACTTTGCAATCTATACAAAATATTATACGAAGCCCTGTTGGACAATCCTCGCGAGAAAAGACCTTGGTAGAACTTACCACAAACTACTTCTACCTCGTATATATTTGCGAGCGACTCAAGAACTCCTATTTTTAGGATAAGTTTTTGATCGATCACATGTTCATTCATCCATGTTCACTGTTCGAAATAACTTCGAGTTGTGTATCGTTATTGTTCATTGTTTCAACCTTATTCGGGAAACGAGACAAGAGTATTATCTTGATCGTGGTAATTGATTCATTAGTCGTTGTTGACGTTGGAGTTCATGTCATTTCTAATCTCCACATTGTTCAAATCGTGTTCTTGTTGGACGAACCCTTGTAATCATTACTTGGAACCACCGTTTTGAAGTTTCCGTACTTCCATTTCGTGTTATTGTTTCCCAAATATTGATTCCTATTGCTTTTATTCCCTTCCCGGGTTATTTTTCATCATTTTAGGACCCAAAGGGGGTGTGGGCCGCGGCACAAGGAGTGTGCGCCGCGGCACACACATTTTCCAGTTTTTGGCCGAGCACTCTGTACCTTGTGCCGCGGCACACTGCCGCGGCACACCCATCCGGACCGCGGCATACTCGTATTGCATTTTCGGCCAAACCCCTCTGTACCTTGTGCCGCGGTACATGCCGGCAGGGCCGCGGCACACTGCCGAGACACTGCCGCGGCACACTCGTCCATGCCGCGGCACACTGCCGAACACTGGGAGCCATTTTTGGGCCTGTGCCGCGGCATACTTCGGCTGAGCCGCGGCACACGGAGCAGTCAACTCTATAATTGCGTTTTTTGGGCGAGAACAACCCATTTTCTTCCATTTCTTCACCTTCATCCGAGAGAAAAGGCTTGAGGGAAGGGATTTTCATCATCTATCACTTGAGTGTTGGATATTCATCATTTTCATTCGGTTGTGAAGCTCGGATCATCGATCTATCGCGTATTCTTCGGATCATAGTGCTTGATCTTCAAGAGGTAATTTTCATCAAACATCTTGGATTTTAATTTTGTATTGAGTTATGATGTTTTAGATGTTAAAATCATGTTGTATGAAGTGATATACGCATGATTATGGACATGTTTGATTATTCATCGGATTATTGAAGGATTATTTTAGAACACTTTGAATATTGTGTTGGATTTGGGGGTTTTCGATTAATTGTTGTTGAAATCACGATGTTGGATATTCCTAATAGATTATTGATCGTATTGGAGATGTTTTGTTGGTTTGAAACTCCAATTCTGTTCCGATGTATTTATATAAATTAATTAATCCAATTAATTAATCATATCAAATACAAAATAACATAATTAATTTCTCCAAGAAATAATTATATTTATGAATTGAATTAATCACCCAGTAATTAATTTAATTCATTAGGCCGTAAATCAATTTATCCAATAAATCGATTTAGACATCCAATGTCCCAAAATTAGATATCCAATATCTAATATTCATAATGAGAGAATAAGCTCGATTCATTCTGTCGTTAATCCTATTGCGCGACTTGGTAGGTCCGTCTCAGTCAGCAATGGGAGGAACCAAAGAGTAGTAGCACCACCTAGCCATTCTGGCGGCCTACACTATACCCCAACTGATAACGAATGATTGGGATCATTCAAGAACCATTATGTCTTGAATACCAGTAAACGTATAAACCTTTCTTTCAGATGTCCCGATCAAGTTATAGGGTCATGGTCAGTCAAACCCTATCTGTACTTGACGCTATGCATGCGTTAATGCAAATCGAGATCATCGAGCTCTCGTGTATCCAATACAACTAGCTCTATGTAACACCCCCAAAACCATATGGGAATATTACATGCCGTAGACCCCTTTTCACGAGGATCTACCAGGCTAAACCTTACAAAACGACCAAATATTTGCCCGGCCAGAGTCAAACAATAAAATAATACAAACCGTTAAGGTCACTTACACGTGAATATACAGACCGGTGAGGTCACACAACTCAATCAACAGAACTGACTAAAACAACATTACCCACACAGGCGTCGAAACACAATACAGCGGAAGACTGAAATCAACTCTGACAACACAACGAAAATCAAAACAACTCTCATCTCTTGATTAGTATCGTAGCTCGTCATCCTCCTGTGCCAATCCTGTGACTGCTCCCCTGAACCTGCATGTACCTGGACGCAAAACAGACATCCACCCCCCGATTACTCGGGGGTTAGTAAAACTCTACTGTTTTACTAGTGCAAGTATCAAATCATACATAATGTAACGAGCAAACATTAATCATGAATCAAATATAATAACCAAGTACCAAAATATTTTCGGGAGGTTTTAACAAAGGAAAATAAGCTACAAAGCATTTGAAACTAAACTTATCATCCCGGGAATTTTAGGAATTTCAAAACCTTTAAGACCTCAAGTCCTGATTCACAAAACCTTTCGAAAAACTTTAGGGTCTTAACCCATATCTTGTTTCATAACTCAACAGTTCTCCATAAAACTTTTCCTTTCAAAACTTTGATTGTCAAAACATATTCATGAAACCGTGATCCACTGTCACGTGTCTCCGTAGGTACAACAACCCGCACAGACTATTCCACGCACAAATAACCTAACATAATCAATTCCGACACCGTGATCCAATGTCACGTGTCTCCATAAGTTCAACAACCCACACGGACTATATCAATCACAACAATCACACACACAGTCCCAACACCGTAGTCCACTGCCACGTGTCACCGTAAGACCCTTCGAGCTCACCCGGTTGGACGCACTGTGCCCTAAACTCATGGTCCACTGCCATGTGTTATCGTAGGCCTCGTCAGACCAGCACGATTGGACCTCAGTACCTCACTAAGTTCTGACCCCGTAGTCCACTTCCACGAATCCTCGTAGGTCCCGTAGAACCATCACGAGCGAACTTAGCGGTCACACAAATATTCATATTCATAATTCATCAACAACATCCATGGTCAATCAATCACAGTGATTACCACGTCTTACGGGACTAATGTATTCAAGACAATTTCGACAATCAACAGTGTCATCGACATTACACAATTAGCACACCATACGGTACACCTCCAAGGGTATAATCAAGCCTTCACAATAAGCATATCGAGTACGAACGTTTCACAATGAGCATTCAAGTATAATATAACAACGCAATACATTTATCATCACTTAGCGGCATATCATCACGTTGAACCATTAATAATATCAATAATTCCGCCAACGTTTATAATGTTCATCTCGTTGTCAATTCACACAAATAAAAAATCAAGGAGGTAAACCAACTATCGTAGATCTAACACCTGATTTCTATTTACAAGACACAAGTCGTATAAGTAAGATACTTGCCTCGATTTTCGGCGCCCGAATATTCCTACGAACATGGCACAACCCAGAAAAAAACCCCGAACACCTACAATCCTCCGACAAAAACAACGAGGATATGATTATAACGAGAATCAAAACCGAAAACAACGGAAACCTCATCAAACTATCGAAGGAAAACTCATTCGAACATTTAATCGAGCATTAAATGTTCAAGACCCTCCAAGAACAAAGAAATCACCCCTCGATCCGAAGAATCTAGGATATGAGTATCCAATCCGTAGAACATGCTCAAAACAACGTTTATACAACAATTAGTTGATCAAAAATGGATTGGAATCGAAATCAAAAGGAAATTCTCCAAAATCTTCAAAAACATGGGTTCAAGCTAAAATACATCGATTCGGACGAAGAACAAGGATTAGATTATGATAATAATCATGATTCAAGCTTCCCAACTGATGTACTACTGATTTACGATCAAAACCCTTAATTTCTGTCGAATGATCGCGAAAAAGAACGGAGAAAAGTGAAAATGGCCGAGTGACCCGGTGCCCAGGCCTTAAATAACCCAGCCCTGCCTAGTGCTTACGGCCGTAACCGGCCATGGCTTACGGCCGTAACCGGCCAGGGCTACTGTTGGGAAAAATAATGTTGTTTTGATAATTACCAAACAACAAAGCTTGATACAGCAAGCCCTGTATCGAAAGCCGGTCGAAGTTGCAATCCTGTATCAAAGACCTTCTGGTAGCGCCAGCATACAGCAAGCTCTCGCGCTACTAAGATACAGCAACAAAGTCTAAGTAAACACCAAGTATGGAAGATGTCTCGAATCTCAATACAGCACCCTTCCATACAGCACCGGACTACTCCAATATGCCTACAGCACAATTGGATACAGCATTCACATCGGAACAGGACTGAAGACCGTTTGGAAGGGAATCTTTGGTATTCACTAAAGTCAAGTCCCGTTTAATAAAGAAGTATTTAAATACTGAAAGGATAAAGTATTTAAATACTGAAGCTGTCAGAGATCTTCAAATCCCACAATATCCGGATCCTGGTCCTTTCAAGTCAACTATCAAGTTGTCACAGAATCTTGATTAACGGATCTATCTCAACGGATATATCCAAGAAGGCTATATATATTCCCAGAGTTTGAAGATCAAAGAATCCACGAAACCAACAAACAGAAGACATACAAGCTTACAAGCGATATTCAAAGATTGAAAGACTGAATATTCATTATCATCAGATCAAGCTTACAAGAGCAAGTATATTTCTTCTTAGCATCAATCCATATCTGAGAAAGAAGAAATATACTCAGTCATCAAGTACAGCCATCATCAGCTCAAGAACTTCATATTCAAAGCTGCTGTTCTTACCTGGTTACCTACCTTTTACCTTTGTGTAAAAACTGAGCTATGTGTGAACTCAACAAGTTATTCTGACCTTTGTGGGACGAATAAGAAGACGAAGCTTTGGAACTGTGTGTGGAGAAGCAAGTCAAGAAGGAAGCTTTAACCAATCTGTGTGAACGGTTGAAAGCGACATTCTTTGTATCAATCTGTGTGAACGATATAAGGATAGGTTTGATTATAAATACATAGTTGTGTACGCAGTATTTATATTAAACGTTCTACTCCTGTGTGGAGGACCAGTGGACGTAGAGGGGTTTACCTCGAACCACTTAAATACTGTGTTATTTACCTTTCGCCGTTACTATTTTCGTAACTGTGATTTATACAAGTATACACTGCAAAACCCTGTACGCACCAAGCTAATAGGAGATTAGACCGAGTTGCTGTATCGACAGCAACTTACTGTATTAAAGACTTCCGCTACGCACTCCGAATTAGAAAATCATACAGCCTGTTGCTTAAATATTTCCCAAGCTGTATCCTATATACTTTTGAGCGGACCAACAATTGGTATCGGAGCGGTTGATTCTAAAAAGAATCAGTCGTATTTTTAACTGAATCAGATCCTTAAAATCACTTATTTTTCGAAAACAATTTATCCTTCCTATTTCCTCACATATGGATACCGCACTAATAAGCAAGGTACCTATGTTTTCTATTAACGAGTTTGATGACTGGAGAAACAGGATGAAGAACAAACTCAAGGCCTTCATTGGAGAATCAAAAGCTTCACCCGCATCAACAAAGACCGAAGAGTGTCTTCAAGTGGTCACTGATAGTGACTCGTCTGATGATGATCTAGAAGATAGAGCCTACATGTGCTCTATGGCCGAAGTTAAAGAGGAAAATGAAGACGGCGATGATGATGAGGTAAGCTCTACCTCAACTATTCCTGTAAATACATCTCATACCTTTGAAACTATGTTGAATGAATTTAATAACATTCAAAAGGCCCATGAGATATTGAAAAGAGAAAACATACAGCTTGAAATTTCTAACTTAGAGCTGAAGGAAGAAAACGACTTGCTGAAGGATAATTACGAAAATATGTCGATTGCGAAAACAGCAAAGTCAATTTAGAAAAACTCATGGAGAGCAATCATCAACTTGCTCACGATCTAAATGAGACTAAATCTCATCTTGAAAGCAATACAAATGATTTGGCTCTACTCGAAGCCAAAGTAAAATCTCTTGAGAAACGTGAAGGAGAATTAGAGACAATCTTGAATTCTTTCGAGAAATCCTCTAATAAAATGGAAGAGATCCTAAGCACTGGGCAACATGCTCATGATAAACGTGGCTTAGGGTACAACTCGTTCTCCAACAAAGAAAAATCTAGTACGGTATTCGTCAGGAGTGAGGAACCCATTCCTGTATCGAAGGAAATCCCAAGTCCTGTGAAGGAACCCGTTGCACCGCAAACTGTAAAAGCTGCCATTCCGCCTCTACAGTCATATTCCAGACAGCAGAATCAACAGCCATTCAGACCCGTAAGGCGTACCCAATAGCATGCTCCACAAGCATATCATAAGCGCCAGCAGTCATTCAGGAGGAAGGCTGTACCCAATTATCCAAGGCCCGCACAGCAGTACTATCAGTACAACACGCCTAGATATTGGATACAAAAGCCCCGTTATTCCTCGAGACAGCAGGTGTCAGCGCAGTATCAACAACAGAATTGGGAATCCAACTGGAGACCCAGAAGGCAAGTTGTTAAGTCAAAGAAAATGGCTCCACCTTCGAGATGACAATCGTACTAGAATAACAACTATAATTCTCGATTTTTCATGCATTATAATTATCATGATTATAACGACTACGTGCCTGCCCCACGTAGATATCGAAATAATAGACCAAAAGTAGCCTACAACAAACCAATTGTTATCTGGAAAATTTGGGTACCGAAAGGCACTATCACACCAGGACCCAAATTTACTTGATTTCTATGCTTCGACATGAATCGGGAAATGCTACGGCCAGACTCCCTGTAAGTTTTTATGCTTTTACTCATTAAGTGAGGGGGAATGCTATAAGACCCAAGAATACAGTATCTGCCATTAATTAAATGTACACTCAGAACAGTCAAGACAGCACTGTAGGACAAAGAAGGCATGAAACTTCCCTACAGCTGACGTGTGCATTAATTAAGGGGGAATACAGTACGACCCATGAATACAGTGTTAATCCTAACATTAATATAAGAATTGAATCATGTATGTACCTTTTGAGAGGGAACGCTATATTATTCGCGGATACAGTACTTACACTACAGGACATCAATTATGCTTGATAGTTTTTGTGTATTGCAAACAGTTTTAAGTCCACATGCCCTGTTTTTATATACAAACTTTGTTTTTAAACGCTTTGCACGACATCTGGACTTCTCTATCTCGAACGATGTGAATTTTAACTCATTCAATTTTTATTGCTGCAATCAAACAAGCTTAAGTATTAAGCTGTAAGAAATTGTCTGCGAACAGTTCATAGGTTCAGTTGTACTCAACTAGATCACAATGTAAGATTGTGCCTGCGCGCCAATCATAAGTTTAAGATGTAATACACTTCCCTATTAGATGGTATCATTTTAGAACTTGCCTGCGAGCAGTTCACATTTCTTTTAGACTAAGTGCTGAAGACCATATCATTTGACAGAAGATCAAGAAGTCTGCTCTTGATATTTTCAAAAAGAGAGGGGAACTATTGGGAAAATCAACTCCTGTATCGAAGTCTTCTCAAATTACCAACAAGTGGTTATCGAAAAAGAAGGGGAAATTGTTTTAGCTTAAAGAGGTTTTGGCATCAAAGCTTTGGCATGATCAAGAAGGTTTGGAAATTATCAAAAAGGGGGAAATTATTGGAAAAAATAATGTTGTTTTGATAATTACCAAACAACAAAGCTTGATCTGACAAGCCACATCGAAAGCCGGTCGAAGTTGCAATCTGTATCGAAGACCTTCGATAGCGCCAAAGATCTGACAAACTCGCGCTACTAAGATACAGCAACTAAGTCTAAGTAAACACCAAGTATGGAAGCTGTCTCGAATCTCAATACAGCACCCTTCCATACAGCACCAGACTACTCCAATATGCCTACAGCACAATTGGATACAGCATTCACATCGGAACAGGACTGAAGACCGTTTGGAAAGGAATCTTTGGTATTCACTAAAGTCAAGTCCCGTTTAATAAAGAAGTATTTAAATACTGAAAGGATAAAGTATTTAAATACTGAAGCTGTCAGAGATCTTCAAATCCCGCAATATCCGGATCCTGGTCCTTTCAAGTCAACTATCAAGTTGTCACAGAATCTTGATTAACGGATCTATCTCAACGGATATATCCAAGAAGGCTATATATATTCCCAGAGTTTGAAGATCAAAGAATCCACGAAACCAACAAACAGAAGACATACAAGCTTACAAGCGATATTCAAAGATTGAAAGACTGAATATTCATTATCATCAGATCAAGCTTACAAGAGCAAGTATATTTCTTTCTAGCATCAATCCATATCTGAGAAAGAAGAAATATACTCAGTCATCAAGAACAGCCATCATCAGCTCAAGAACTTCATATTCAAAGCTGTTGTTCTTACCTGGTTACCTACCTTTTACCTTTGTGTAAAAACTGAGCTCTGTGTGAACTCAACAAGTTATTCTGACCTGTGTGGGACGAATAAGAAGATGAAGCTTTGGAACTGTGTGTGAAGAAGCAAGTCAAGAAGGAAGCTTTAACCAATCTGTGTGAACGGTTGAAAGCGACATTTTTTGTATCAATCTGTGTGAACGATATAAGGATAGGTTTGATTATAAATACATAGTTGTGTACGCAGTATTTATATTAAATGTTTTACTCCTGTGTGGAGGATCAGTGGACATAGAGGGGTTTACCTCGAACCACTTAAATACTGTGTTATTTACCTTTCGCCGTTACTGTTTTCATAACTGTGATTTATACAAGTATACACTGCAAAACCCTGTACGCACCAAGCTAACAGGAGATTAGACCGAGTTGCTGTATCGACAGCAACTTACTGTATTAAAGACTTCCGCTACGCACTCCGAATTAGAAAATCATACAGCCTGTTGCTTAAATATTTCCCAAGCTGTATCCTGTATACTTTTGAGCGGACCAACAGCTACCCTACTGCCCAAAACTGTCGACCGAGTTACGTACGTTACCGGAAAGGTCTTACGTACGTAACAGGCCTTACGGCTGTAATCGGCCAATCCTTGAGAGTCACTGTCGGCCTTACCTGGCCACCCCACACGAGTCACTGTTGGGCATGACTGGCCATGGCTTACGGCCGTAACAGGCACTGTATTACGGCCGTAACTTGGCCGGGTCTTGCAGTCGGGACTCGATCGATCCGACGGTCCGGACAACCCCGAAACCCAGACCTGAATATAAACCGAAGATACGGTTACGAAGTACTCGCAAAGACGAATCTAAGCGCTAAGAGAACACATGATTCCGACCACCCGAAGGCTCGAAATTCGACAATGGAAGTAGTTACCCCAAACTTTGAGAAATTATGAAAACGGCCCAAAACGTCCGAAATACACGATACACGATCGAAACACTAAGCCAAAGCTCGCAACATGAATAATAACATTAAATAAACTTACGAGAAACTCGAAACAACAGTTTCAGACGAGATTCGCAAGAATCGAACTCAAGTGCGGAAAAGCCGTTTAAGAACACGGAACTCAGCAAAACGATACCGAAACGAACTCTGATGACAAAAAGTGCAGAATTAATCATTCTCGAAATGACGAAACGGTCACAACAGAGCCGCTAAGATGGACTTCCGCCAAAAAAAGAAAATTATCGGAAATCAAAATTGCGGATTACACTCTAATGCTTTGGCCAAAGACTTATGATCTCATCGGCCAATAACCGCATAAGACATATAACCCACTGACTAACGGGAGAAAGAATTATATCTTGGTATTCAGTAGGGCCTGCTACTTGCCCGTCAAGATACACGTCGAGGTTGACCCCCACCTTCCGGTTTGCAGGGTCGAACTACTCTAATGAAAATCTTGACCTCACAAGCACATCCCTACTAAATCCTCAAGTCGAAGGTTCACGAATACCTATCACAACCTTTCGATTCCTTCATTGACTGTCCCGGAGTGAAATTCGTGTGACGAATCGAGGGCGAATCGGTTCGAGTATACTAATCCAATCAGCATACCTATAACGTGTGCTCCCACTAACCATTAGTGTTCGACATGCACTCTCCATGTCAAAGAACACGTCATACAAGTCTTCACATAAACTTAACGCCCAGTCAAGTTTCATCGACTTGCGAACGATTAAGTATTTGAGCTATAAACCTTTCCAGTGCCGACCCCCTTATCCAATAAGGAGTGAAACATTTTGCTCTCAAATACACGGACTAGTTTCTATATGTATATTTAAGAGTTAGGAATGTCAGTAACTACCAGTAAATAAAGAAAGATCCATTGCCTTATATTAATGATTTACATAATTACAAGTACAATGCCCTCACTCAACATCCTCTGAGTAGCATTCGAGGGCATACTCCTAACACATGACCCATGACAAACTTCATCAACATACAAATGTTAGGCGTATTTTTATACGCTTATTTATCATTATTTTGTATCATTTTGGAGAGTGAAATTGTCTAAATGAGCCTTTAACGCCTTAATTTTGTATATTTGTCAGGAAATTGAAGTCCGGAAGCTAAAACGAGGCAAAACGGGCGAAAACGGCAAATCTGGGCTATGAGCCGCGGCACAAGGAAGCAAGGCCACGACACAGGAAGGCACCCATCCGAGCGCAGGCAGAGTAAACTGTACTCTGTGCCGCGGCACAGTCCAGGTGAGCCGCGGCACAGAAGAATTTAAGGACGCCCAGGCATCCAGCTGAAGGCAGTGTGCCGCGGCACAGATTTAGTGCGTCGCGGCACACTTGGCGGTTTTTGTATGTCCGCGCGGATTTAGGCCGTTTCGAAGCCAGTTTTCGACCTACTCATACGGACGCGATTTGGAGGATGTGCTGAGCTATAAATAGGGTTTAAGACCCTAATTAATTATCTTGGATCTTTTATCTTTTGGAGCTTAAGCTTGGAGACGGCAGAAGAAGAGGGAAGCAGAAGACTTCAAAGGCAGAGGGCGGAAGCTGAAGAACGGAGGAATCCGAGCTTCATCTGCGTTTGATTTTTATGCTTTCATTTATTTATTCTGTATTCTCAATTATTAGTATGTCAGGCTAAAGCCCTAATCTAGGGTTTTGATGAAACCTATGTTTTGACGAATTGCTTGAGATTATCCAATTAATTACCTTTTTGTTGAGTTTTCCCAATTGTGTTTAATGCTTGCAATTATCTGGCCAATAGTTGTATTGATTTAATCATTCAATTCGAATCGGGAGAGGAGAATTGGTGAGGAACTATTGGTGAGGACCGTTTTATTCTGTGAGATAGGAATATACTCATAGGAACTACGTGGCCTTTGGGAGATTTTATGCTTTTCGCCTATTGACGAATTAACTCACCTAGGGATAGAGTGCGTTATTCGCCTGTAGATAAATCTATTGACCTCGGAAGAGGCGGTAGAATATATTAGCAATCTCCGCCTTCAATAAATTGGGAAAATTATTTATTACGGATAATCGAGAGTAAATTCGGATAAACCGAGGTGGATTCAGAATCCTAGACTTATTCATCATTTGATTTCCTTTATTCAAGCTATCGTTTTCTACTGTTTAGTCTTTTAGTAATTCTTTTAGTTGTTAATTGCAAAACCCAAAGTCGATTGTTCAAATAAAATTGGAATACACAAAAATCGGTAGTTAGAGATTCAGTCCTCGTGGGAACGATACTCTACTTATCACTTTATTACTTGTAAACGATGACGTGCACTAGCGTGTAAGAAATATCGCAACAAGTTTTTGGCGCCGTTGCCGGGGAACTGAAATTTTTCTAATATCGATTTAAGTATTTCTAGTCTTAATTTTAACGTTTTTAATTTTATTTTTGTGTATTTAATTTCGTTTATTTGTTTTCCCTTTCAGGACCTTTCGTGTAGTGCATGAGAAAACTCGGTAACGAAGGCCTAATACCTTTGGATACCGAGCTCGAGCGCACTCTTCGAAGGAACAAGAAGGAGAAAAGAGAGTTGCAGACGACGGTCAACATGGCCGAGAATATCGAAGTCCAAGGAGGAGATAACCATATGCGGCAAGTTCAACCGGAACTAGCTCTTCGAGATTATGCCATGCCGCAGATCAATGCTAATTTTTCGGGAATTCGGCGTCCCACTATCCAAGCCAATAATTTTGAGATCAAGCCTGCTATTATTCAGATGGTGCAGGCGAGCTAATTCTGTGGACTGCCGAATGACGATCCGAATGCTCATATTGCTTCTTTCCTTGAGATATGCGACACGTTCAAGACTAATGGTGTCACCGACGATGCCATCCGATTGAGGCTTTTCCCTTTCTCTTTGAGGGATAAAGCGAAATTTTGGTTAAATTCTTTACCGTCGGGGTCGATCACAACATGGGCAGAGTTAGCGCAAGTCTTCCTTGCCAAATTCTTCCCACCTTCTAAAACGGCGAGGTTAAGAAATGAGATCACCACTTTCGGTCAGTTTGATATGGAATCGCTCCACGAGGCTCGGGAGCGATATAAAGATTTATTACGGAGATGCCCTCATCACGGCCTCCCTGATTGGCTTCAGATTCAGACGTTCTACAATGGGTTGAGTGCCTCTACACGCACTCTCGTGGATGCAGCCGCCGGTGGGGCTTTGATGGGGAAGACTATGGCCGAGGCACACTCGCTTTTGGAAGCTATGGCCGCAAACGCATATCAATGGCCATCGGAAAGATTGATGCCGAAGCGAGTTATGGAACTTTCAAGCAATGATCCGATTTCCACATTGTCTGCTCAAGTCGCCGCTTTGACCCAACAGCTCCAAGCATTTTCGCACGCACCTTCCCCCATTACCATAGAGACATGCAATTGGTGTAAAGGATCACACCCGAGCGCGGAGTGTCAAGTTGGAAACCCATTCGAACAACATCCGATGGAGCAAGCCCAATTTGTGGGAAACGGAAATCGACAAAACAATTCTTACCCCAGCACTTATAATCAAGGGTGGCGAAATCAACAAAATTTTCCATGGAGAAATGGGCAAGCTTTGAAACCTCCACAAGCTCACTTCGCGCAGCCCCCACAGCAGCCCCCTCAATCACCAAAGGTATCTTTGGAAGATGCTCTTGCTCAATTGGCGGCTAACACAAGTCAATTCATGACCCGCACCGAGACGACCCTCCAAAATCATTCTACCTCCATCCGAAATCTAGAAACACAAATGGGGTAGATTGCTAATTTATTGTCTTCTCAGTCTCAAAGAGCATCGCCCAGCGCAGCCGAAGTGAAACCCAAGGAGAATGTGCAAGCGATCGAATTACGAAGTGGAAAGGAGTTGAAAGGGCAGCCTATTAATGACAAATAGCAGTCGATCGAGCAGAACGAGAAGGAAAAGGATGAGGCGCCCAAGCCAAAGGAAGCATCGACTACTCAGCCCACTCCTCAAATTCCATTCCCACAGCGTTTCCAAAAGCAAAAACTGGACAAGCAGTTTTCAAAATTCCTCGATGTCTTCAAGAAATTGCACATAAACATTCCATTTGCCGACGTATTGGAACAAATGCCGAGTTATGTGAAATTCATGAAAGAAGTCTTGTCCAACAAAAGAAAGCTCGAGGAATATGAGACGGTCGCTTTAACGGAGGAGTGCAGCGCTATCTTACAAAAGAAGCTCCCACCTAAATTGAGAGATCCGGGAAGCTTTACCATCCCTTGTATCATCGGAAATTCGTCTTTTGAAAGAGCCTTATGCGATCTCGGGGCCAGCATAAACCTTATGCCCCTTTCTATTTTTAAAAAGCTGGACATTGGGGAAGCCAAGCCGACGACGGTCTCCTTGCAATTAGCGGATCGATCTATCAAATATCCAAGGGGAGTAATAGAGGACGTGTTAGTAAAGGTTGACAAGTTTATCTTTCCAGCGGATTTCATTGTGCTCGATATGGTGGAAGATCAAGATATCCCGATTATCTTGGGAAGACCGTTCTTGGCGACCGGCCGAACTTTGATCGATGTGGAAAAGGGGAAGTTAACTCTACGTGTTCAAGAGGAGCAAGTAACATTCAATATCTTTCGATCCGTAAAATATCCAAGTGACGCTGAAAATTGTTTCCAAGTTGACGTCATTGACTCGTGCGTGAGTAGAACTTTTCGAGAAAATTATCCACCCGATCCATTGGAATCCGTTTTGATTGGGGCTGTTTCCGAACTAAATGGAGAGCATGCAGCCTACGTGCGACACATGGATGCTTCCCCGCCAATTTTCATCCGTAAACCATTCGAGGAGCTCGGAAGTTCACTAACTCGACCAACCCCATCGATCGAAAAACCTCCAAAGTTGGAACTCAAAAAGCTGCCACCTCATTTAAAATATGCATTCCTGGGGCCCGACAACTCCCTTCCAGTTATTCTTTCGGCCACTTTAGCGGGAGATCAAGAGGCGAAATTATTAAGAGTTTTGAGGGAGTACAAATCTGCTCTTGGGTGTTCTATTGCGGATATTAAGGGGATCAGCCCGTCAATTTGCATGCACAAGATTTTGATGGAGGAAGACTACAAACCATCCGTGGAGCATCAACGCCGGCTGAATCCTAACATGAAGGAGGTGGTAAAAGTCGAGGTTTTAAAACTCCTCGACGCAGGTATGATCTTTCCAATTTCTGATAGCAAGTGGGTAAGTCCGGTCCAGGTTGTGTCGAAAAAGGGTGGGATAACAGTTGTTCAAAACGATAATAATGAATTAATTCCCGCTAGGATTGTTACGGGGTGGCGTATGTGCATAGATTATAGGAAATTAAATAAGGCCACTAGAAAAGATCATTTCCCCTTGCCTTTTATTGATCAGATGTTAGATAGATTAGCCGGACACGATTTCTATTGCTTTCTCGATGGTTATTCGGGGTATAATCAGATTTACATAGCCCCCGAAGACCAAGAGAAAACGACGTTTACATGTCCTTACGGCATTTTCGCTTATAGGCGCATGCCTTTTGGATTGTGTAATGCACCGGCTACTTTTCAACGGTGTATGATGGCTATTTTTTCTGACATGGTAGAGCAGTGTATTGAGATTTTTATGGATGATTTTTCTGTTTTTGGAGATTCGTTTGACATTTGTTTGGAAAATTTGCAGAAAGTCTTGAGAAGATGCGAAGAGACAAATTTAGTCTTGAATTGGGAGAAGTGTCATTTTATGGTGCAGGAGGGCATTGTGCTTGGCCATCGAATATCCTCACATGGAATTGAAGTCGACCGAGCGAAAATTGAAACAATTGAGAAGATGCCTCCGCCCACTTCGGTCAAGGGGATTAGAAGTTTTTGGGACATCTTTGGTTTCTATCGCCGATTTATTAAGGATTTTTCGAAAATCACGAAGCCGCTGTGCAATCTACTCATGAAGGATGTCCCATTTACTTTTGACGAGTCTTGTAAAGAAAGTTTCGAATTGTTGAAGAAAGCTCTAAGCACGGCACCGGTGATAGTCGCTCCGGATTGGGACCTTCCGTTCGAGTTGATGTGTGATGCTAGCGATTTTGCCATTGGGGCTGTTTTGGGGCAGAGACGAGGGAAGGTGTTCCATGTCATATACTATGCGAGCCGAACACTCGATGACGCCCAAAGAAATTATGCCACAATGGAGAAGGAATTGTTGGCGGTGATCTTTGCATTTGATAAATTCCGGGCTTATCTACTAGGAACGAAAGTGATAGTGTGGACCGACCATTCAGCAATAAAATACCTTTTGGAGAAGAAGGATGCCAAACCAAGGTTGATTCGGTTGGTGCTACTCCTTCAAGAATTCAACTTGGAGATTCGGGACAAGAAAGGGACGGAAAACGTTATAGCCGATCACCTTTCACGATTAGAGAGTCCCCTCGAGAAGGAAGAAAGTCAGCCACAAATTTTAGAAACCTTCCCCGACGAGCAGCTCTACAAGTTGGATTCAAAACACGCGCCTTGGTATGCTGATCTAGTGAACTACTTGGCAAGTAAAATAATTCCGAACGACCTCTCACGCCATCAAAAGAAGAAGCTAATCTCGGATGCTAAGTACTATTTGTGGGACGATCCTTTTCTCTTCAAGCGATGCCCCGATCAAATTATCCGTAGATGCATTCCGGATGAGGAAATCCACAGTGTGCTGAACCATTGCCATGCATCACCCTACGGTGGACATTTTAGTGGAAATAGAACAGCGGCGAAGGTCTTACAATCGGGATTCTATTGGCCGTCCTTATTCAAAGATGCTCACTCCTTTGTGTCCACGTGTGATCGATGTCAACGGACGGGAAACATCTCAAGACGACACGAAATGCCGCTGAACACCATACTTGAAGTCGAATTGTTCGATGTATGGGGGATCGACTTCATGGGTCCATTTCCTCCATCAAACAAGAATCTCTATATTTTGGTGGCCGTAGATTATGTCTCAAAATGGGTTGAAGCAGTGGCACTACCTACGAATGGGTCCAATGTCGTAATCAAGTTTATTAAACAACATATCTTCACGCGCTTTGGGACTCCACGTGCTATTATCAGTGATGGTGGGTCACACTTCGACAACAAATTTCTTGATGCGGTTTTGAGAAAATACGGAGTCACTCATCGTGTTGCTACAGCATACCATCCTCAGACGAGCGGGCAAGTCGAGATATCAAATAGAGAGCTGAAGTGGATTCTAGAAAAGACGGTCAGCTCGTCTCGAAAAGATTGGTCATTTAAACTCGATGATGCACTTTGGGCGTCTGATCGCGTATAAAACACCTATCGGAATGTCGCCCTACAGATTGGTCTATGGGAAAGGTTGCCATTTACCCGTAGAGATGGAACACCGTGCTTACTGGGCGATAAAGAAACTAAATTTTGATCTGAAATCCGCTGGCGAAAAGCGTTGTTTGCAGCTGAACGAGTTGGAAGAAATTCGCCACGACTCATACGAAAATGCGAAACTTTATAAGGAGCGGACAAAGATTTGGCATGATAAGCACATCACGCACAGAGAATTTGTCCCGGGACAAGAGGTGTTGCTATTTAACTCTCGCTTAAAGTTATTTCCCGGGAAATTGCGTTCACGATGGTCGGGACCGTTCACCGTAGTTCAAGTGTTTCCACATGGTGCAGTAGAAGTTCAAAAAGATGCCCGAAAATTCAAAGTTAATGGACAACGGTTGAAGGCATACTTGGGAAATCCAATAGACATGCAGAAAACGAGCGTCGCCTTATCCACCGCCGGATGAATGCGAGAAAAGTCCAGCTGAAGACTATAAACTTAGCGCTCCTCGGGAGGCAACCCGAGTATTAATTGTAGATTCTTTATTGTTTTCTTGCATTTTTAGAGTCTATCTTTGTCGTCATTCTTCTTTGATCCGTCCTTCCCTCTCGTCTTGATGTTTTCGTGTAAAAATTCTGTGCAGGAATCAGCAAAGGGGAGGAATTCAATGATGGGCCGCGGCACAACAAAAGTGAGCCGCGGCACACACCAGCTGATGAAAAATGGCCGATCAAACTGTACCCTGTGCCGCGGCACGATCTTACTGAGCCGCGGCACACCAGGTCACTGATCCGCGGCACACTAACCCTGAGCCGCGGCACACCAAATGTCCAAGAAACGCCCAGGCCTACTGTACTTTGGGCCGCGGCTCACTTATGTTGTGCCGCGGCCCCCGTCGCAAAATAAAAGCTCCCAGGTAGGGTGCATACAGTCGATCGGCCTGCACAAGGTCCCTCCTGCCTTCCCTTCCTTCCTTCCTTCGCACAATGAGGTCAGTAGATACCATTCTATTAGTCTCCTTCTCAAATTCTCCAGGTAATTTTTGATTTCTAAATCATAAGTGATTCTTGATGTGAAAAGAATTGAAGTTATATATTGCTAGTTGTTCTTCACTGTTGTTTCTAAAATGGAGTTGGAATATGGGGAATTTGATATTGTGATGGAATTGATATTTATGAACGAATTGTTGATGATAGTTGTCGTGATTCAGGGTTATTATCTGTGTTATTATTTTTGGGATTTGGAATTAACCATCAAAATTCTTGTTCTTCATTTTAACTTGTGCACACAAGGTGTTTGATAAATTGCAGCAATGGAAAATTGGTAAGCTAGGCATTTTCAAAATTATATGCAATGAATCATGTTATCGAATTACATTATCCCCAACCCTTACATCATGTTAAACTTGAGAGCTCGTACTTAACTTCCTTTTTGATGATGCAAGCTCATTTATTCACACTCCGCATGATGTAGTTAAGAAGTGTGCAAGCTCACCGGATGATGCCGGCACCAGCTCGTGAGAGGACTGGAGGGGAGTACTTGACCTTTTATCTTATTGCATATCATATTTTGTCCATTGAGGTCAATGTACGTCCTAAGTTTGGGGGGGGGGGGCTTTACTTTTTGTCGCTACATTCATTGCTGTACTTTATTTCGTTGCACCTTTCATTGCTTTGCGTTATTTTTTTCTTTTCGATAGCCTTGCTTGTCTTAATTCTTCTTTATTCGTGAATTTTTCGTGCTTCTATTTGTGTGATACTGATGTTACGACACTGTTTTTCTCTCTGAAGAAACGGTCGAGTTTTAGTCAAATTGTAGTCAGTGATTTCAGTTTCTGCTTAGTAGTCAATTAGGTCCGAATTTTTTTTCGTGATTGTAGAGGTCTTGGTAGATAAGAGAGGATACATACTTGTTTCAAATCACCGTTGATACGTTTGGTTACATTTTTCGGTTAGTTAGTCGTCTAGTTATATTAGTCGTGTTGGCACTTAGATTGGGTTTAGAGTCGGTCAGTTTTCCCAAAAGTCGAGATAATGTTGTTCTATGAAGGGAAGTCTAGTAACCGGGGGCATTCGCGTGACCCGCTGTTTACTCTCGCGTAAAACGACGACCCTGATTAGACTAGTGATTTAGATATTTCACATGTGCCAATGATAGGGAGCCTAGTAACCGGGGGTATTCGCGTGACCCGTTGTTTACTCTCGCGTAAAACGGAGACCTTGATTCGGACATGCGGAAATTATATATTCGAGTTGTTTCTCCGCTGTAGATGGGAACTTAGTAACTAGAAGCATCCATGTGCCCCATGAGTGTCTTTTACGTCAAATGGTTTCCCAATACATGAGAATGGAAGTTCCACCCTAGGATTATCCCGATGAAACATCCCGAGATCCTAACCTAGTGGTCAACTCGAATCAAATTCTTGAGCATATATATAAGGGAATCGTCAGGGATTATTTTTATGGAACTCGTGAAAATTTTGCCATTACACTGTGGAACGGGACGAACTAGCTTGTTTATTTTAGCCTTTCATATTGACGGTCGATTTGACTCACGTTTTGTTAATCTTTGAGCTGGATTTTCTTCATGAACGAGTGATTAGGACTGAACTTGATTACTTTGCGGAATCATTATTCTGAGTGCAGCTCGCTATTATGACACTCGTATTATTTAGAGAGAATTACAGGATAGTATTGATTAGGTTGAACACTATGAGTTGCACGATGATTCACGACATTCTTCTATTGAAATTAATTCTTTTTGCTTGAGGACAAGCAAAGGCTTAAGTTTGGGGGTATTTGTTAGGCGTATTTTTATACGCTTATTTATCATTATTTTGTATCATTTTGGAGAGTGAAATTGTCTAAATGAGCCTTTAACGCATTAATTTTGTATATTTGTCAGGAAATTGAAGTCCGGAAGCTAAAACGAGGCAAAACGGGCGAAAACGGCAAATCTGGGCTATGAGCCGCGGCACAAGGAAGCAGGGCCGCGGCACAGGAAGACACCCAGCCGAGCGCAGAGTAAACTGTACTCTGTGCCGCGGCACAGTCCAGGTGAGCCGCGGCACAGAAGAATTTAAGGACGCCCGTGCATCCGGTGAAGGCGGTGTCCGCGGCACAGATTTAGTGCGCGCGGCACAGATTTAGTGCGCGCGCTTTGCTTGGCGGTTTTTGTATGTCCGCGCGGATTTGGGCCGTTTGAAGCCGATTTTGACCTAATCATACGGACGCGATTTGGAGGATGTCTGAGCTATAAATAGGGTTTAAGACCCTAATTAATTATCTTGGATCTTTTATCTTTTGGAGCTTAAACTTGGAGACGGCAGAAGAAGAGAGCGAAGACTTCAAAGGCGAGAGGCGGAAGGCGAAGACGGAGGAATCCGAGCTTCATCTGCGTTTGATTTTTATGCTTTCATTTATTTATTCTGTATTTTCAATTATTAGTATGTCAGGCTAAAGCCCTAATCTAGGGTTTTGATGAAACCTATGTTTTGACGAATTGCTTGAGATTATCCAATTAATTACCTTTTTGTTGAGTTTTCCCAATTGTGTTTAATGCTTGCAATTATCTGGCCAATAGTTGTATTGATTTAATCATTCAATTCGAATCGGGAGAGGAGAATTGGTGAGGAACTATTGGTGAGGACCGTTTTATTCTGTGAGATAGGAATATACTCATAGGAACTACGTGGCCTTTGGGAGATTTTATGCTTTTCGCCTATTGACGAATTAACTCACCTAGGGATAGAGTGCGTTATTCGCCTGTAGATAAATCTATTGACCTCGGGAGAGGCGGTAGAATATATTAGCAATCTCCGCCTTCAATAAATTGGGAAAATTATTTATTACGGATAATCAAGAGTAAATTCGGATAAACCGAGGTGGATTCAGAATCCTAGACTTATTCATCATTTGATTTCCTTTATTCAAGCTATCGTTTTCTACTGTTTAGTCTTTTAGTAATTCTTTTAGTTGTTAATTGCAAAACCCAAAGTCGATTGTTCAAATAAAATTGGAATACACAAAAATCGGTAGTTAGAGATTCAGTCCTCGTGGGAACGATACTCTACTTATCACTTTATTACTTGTAAACGATGACGTGCACTTACGTGTAACAAATATCGCAACAAGTTCAAAAACTTGTTGTGGGAAAATCTCTCACAATATGCCGCAAGTGCACGGTGTCAACAAGTAATAAAGTGATAAGTAAAGTATCGTTCCCTCGAGGACTGATTTCACTAAGTACCAAAATTTAGTCAACTCACAATTTTATTTGAAGAACAATTAAATAGAGGTTATATCTAAACTAATTGCAGAAAGTAAATAATAGTACTAATAATAATAATAATAATACTAATAAGGGGTAGGATATTAATTTTCACCTCAAACAATCGGGAATGATATTTATTCGATTCAATTCACTGTTATTCAATTGATTGTAAGCCAGGAATTCCTAAATTATTCTAAAGCCTTTCCAAAGGTCGATAGAAAATACTACGAATTACTAACTCGATATATCCCTATTCGAATCAGATAATTAATAGCTAAAATAGTTCAAGAATTCCCACAATAACAGGCTTCACAATTCGCATGAGTATATCCCTATCTCACGAAAATTAAGATTCGTCTAACAAGAACTATGCCTAAATTTCATCTCCCGAATCCATAAAGACATTCAAAACAAATTAACTGTTGGCCAGACAATTAAAAAGCATTAAGAACAGTAAGAAGAATCCAATTCAATAGAATAACGAGTAAATCGAAATAATAATAAATAATCAAACCGTCATGAAATTGGCTACAATCAAAATCCTACTCGAATAGATCTAAAAACTAAGATGCAGAAAAACCGTAGGGATCCGTGGTCTTGTCGTCGCCCACAAATCTCCTCCTTGTGTTCCCCTTGATTTCTTCCGCCGAAAACCTCTATCCTCCTCCCTCGTCTGTTCTCATTATATCATGCCTTTTATAGTTTTTTTTTTTCTTTTTTTCCATTACCCCTGGTGGGTGTCTCCCGAAAAAGTCATCAATGTTGTAATTAATGTATTTATTAATGAATGACCTTTATACCCCCCGAAACCCTAGATGTGTACCTATAAATAAAGGCCTTTGGTCCTCATAAGAATACACACATTATTCTTCTTTTCTTCAATTTCTCTCTTTTTCTCTCAAGTTTACAACACGTTATCAGCACGATGAGTCTCTAATTGTTGGAGATTCAGAAAAATAATTCTGCATATCAAAACATCAATTTTATATCATTTGAGTATCACCTAACCCAAGCTATCGAGATGCCGACCCGTTGCAGACGCACCATCATCCGGATCGGCAGAAAGCGACCTGCGATACCGACCAGCCACCCCAGCGCCTCCATCCCCGTTCTACAGCGCACAGATCCGACGGAATTGGCGGTTTTTATCATCTGAGAAGCTCCCTATGAGGTATTCTTCTGTGTGTGTGAATATGTTTGTTACTAACAGAGAAGTCATGAAAAAAGAAGAAAAAAAAAGGAGGTCACGACATCTAACAAGAAAAAAAAATGAAAAGCCATGAAAAAAAAGGGGAAGGAAAATGAAGAACAGATGAGGAAGAAAAAAAAAAAGTTCTGATTATATGTAGATTTAGACTTAATTATATAATTGTTATTTTAATGTAGATTATATGCATATTTCATGTATTCTCTACTAATTATTCTGATTTCACTATCATCATACATAAATAATATATATGATGATCTGAGAAATCTATTATCAAATCGATAAATTCTTGTTTCATGAAGAAACAAGATCTAACAATTCTTAATAGTCCAGAAGATTATTAAGTTAAAAGATTATTGAACAAATACAATATTATTTCGTCATATCCTAGTTGAATATGATGTGTTCCTGAAGAACACTACGAGATCTAAAAAATTTTGTGTAAATTCCTGATGAAGAACACAAAATAATATTCCTGAAGAATATTATATGGGCTCTTGAAGAAGCACTTTCTTTTTATTTATTTTATTTTGCACTATTTTGTTATCATGTAATTTTATTTCTTAAAATTATTGCTCCAGAAGTAGCACAATTAATTGCAATACTATTGACAAATATACTTGTTCTAATATTATTTCTTGATCTTGAATATCATAATATTTAATATTTGGGTCCCGAAGATTCAAAGGTCAATAGTAACCTGCAGTTTCCAACGCTTTATATGCGTTATTGATGCTCAAAAATTATCAAGACGAGCAATCATCGTGTAGTAAGATTGAAGAATCGATATTAATCGAGTTATTTTGGTGTTTTTGTATAGATTTACTGTAGTTCAGTAAATCGAGTGTATAGCTCTCATCCGAACTCCGAATGAGGTGTTTTTGGATGATTTGGAAAGCTAACAAAAGATTCTACGACTTTCATGTTTTGAGTTTTCTCAGATTCGGATAGTAGCGATGCTTAAATCGAGAATCAAGTGGCTGCTCCGAATTGAAGTTTGTGATCAATTGTTGTCCACTAAATTGATCGTATCTCGATCATCCAGTCGATTTAAACGTTTTAAGATGATTTAGAAATCTGAAAGATAAATCTACGACTTTCATGTTTTGACTTTTTTTAGATTCTGAATTATTCAAATAATATTCTTACAAAATTTGTACTCCCGAAGTGGTACAAATAACATGTTATCCGCTCCTCAAGTAGCCGATGATATTTCTATTAACTATATTGACACTTGCTGTTTCATTAGTAAAGCACATTAAGTTATATGTCAATTATGCACGTCTAGATAAGTAAATATGAGACCCGAAGTTTCATATGCTTTACAAACATTACGTGAATAAATTTGAAACCCGAAGTTTCATCTGTTACAAGTATCTCGCGAATAAATTCTGAAACCTGAAGTTTCAATATTAGTATGACCATGTGATATGTCAAATATTTAAAGATCTTTATACAGAAACTTGTAGTTTCGCTTTCACATGATAAGAACCTAAAGTTCTACATAATATTCACCATTTAAATATGAACTTGCAGTTTCACATAGTTTAATTGAAGGACACGACGTTCTTCTTAATAATGATTTGAAACCAGAAGTTTCATATCAAAATTCTTGAACTTAAAGTTGAGAAGTATCGAATATTATATTATTGAAACTCGAAGTTTCATAACGAAACTACATTACAAATTAGAAGCATAACATTATGTTTCAACTATTAACTCGAAGTAGCACGATTGATATATGGTTACGATTTATCATAATCATAAAGATTACACATCGTTGCTCCCGAAGTAGCACGATTATCTTGAGCTTTTTCACATATTTATTCACGACAGTTCTACCTCATATTATCTAATTCTTTTTAGATCTATGGTTCTACCTTCTCCATTCTTTTGGTGGATCGACTTCCTAGAGGTATGAAGCTATAGATTTAAATTTGATATTGTATTAACATTATTATCGATCGAAAGTTACGAAAATTGAAAGAATTTTTCAAAAATAACTTTTGATGATATTTTGATTGAATAATTGTGGATTAAGACATGATGTACAATTTAAAATATGATATGAATATTTTGGTTCAGTGCTTGAACAATTATCTATGAATGACTTAAAATATGACAGATTCAATTGATTCATTTTCTTATGATTCTACTATTAAGGTATGTTGTGTCATAATTATAGAAAAAAAAATCAATGGATATGAAAACTATTGTTAATAATATATACATTTCATAAACTGCAAATCATGATATTAAAATAGAAGTATTTTGTTACTTGTGCAGAAATTGTGATTTGCTCAATTGCATCGACATGTTTTGATTATTATAAATTTTTTATAATGCATGTCTTTCTGTTGCTATATGATTTAATTATGCAATCGATTATATTGCACTAATTTTGTAGTTTCTAGAAGAAACATAAATTACAATATTCTTAATAATCTTGAAGATTATTAATAAATAAATAGTTGATGTTCTTAATGAACACATCAATATCTTATCATACTAAAAACAATGTGTTTATGATGAACACATTAAATAAGTTATTTAATATTCTTGAAGAATATTAAATATTGGGGTTGCAATTTTTTGAACTTTACTTTGAGCATTTGTACTCCTTCTCGTTATTAAATTATTTTTACAGTTATCATTATATTGATTTAAATTGTTGCTCCTGAAGTAACACAATGAATATTCTTGATGAATATTACAAATTCTTGAAGAATAATTCATATTGTAGGTGATATATGTTTATCCCTCTAACTAGTTTCTTGAAGAAACACAAATTTGCAATCTCAATAATCTTGAAGATAATTAAAAATAAATAGTTGAAGTTCCTGAAGAACAACACAACGATATCTCATCATAATTTTATAATAAGTTTATGATGATCACGTTAAATAAATTTAGTATTCCTGAAGAATATTAAAATTTTGAGATTGTATTTTTCTCTGCTTTATTTCGAGCATTGTTATCTTCTATTCTCATTATTTAATTATTTTAATCATTATCCTTATATTATTTTAATGTTTTAGGTGATATGTTTATCTCCAATGAAAAAAAATGCAATATGTCATATTAACATTGATTTGATCAATCTTATTTGTGGAATGATATTGAAATTGATTTGCAATATCTTATTAAAACAATCCCTGAAGGATTGGTAGAATTCAAATGATAATATTCTTGTTATTATCTCTCGAAGAGCTTCATTAATCCTTCGACGAGAATCAAACTAGTTATATATTGATTCTACAATGAGTATCAAATAATTACATGATGTATTTTGCATCCAATGACCATGTTGCGATGAATTTATAATTCAAGGATCCAAATTATTACCAAGGCATGAATATTTGGATCAATATGTATTAGTGCGTGATTAAAATACCTCCGGAAGAGGATTTCTCATATGATAATTTCACGTATCTATATGGGCTACATGAAAAATACATGTATACTTTGTCAAAATACATATTTAGAGCCTAAAATTGGGGTCAATTGATCATTTGATACGCTGATTTTATAATCTAACTCAATATTCCCGACATTAGGGGGAGATATGAAATATAAATATGAGAAAGTCGGAAAATTCTCGTTGGGTTGGATATTTAAATTTACGCACTATGAACTCGAAGTTCAACAAGTTATGATTGCCAAAGGAGTGATGAAATCTCATATACCAGTTGTATATGTACTATAAAGAATTAAAGTCGAATGTGAACGAAATATATTTGTTGATACTCCTCGCCTTGAAGCGTGAGATTCATATTCTTTATTAGTATTAAAGATAAAATCCGCGGAATACAAATTTATTAAACTAATAACATCACTTCAAAAACCTCCCGAAGAGGATCATCTCGAAGACGAGAATCCCAATACCTTAATTTGCACGTGCACTAAATAATTATAATATTGGGATTATGGGACGACCAAATCAAATGTTATGGGATGAATATTTGATTTTGTTGAAGTTGTCATTGACTTTGTGAATATGGGAGAATTGTTTATAAGAATGATAGTTGTCGACAACACTTTGTGTCTCAACAATTGCTAGTGGAGTGCCTGAAGCACTAAATAAAATATAAGCAATTGAGAGAAAGCTTAACTCGCAAAATAAAATAAAGTGGTGAAAGATAAGCGAGATTAGCATATCAAGGGTTTAAGCGCATACCCAAAACATATTCTCCCGTTGGCACTAAATTTCGTCATTTAATATACATATGACAATTATTATGAATATAGATATTCAATTAGTGATGTCATCACCACATTTTTCTATGGGTCATTGGACGCGAATATCTATATGAAAGTCCCTGACGGACTTGAGGTTCCTAAAGTAATAGGAACGTGAATCCGCAATATGTATTATTTTGAGTTATAAATATTTATACATTTTGAAATAGTCTGGTGGATCAACCGACTAAGTGAATTCCTCCTGAAGAGGATATATGTGAATTATTTGAACTCGTGTCTAAAGACAAGTTCAAAATGAAAAACTTAGATAAAACTAAGTATTAATATTGTCTCGACTTGTAGATCGAGCATATATGATGGAAAGTTTTTATCCATTTAGCTGCCTAAAGGTTGTCTTACCACTTGAAGTGGATACCGACTCATATAGATCTCAAGAAAATATCAAAGATATAAGAGGACCAGAAGTTCCGTACTTGTATGTTATTGAAGCATTACATTATCAGGCCTGATATACAATTTGAAGTTAACATGCTAGCAAAATTTAATATTTCTCCAAAAAGGAGAATGTGGAATGGTATTAACCATAGTGGTCTATTACATGAAAGAGATCGAGATTCAATATTGGTGGCTATTAGGGTATTATTGTAACACCCCCAGGATATCCGAGGTATATTACAGCGCCGTGAATCCCTATATGGGACCCACCAGGCTGAACAGCATCATACACAACGACTCACAGAAACGATAAAATAACACCACGTCATAAAGACGCAAAACAGAACAATCCACCCGGTTCAACCGGTCAATATAACATCATCATCCAACACAACATAATAAGCAACAATACAATTCAAACGAACAAGAACCCCTTAAGTACTCGAGTACAACTATTAGTTCAAAACCACAAAAGACAAAAAGGTAAAAGACACTAAAACATCACTCGTGCACCATCATCACGCACGGCCATCATCCGTGTCTTGGTCAGTAGCCACTGCCGTCTCGATGAACCGACTGAAATTCATAAAACGAATTTCCCCGAAACGGGTCCCCAGAGGGGTTAGCAATTACGCTAGTACAAGTAACCAAATGAACATTTTACATCTTACACATATAGTAATGCATGCCATCAAGAAATCATAGTTTCCAAAACGCTCATTTCCGGAGATGCCAATGATCAAACCACATTTGTAAAAATGCACCACAATTAACCGTGGACCCACAGCTTCGTGGATCCCTGCCGAGACCCCGTCGGATCTAACCCACAGTGGTTAAAAGCAAGCTCGCGGTCCACAGCTTCGTGGAACCCTACCGAGACCCCGTCTGTAATACCCGAGATTTCTGTTATGTAATTGGAACTTGTGATATTGTAATAATTGTACTTTTGTATGAGTACTATTCTCCGTATTTCATAATCCGATGCCATCGAGCATATAATTTCGTGTATGTGATTTAAATGGTTGAAATTCTGTGCATGTAGCGCACGCTACAGGCTACGGGTAGCGTACGCTAACATGGTTTCATAGCGTACGCTACCGAGTGTAATTAGCGCACGCTACGCGTGGTCAAATTGATTGAGACGCGCGGTAGGTGAGATCTGGCCGGGGGACCCTTGTCGGATCCTGTCGAATGTATCTGGACGGCTTTCGGGAAAAGCCGAGTCAACGCCTTAGCGCACGCTAGAGGTCTATGCGTAGCGCACGCTAAGTGCCGAGTACAGTTTAGACTGTGAGCCGTTAGCGCACGCTACGGATAGTGTATAGCGCGCTAATAGCCATTTATTATAAATAGGACAGCATCCTATTCGTGAATTCAGTCCTTTCTTCCCCCATAACCCGAACTCTTGCACTTGAAACATAACTCCATTCGTCTTAAACACTCCATATCAACCTCCTAGTTCGAGATTGAAGATCATATATCATTGGAGATTGGTGTTCGAGCCTTGGGTGTTGGATTGCTTCATTTTCATCCGTGTTCTTCACTACTTTGAGGTAGGTGATTCTTCACCAATGATTAGTAATGTTCATGAGGAAGTTTGAATCATGTTTGGGTAGCAAGTATCTCGTTTTTATCGGTCATCACATGTTAGAAGGATACTTTTGACGTATCGGTACTAGATGTCGAATGAACCTTTGAACCATCTTATTATAAGGACTCCTAAGCATGTTTAAATCGATTTATGATCAAGTGATCGGATATTACCCAGTTGATACATTGTATACGTTGGAATCATGTGTTTTGGAACGTAAGACGATGGAACTTAGATTATTTCTTGAAGATCGTAGAGGAATTGTGATATCGAGATAACTATCCGTATATTGGTGTTTCATAATCATAAATCTTCCGAAACCTTATTAGCATGATATGCCCGAGGATAACTTGTAATATCACCATAGGGTTCATGAGTTCTTCATCATTCAACCAGCTTTCGGTTCGTAGTATTCGCCATGCAAGATTAGCGCACGCTAACATGTGTGAGTTAACGTGCGCTATCGAGGTTCGGTTTTCGCACGCACGTCGTAGCGTGCGTTATGAGGCGGCCGAGTCGGCGCCGATTTGTGGCTAGCGCCGCGCTAGTCCTATACGATAGCGTACGCTAACGATTGACTTAGCGCCGCGTTACGTATAGTACGTAGCGCGCTAAGCAATCCAGCGACTTGTTTAGTTTGAGCTTTTCGGCCGTAGGTCGGTGTTAAACCATTGTTCGACTCGAGATGATTTGTATATCGTTCCTTTTGTTAAGGTTCGAGCTTGTTACGTTGATCGGAGGCGGCCTTCGAGTGCGTCGAGAGCATTGAAGTATATCATTCTTGCCATCTTGAGGCAAGTATCGTGATATGTTAATATCGGTATTTTTGGAGTATACGTATGATTATGCATGTTGTTGAACATGATATTTACTTCGTTGATTTGTCATGATATTCGTTGTATATTGTTTATATGTTCATGTTGATGAACATAATGATTTGGCATATGTGTATGCATGAGTTGTGTTGTATCGTTGTACGATCTATGCCGAGGCGCTGGATCGGATGTCCACCTCGTGTTGGTCCGACGGATCATCTTGGGATCTAGGTGAGGGCTGGATCATTGGACGGGTTATTTCCACCTCGTGTTGGTCCGACGGATCATCTTGGGATCTATCTTTGAGGCGCTGGATCATTGGAATACCCATGCTTTGTGTAATGGAATCTTGCAGATTCGCATTGTCGGGTTCCGTAGCGGAAGCCCGTGTGATGTGTCTTGTTGTGTATTGTTGATGCATATTCGAATTGTTTTAATACGATACTTGTACTAGCATTGTTTTGCTAACCCCTTCGGGGTGGACATTTGTTTTGATGTTCGGGTAGCGAGGAGCGGGAAAGCGACCACGGCAAGCGTGACGACGAAGGGGTTCAGTGATGTTTATTGTTATTGGAGATTTGTTGTCTTGGTTTGGTTTTTGTACTCGAGTACGTGTGTCCTTTGATATTAATTCGATATGGTTGTATTAATTATCCGTTGAACCAGTTGTACGGTTTCTTAAACTCGAATTTTCGCAGTATTGACGTCTTATTTTCACTTTCCTTTTTAATTAGCCTTGTAAATCCTTATTTAAAGGGTTTACGGCGCTGTAATCATTCCGATTATCTCGGGGTGTTACAGAATATGGTATCGGAGCTAAGATTTATGGATATCTTGGCAGTCGGGTTTTATTTGGGTGCATTTACGTTATTTGATTTACGGGTCGTTTGTAACATCAACTTTATTCGCGAAGTCGTCATGTGGACCGTGGTTGTAAGTCTCTTAATCTCTTATACTACTGTTTTACTTAATTACTGTTTTGTGAGTATTGACGGACTTTATTTCAAAAATTTTGTTCTGTATATTGAGAAATTTCGTTTACAGTATGTTGAGAGGAGGTCGTGGACGCGGGCCTTGACGTGGGCCTTGACGCGGTCGTGGACGCGGACGTGGTAATATGAGACATGAGGATTCCGCAACTACCCCAGAAATATCGGCTAGTCGAACCGATTCCCATTCTGGAGGGCAGCAAGGATCAGCGAATGATGCCGGGAGTGCTTCAACAGGTGGTGGCGCAGATAAACCAGTTCGCCCAGGTCGTTGATCGCATGCAGACAGCGATGGGACAGCAGCACCATGAGGATAACCGGGGAGACAGATGGCTTGCTGAGGTGGTTAAATTGCACCCGCCAAAATTTGACGGATCTGCTAAGGCACTTACTTGGGATCACTGGCTCAAGGAGTTGGAAAAGATATTCGCGGGTCTTAACTGTCCCGAGGACCGGAAGGTTCCCATTGCCCAGTATTTTACATTTGGGAGGCCTTTGGTAGTGGGAGGCTATTCGACCCGAGAACCATAATGCGGATTGGACGGAATTCAAACAAATGATGGAAGCACGTATTGTCCTCGTCCGGTTAGAGGCGAAGATCCGAGAGTTTTTCTCACCACGAGTTCGGAGGCATACGTGATGGATGTAATTAAAACTTTTAATCATCGGTGACTTGTGTGCGACACTTGGTCGAACGGAGGCGTAAAAGATTTTTCATTTTGATATGCGGATGAAGCCGGAGATTCAGAAGTACATGTCCGGATTCGAGTGTACTACGTTGCGACAGTACCAAGACAAAGCGCTGCCTACGACATGAAAGAGGCGCGGTGGAGAAATCGGTAGAGGCAAAGAAGCGAAGGTGACCGGCTTTGCGAGAAAACAAGAGTGGTGGGGCCCGCAGGGCCGTCTTCCCTTTTATTCGGCTAGGAAACCTCCACATCCTTCTAAAGGCGGAAAGAAGTTCCGGACAGCATCAGCAGTTTCGGACGCATCAAGGAAATGCTACAATTGTGGTCGAGCAGGGCATATTCGACGAGATTGCCCCGCATCTTCTGTGACTTGTTACGATTGTGGGCAAGAAGGGCACCGTGCGGCCTTCTGTGGAGCCGCTACTAGATCTGTTGGCACCCGCACTCCAGCACCGGTTCCTAAGGAGATAAGTGTGAACCAGACACAGCAGAGTGGATTTCAGCAGCAGAACGCTGGGAAGAGGGAGACATCCAGTGCTGGGTCCGTTCCTCCGCGCCTGTACGAAATGAGGAGATCGGCGGACGAACAACTGCCGTTGCATCGTGCGATTCAGATCCTTTTGCAACCGATTAGTGTCTTTTTCGATTAGGTATCTACGCATTCTTTTATATCTTTGAACTGTGTTAATCGTTTGAACATCTCGTGCTTGTATAATTGTGAACCTTATGTTGTGGGATTACCGAGCGGAGAGAAAATTGTGGGAACACTAGAAGCTAGGGATTTCCCAGTATCTATAGAAGGGAGAGATTGGCCATCGAATCTTATTGTAGTTGACATATGCGGTGACGATTTAATTCTCGGAGATGATTGGCTCAACCGTTATGGAGCTGTGTTGAATTACAGAGAGAGTCATTTCCATCATTGCGATGACGGATCGAACACTTATTCCGAGGATGGAGACCGAAGCTCGGGAAATTGATCAAGGCAATGAAAGCCGTGAAATTGCAAGCGGGGATGTCACGGACTTTGGTGCTATGCCATGAGGAAAGAGGAAGGAATAGAGCTCGTCTATTTCATTGTGAATGAGTTCTCGGATGTATTTCTGACGAGCTACCGGGTTACCCCGCAAAGAGAAGTGGAATTCACCATCGAATTAGAGCACGGAGCAACCCCTATTTCAGTGGCACCATACCGCATGGCGCCAACCGAGATGTATGAACTCAAGAAGCAACTGGAGGAATTGTTCTGAAAGGCTATATTCAACGGCGTTTCCCCTTGGGGAGCGCCCGTTCTCTTTGTCGGAAGAAAGACGGATCCCTCCGACCGTGTATTGATTACAGGAGCTTAACAAGATGACGATCAAGAATAAGTATCCTATACCTCGGATCGACGACTTGTTTGATCAACTGCAAGGGGCGAGGTATTCTCGAAGATTGACTTGCGATCGTGATACCACCAATTGAGAATTAAGGAATCGGACATACGAAATCTTCTTTCGGATCCCGCAGACGGCATTATGAATTTGTGGTGATGCCATTCGGACTTACCAATGCTCCTGCGGTATTCATGCAATTGATGAATCGGATATTCTTGGAATACTTGGATAAATTTGTGGTCGTTTTCATTGACGACATTTTGATATATTCGAGGGACGCAGAGGAGCATGCTGATCATTTACGTGTGGTTTTGAGCATCTTGAGAAAGGAACATTATATGCAAAATTTGCTAAATGCGAGTTCGGCTTAAGGAAGTAACCTTCCTTGGGCATGTGATATCCGCCGATGGAGTTCGGTGGACAGAAGAAAGTCGGAGCAATCTTGGAATGGGAAGCTCCTAAGAACGTGAAGGAAGTCGAAGCTTCTTAGGACTAGCGGGATATTATCGCCGCTTTGTAGAGGGATTTTCCAAAATTGCTCGTCCGCTCACTCATTTATTCTGAGAAAACTCAAAAGTTCACGTGGAATGAGAAATGCCAGCCGGGTTTGTGAACTTAAAAAGAGACAGACGACACCTATATTAGCGCCGGAAAGGAACCGATGGATTCATGGTATACTGACGCTTCAAATCGGGGTTTGGGTTGTGTGTTGATGCGAAGGATAAAGTGATTGCTTATGCTTCTCGGCGATTGAAACCGTCTGAAGTTAATTATCCGACTCATGATCCGGAGCTAGCATTTGTGGTTTTGCTTTGAAAATTTGGCGACATTATCCAGACGGCACTCATTGTCGATCTTTACGGATCATAAGAGCCTCAAATACATTTTCAATCGAAGGAATTAAACATGAGGCATAGAAGGTGGTGGAATTGATCAAGGATTACGACTTAGAGATTCTCTATCATCCGGGAAAGCAAATGTAGTAGCCGATGCATTGAGCCGTAAACTGTTTCTCTTCGAGTGTTGGAAGCACTTACATCCCAAACCGGTATTCAACGAGGCCCGATCCGCGAAGGATTGAAGTATGGGCACCGGGAATCGAGGCGACTTTATGTGATGGGCCGACTTCATCACTAGTCGAGAAGATCAAGTCAGCAGTTGGACGATTCCCCGATCCTTCGATTATGTGATGAAGTAAAGAAAGGAAAAGCCCCGTGATTCGTGATACGGGATGATGGAGTTCTGAGATTTCAGAGTCGACTTTGCGTTCCCGATGATGATGATTTGAGACGAACTATTCTCAAAGAAGCTCATAGCGCGCCCTATTCTATTCACCAGGCAGTGATAAGATGTATAAGGATCTTAAACAAAACTTCGGTGGGGAATATGAAGAAGGACGTGTGATTACGTTCCAAGTGTTTCACTTGTCGTGAGTTAAGATTGAACATCGGCGACACTGTAGGGATGTTAAAGCCGCTTAGATCCCCGAATGGAAGTGGGAGGACATTTCGATGGATTTCATTACAAGTATGCCAAGGACTAGAGCAGAATGAACATGATTTGGGTCGTAGTTGATCGACTAACCAAGTCGGCTCATTTCCTAGGAATCAAGGATACATGGGGACCCGAGAGATTGGCACGAGTGTTTGTTGCGGAGATAGTCGGATTGCATGGGACGCCGAAGACCATTATTTCGGATCGAGATGGTCGTTTCGTGTCGCACTCGGAAAGCGATTCACAAGGCTTTGGGGATCGAGCTCAACTTTAGCATGACTTATCATCCCCAAGCAGACGGTCGGTCAGAAAGGACTATTCAATGTAGAAGACATGCTTAGAGCTTGTGCGTTGGATTGGTCAACCGATTGGGAAGTTCACTTGCCCTTGATCGAATTCACTTACAATAACGGTTGCACGCTTCTATCAAGATGGCACCATTTGAAGCTTTGTATGGGAGGAGATGCCGATCGCCTCTGTGTTGGGATGATTCTTCGGATCGATCGGGGCCAGGCAGGAATTGATTATTCAGACTCAAGAGAAAATAGCTTTGATTCGAGAGAGACTATTGACTGCCCAAAGTCGACAGAAGTCTTATGCCGATGTACGTCGTCGTCCTCTAGAGTTCGACGTTGGGGATCATGTGCTATTGAAGGTGTCTCCTACACGAGGGATTTTCCGTTTTGGGAGGAGAGGCAAGCTTAGTCCGAGATATATCGGACCATTTGAGATCCTAGATAAGGTTGGGGATTTAGCGTACAGGTTGGCCTTACCGCCATCGCTGAGTCATGTTCACAATGTGTTTCACGTATCCCAACTGCGGAAGTATGTACCGGACCCCAGTCACGTCATTGATTTCGACGAGATCGAGATAGCTAATGATGGCACCTTCGAAGAGAGACCTATCAAGATACTTGAGAGCCGGATCAAACAATTGAGGAATAAACCAATACATTTGGTTAAAGTACAATGGTCACGACATGGAATCGAAGAGGCCACTTGGGAAACGGAGGACGGTCTGAAGGCTAAATATCCGGAGTTGTTTTCATCCTAAGTTTCGGGACGAAACTTCTTCTTAGGGAGGAAGTATGTAATACCCGAGATTTCTGTTATGTAATTGGAACTTGTGATATTGTAATAATTGTACTTTTGTATGAGTACTATTCTCCGTATTTCATAATCCGATGCCATCGAGCATATAATTTCGTGTATGTGATTTAAATGGTTGAAATTCAGGCATGTAGCGCACGCTACAGCTACGGGTAGCGTACGCTAACATGGTTTCATAGCGTACGCTACCGAGTGTAATTAGCGCACGCTACGGGTGGTCAAATTGATTGAGACGCGGTAGGTGAGATCGGCCGGGGACCCTTGTCGGATCCTGTCGAATGTATCTGGACGGCTTTCGGGAAAAGCCGAGTCAACGCCTTAGCGCACGCTAGAGGTCTATGCGTAGCGCACGCTAAGTGCCGAGTACAGTTTAGATTGTGAGCCGTTAGCGCACGCTACGGATAGTGTATAGCGCGCGCTAATAGCCATTTATTATAAATAGGACAGCATCCTATTCGTGAATTCAGTCCTTTCTTCCCCCATAACCCGAACTCTTGCACTTGAAACATAACTCCATTCGTCTTAAACACTCCATATCAACCTCCTAGTTCGAGATTGAAGATCATATATCATTGGAGATTGGTGTTCGAGCCTTGGGTGTTGGATTGCTTCATTTTCATCCGTGTTCTTCACTACTTTGAGGTAGGTGATTCTTCACCAATGATTAGTAATGTTCATGAGGAAGTTTGAATCATGTTTGGGTAGCAAGTATCTCGTTTTTATCGGTCATCACATGTTAGAAGGATACTTTTGACGTATCGGTACTAGATGTCGAATGAACCTTTGAACCATCTTATTATAAGGACTCCTAAGCATGTTTAAATCGATTTATGATCAAGTGATCGGATATTACCCAGTTGATACATTGTATACGTTGGAATCATGTGTTTTGGAACGTAAGACGATGGAACTTAGATTATTTCTTGAAGATCGTAGAGGAATTGTGATATCGAGATAACTATCCGTATATTGGTGTTTCATAATCATAAATCTTCCATAAACCTTATTAGCATGATATGCCCGATTATAACTTGTAATATCACCATAGTGTTCATGAGTTCTTAATCATTCAACCAAGTTTTTGGTTAGTAGTATTACATGCAAGATTAGCGCACGCTAACATGTGTGAGTTAACGTGCGCTATCGAGGTTCGGTTTTCGCCGCGAGCGTCGTAGCGTACGTTATGAGGCGCCGAGTCGATCGCCGGTTGTGGCTAGCGCACGCTAGTCCTATACGATAGCGTCGCTAACGATTGACTTAGCGCACGTTACGTATAGTACGTAGCGCGCTAAGCAATCCAGCGACTTGTTTAGTTTGAGCTTTTCGGCGTAGGTCGAATTGTTAGCCATTGTTCGACTCGAGATGATTTGTATATCGTTCCTTTTGTTAAGGTTCGAGCTTGTTACGTTGATCGGAGGCGGCCTTCGAGTGCGTCGAGAGCATTGAAGTATATCATTCTTGCCATCTTCGAGGCAAGTATCGTGATATGTTAATATCGGTATTTTTGGAGTATACGTATGATTATGCATGTTGTTGAACATGATATTTACTTCGTTGATTTGTCATGATATTCGTTGTATATTGTTTATATGTTCATGTTGATGAACATAATGATTTGGCATATGTGTATGCATGAGTTGTGTTTGTATACGTTGTACGATCTATGCTGAGGGCGCTGGATCGGATGTCCACCTCGTGTTGGTCCGACGGGATCATCTTGGGATCTAGCCGAGGCGCTGGATCATTGGACGGGTTATTTCCACCTCGTGTTGGTCCGACGGGATCATCTTGGGATCTATGCTGAGGGCGCTGGATCATTGGAATACCCATGCTGTGTAATGGAATCTTGCAGATTCGCATTGTCGGGTTCCGGTAGCGGAAGCCCGTGTGATGTGTCTTGTTGTGTATTGTTGATGCATATTCGAATTGTTTTAATACGATACTTGTACTAGCATTGTTTTGCTAACCCCTTCGGGGGTGGACATTTGTTTTGATGTTCAGGTAGCCAAGGAGCAGGGAAAGCGACCACGGCAAGACGTGGCGACGAAGGGGTTGATGATGTTTATTGTTATTGGAGATTTGTTGTCTTGGTTTGGTTTTTGTACTCGAGTACGTGTGTCCTTTGATATTAATTCGATATGGTTGTATTAATTATCCGTTGAACCAGTTGTACGTTTTCTTAAACTCGAATTTTCGCAGTATTGACGTCTTATTTTCACTTTCCTTTTTAATTAGCCTTGTAAATCCTTATTTAAAGGGTTTACGGCGCTGTAATCATTCCGATTATCTCGGGGTGTTACACCGTCGAGTCTAACCCGTAGTGAGCATACACACACACAATTTCTCATACAAAACTACTATGTCAAGATCGTAAGTTCATAAGGGTACTTGCCTCGATTAAATAGACGATGACACGAACGGAACGGAAGAGTTGAACACGACCGCAAGGAACCGGCGGAAATGAACCTAACGATTTGAATAGCACAATCACAACCACTTCTAAACGATTATGGAAATGGAATACTCCCGGAAACCCGCCTACGATTCATGTATATTCGTATATAAACCACAACGAGGGCGGACCACAACCGAACCCTCTCGATTCCGTAAAAATCACGAAATATACCATGAATCCGTAGGGAAACTAAGAATACCAACAAGAATAATCATATTCATCATGAATCCATCAACGAAACGGAACGAATCGGAAGAAAAACCCAAAACCCCCAAATTAATCGAAAATAGGGTTTTAGAATATTACCTTAGGAGATTCAAGCACCAAGATCCGTAGAACACGCGTTAGATTGATTGCCCGAGCCTTACAACCGAAGGAAGATGATGAAAAATCGACTCCCGAATGAAGAATGCTTGAGAGTTCTCCCCTCCCTTAGCTCTCTCTCTCTCTCGCGCAGTGAAAAATGGGGTGGAAATGGCCGATTTCGTCTAATAAAGACGCGATCCTGATAATAACCGTGTGCAGCGGCCGCGGCGAAGTGTGCCGCGGCAGCCGAAAATTTGCTCCTGTGTTTCGCGTTGTGCAAGACACTGCGTGTGCCGCGGCACACTGATTGGGTTTTGGTCGCGAAGACACGAGTGTGCGCGGCACGGATAGGTGTGCCGCGGCACTGCTGTGCCTTGAGCCGGATGGGTGTGCCGCGGCACAGTCTGATTTGTTCGACTATCAATTAAAGGAATATGTGTGCCGCGGCGCACACATCTTGTGCCGCGGCCCATACCCCCTTTTGGGTTCCAAAATGATAAAAATGATCCGGAAAAGGAAATAAGACGATAGGAATCAATATTTGGGGACCAACAACACGCAATGGATCCACGGCAACCCCGAAACGGCGGTTCCGCACAACAACAACGAGGATACAGTTCAACAGTTTGACAGGAAGGACGCACTGAAAGATACACGAGGGTCACTACGACCGAGAAATACACCAAAAACGAAAATACAAGGAAAAGAAAAATACGGATATTACAATTATGATCTCATATTTGTTCTCATACTGCCTATTCATTTTGATGAGAAATATTCTCCATTTATGTATTGCATATAATGTTTGGGCAAGTAAGATGAAATTTATTTCCACATGAGCTTCAGAAGAGCAATAATGATAATCTAGCAGACTTATTCACTAAATCTCTCCATGTCTGAAAATTATATTCACGGTATTGGAGTACAAGATTGTTATCTTGAGGGGGAGAAGTGATAACTTTTAAATCAGTTTGAAGATTATGTCGACCCTGAAGGTCAAAAGGTCCTGAAGACCAAATGGTTGTACTCTTTTTCCCTTTCTAAGTTTTTTCCCACCGGGTTTTCTTAGTTAAGGTTTTTAACGAGGCAACCAATGCAACACATGAGCAAATTTATACTATGTACTCTTTTTCTCTATCGGTTTTTTCCCACAGGGTTTTTCCGAAGGAGTTGATGAGGCATGAACATCATAATATTCAAGAGGAAATATTGTATGAAGACGATGTCACTTGTATCTCAAAAGGTAGATACATCAATATTCACTTAAGTGATTAGTCGTGAACTTATTCACAAAGGCGTTGCACATCAACATTCGTAAGACTAGTATACAAGATCGGAATGCGTCAACTCAAAGATCTTATGAAATCGATTTCGGGGAGTAGTTGTACTCTTTTCCTTCGATCGGGTTTTCCTTGGTTTTCCCGACAAGGTTTTAATGAGGCAGCATGTATTAAAGGTCATTCAAGGGGGAGTGTTGTAATTAATGTATTTATTAATGAATGACCTTTATACGCCCCGAAACCCTAGATGTGTACCTATAAATAAAGGCATTTGGTCCTCATAAGAATACACACATTATTCTTCTTTTCTTCAATTTCTCTCTTTTTCTCTCAAGTTTACAACAATCAAAACTTTTTCCCACCAAGTGCTCCTCACGGCTCAACAAAACAAAAGCCCCAGCGGCCCAAAGCATCTCCTCATTTCATCTCCCAAATTTCTTTTCTCCTCATTTCATCTCCCGCGGCCCAAAGCAAATTCAGCATACTTACTGGCAGTGGCGTCTTTTTTTTTGCGCTTTCTGTGCCGCGGATCACTTGGTGTGTGCCGCGGCACACAGTACAGTGTGCACATCATTCGCTGGTTGTCTTCGTGTGCCGCGGTTCACTTGGTGTGTGCCGCGGCTCATGACCAAAAAATGCTATTTTCGCCCGTTTTTCATCGTTTTGGCTTCCGACTCGATTTCGCAAAACATATAAAAATAATGCATTAAAAGCTCATTTATGCTGATTTAGGCTCAAGATGGATATAAAATAATGATATAAAAGCGCATAAAAATACGCCTAACAAATACCCCCAAACTTGAGCCTTTGCTTGTCCTCAAGCAAACAATTTTCAATTTTAAACAAAATGTATCGTGAATAATCATGCAAATCCATTGTGCTCAACTTAATCAATACTACCCTGAAAATCTCAAAGAATAATACAAGTATCGTAATAGTGAGTCACGTCCCGGACACTGATTCCACAAAGTAATCAATTTCAGTCCTAATCAATCGTTCATGAAGAAAATCAAGCTCAAAGATTAACAATCGTGAATTTAACTGACCGTCAATATGAAGGGTTAGATTAAACAAGCCAATTCGCCCAGTCCCACAGTCTAGTGGTAAAAATTTAAGAGTTTCATAATCGACATTACTCCTCGGACAGCATTCTCTTATGTATGATCAATAATATGATTCGAGTTAACCACTAGGTTTCGGCTCTCGGGATATTTCATCGGGATGATCCTAGGGTGGATTTCCATTCTCATGTATCGGGGAACCGTTTGACGTAAAAAGGCACTCATGGGGCACATGGATGCTTCTAGTTACTAAGCCCCCCTCTACAGCGGAGAAAAAACTCGAATAGCAATTCCCGCATGTCAAGGTTGCCGTTTTACGCGAGAGTAAACTACGGGTCACGTGAATACCCCCGGTTACTAGGCTTCCCATCATCGGTAATGCGATATATAAATTATTAATCTATTCAGGGTCGTCGTTTTACGCGAGAGTAAACAACGGGTCACGTGAATACCCCCGGTTACTAAACTTCCCATTATAGAACAAATAGTATCTCGACTTTTTGGAAAAACTGTCCGACCCTAAACTCAATCCAAATGCCAACAAGACTCGTAGTACTGGACGACTAGCTACGCGAAAAGTTTAACCAAACGTATAAACGGTGATTTGCAAACACGTATGTCTCCTTTCTTATCTGCTAAAATTTCTACAACAACGATAAAATTTCGGACCTAAATGAATACTCAACAGAAATAGAAATCGCTGACTACAACTCGACCAAAAGTCAACTGTTTCTTCAAAGAGAAATCGGTATCGTAACATCAGTTTTACACATGGAAGCACGAAAAATTCACGAAAAATTCAAGCTTGCAAAAACCATCAACAGCATGCAAAATAAAATCCACTACACATAACATTATCAATAATAAAACTCATGTGAAAATAAAAGAGATAAGGAAAAGTGAAACTTATTCCAAATGTCTTCTTGAACACCCGCACATGTCTGAGTGGAAACGTCGGTCAATCCATACTTCAAATAACGCCCAACATCACGAGGGACCCCCAAACTTATTCTCTAGTCATGAGATAACAATAGACATTAAATCAAGAAAGACTAGAATATGAAGAATAATGACTCATAGGGGTTAAAAAGAAATATCAGAGAAATAAGGGCCAACAAGAATACACGAATCCAAATGAAATAACAAAACAAAGAAAAATTAAAAACAAAAAATAATAAAAAAAAAACAACTAACTAAAAAGCAAGTAAAAATGATGGGTTGCCTCCCATCCAGCGCTCTATTTTACGTCTTGAGCACGACGTGGCGAAAAAAATCTAACGTGGTTTCTTTCTAGGGAGATTGCCAAATACTCCCTTCTTGCAATCAATAAGCCTCTTATTCCACAAGGGAGGCTTTGGCTCATGCCCGGTTGCCAAAAATAATGAATAAGAATAATTATGTGGACAACCAAAAAATGATGGAAGAATATAATAATGATAAGGCATGAAAAAATAAGCAGAGTTCGAATGGGCAAATAATAAAAAATTATCATGCACAACCTCATTAGAACTCGAAGAATCAGCCTCAATAAAATCATGAGTAATGGGGTCAATCTCTCCCATTATGGATTTAGGAAAAATTATGCGTGGCACCGTTAATAAAATTTTAGGCACATAAGTGTTCACCTTATTAGTCGGAGTTTGATGACAATTTAATGGAATTTCTTTGGAAACATCATCAATGATAACTTCTTCTCTAGGCTCATCACACTTTATGAAATTATTAGGTGCTGGGGGATCGACCCTAAAACTCAACATGTCGTTCTTCTCAACCTCCCCCTCAACTTCACTACTAAATATTAGCTGAAAAATAACCGTAGTGAACTTCAATACCACGACGTGCACATTCTAGCTCAAAAAGGGTACTATCAGGATTTTTGAGAACGTCTACACATTGTTCAAGCATGGTCTTTTGTTTTGGGGGAGGGGGCTGACTGATCCTATTTGGCGAATTATTAAGAACATTGGGATTTATGAAATGCCAAGGGCCACGATACTCATAGGAAAACATAATGAAAAAAATAAAAATATAGAAACTAAAGAAGAAACTTCAAATTAAAATTAGAGTCGCTTGGTATTGATATTAGCGAAAAATCAGTCCCCGGCAACGGCGCCAAAAACTTGTTGCGATATTTCTTACACGCAAGTGCACGTCATCGTTTACAAGTAATAAAGTGATAAGTAGTATCGTTCCCACGAGAATCTCTAACTACCGATTTTTGTGTATTCCAATTTTATTTGAACAATCGACTTTGGGTTTTGCAATTAACAACTAAAAGAATTACTAAAAGACTAAACGGTAGAAAAGCGATAGCTTGAATAAAGGAAATCAAATGATGAATAAGTCTAGGATTAAGATCACCTCGGTTTATCGAATTTACTCTCGATTATCCGTAATAAATAATTTTCCCAATTTATTGAAGGCGGAGATTGCTAATATATTCTACCGCCTCTCCCGAGGTCAATAGATTTATCTATTGACGAATTAACTCACCTAGGGATAGAGTGCGTTATTCGCCTGTAGATAAATCTATTGACCTCGGGAGAGGCCGTAGAATATATTAGCAATCTCCGCCTTCAATAAATTGGGAAAATTATTTATTACGGATAATCGAGAGTAAATTCGGATAAACCGAGGTGGATTCAGAATCCTAGACTTATTCATCATTTGATTTCCTTTATTCAAGCTATCGTTTTCTACTGTTTAGTCTTTTAGTAATTCTTTTAGTTGTTAATTGCAAAACCCAAAGTCGATTGTTCAAATAAAATTGGAATACACAAAAATCGGTAGTTAGAGATTCAGTCCTCGTGGGAACGATACTCTACTTATCACTTTATTACTTGTAAACGATGACGTGCACTTGCGTGTAAGAAATATCGCAACAACAAACAATTCCGCAATTTAAGATATTCAAGACAATGGACCGAACCCGACAGTAACAAACAAAATCCTTCCCAAACCGGGTTCACAAGCAAATACAAGTTTAAAGGAAGAAGTACTTGAGTACTGAAATAAATGACATAAATGTTAAAATAAAAAGACAACACGCCCAACAAACGACCATTGAACAGAATCACTCTTGCCCATCATCCTCGTACTGTCAGTATGCTCGTTCGCCTCCAGGACCTGTACCTGAAATACAAAAGTATTTCCTTCATTTAAGGGGTTAGCGACAACAGCTAGTGCAAGTACAATCCATTTGAACTACCATTCTAATCAGATGAAATATGCGCCAAAATCAATTTAGAAAACATTTTTATATTCTGAAATATTACGGTGAACGAGCACAAAACATAGTTCTCCAACAAAACATTTCAAAGGCTAACCGTTGGTATGAGACTCACGGCCACCGCACCCCGCAGAGGCCCCGTCGGACTATCCCTGGGTGGTCAACCCCAGTTCATGATACGCATACACATGGCACTACGTTTCCCTAGAGGCCCCGTAAGACCATCCCTAGGTGAACATACGCATTCACATCCATAACATAAACGAAATGCCATAATTCAAATACTAGAATATGCAACCAAATGTAAAGTACTTGCCTTTGAGACATATTTGACGAGACGAATGTAAACGACGGCTAGGAATGACCCGGAGTGACCACGACCGCTCCTAAATGCAAGGTTAACACAACCCAGTCCTAAACGATAACAATAACCGAACAGAATACGCCCACAACCCCGATTACAACCTTAACAATACGTATACGTTCAATACGGGCGAGGGTTTTCACAAAACCTCCCCGAATCAACAATCCCCGAATTAAACACGACGAAAATGGATTGGGAATCACTCAATAACAATAATTGATAGGAAATATAGCAACACAAACGAACAATTCGAGTTCAAATAGACAAATCTCGAAAAACCCCCAAAATGAACAAAGTTACGTTTTAAGTTAAAATACCTTGGATTTGGATGGAGAAAGATGATTAAGATGATGATAAACTTCGTTGGGAACACAACAATCAGTATATAGAGGAGCTCTACGGACTGCTCTGTATGAATCACTCCAACACCCTCCGAAGAACTCAAGTTGCGGATAAGGGAAAGAAGAAGAAGAAAAAATGACGCGACTAACCTGTTCAGGTTTTAAATACCTGACTGATCATTATGTATGTGAACATGGTGAGGTTAACTTACGTTAAGCCTTTTATGTACGTAACACTCATATGCTAACGTACGTAAGGGTTAGGCAGAAACTTGGCGGAAGCTTCTGCCCAAAACGCTGAGTACAATAACGTATGTTAACACTAAGGTTTAACGTACGTTATACATGCATCGATAGCGCACGCAATAAATCATGAATAACGTACGTTATTCATGCAGCAGTTCAACACTGCTGAATGCAATTCGCTGCTCAGGAAAGTACGAAGTCGAAATACAAAACAAGGACAGAACCCAAAAACATAAATACGAGTATTCGCGATGATGAAGCTAAGTGCTGAAAGAAAGTACGATTCCGATTATCGGAAGATTCGAAATACGACAAAGGAGATAAGATTCCCTAAACTTATAGGAAATTACAAAATGGCCCGAAACGTCTGAAAATCACGATACGACATCGGATTTAAGAACCAAAATCCGCAACACGAATAATTCAACCATACGGACTTAAGGGGGCAAAAAAACAACACAAACGAACGAGTTTTACGAGAATCGAACCTACATGCGACAAAACATAACATAAAGCGAAATTACGTAAAAATACCTCCGAAACTCGTCCAAATGGAAAAACACCAAGAACAAAATAGGTTCAAAACGTCGAAACGGTTACAAGGGAGTCGATAAAATAGACGTGCACCAAAATAGAAACTGCTAAAATAGAAAGGTACGGATATTACAGAATCAAAGCTCAATCATCCAGATTCTCCATCATCCGAGGTAAACTTTACAAACGCGCAAAGCCAGTAGAAATCATATTTTGAGAACCGGCAGCGACCGTTGGAATTTGTAGTCGGGGATCACGTTTGGGTCAAAGTATCACCTATGCAAGGTATCTGGCATTTCGTCTAGAAGGGCAAGTTAAGCCCAAGGTTCATAGGCCCGTTCGAGATATTGGACCGAGTTGGAAGGCTTGCGTATTGATTAGCCCTGCCGCCGCATTTGGATGGAGTTCATAATGTCTTTCACGTCTCTCAGTTAAGAAAGTATGTCTATGATCCAAGTCACAAACTCAATTTCGAATAAGTGGAAATTTCTGACGACGCTACCTTTAGAGAAGTGCCGATCGCTATCTTGGATCGGCATATGAAAACGTTACGAAATAAAGCCATACCCTTTGTGAAAGTTCAGTGGTCGCACCACGGCATGGAAGAAGCAACTTGGGAGACCGAGTCGAGCATGAGGGAAAATCATCCCGCGCTATTTTCTTAGTTTCGGGACGAAATTATTTTAAGGGGGATGGTATGTAAAACCATGGGTATTTCATGCTTTAATTACCGTGTATTTCATGAATTTTGCGATGTTGTCTTCTTATATTATGTGGTTTCATTAAAGTGCTATTGCGATATAATTGTGTGATGTGAATAGGACGGAGGTGACGTACCTTAATGCCGTTGGACAATTGTCGGTGCGAATACGATGGTGGCCAACTTCTTGTCCCCGAGGAATTATTGACGAGTGAAAATGTAGTCATCCCGAGTTGGTTAAAATGTGATAAATCACTAAGGGGCTGAGTGACTAACGCACGTTAATTGACATGCATAACGTACACTAGTTTCGCAACATTACGTACGTTAACATCACTTGATTACGTACGTAAGGCTAGAATTGGTCATTCGACTAGAAGCTTTCTTTTGACGCGGATTGGGGTACCTTCGGTGGGCTATAAGACAAACGAGTCAACTGCTTGTAACGTACGCTAATTGCCAAGCTTAGCGTACGCTATGGTCAGGTGTCTTACGTATATTATGTCACCCTATGTACGTAATAGGTGGGGACATTCCAGGTAGTAGCCTATGTGTGGCCTTTACGCACGTTAACTAGAGTACATTACGTACGTAAAGCCTTGAGCGCTAACGTACGTTAATGCAATTGAGTGTTATAAAATAACACTCCCTCCTTCATTTCCCTCAGTCAAAAAACCCTTGTGAAGCCTCCTTGAAGCCTTTCCCAGCCCCTTATACGATTATTGGCCTCCCAAAACGCTTGTATTAACATAGAGGAGGGGATTGCTCAAGCTCCGGAGAAGATTATCTCGGTCAATCGATCCATTCTTCGTTCCTCCTCATCGTTCTTCGTTGCTTCGTCATTATTCCTCATTGTTCTTCCTCTATTAAGGAAAGTCGATCAATCCTTGAGGTTATCTCTTTGATATTATTGTTATGCATATTGGATTACGGGTATTTGGGTAGTTTTGTTAGCTCTCGTAGACAATCTAATCGGATGGACTTGTAGTAATCAAAACTATCATTGTAAGTATATTTCGCTTCCGAACCATTAATTCATGTATCTCGTTGTATCAATCATATGCGAAATTCCCATTTCAATCAACCTTGGAAGCGTAAACTTGACGAATCAATTATAGGAGAAATTGCATTGGGAATCCTATCACCGTATGCTAAACTCGTTGTAACCCATTTTGCTAATATGATTATCAACGTTAATTAACTAGAAGGAATCAACTCGATAGTATTACCATCATTAAAAATCGACCATTGAAATCGTTGTGTGAAACGGTAACCCACTGAATGGAGAACTCGGAATAGAGAATTGAATTAGTAGTTATGGAATTCAATTATGCTATACTCGATTTTTGTCAACCGAAATAATGTTGGGGATAATCTTGTTGAGAAAATTGTTATAAGAATCGTTAATCAAAGAATTAAACAACGTAATAATGCGTATTGCTATTGAACTTAAAAACACGATACTAGTTTTGCGAAATCGAACTAAGTTAAGAATTCGGTGAAAGGGAAGGGGAAACTAGTATTATTCGTCGTTATCCGTACGAAATGTTAATAGGGGATTATGTGATTAGGTTTAACTCGATCGGTCGTGGAAGTTCAAGTTGTCGTAAGGCACTTATCGTCAGATTCAAGGCAAGTAAAATCTTGCTCGAGAAGTGTTAATTTTATTATAATAGTCGGAATACATGAATGTACCGTTGTGTGATGAATGCTGAACGATTGTCTTTCTCTAGAAATTATATTATGAATGAGCCGATGTGTTGGGGATAAAATCTGAATGGTACCCGTGTGGAAGTGTGTTGAGGGATAAGACCTAAAAGGGCACCCAGGTTCCGGAGTATTCCTGTGTGGGTACTTCCGTGACCCTTGGTTGCGACCTTGGGGTTTATGTGTTAAAAAGAGAAAGACAACGTCGGCTATACTGTGAATTATCATCTATATGTTATGTGGTACGGTGCTAATAAATTGTGTATTCCCCAGGATTCCGGTCAGGCTTGAACGGTGTTGGGCTAAAGTTCTGCTACCGCATGTTTTAATTTGATTTCCGAAAACTCTGTTTATGTAATAATCGTGTTTTGCATTATATTTCTTTCAAAGACATTCCGATTCATGTTATGTAACTGTGGACTCACCCATTTTATGATACCTTAATTAAAATATCAACTTTCTAAAATAGCATGTGGGTCCCACATGGGATTCACGAGGGAAATTTTGGGGGTGTTACAGTCGCCCACAAAGTCACACCACCTGACCGTAGGTAAGGAAATAGTATTTGCTTCACCTGACCGCCTACAATGTATGAGGTTAGGTAGGTCATAATATCCCATCTACCATTCTATAGAAAGTGTTCATGGGCCTTTGAATATTGCTGAAAGCGATCGAACCCACTTTTTCTTCAAATTGGGGGTCTTATTCCTTCACGACCTCCATGTGACAAGCCATTAGAAATAATGGAGTCGACCGGCTATCCCACTGTATTTTGAGTCAACAGACTCAACCAACTGGTATGGAGTCAACTGTACTTATGGATCTCCCTTAGTACTTCGAACGAGTCAACTGACTATAAAATGAGTCGGCCTGTGCAGATAAATTCTATTTATTTATCCACCCTATCTTTTTGAGGAATGTGAATATCATAAAGTCGGTTTACTATCTCTCATGTCTCACGTGACAAAAAACATGTATAATGGGTACTAAGGCCAACCGACCCGCCCTCCAACACAGAGTCGACCGACCTAACTTTCATCCTTATATGAAGATTGGGCTACATTTTATCACAAGAGGGCGGCCCGCCATACTCTTGATTACTTTTAAACACAATTTTAAGTCGACGGACTCGACTGACTGAAATAGAGCCAAATTTCATTTAACACTCCGAATGAGTCGACCGACCCGTACATGTCATTTACTACTCAATCTTCTCTTTTTGAGAAAAATAAATATTACGAAGTCGGTCTACTCCTCCTCACATGACATGAAGACAACAAGAATTTATATAAGGGTCGATCGACCCGCCCCCGACAAATTATTATAGTAGAGTCAACCGACTTACCCACCTAATATTCACCTTGATCATCATTCTAGTCCATCAAGTGACCTACCTAACCTCCATCAAGATAAAAGGTTTAAATTCCACTCTATTACTAGTGGGATAACTAGACCTACCTAACTTAATGTGTAAATTCTGCTTTATTAACTAAACTTACATACCCTCCGTTAATATAGGAAGTTTGAAGACTCGATCGACCTATCCTGAAAACGCAACGGTTCGCTGCAATATTGATGTGCGACTTCCTTAGTAATTATTTTTAGACATAAAAAATCGACTCGTTGTTGGGTTTCCAGTCGCTCTACCAACTCTCTTCCCGGAAAAATCCCGACTAGAGAGTGGGGGACAAACTGTATGGGTAAAAATCCGTCAATCCAGTCCAAGCCCAACAAAGTCTTTCCAACAAGCCCAACAGACCAACAGTCTATCCAAGATAAATTCATTGGGCCCTTGGTTTGTTAAGGTTCGCCAACCAGGCCGGATCCAGGGGTTCACCACGTCAGCTACGTTTATCTGAACGGTGAAGTAAGGTGACTTTTAAGAACATGTCAAAATCCACGAGCTCCACGAGAGTAGGAACAAACGGGTCAATGTAACAAACGGATACGGATGGGGAGAGAAATCCTAGAGACCCCCAGCCGTCATAATAAATACGAGGCTACTAACCCAATGGAAAAAAAAATTCCAAGTCATTATCTACTCAACTTACGCTCTTGAATAACTCTTACTAATTCTCATGTGCTCTCAACCGACGTCTCACCTCCACCAGTCACTGGACATACCTGACCGTCTAATATCATCGTTACGCCCGTTCAACACCTCTCATCCACCCTCTGACGCTCTCGACCGCCGCATCATCACGATCACTCGCCGGACATGCCTGACCATCCCATACCATCCACATCATTAATTGCTCCATTGTTTATAATATTTAATTTATTTCAATATATTTGACACAAAATTGTTTACGCGTCGGAGGCTCTTCGGCTGACACCCCACCGGTGCTCAGTAAGGGCTCTTACGTGTTTTGTGTTGACAGGTTTGCTAGTGCCGATTCAATCGAAGTGCCTGACTTAAATATTTAATTTGAGTAAATAATTTTTAATAAAATATCCATACATTGATTTTATTTATGCATTTCCATGAATCTTTTAACTAAAAGTGAAAATTTAATGTTGAAAACAATATACTTAAAATATTGCTTTATGGCTCTAGGAACTTTCGGCATCTTTAATTTGGGTATTTAGTGGAATATTAGTTTTGACATTCTTTTAAAATAGGAATAAACTTCTAATAATAAAAATATTAAATATATATATATATTCATTAAAAATTATTTGAAGATATTTAAAAATATATTTTAGTGATATAAATCTATCATATTAAACTGTTAAACACCACAAAGGATAGAAAATTTTTAAAGTAATCCAAAAATAATTAACGAGTTAATCATAATAATTGATTTGAAAAAAGAACTCAATCGCCCACCGTGGGGCTCGAACCCACGACCACAAGGTTAAGAGCCTTGCGCTCTACCGACTGAGCTAGACGGGCTATTTGATTAATTTGCGTGCTTAATGCATTTATCTTATCTCCAATTGAATTAAAAGGTCACTAAATACATTGGTATTGGCCAAACATATTAATAGAAGAGTCGTCTCTTATTGCAAGTTCAATTCAACACTATGACATTTCAATTTTGAAATCAATCCTTGTGTTTGGACATATTCCCTTAATCCCCCCCACCCCACCCACCGGGAAAAGGTGTATCTCTTTATTAAAACAAAATGAGGGAGAGAAAAACTGAACGACAAAAACCGTCCATAATGAATTCGTGTTTAGGATTTGTTCGGCAAAAATAGTTGTAAATGTTGGGTTCTTGGCTAATGCAGCAGGCCAGCAGCTGTTGATGGATTTTTAGCGGTTAATACATAACATAATTGTATAAAATATGAGTATATATAAATGTAAATGTTGGGTTCTTGACTAATGCAGCAGGCCAGCAGCTGTTGATGGATTTTTAGCGGTTAATATATGTCACTTGTCAAAATAATTGTATAAAATATGAGTATACATAAAAGTAATATTTCCATAAAAAACAAATATAAAATAAAAACAAGAATATAGGAAAACAAGATCGCACCTTGAATTCCTCCACAACTCTATCCACATTTAGATCAAAAATACTCATTGCATGAGTCTCCAAAAAAATAGATGTTCTGCGACCTCAAAATCCTCATGAGGCCCTCGTTGCGTAACGCACACATAATACGTAAAATAAAGTACATTCCAACTTCATAAGTTAATCCAAAAACAACTATCTTTAATAGAATTTAGACTTGATCAAAACATTAAAAGCAACTCCCTCCGTCTCTTGATACTAGTCTTGTTTGGAAATAAAATTTGTCACATAATACATGTCATTTTCTATTTTTAATGCAAGTTTGTTAAAAAATTTCAAAAAATACCCTTAATTTATTATGGACTCTTCAGCTTCAACATATACAAACACATTAATTAATATAGCTGGTTTATTAAATTAATGTAATTAATAAAGGCAAATATGGAATTAGCTAATTATCATTAATTTTTCTTAATATTTGTGTAATTTTGAAACATGACTAGTATTAAGGGACAGAGCGAGTACTACAAAATTTGGTGCCCAACACACCCTTGTAATAATTAGAAGAAAAAGTAAACAAAGTTATAACTGGCAACTAACAAATTGCATACAAATAAGTGTTTTTTCCATATACTAATAACATTTTATGACTATTCTAAGTAATAATGCTCAAATTAATTGGATTGCAAGTATTTAACCCCCAGATCAAACTCCCGGAAAACTATGCCGGGACGTCAGAGATAGTCGTTGAACAAATGTAAGAATAAAGTGTGCGTGCGCGCGCGCGTGTGTGTGTGTGCGCCACTAAACAGAAGTAACAAATACTGTTAAATTACATTGGCATGTCAATTGCCATATTAAACTAGGGACTCCAGCAAAGCTGGTCACTGTACATAGATAAGATTTGGAGAACATAGTTCAGGCAAAGATAATGCAACCCTTTAACAGATGCTTTGTTTCCAAACCAAAACATCAGCACAGAAACAAATAGCTAAATAGTTACTACCCATAAATCTAAAGAGGAAAAAAAAAAAACAGATGGCTCTCGTGCCCTCGTGAGTACAGCCAATTATAACAAGGACTTTGTTTTTACAGAATACAAGCCTCTTACTTTGGTCGACGATACATTATGTCATCGAGACTTTGTTTTATCTGATTCCCTACTTTACGGACGTTCTTGGCTACCCCGTTTGCCACCAGGTTTGCATTTCGAGTAAACCTGCGTCATGACAGAAAAGTAATGTTGGTAAAAGTAAAGAATTTGATGATGGACGAAAAAAAACAACAAGAAAAAGCCGAGTAAAGGTAAACAAAGCAATAACGCGTTCAAGGAAAAATCACTTTCTAGCATACAATCCCTCCGATCCACTCAACCACAAGAATGTAACATGAGAGAGCTTGCCTGCTTAAAAACTCTTCGCCAGTTGCAGTAGTAGGTTTTGGTGACTTCCTTTGTGGCAATCCATTGACATCTGTAAGAGGCAACAAATTATATTAGTTGATTTTATAAACTTCACCTACGATTGACAAGAAGGATCTCTGTCGACCTCAAGCTTATATAAGGTGATATATCATATTACAAGAGAACTTACTTGTATTCACATCACATTTGGTATTAACTAGCGTTTTAGTTAATCTGCCAAGTTTATAGGCATAAAGAAGGAACACCCTTTGTCTTTTTATCAAAGGCAAAAACTTATATAAGACCGTCATACGGACCCTATTCCGTATGACGGGTTGGGTCAAGTACGTCCGTTTTAGCTTTTTAGTTTCTTGTTTTTCTTTGGTTTTTTTAGTTATTTAAACTTTTCCTAGAATTTTTTGCCAGTTTTTTTTGGGGGGGGGGGGTAGTTTTTTTTTTTTTAGTTTTTAAGGTTCATTTTCTATTTTTTAGGGTTCATTTTTTAGAATTTTAGTTAGTTTAGTTTCTTTTTAAGTTTTTTTTTTGGTATTTTATTATGTAAAATTTAGTTTTAGGAGATCCGTCTTGTGGACCAAGATCCATAAGACCATCTCACAGTCACAGGAGACCAACTCATTATCAAAAATGAGATTATTTGCTACCATCTTCTTTTCATAATAAGATATCACAATTCACAAGCAAGAGCCTAAAACTAGCATTGTTTCTTATAGATGGCAAGAAAGACAGAAGTAACCCAGAGGTTTGGCGGTAGTGAAAATTAGAGAAAAGTTTGTACAACAATTAAAGAAACTAACTTTTAGATATTTGTTTCAAACATAATGATTAACTATGGGATCGGTTAGTCACGGCAACATGTCATTCTCGCTTTTCGACATGGAACTTTGACATGAATATCTTTTTAATCATATCATGAGAAATATCAAAAAATATTATGAAAGTATTTTATAAATTGAATCCACGAATATAATTTTTATATTTATCGGTACAATATCTAAAAGAAATAAATGAAATGGTCAGTTCAATATTGAAAAAGTCAAACGACGCCTATTTACAACAGAGGGTGTTATTATTAAAGGGAATAATTTCAGTGAAAAATCTCCACAAGGTTACAAATTCACAAACGCATTTGGATAAGTCTGCAATTATTCTACCCATTTTCTTCTAAACACGAGACTGTTCCCTTTTCCTCATAAATATTAGAAGTTAGAACGAGAATATATTTTGTTGCTTGGCTAATTTGGTGTCACTTTAAGTAAACGTCAGTTTCATAAATAATTAGTCGCAAAGCTAGAGTCCTTCAACACTTTGAAAGGATATTTCATTATCTAGCAAACACACAGAAGAAAGTTACCACCTTTATTATGAATATGAGCAGGAAGAGATGCAGAATCAGCACCCTTAACTCTTTGATCCACTAAAACCTGCTCAAATACCCAAAAAAAGTGTCCACATCAGCATATGAAAGTATTAAGAAACCACATCAGATAGAGAGAGGACAGCTGCCTTAAAAGAAACATGGTAATGGTCAAGTTCAACATGCCAAAGTTTTAAAGAATGATAATGATATCATCCAAAATTCACTAATCTGGCTATCACCACCCACTAGCCAATGATACGTTAATGTCTTCCAAATTACTAACCCTGGCAGTAACGTGATTTCCCTGTTGAACCAACAATCCTTCAATTTTTTGATGATTCACGATGACCATGTTGATTTTTTTTCCAATATCAATCCTGTAATGCAAATTTGCCTATATCAATTATCTCAATTCATCACCGCCTTATGATACTTTTCATGAAAGTGGAAAAACTTGCCACCACGACGTTTGAGTACCTCACGTTTATCTCCTATATACAACGCAAAGGGCATCCAGCGCAAAACTTTGCTACTTTACCATTTGCATGAATTTATAGTGTTCATTAATTTCGGAACAGTAATTGACACTATAAAAATCATACCACCGAACCCAGCTATGGGATTAAGATGCACTTGTTGTTCATAATCATGAGATGATGATAATGATGCATCAATCACAATATTGACATGCTGGGAAAAAAGTTTAAAATCAAGCACATCTATATAAATCCGTGCTGGCGAAAAGTATATGAAAACAATCCATGCTGGCAACAAAATGTGGGAGGGGGGAAGCAGTCACAAAAAAACAAAGACCAGTTTAACGCACGAACCTCAAGGCCCACGCAGAATGGTAATTCTGTTTGAGACTGTTGCCCATTGGAGGCCTGGCCCTTTCGGTCCTCGTAAAGAGAATAACCAACGCAAGCATATCTAAACTCTCTGAGGTTCCTACCCGCAGTAGATGCTTCCGCCTCAGATTGTCCAAGGATATAATCAGGCACTATTCAACAAACATAAAACATAATTCCATATATAGAAAGAACAAAACAGTAATTACGCCAAATATCGCGTTAACACTTAAACATAGCACAAATAAGTTAGTGAAGCACAACACACAAATTCTAGTGCATGTACACAATAAATTTCCATGCTTTTTATACTGCATATATCCTTTTATTCATAAATAAAACAAAACTTAAAAACCATCTTCTGAAACAAACACAAACTGCAGCACCGTTCATTCTCTAACGCTGTTTAGCATTAAAAACTGTGTAATGAAATAATATGCCAACATAGACTCGAGATTTTCATCCCTAATCCAATATTCAACTGAAAAGCCGAGAAAGAAAGCAAATGCTCAATTAAGTCCCTCATCCAGATTCTAGCAAAAGGTTTCCTTACAACTTCTTAGGGAGCGAGAATCGCGATAAACAACACAAGAAAAAAAAAAAAAGGAAATTAGGGCTACCATTCGGAAGGGAACGAGTGAGGCCAACGCAGAGAGGGTTCCGAGAATCAGCCTTGAATCGCGACGAATAATAAAGGCATCCTTTGCAAGATCTCGCCTTGCTTCCAATTCCATTACCACTAGCTGCAGCAGAATTACTATTCTTCGTTGATGATGAAGAATACGCGCTGCGATCGCTTTGCTTCAGCTGATTCGAATCGTCCGATTTCGAATTGACGGCAGCGATGATCGATTCGCCGTGTGGTGATCCAGCCATCACCGCGCGTGGGATTAACTTCTCTTCTTCACCTTCGGTTCTCTCGTCCGCCATAACCAGCAGCACTACCCGTGGTTCATTTTCTTGCTGTCATCAAAGATTTGTGGTCTCATTCTTTTTTAGTTAAAAAGATTCAAACATTTCAGACTAATTATTTACAAACTCTCATCCTATTTTATTTTTCTATTAATAAGTATGAAAACTATAATATCAACCTTGTCTCAGCTAATATTTTTAAAATACTTTTTTATTTTATTTCTTATTAATAAAAAATTAATATTATTAATAGTCAAAATTGTATATTCAACCGCTGTCATATTAAATTCAAGTGTAATAAGTTTTTCATCTCTGTTCGACTAGTCGGTCTCACAGTTAGGCAGGCTTATACCATTACGCTCACGAGAAGAATAGATTCTTTATCGTATGAGCTAGCTTTAACTTGTGGTTTACTATCAAGACCAGCTTGAATTACGATTTACGTTGTATATCTACAAGTAGAGCTGCAAACGGGTCGGATTCGAGTCGAGTACACCCGAACTCGAGTCGAGTTTTTCAGTTTTGGAATTCAGGTCGAGTCATACCGAGTCGAGTCGAGCAGCATATAAGCCTGCCGAGTTCGACCCGGTCGAGTACACTCGGGTCATTCGAGTAGCTCGCCGAGTCGGGCGGGTCGGGTAGGATTCGGGTCGAGTCGGGTTGTACCTGTTTTTCTGACATTTTCTGCATATTTTTGATTTTTCTATAAAATTCAAATTTTTTTATTCTACAAAATTTTGCTTTTTACATAAATATCAAATAAGAAAAGAAAATCATAATTCATAACGTAACGTTAAAAAATAAAAGCAAGAAAAAAAAAAACCAACATAAAATTAGGAAAAGGTTACCAAGAACAAGAACTCAAGAAGTACCTAAGAAGCGCAGAACAAGAAAAAATCACAGTCCGTCTCAGACTCTCAAGTAAAGTGAGTACTCAAAAATACATTCACGGGCCAACGGCCAATCAAAAATCAAAATAGCTACCCATATTCTAACAATCCGCAACAAACCAACAACTTAATCTTTAGCGAAGAACCATATCGAACCGCCTTTCAGTCGGGTAACTGACGGGTCGAGTCGAATCCGGGTCGGGTACCTGATGAGTCGAGTCGAATCCGGGTCATCTAATCGAGTACTCTGTCGGGTAGTCGGGTATAGCCCACTCGACCCGAGTACAAAAACGAGCTCCCGATACGCGCCGAACTCGACCGGGTCGGACTCACGGAGCCGAGTCAAGTACAAGAAATTCGAGTCGAACCGGGGTCGAACCCGAGTATACTCGACCGAATTTGCAGCTCTATCTACAAGTATAAATCAATTCAAACGAACCAAATATATGTATGTATTGATTTATTTGAGTTTTATTGAGCTTTATACACTGTTAGAGCTTGATTCGATTAATAATTGAACAAAGCTCAAACGAGTTTTAATGGAGCAAAACATGAATCGATCTCAAATAGTCTGAATTTTTATATGCATTTGTGATTTTGTTTTTCTAAAAATCAATCCAAATACGAACCTGACTTGATGTTTCATCAAACAAAAAACTATATGATGTTTGACTCGTTATATTAACAAACCGTTCTCGAACGAGTTCTTTACCAACCGAGCTCGAAATGAGTACCAACTAGCTCGATTTGATTTTCAGCAACGGTTTTAGAGTTGCTCTGAAAGTAAACAAATTTACCAAATATTACTTGCAAATTATTTTCCTAAAAAGTAGAACTACTAAAAAAAAGTAAAAAAAAAAAAAAACCTGAGAAACTGTAAAAATAAAAAAAGAAACTATAAAACTAAAATTTAGTGCATATCGTAAAACGGCCTTTAGTATGAGCTAATAATACTATGGTTTTGCGTACACCTAAAAATTTTAAAGGGACCTTGCAACATTGATCTACAGCATATGGCCATACACAACATCAGAACACATCGGTCTTACAAAGACCTTCACAACAATATTAAAGGTTTCCAAGTTTATGCAAGAAATGGGCAGCGATATCGATCGAAACACGAAGCTTTTTTCTGCAAAAAAAAAGGTCGGAGCTGATTCATATACACTATGATTTAACGACTCTTCGATTAAAAACAGGATAATAGGTATCCAACTCAAGCTGTTCAAGGATCTGTTGTGTTCTCCATAGATAAGACGAGTGGCCCTCGATAACTTCAGTTACATCAACCTGTTATATTGAAGGGGAGTGGGACATTTATAAGTCCATATATATACACACACACACCATAAGGGTTTATCTTTAAATAATGAACTAAAGATATCATATATAAGAAAAAGTACTGTAGGAATTACGAAACAACACATTTTCAATGCCAGGGACATCAACAGGTTGGATTCCCGCCAATCCTTGAGTGAGAAGGCTGCAAAAACATAAAGGTGCAACAACATCAAACAAAAACTCAACCGAAATATGTAAGAAGAACCATCAACTTCGAATTCTCTGTTCCAAGATTTGTTCATACTTGGCACGAAATGCGACTCCCAGCATCCAATCATTCGTAGAATATGCATTCACGTATCTCCCAGCCACCACCTGTGCACAAACGAGGTTTAACATCAAACTGCATTGATGCATTTAGTAGAGAGATAGGTAATATATCAATAAAATGAGGTTAATATACAGCTACCTTTCTTGTTGCTTCCCAATTCACATCTTGAATTGCTATGGGAGCTCCAAGAAGAACAACTCTTTCTACAAGTCCAGCTGGTAAAAATTGGAGAGATAGAGAGATAGAGAGATGAACAAAATGAGTTCGACTAAAGTTTACGATTACCTTTTTCAGATTATTTAGCATAATGCTAAAGTATTATGATTACCTTTTCTCCAGATTATTTACCATTAGAATGATGTTCAAAATGTTTAACTTAGATTCCTCTTATACTTTGATGGACAGTTATGGTTGTAAACGTGTCAACTGGGAAGGCTCATTAGGCCCAAAAACAGTAATGGTCCCTAGGTCAGTACAGGCGCCGCCCACGATGGTTATAAATATGTACATTGATGAGCTAAGACTAAAAAATGTATATAGATAGAACTATGGTTCTTTTTCTTTTCTTTTTTTAAGTTAAAAACGTTGTCCGTACACGGACAACGTTCAAGAGGGCGGTTAGGCTGAGGTTCCTTTATCTTGATTCATTCTACAAGTTGATAAAAAAGAGTGACAATTATGTCAACTTCTGAGTTTTATTAATGTCACAGGAGGGAAGGAGGGAGGGAGAAGAGGAAAAGAGAGACTTGAAATTAAGGAAAACTTCCCCTTAAATTGAGGATGACAACAGAGACAGAAAGAAAGACTTGGAATTAAGAAAAAAAGGAAAACCGAGTCCAGATCCGTGTCCGAAGGCGAGTCCTGGCCGTGTCCTTGTCACGTGCTGGGTTGGACACGGCACGTGCTCGTCGGACACGTGTCAGAGGCGAGTCATAGTCCAGTGCGTGTCGGACTTGGACACTACTTGTTTAGAAGAGTCCGTGCTTTTTAGGATTTATTAGTTTTTTTTTAGTTTAGGATTCATTTTCAATTTTTAGGGTTCATTTTCTAGTATTTTAGTTTTTTCTAGAGTTATTTATTATTCGTATTTTTTGTATTCTTTTAATTTTTATTTTTGTCTTAACCTATAGTTCTAGGGGACCGGTTTCACAGTGAGACTGTCTCGCAAGAAACCTACTCAATATAATATTATATATATGTGTAGGCTGGATTTGTTTACCAAAGATTTTTTTGTGAATTATGAAAAAACAACTAAAGATGCCAACCCATTGTACAGATAATTTTCACCTAAAACTCTAGTGGCACTTTTATTCGCAAGCTCTCATCTCACTTCGTGCTTGGAATCCTATCCAAAAGGGTAACCCGTACCATTAGTTTCGCTCTCAGCCAAAACCTGGAGGCACCTGAAAATCACCCTTGCTCCAAGTGAGAAACCTACAAGTGTCACAGGCCTGAAAATTTCACGGAGATGATCAGAATAAAAGACCTCCGAACTTCGTCATTTTGGAATGTATTTAAATCAAACTTTTTCTTGCAGTTTATTTTCTAGATTTGGTAAACCTTTGCCCTTGCAGACCCTTCATTAGTACTTCAGCAAGCAATTTTCCTGCTTTGTCAGACCTACAAAAGTGTGGCCCCAAGTAAGATTTCCAGCCTTCTTTTCTAACTGTAACAACATTCATGTGGTCAAAATACTGTTCAATTATAAAAATACCCGATAGCTTTGATCCAATTACAAACAATCCAACTATCTTTCGAAATTACAAAGACCTTGATATTTGTTTCTATTTTGCAATTTGCACCCTCAATAATAGGGGTGTAAGTGAGCTGAGCTGGTTCTGAGAGCTATTCAGAGATCGACTCGACAAAAAGATCGTTCGAGCTTGTTTGGGAAGCTCGTTACCTAAATGAATGAAGCTTGAGCTTGACAGTGTTCGGCTAACAAGCTCGATAATAAGTTAGATTGAAAATATGCAATTAATAGTTTGATACATCTTATATTTTTTTATATTGTAATTTGTAAGATGTATATTAACCCTCTAATTAACTTTAGATTTCATAAGAAAAAGTAAAATATTTTATTGTGGAAAAAAATATATCAAGAGAATGATATTTTATTTAATCTAAATTAAATTTAGAATGTTCATTTAGGCTCAATTAAGCTCAAATAAACTCGTGAGCCACGAGGTGTTTGCTGAAAAAAAATGATTTGAGCTTGACAAGATAATAAAGGATCAAGCTTGAACTTGACAATTTTCGGCTCGGCTTGGATCGGTTCGATTACACCCCTACTCGATAGGGGGAACCTATATCAAGAAAATGTTAAAGCTTAATCTGATGTTTGTAACCTTATAGAGAAATTTTGTAATTTGAAAGATAACCAGTTGTTAAAGGCGAAAGGCACACCAAAGCGATACAAACTCCTATTGCCCGAGGCGCGCGCCTGAGTGAGGTGAGGCGCACAAAAAAAAAAAGTAAAATAAAATAAATTATAGTAGAATTTATAAACACATAATGACAAGAAAATATAACTATCCAGAAGAAACTTCACAATTAAAAGAATTAACGTGTCGACCAATAAAAACAACATTAAAAGTGTTCTAAAAAATAAAAGAAGCCTAATACAGAGGCGCGTCTAGGCGCTCTGAGACGCACTGGGGTGTGCACCTCATTGAGGTCGCCAACATTTGGGCTCCATTGTTTCCAATGGAGCCAAATACTCCTTATTCTTTGGTTCTGGACTATAATGGAATAAAACAAAATGACTCACTAAACTAGCTGCACTTCTTTTTCACATGAAGTACTAGTCATTCCATGCAATTCTCGATGCAATTTTCATTTTGGATCATCCGGAAACAGCCTCTCTGTGTTAACAGGGGTAAGGCTGCGTACATCTGACCCCCCTTACCCCGCCTTTTGCGGGAGCCGTTGAGGCATTGGGGTAATGCTGTTGTTGTACACCTTGCGCCTGAGGCACGCCTGGGGCGCGCTTTAACAACTATTTATCTCAAACGGGTGGTTTTCTAAATCAAACTGCAAAAAGTTTTATCCCTTCTCATCATAAGCAGAGGTGCAAACCCATCCAAACGAGCAGAACATATGTTTGTTTAAGTTCATTTGAAATTGATCAACCTTTAAAAAATGTGTTTGACCGAGCTGAACTCGAATGAGCTTTACTCGAGCCAAAGGCAGTTAGCAGTGACCATGGAATAAGTTTCTTCGGCTTGAGTTGGGTTAAAAGCACGAAATGTATTTGCACCGAACGAATCTAGCTCGAGTAGTTTGATAGTTTTGTACGCATTTCATAGTTTTTATTCCAATCGAGCTCGAGCCGAGCTTTATATCTTACCCAACAAATCTGTTCAAGCTTGGTTCGTTACTTTAATGAACCGAGTTCAAATCAGCTTATTGTCGATCGAGCTTGAAAGATTCGATATCGAGTAATTTGGTTTGATTTTCAGACCTAATCATAAGTACCTCCTAAACGTAAAAAGTAAGAAAGCAAACCTGTTAACAGCAACTGTCCATTTGCTGTCAATAAAATCGGTAAGAACAAGTAATGTAGCTGGCCAAGCCAGTGCTGTCAAGAGAGTGCTTAGCACAGTCATCATGGCACCTTGTTTCATCATTTCCATAGCAATTCCTGCATCAAGTAGTGATTATGTTCATATCATTGAGCAATCTCCAGGGAATATAGCAACTGATGCTTCGTGTTTCATCTGTAAGAAAAAAAATCATTTACTTGAAGTAAGCCAGTCTTGAATAGCAGTGCTTACAGCAATTAAATTCTTGGACTCCCACTGCAGAACATACCTACAGAAAAAACAGTACATAGTTGCGAGTTAAAAGTACTCTTCAATTCCCCTTCCGTAACCCTGTCGGGCACTCAACACTCACATATGGGTATGGCACTTGGACATTTCACTTAAGGCCAAATATTGGATTTTTTTTTCATGAATTAGCTGAGCCCAGCACTTAAATATGCACCCATCCGTACCCGAGTCCAGGTAACATAGGTTAAAAGGAATATCAACATCACGCAACAAGTTCATAATTAACATTGTAAACCAATACCATAGTAATATAATATGCTCGAGAAACAGAATCCAATAATAATGCATCATGTTCATTTTTTATGTGGTATACAAGAGAGATGCAACCAAAACAACGAATATAATCAATTCCAGAATTTTGTATAAAAACTGAGAAAATATAAGCACGGGGAAGTTCTTTTGTCTTTATACCCAAACCACTAGCGCAATATGATATACGAGTAAAAAAGATACAAGATGAGATATTTACAATCACTTGCAAAACTGACAGATACTGAGAGAATGTGGTGTACCTCTCCAAGTTATCATTTTGTCCTTCCCAAGGTTTTATAAAATCATCCTCCTCAAAAACAAATCCGGATACCAAGATCTCAACCCCTAGCCGCTGACGAGAAACATAATGGAGAAAAGCTAAACATCATTACAAAAGTCAGACTAACAAAGAGTTCACGCATTTGCTACAAGCACAGCAGTATCATCAACCCAGTCACTTTAACAAGACAAAAGAAGAGAGTTTAAGAAATATCAGAAATTTCTTTCTTTGACTTTTTTTTTTAATTTATGAAAAGTCAAAGAACTCACTCCTTGGTTATGGTTTTCCCCTATAGCTTTGAACTCGAATTCATCAACATCTCCTATTCTCCTGGCCACCTTGCTCCCTGTAAGTCCAGCTCCAGCAGCTGGTTCGATTAAAAGCCAGCATCATATAAGATGTATAAACAAAATAAGCAACTAAGCAAACATTTGCAAATGTAGAGGAAAAAACAGCTACATATGCGCACCCTGAGACGATCTAACTTAGATATAACCGTGAATTCATGTATTAAAACGGATTACTTATGAAAATTACCCGAGGTTTAGCCTAATTAAAAAACTCCAGTAATCTTTCAAAATTACAACCCCTAAAAGTGTTCAAAGACCCCTAGAGGTTTTGTATTTTCTTAACAAGAACACCCTATTAAGGTTGTGATTTATAGTTAATTACAAAAACCACCCCTGAGGTTTCTGAGTTTTTACAAGAAAACACACCCCTTGATCTCATCCTATTATTTTCCCCTACATAAGCGAAGACATTGCCTACACACACAAATCACAGATTCACAGTTACCACCTCAAATTTAAGGCAAAATCAAACTTCAAGATCTCTTTTGTTATTTGGGAACCTCTCCGTTTTTTTTTGCACGTACCACAAACCTTAGGGGGGCGATTTTGCGATCATCCCTTTGTAAAGTGGAAATAAAAATAGTTTTGTAATTTGCAAAGTGGAATTATATCAAGGAGGTAATTATAATTTTGAAAGTTAGCTAATATTTTTGCAATTTAACAAAACTTCAATGTTTTTTCATAATTAACCCTATTATATATCAAAATGGGTCTTACACCTACCACCAAAGGAAGCCGCAACTGCAACGGAACCTGCAACACTTCCAGCAGCACTAGCAAAAGCAGCAAAACCACCTGCTCCAATAACAGGGATGATAGTCCCTAATGTAGGTGCTAAAGCACCAAATCCAGCAGCAATAGCTGGAGCAGCTAAACCTGTTCAAATATGATTAACACATAAACCCTACAGAAAACTTGCCTTGAAAAGTTGCAAGGACCTCTTTTCCAGTGACACCCAAAAACGCAAACAATTTAGGACTAATTAAGAAAATGCTCCCATAACAGTGACCTCGTTTTAGTCTAATAACAAAAAATACCACTATCTTTTAAATTACAAATAAATAACCCCTCAAGGGTTATCATACAAATAGCCACCTCTTGACCCCTCTTGGGGGTGCACTTTTTAAGGCAAAAAGAAATGTGGGTTTATTTGTAATTTTGAAAGATAAATGTTGTTGCAAATTAGGATATACCTCACGGGTAGTTTGTGTAATTCTCCAAGATATTTGAGAATGGTAAAAGATGACAAACCTCCAGTAACAGCCATCAAAGTTCCTCCAGTTAATGCAGCAGCACCTATGATACCTCCTCGTTTCCACTTATCCCATGAGCTTTTAGAAGATTGGGCAGCTTCTTTGGATTCCTCCTCTTTCAGAAGAGCCATTGCAGAAAAAGCAACCATGGTTTCAATTGATTCCTGCAAAAAATAATTTGTTTTGTAAAGGAATAGCGAGGAAGGGATCCTAAGTAATATCCACACGCATTTTGCAGAGAATTAACAAAGCAAAGACCCTTGTCAACACGATTTACTGTTGAACTAGGAGCAAATAAGAATAAACATGACTAGGTGTGAAGTCAAAATTAAAACACGTAATTTGGAAGTGCATCAATGTTCAATTTCTTTCTACATAAGTAATACAAAGATAGACTCTATGACAAACTCCACTACACCTTAAGATGCTACTGCTATACATCACATCCCTTTTGTAATATACTATACCTTATCCAGATTGCAAACCACTGCGAATTCTATCTTTAACAACCAAAAATACCCCCATAAAAGCTCATATTGCTATAAAATATCCAAAAGACAAACTGAGAACACATGCATGGCACAAAGCTTAATAAAGTTTAAAATGTTAGCGAGTATGAAATTTTACCATTTTTGTCCACTTGACATCAAACCAGGTAGCCAGCAACCTCAATGCCACACGATGCCTGGCGTCGTATCCCTTTCTCCGCCTGGTGGATTTCTTGTGGTCTTCGGGGGTATCGGCTAAACAAGCTGAAAGAAGCTCGTATAGAACTATCGCTTTCCTTGGGTAACTAAGCATTTTTACTTCTTCCAATGGTTTTCCTTCAGATTCACAGATAGACTCTACATGGGCTTCCTCAACAATAGATGTAATAGCATTTATTTCCTGCTGACGGTCATTAGGCATATATTTCTCTTTGGATTTTGAGTCTACAATTTTATCAGGTGTCGAGAACTTCTCCCGACAAGCATGCTCATATTCGCGTTGCTTTTCTTTTTTGGACTCATAATCATCAGGATTCTCTTCCATGCTCAGAGACATAGCCTCTATACTATTTGCCAAAGCCAGTTCCATATCAGAAGCTTCAGATGTGTCACTAATGTCCTCAGCAAGTAACCTTAAAAACTGATAAAGTAATGGTTTCATCATTATAAATCATACTCATCGACAGGAACTAAACAATTTAAATGGTACATATTGTCTCATACTCAGATTTCGAAGGACAACTACAGATGGATGTTTATGATGCCGTGCAACAGTCTAGATTAATCGCAAAACATTGTGAATTGGTATGACTTTTCAAAAACAGTATTCCTGCATATTTTGATCTCTCTTTCACAAATTTCAACATGCTTAAAATAAAGATATCCTTGCCATTGAAAAATACACAATTATTCATCAAATGACATGGTCAGAGGCGGTGCCTCAATAGTCCAAGTGTGGTCTATGGACAACACTGAACTGGCGAGCCACGTAATAAATTTGAGCCTGGACCGGCCGAAAAAAAAAACTGTCCGTCTAATTTTCTTAGATCAATTAAGCAAAAGGTAAATGGTCTTACCCAAAATACAAAATTTTAGCCAAACATAATATCCAAATCGAATCAATTAAAGTAATACCCGATTGAATGGGTGACGAGTGGATGAATGAAAATCTTCCTGTTTATGTAGACTGTAGGGAGAGATGCATTTGGACATTGAGAGTGAACTTATGTAGAAGAGTTTCAAAGTATGAAAACCTGTAAATGACAGTTAAAAAGGTACGTCAATTGTATCTCTCTTCATTGCCAAACTGTTTTTTTAACTTCTTTTATTTCAAATGTCGAACCGCACCGACTTAAAATCCTGGTTTCGACCCTCATATGGTGATTCGCACCGACTTAAAATCCTGGTTTCGACCCTCATATGGTGATTATTTCTTAAATAAAAGCTCAAGCAAAGTTTCTTTATAATTTTGCGAGACCAAGAGCTTTTTTTTTTTTTTCAAAAATCCACATAGATTAGAAAAATTCCCTCAAATTTAAAGTTATCGACTAAGATAAGAAACAAAAGGAGAAAAAGTCCATACCCTCAACAACATTTCACACAAAAATTAAATGATAATACCCCCAAAAAAAAAAAAAAAAAAAAAAAGAGGAACTAACCGCTCCAACATGATTCTTGGCAGGTGCATATGCCACAGTTTCCTCCAGTCCATCCCACGCTCTGCTATCAATTTCTAGAAACCTACAATTACATATGCCACAGTTCACATATCGTACACACACACACACACACACACACAAAAAAAAACAAAAACAAAGACGAATGATCGTACTTGAAGACCGGCCGAAGTAGACCCGACGATGGGTGGACCCACAACTGGGGGTCATCGGAGACAGCGTCACCACTACTGCTGCTACTGACGCGTCCCTCCGACCGATCGTCGCCGTCTTCTCCTTGGCGGAAGGGAGATCCCAAAGGACTAGTCTGGTGAATCTGAGCCTGGTGCAGGGCCAACGCAAGCAGTGCTCCGGCGGCGTACTTCTGCGTCGGCGTCAGAATCGATGCAGATGATGACATGCCTTCTGCCCCGTTTTGTAGTTAAGATCTGCAAAAAGTAAATAAATTAGAACCGTTTCATTCTGGCAACTGATCGAGAACTGTGAGATGAAGAATTCGCTCAGAATAATTCCTAAATTAAATTAAATTCCGACCAAAAAAAATAATTCCTAAATTAAATAACATTCCAATAAATTATATACTTTTTTCGTTTTCTTATTATTGCAACGTTTTGATTATTACAATGTTCACATATTCTCTTTTGACCATATCTTATGATTTATACATATGAAATAATATAATCACGTGAGATCTTGTTAGATTCATCTAGAAATATACTTTCAAAATATCAACTTCTTATAATTTTTAAAAATAAAGAATTAAAAATATTAATAATCAAATTTGTGCATTGACAAGCGTGAAAGTCTAGATGTTGCAATTATAAGAGATGAAAAAACCAAACCAAACCATACATACCCAATATATCCCGCTCAGAGCAGGGTCTGTGGAGGGTAAGATGTACGCAGACCATGCCCCTATATTTTACGGTAGGGAGACTGTTTCCGTGAAGACACCCAGCTTAGTGCACAGCAAAATAGTAGTATTTTATAAAATTCTCAAAATTATTTCGAAAATTAAAAAAAAAAATCATTTTAGATATGTGGAAAGTATTCATAAAAGTTGAAAGTATTTTTAAAAATTCAATTTTCAAAAGATTTTAAACTAATTTGTAAGAAACTATAAAAATTACTTTAAATCCAAAATAATTTCTAGGAAATCTAATTTTGTGTAGCAAGTGTTTCAGGAGAAAGTAAAAGACTGTAACTACGAGTCAATCAATTGTATTCATAACACTGATAGAGGGACCTTTATATAGGCATTACAATTAGAGTCCTTCCAGACATAGGATTCCTAGATAAGGTAAGACATCTAATAGGATCCTACTACCTCTAGAAGGATCTAGAACCTTCCATCTATGTATATACAATCAGTATTAGATAAGACACATCACGGGAATAATAATTCCCGGAACACTCCCCCTGTGCCGAGCACTAATACAACAATGGTGCAGAAGATGTTGCCTTCGTAAAAACTTATTCCAAGCCAAAACAAAACTCCATAGGAAAAAATAAAGGCTTGATGAGGAAAAGATTGCAATGTACCAAAATAACATGTCATGTATACTCCCCCTGATGTATACACAACGGCTCCCCCTGATGAGTACCTCAAATCATAGGAGTCAGATTGGATATGTGAAAAGGAAAAATATTCATGAGTCAATATGGTCCGGCTTACATCGGTTTTGGTAACCAGAAGATGTTTTGGTACATCGACACATTTAGGCTTTAATAGTCCAGAGTTTGGACATTTTGATGATCCATATACCACGGTATTGTCATGGACATCATTTTTCGTTGAACAAAGAAGCTAGCTGGATCAATGACACTAAAGTACGTTGGTGGAGTCATGAGCAGGGCTCATGACCGATGATGATATTTATGTCATCCGCGTCTTGTTTTCATAAATATGTGTGACGCCAAAGACCCCCCAATGATCCTTCTTAGCCATGTTCATTGATTTAAGCCTATTTTTTTGGCACGATTAGGAGATAACACCCTCCTATGCTAAAGAGAATAATGTAGCGACTCGCATAAGCATGGTGCTGAGTCCTCCCTTTTCACCGAGTCCTTATACATACATGATCATAAGTATTAGCCTGTGCGGCTTATGATGTTATGATGGTGTTCACAAATGGTCGTACTTAAGTGATAACATTTATATGTTATGTTGTTCATTTGACAATGATTGATAAGTTGATGAAATTTGAGTTTATGGTTGTCCAACTTGCGGACCAGTCATTGTAAAGGTCGGTTCACCCACTTTTAGACCAAGTCTTAAAGTGAAATTTTAATGAGTACTTCCTAACATCCAAGGCTACCTTCTCACAAATTTTGGTGCCATTTGGAGACTTGGAAGGAGGTGAAACACTTAAATGAAGTTTTTACATACCACCAGCCGTTCCAACAACCAGTTCGATGTCATTTCGACCGGTTTCTGACCACAAGGTTGATGGTTTTGGAATCCTAAACACACGTTTGTACATGCTCATGAAATTTTGTGGTGTTTGGGGCTGGTGAGGAGAGTGAAATCTTCAAGAAAGCACTAGAGGTTCTATAAAACCAACGACCTATCATCAGTTCAATCATTTCTTTATGTTCGATCCCGGTGCATAGTGGCGGTTTTGTTGGATTCTCAAGACTAGTAGCTACGGTTATGTAGCGTAGGTCAATATGTCATATTCACCTATACCTATCATCATTCAAATATTTAGTTACAAGTGTAACAGTATGCATTTTGTTAACTAGATTGTGTTAACAATGAAAAACCTTTAATGTCCACATGTTCATGTGCCAATGTGTGTTACCACAACGCATTATTATGGGTTATAAATGATGAATATGACATGCACTTTCACTCATAGTCCGTTTAAAATATACCTTAGCAGACGATCTCGTAAGTCACTTTGATGAGCCAGTCTTCCCGTCGTTATGGGGAGATGCGAACGATCATGTTCGAGTAGAACAACTTGGAATTATCGTAGTTTGTCCCTACTGTGCCTCACCAAGTTTCCTAAAGTGACGAGATTAAATACATGCTGCAAATATGTCTGCAATGATTGTGTCCGGTCATGGACGTTCGTCACCTATAAATGGTGATATGGTAACACCACAAATTGTGGTAGACGGTGTTACTAGGCCATGAATCTCATAGAGTATTGGGATGCCACTTGGTTCGATAAATACTCTCGCTAAGAATGTATGCGAGTTTGGTACATGAAACTTGATCATATGATCAAATGAGCTCATCTGTCTCATGTGATTCTGGATTACAGTCATCATTGGGGGACGCCTCAATGAATGTCAATCCATAAAGAGTACTCTATGAATAAAGCCGGTTCATGAGGATGTGGAATGTGAGTTTAATCGAACCATACTTCGTTGAAAATCTACAACATTGTAGCCTTGGCCTAAAAATGGAAATATATGCCACTCCAGTATGAACAAAGTGATAGCCATTTGTTGAAGTGGTGCCGACACTCCAAAGATAAGATCTATCTGTATACTTTGTTAAGGCAAGTGAGAGAAGGAGTTAAACTCACCTCATGGCACGAGGTTTCTCATGAACGCACTGGAATCAACTACGATGACACGAAACTTAGTTGTGCTATCGTAATGGATGTTATAGCATCCACTATCTTTTCAGTTAGATAGTTTCCCAAAAACTGACATGCAGCTTGTGGTTAAATCTTATCTTAGTGGGGAACTAAGTTAAGTGAGAAAAGAATCTCGTGGTGGATCAGACTCAAATCAAGTGGCTCCTGACCATGGAGTGTAATACCCGTAATTTCGATTTCCGGTAATTTCTTTTTTCGGCGAAAGTCCATTTTGACGACTTGCTAATGACCTTTCGTCATTCCGAGAATGATTAATTCTGCACTTTTTGTCATCCGAGTTCGTCTCGGTGTCGTTCTGTTGAATTCCGTGTTCTTTAGCGACTTTTCCACGTATGAGTTCGACTTTGTTAAATCACCATTAATTTTTGGAAACTCCAAAAATTCTGAATCTTTGCAATATTATAAAGCATCAAGTTAGCTTTCCAATGGTTCAAACGGTGAGTCAATCAGAGTCCGGACGAAGGAGTTATGGTCGATATAGCTAAGTCACTCTCATTTTCCAGTTTTGGCCGAGCAGTCTGTACTGTGAGCCGCAGCACATGCCGGCAGGGCCGCGGCACACTGCCGAGTCACTGCCGCGGCACACTCGTCCAGGCCGCGGCACATTGCCGATCACTGGGGGCAGATTCGGCCCTGTTCCGCGGCACACTTCGGCTGGGCCGCGGCACACTGTGCAGTCAGCCTATTAAAGGCCAGCACGCGTTTTTCTCCAGCCATTTCTCACTCGTTTTCTTCCCTTCCGCGGCTGGAGCTTGGTTAATCATGGAGATATGTTGTTGGACAATAAATCCATGAAGTCTTGGAGTTCATATCATCAATCATCCATCCTATAACATCCTCCGATCTACCGAATCAGGTCAGATTTTCTAGAAATCTAGTTTTGGGGAATTTGGGTGTTTTGGTTGTTTTCGTCCGTTTAATCTGATTTAACTTGGTATTATGATGAATTGATGATTGTTTAGATGTATTACATCTTTTCCCTTGTTATTCCATGGTTGGATCGTATCGATTCGTTGTTTTGGTCGAGTTCTTGATAGACGCCTTGAAGGTGTCCGGTAAAATGTCATAGAGGAGTTTTCGGGCGTTCTACGATTATTCTTCCTCGTATGATCGATGATTTATTGATTATATGTTGTTAGGGTCGAATTCTTGTGAAGAACTCGAGTCGGAACCCTTCTGTTCGTCGTTTTCTTCAAGCTTCTCGATCGTGGGTGTATTCATTTCCTTCGCCGGAGAATCGTAGGTGTTCGAGATGTCCCGACTGAGCCGTGATTGTAGGAATGTCCGGTATCGATTATCGAGGCAAGTACCTTGTTCATACGTTTCTCATTTTGTGGACATTATGATCGGTGATCTTCTTGGTGTGTTTATTCGGTTATTTGAAATGAATTTTCAAAAGATTTGTTTTGGCCTCGTTAAAGGCTCTCTTTCAAAATGTGTGTGCGTTTTGTGAACGGTGTATTTTTAGGAATTGTTTATGGTTTGGTTATTTTGAACGTTGAAAGCTTTGATGATACCCCTGTTTTTTAAAGTTATGGAATCGTGTATTCCGTGTTTAATCTTGTTATTGTGTTTTGAAGAGCTTGATAATGGTGTCGGATTAGTGGCCACCTCTAGTGAGTATTCTTAATGAACTTACATTCTTAGCATATTAGTATTGCATGAGTAACGTGTGTGTGTGTATGCTCACTACGGGTTAGATCCGACGGGGTCTCGGTAGGGGTCCGCAGAGACGTGGATCGACGAGCTTGCTTTTAACCACTACGGGTTAGATCCGACGGGGTCTCGGTAGGGGTCCACAGAGACGTGGATCGACGGTTAATTGTGGTGCATTTTACAATGTATTTTGAGATTGGCGTTTCCGGAAACGATCGTTTTTGAACGGCTTTCATGATTGCATGCATTGACTAAGTGTGTAAGAAGTAAGTTGTTCGTTTGGCCTACTTGGCTAGGATGGCACTAGAGTATTTTGTTGTGTGTGTTAAATCCTTTAATTGTGGAGTTTGGTTGATGGAAAACAAACCTTGTTGTCGTTCTCGTGTACTGTGAGTTGATGAGATTTGGGGCTAAAATCCCAACGGTTTGGTAAATGTCATTTTACGGAAAGTAAACCTTTCGGGCAGTGACCCCTTTCGTCTTTTGGGTTTTGAAAAGTGGGATTTGATAATCCTAAATTGTTTTCTATTAAAACTCTCGATGGCATTCTAAACTATTTTATAAATTATTTCCATTGATTTGTGATCTTTCGGTTTTGGAATATTTCCTCAAACTCTTGCCTCGGGAAGTACTTTTCGTTTCGTTTGGATCTTTGAGGATTCCTGGTTATTGTTATTCGTGGAATGTGAATTGTATGGCTCGTATTTGCACTTTGTTCTTGCACTAGCAAAACAGTGGAGTTTTGCTAACCCCCGAGTATTCGGGGGGTGGATGTCTGTTTTTGCATGGGAGCATAACACAGGGTCGGCACGAAGGATGATGAAAGATGAACGATACTAATCACACGAGGATTCGTATGAGGTCACTGGTTTAGTTATAGTTTATTTTCCGCTGCAGTGTTCTTTCCCGTTGTACGGGAGTGTTTGTATTCGACCCCTGCGTGGGTATGTAATGAGTTTGAGTTGTATGTATTTATTGAAAGACCAAATCGGTCTACTGAGTCATTTTAGCCTTAAAGGCATTTTTGAGATGTTCTATGTTGTTATCAGCCTGGTAGATCCTTGAGGAAAGGTTCTACGACGTGTAATATCCCTGAGCGGATTGGGGGTATTACACGGAGCGCGTCGACAAGTGATTGTCGAGAACGCATACTAAGTATATACTTGATTTGGAAGAGATGTGAAGCTTTTGCATGTAAAACTAAGGGTTTATAGTGATGTACTCTTGTGGGAGTAAGAGATTCTGCTAAATCCAAAGTTAAGAATGAAAGGATCTTGGGGACACTTGATGATGTGTATTCATCAATCGGTTTAAGGCAATCTAAGGGACGATTTCCCTAAGAGACGATAAAGTAATGCCTATATGATTCCCAATGACTAGTCGAAGACATAATAAGATTTGGCTCACTTAAGTGATGATGCAGTCTTAAGAGAAAAGTACGGTATTATGTATTCATGTTTGACTCGATGTACTCATTCGTAATAATCCAGTAAAGCCACTGTGATGATGGCCTAGGATGCGCTCACGCAATGTATGTGATTGACAAGAAGCTTGAAGCTCGCTCTATCTCGATAAGAGGACACTTGAAAATCGATACCCGGATTTGCCCAGAATGTATTGGTCTATCTCCCATATGACCTACAGGGCAGCTCACTTGTTGGAAAATGGTGAAATTGGTACCATTGGAAATGTTTGTGTCTACTTTCCAAGGAAACAAACCATTTGATCACATCCATCATGTTGAGTGACATATGACTATTGTTCTAAAAATATTGTGTTCCTTGGAAATAGCTTAATACGCACTCAATTTCGCTTGCAAAATTTTACAAACATGAGCATAGCGAACACTCTAACAACATAGAGATTTTATACCAGATACGATCAAAATGATCTATCATATTGAGTGCATAACATGGCAAGATTAGATGCCTAGGGGGCAAAATTATGACACAAGCATGGTGTAAAACTACCATGCATACGCTCGACCTTCTTATAAGGGTACGTATTTTGGGCTTCCCCAAGGAAACTGTTTTTCAACATTTGAACGATGATATTTTAGCATACACTGCATACCAAAATTGCATCATCTATGACAAATTCGGGCAAAAAGAGGTTGAAAAACATGTCATAAGACCACTTGCAAATTTAAGATGGGAACCAAGTTGGTTGCGATAAAAGTTAGCATAATCGCTGGCAATAAAATTCCACGCAGCTTGACCTTTGTTCACTAAAACAGTGGTAACTCTCTTGTTAGGAAGGCTATGGATGAACAATCATATGTTTTGGAAACTAAACTTCCGTATCTTTCTATCCATAGGTTGTGCACCACACGGATCATTAAATCGGATCACAGTGCATGTTTTAATTGGCTGCTTTAGTATTTGTCAAGTTTAGTGAGAAAACAAGGTTGAGACCATATCTAATGGCATAAGTGTTGATGCAAAAATATGGCACTGACAGCCATAGGTGCGTTTAAATGCAGCAGGGTGTTCGACTTCTTATCTCGACTAATGACCCTTTTGGTAACTTCAACTTGGTAGACTTGTAGAGAAAGTAGGAATGTCGGTACAACTAAGGCTATTTAAAAACCACTGATTCCGTTTGAATTTTCAAAACATAAACAAATACCAAGGAGGATGCGCCTAGTCATGATCAAAAGTGTAGACAAAATCCACCAAAGTGCATCAAATCAACCAAGAATTTTAATTCTCAATTTGCAAGTATACGTGATAATAGCCATGTTATATGGATGCAACGCGGTGCATCAATATTGAGCATTTTAAACCATGAGACATAATGAATATACCATAACCAACTCGTCTTGACCATCCAATAAGATCGACTAAACATAGTCGAATATATAACGCACATGCCTTTACAAATACTCGGAAAAGTATTCGGACCTATAGTCATACGAACTATAATCGAGGTCAACAAATTCATTTATTTACCGCAATATGCCATTGCTTTACATGTTAAAATTCATGAGAATTACTCGTACATTCTTTCATATGTCATATTGCAAGGAGACGGTGCATGACTACACCCACATGCAATATTTTATTTTAATAAGATGAAAGATGGAGTTTTCCAAATATGGGATTGGGTCAAAACCAACGTGGTGGTCCCTCAATTCAACGTGACAAATTTGTCACAAATCGATTTTAACCACGACATATCCATCGCAATCGATGTTTTTTCCATTTGCACGTCACAAATTCGTGACTAATCATGAACAAGTCATAACTTTACTGTTACCGACAATGTTCATTTTATTCAATTGTTGGACAAAACGGTGACGTCAAATCGCACCCAAAACGTGGTGTATGTAACAACCACAAATATCGACTTTCAACAATTATCCGCGACTCCCCAAGGACCATCACACATTTTACTTCGACATATGAGAGTGATACCACCTCTCATAGTCTCATCCACCACAAAGTAGCGTGGGAGATAAAGAACCCAAATACTCAATTTCCCAAAAAAAATTCCCAAAAGAGAGGAATTGAAAAACGGAAACTTTAATAAAATCTTACGTGGCTACTCGGTTCCATATTTATTTTGATCCTTGAACGGGAGCTTCTCTCCATATGAGCAACATATTTTCGTGGTACTGGTTCCATATTTACTTTGATCCTTGAACGGGATAATAAATATGGCTTCTCTCCATATTTTGCACATCATCATGAGCAACATATTTTCCTATATTCACGTAAAATATAAACATGGTAAGATTCATAAGTGTATAAATCAATGAACAAATGAATCATTAAGTAGGAAAGATGGAGAGTTGAGAAACACTCGGAAAGGGCTATTAGGCTCGATAATCGGCCGAAAAGGACTCGGACGCGGCGGTGCAGCAGCTCGGTATTGGATGAGGCTGGATCTCCAAATTTCCTTATAAAAATCTGCTTCCGTTCGGCAGCAGATTCAGTAAGAAATACTACTCAGAATCTGATCTCCACCATTGAATATATAGATATTTGTGTTGGGAAGTTGCTGTCAAAATTTCACACCGATCCGACTGTTAACGAATCGGGAAACATGATTTTGGTACGACTGCGTTGTGCAGACAATTTACGCTCGGAAATTCTCGTCTCTCATTTTTTTTTTGTGCGTAAAAAACTGCTTCTGTTTGCGTACAGTTTCATCGAGAAATACTGTTCCGAATCAGATCTTCACCTTTAAATTTGTATTTCTTGCTACACGACTGAGAGGGTAAAAAAAATTTTGATTTGTTGCAGCTATCGGGTCCGGTCGGCAGGCTGCAACTGGGTCTGGACTGCACTGGAATCAGATCGGAGGTTGCAACTGGGTCTGGACTGCACTGGAATCATATCGGACTACAGCAGCGGGCCGGTTCGGGTCAATCAACAGCAGGTTGGGCAGCAGTGGGATAGACTCGTGAACGGGATGGAGGAATCCGATCTAGTTCACGGGTTTGGGAGAAGAGCTGGACAGAATCTAGGAACGAGCCGCGTACGGACTGGTCACGATCGGGGGTCTGCGAATTCGGTCTGTGCTGAGGGAGTTGCAGCGACGAGTCGATGATTGTGTCTGGTTCTCGGCGGCGCGACTGGAGGTGCGCGGTAGAGCGGCGATCTAGTTTGCAGGTCGGGATCGAAAGTCGGAGGGGTCGCGGGTCTGGAGAAGAAGGTGGCGAGGGCGGCTAGGGTTTCTCCGGATTTGTTTTTTCATTTTTTTTTTTTTTTGGAATTTTCAGAAAAACGGGAGAGGAAAAATTTCTTGCTCAGTTGGGGACTACGTGCTGATAACGTGTTTCAGAAGAAAGTAAAAGACTGTAAATACCAGTCAATCAATTGTATTCATAAAACTGATAGAGGGGCCTTTATATAGGCATTACAATGAGAGTCCTTCCATACATAGGATTCCTAGATAAGGTAAGACATCTAATAGGATCCTACTACCTCTAGAAGGATCTAGAACTTTCCATCTATGTATCTACAATCAGTATTAGGTAAGACACATCACGGAAATAATAATTCCCGGAACAGCAAGTAGATTTTTTTAAATTCAGAAAATTTAAAATTTTGAACTCCTTTTACAAAAAATAATAGTAATTTGCAAAATAAACGAATTTTGTTATAAAACCGAAATATTATAGAGATGATTTAGAGAGAGAATGGAGAGAATGATTCTAAGATATGTTTTTCATTAATAACTGAAGTCATATTTATAGGAAAACTTCAGATGGCACAATCGTAATTACATAATTACATCAGGAGCATAATAGTCATTCACATATTATAATACATTATCTTATTACGCGCTACGAGAAGTGCACATTTCAACGATTCTTAACACTCCCCCTTGAATGACTATTTACATAAATATCTGCTGAAATAGTTTGAAGAAAAACCCAATGGGAGAAAAACTCTCAAACTGTTTGTATTGGAGCGTGTGACAATCATATCATGTTGCATCATAACGTTGGTAGGAAACCTTTGTTAGATAAAACTTCAGCAATCTGTAATCTCGTAAATTTGCTCTCACTTATCTTGATAGTTCTTGTGTGAGTATTCTTGTGCCGTCTCAGTAAAAGCTTGTGGGACAAAACTGAGTGAATCTGTCGTGTATATCATTTGTTGTTGGGGTTTCCACGTGTTGTCTCATACTTGTCAAGAAAACCCAGTGGAAAAAAACTTGATCGAAGGAAAAAGAGTACAACTACCCCCTCTGTTTTTAAATATTTGAGGAATAATCTTGATCTTTATAATTTTCCTCATTATGCCATGAATATGCCTCGCTAAAACCTTATTAGGAAAAACCTAATGGGAAAAATCCCAATGAAGGGAAAATAGTACAATATTCATACTAATACGCCATTCCAGTTACCTCGTTAAAAACTTGTTAGGAAACCCAATGGGACAAAACCTCAGTCAAGGAAAAAAGAGTGCAACGCGTATATACAAATATGCCCCAAGCATTTCAATAATCCTCCAAGGATTAGTACGAGTATCATATTCAGTGCAGTTTGTAATATCGAACTCATATTCTTTGTAATATATTCCAAATCTCTTTTGGAGATTCCATATTAGTTGTGGTTAAGCTGCCTCGTTAAAAACCTTGCTAGGAAAACCAAGTGGGATAAAACTTTAGTCAAGAAAAAGCGTACAACATATAATTTTCTTTCACAACACCTTATTTTGAGTGACTACACGCACTGATAATATGTTTAAAATCTCTCCAGGAGTTACTTTCAGTAAGCCCATATGTTTCATTTTATTATAAGGGCATATATTTCAATTTCGATGGATTTATCGTCATTTCAAATATCCATATTCCACAATCATGGATTTCAATATCCTCATTTCATTTATAGCGCTATATTGTGTCGACAATTTCAACATTTATTTCATGTAGCAACATAACTTGCCGAGATATCTCATTATCTTCCTTTATAGTTATGTCTATATACTTCAAAAGTATATGCCTCATTTTATCATTTACTTTGATTTATATTCGAGAAATTATTTTTATCAAAGCAGTTGTAGTTGGTACCAAAGATTAATAATTTATCATGCATCTTCAAGTTTATATAGTCGTGAGGATATAGTGTGATGCATTTCACATATTTCCAACTACTAATACTCCCCCTAATGCTAAGAGATTTATTGAGCACCAAACTCATATGTCAGTACCTCAGTATTCATCTTCAGTCATGAAGGTTTATATATTATGTTCTCGATATTAGCAGCAGGACTTCGAATAGTATGCCAATTAATATCCAACTTGTATGTGCATATCTTGATCCTTTCTGGGATCTATTCAAGTTTATTTGGAATATATTACTATCTTAATCTGATATGGAATATATGCTCCAATCATGAGCAAATCATCTCGTAAATTTCTGATTACGAATCATATACACATGTGACTATCTAGTGGATCCATAATATCTAGTAGTTCACATAGAGAATCATATACACATGTGACTATCTAGTGGATCCATAATATCTAGTAGTTCACATAGAGAGGAAGTGGGCCCATACCACCCTTAATATATTCCAAATTTATTAGGAATTCATTCCCAATATTGGCTAGCAGTGATATTAATCAAGAACAAATATTTGAAGACATGATGTGTCTATATCACCATATAGATATTTTACCGACATATCACATCATCTTTCGGTGCCATTATTGCACATCATTATCAACATGGAGTTGCCGCTCCCACATGTTATATTATGTTCATTATTCAAATATAGAACCGTAGTTCATATGCTTATGAATTATTCAAACGCGGAGTCAAACCTCATAGGCGTAATTCCAATCTATAAATAGATTAGCATTGTATTCACAATCACCCATATCGAGGGTTTGATTATCATAATGGATTCAATGCTTTCCAGTCTTCGCAAATATTACCCATCTCTTCCAGTGAATATCATAAAAAGAATTTATCGAGCTCGACTCGAAAGATTAAGGGTCCTAATGAGAAATGGCATCCCAGAAGATATTCAATGGTTGATCGAAGCACAAGTTCGATTATCTGGCGAATTTTCAAATTCATTTAAGTACATGCCAGGTATAGGTAGGAGTAATTTTGCAAAGAAACGAAGAGCAAAAAGATTAGGTGGATGCTATAAATGTGCTCTGTGGACATGTGACACACGGTACAAATCGGTGGGGTCTGTATCCAAAAATCGAGAAGATAAAATCGCATTTATCAAGGATGGATTGAGTAAGGAATCTATGGATCATGATATCCAACAGATTCTTGATACACATCCCAGTGGATACGTTCATCGTGAACTATTGGCTCTATGGACATAATTTAAGGATGAACTGGAACGCTATACTCATGAAAAATTAGTCTCAAAAGATCCAGTTTGTAAGTCCGTTCTGTCAAAGCCGTATAAGGTAAATAGCAAAATAATGCAAGTTGATAAATATTGTTCCCCAATATTTAAATTTCTCAAATGCCGATAGATAACGTCATTTTTATTGAAAAATATAATATCATATCTTTCGTTTTCTTCTGCAATTTTGTCAAAAAGAAAATAGTAAAAGCATTGACTTATCTGCTGCTCGTTTTTCAATGAAAATAGTGAAGTCATTTGTCTTCTAGTAAGAAGTTTGTTCTTTAAATTTGGGATCCACAAATCAAAAATTATATATCTCATAAAATTACTTTGAGAATCTAGTGTAGAGAGATGGAGTTCTGAGAATCCTCATACAGATCTCATCCAATTAAAACCATATATATTTTAGGTGGATTCAAACTGATAGATCATATCCATCATATAGATATGGCATATCAATTCGTAAAAGAATTAGGAAAACACAATATCGATATATTGTATGGTGGGAGTAACCATAGATTTTTGGGTTATCTTTTAGAGGCTGCACAAAATGGGAGAGTAAGAGTAACAAGTGCCTCACACTTTCCCACAGTTAGAACCAGTAGTATAGGGGGTTCAACTGGGTTGATGCTTTAAGTACGGTCTGTGCATGATAGTTTGATGTATATGGTGAATAATAGTGATGCCTTTATTGTTCTTCCAGGTGGTTATGGCACACTCAATGAGATTTTCAATATCACATCATGGGCTGAGCGGGACTTCCATACCAAACCTATAGGTTTGTTGAATATTAATAATTTTTTCAATAATTTGCTTGCCTTTTTGGATCAGGGAGTAGATCACAAGTTTATCTCTCAGCCATCAAGAGATATTATTATATGTGCCGATACAGTTGCTGATCTACTTATAAAGTTTCAGGCACATATTTCAGTTAAGAATTTGGAAGTCAAAGCTCATCAGCCACAGACTATTGGTGCCAAACGAAAAAGAAGTTTAGATCCTTTAGATCTTTCATTATGAACCCTAATGCCAAGGGGTGACAGAGTTACGGAGTTTTATACTCTCGAGACGCACCCCTTTTTATGGGTTTTATATGTGTTTTCCTTTTCGCATATTGTCGAGTGTTTATTATCTTTTTGGCTAGTTTCAATATTTTCCACTTCGACTGTTTTGTGCTTCTTCCAGCAATAATAAGATCATCTTTTTGCCTCTATGCAAATACATTATTCTCACGAATATGTGATATATGCTTCTCTATTGTGATATCGCTAAGATTTCAATGATCCCACCATGTGATATAATCAATATGAGATTTATTGAGCAATTATTTTTCGGTGATAGTTTTTCATATCACTTGTCAGATGATCCCACCATGCGGTGTATTTGCATGGGATTTTCTTTAATTTGATCGATTATAACTTCTGATATCGCTTGCTCAATTTTCTCCATCTTATTATTTATATCAACTGCTTCTTCTTTCGAGAGTAGGATTTGAATCATTGATCAACTACTTTTTCATAGTAGGATTTATTTCTTTCAACTGATTCTTCAAGAGCGGGATTTAAATAATTGATCAACTACTTCTTCAGAGTATGATTTATTTTTATTGACTGTTTCTTCGGGAGCAGGATTTATGAACCATTCATGTGGTATAACCAACCACGATGGTGATATATAATATATAAATTGCGTACATGTAAAACCATCCATCTTATGATAATTGAACTCATCACATGGGAGGTATAGTAAATATGTAAAACCATCCATCTTGTGACAATTACATTTCTCATATAGGAGGCATCGCCATCCAACTTGTGATAATTAAACTTGTCACATAAGAGGTATCACCATCCATCTTGTGGTAATTAATTATCATATGGGAGGTATCACCATCCATCTTATGATAATCAGACTATCACATGGGAGGTATAGTAATATTTACATAATGTAAGCTCAACAAATAGATGGTTTCAACCACCACTTGGAGAAAATTATAATAAAGTCAGGAATAAAATTAGTAAATATTTAACTGCTTCTTCTAGAGCAGGTTCGTCCAACCATTTTCTCAAAGTATAATCATGTGGTATTAGGTTGGATCATTACAAGTCATCATCAATCCCAATTGCCGGCATCAGTGCTATTTGGCCGTTCCGTAATATTACACATACTATTTTATAAATTTCCATAAGACAAGGATATCAAACTCCAATAAAGCCAAAACGCTCTCGATGACCATAAATTCCACCTTTTAATGTCCTTTAATTTTTCAAACTTATGGTACGGTTGTACATTTTAATAAGTTTTGATAATGACGAATATTAAAAAAATTATAATCAACATATCAATATTAGTGTCAAATTGAAGCTCTCGCAAAAATGGATCACGGTGGTATCAAGAAAAATTAATTCCGATATCATATGTATCTTATACGTAAGAAAAATGAATATATAATTTAATAAATTAAAAGAATGTTTTATCCTTTTATTATTTTATTATTTACGTTGTTTCTTACCTTCTTACCTTCTTATATGCCACACGAAGAAGTAGCCTACGAAGCACTGGACGGCGCCGGCCGCGTGGACCACCCCGGCGCAACGGAGAAGGAGGTGCGTAGATATGTCGGCGGCAGAGGCCAGAGGGGACGCCAGCGTCGACGCCCATGTCTTTGAAGACGGAAATGGTATCAAGTGTCGATTGGTCGTAGCCTTGGCTCGATTTGAGGATCGGAGAGTAGATTCCGAAGGCGTACGATCCGCCGCTGCTGCACTGGATCCAGATGCTGGCCACCGCCGCTATCCGCTTGCTGGTCTCCATTTTTGCTATTGTTTTTTCAGATAAATGTATGGCGTGCGCGTGGGGTTAGAAAGAGAAGAATACTCTCTATGTATTGTTTTTCTATTCTAAAAAGCATGTATTGTTTTTATGATTGTTTAGTCAGGGAGTGCATCGTACTGATAACGTGTTATAAAATCAAAATATTATAGAGAAAATTTAGAGAGAGAATAGAGATAATGATTCTCAGGTATGTTTTTCATTAATAATTGAAATTCTATTTATAGTAAAAGTTCAGATGGCACAATCGTAATTACATAATTACATCACGGACATAATAGTCATTCACATATTATAACACATTACCTTATTACGCACTACGAGAAGTGCGCATTTCAACGATTCTTAACAAATTTCAATTTTTATGAAAATGAGTTTTTGCAAAATTAAGTTTTTTGATATCTTACATGAAATTTTATAATTAAAATAATTTCAAATTCTTTTTAATAACTTATTGAATTTTAAATAACTTTTTCATTAAATAAATAACGCCGCTAACGTTTCTGATCTAGACGTGCCCATCGCCGGGTCCGGGTCGGACCCGCGGGGTCATCGGGTCGGCAGGCCAGGACCCGGACCCCACCCGTACATATGAAATGTACGGGTTGGCGGGTCGACGGGTCGGCCACGGGTCCGGGTCCGACCCGCCGGGTCACGGGTCCGACCCGTCGCATTTTTTTTTTAAAAGTATTTAAAATTTTTATTTGTTATCATTTTATACACGAAAAATAATTATAAGTGAACAATGAAATCATTTGAAAAAATGAGCTTGTATTTAATTTTAAGTTTTTACTTAAAATTAAATTGCCTACGTATACTCGTGAGGAATCAAAGCTCCACGTAGTTCTTTTACTTGAGAATAGTTAAAAAAAATGGGCTTGTATTTAATTTTAAGTTTTTACCTAAAATTAAATTGCCTACGTATCCTCGTGAGGAATCAAAGTCCTACGTAGTTCTTTTTACTTACCTTACTTACCTTTAGTCGAAGTCGATGTCATTGTCGTCTTGATCATCGGTTTGACTCATTTGACTAGAGTCTCCTTCAGTAGTGCCTTCTTGATAGGCATCTTGGTCCGCTAATAGGTCATCCCACTTATTTTCCTGATCTCGTAACTCGGCTTTTGTTGCGTCTTTAAGTATCATTTGAGCCTCGAGATTTTTTGGCGTCATTCGGGATCTCCGCTCGTCCAACATATAGCCCCCTTCACTAAAAGCACTCTCAACGGGGACTGTGGATGCGGGCACTGCAAGAATTTCTTGTGCCATAATGGAAAGTATGGGAAATTCGGTTCCCCTTCTCTTCCACCAATCCAACAGATCAAATGTACCTGCATTGTCATCCTCCGGCACAAAACTAGTTGCATAATATCGACTAAGGTCATTTAGTTGACCGACGTTACTACCACCCCTATTTCTTGCTATATTATAGAGTTGTTGTTGAAATGAGTTAGTGAGAGTTTTGTCGAATTCCATGTTATGTATTTGTAGTCCTACTTCTTGTTTTTTGAGTTTGAATCTTATCACCATATTTAGAAGAATATTCAGAAAAAACAGTTTCTAAACTATTTTTTAAATCAATTTTACTTGTTTAACGTCAGGAATATTTTCAAATAAAATTTGACTTTCAACACTATTTACAATATTAGGAAAACCCAAATTTTTAAGAATATTATAATATTTTTCAAGTAATTGTTCTACTTGAGCTAAATTCAAATCGGGATATAAAACAGCACTAATCAAGAAAACATCAGGAATACGATTAAAGTATTTTAGCCATTTTAAACACATATTGTAAATAACATTCGATAATTTATAGAAGTGAAGTATTTATAGATAGAATTTTTTTTTTTAAAAAAAAAAAACTGAACTAGCTGTTAGACCCACCGGGTCACGGGTCCGACCCGCCGGGTCTAACAGCCACATTTCAATTTTTTTTTTTTTAAGTTTTCCGCCGGGTCGCCGGGTTGTCAAAACCTAGACCCGGACCCCACCCGTGTATAACACGGGTCCGGGTCAACGGGTCCGACGGGTCAGCTGGGTCCGGGTCCTGCACGGGTCAGCCGGGTCTGGGTCGGCGGGTCGACCCGGCGGGTTGTGTCGTTTTTGGGCACCTCTATGCTGATCGAAAAGAATTAGTGGCGGATTTTGCGCAGAATTTTTTATAACACAAGGAGATTTTTGTAATTTATAAAATATAGAGGAATTTGAAGCACTTTTACTAAATACAAAAATATTTTATGCATTTTATCCGTACTTTATCGTACTCGTATTCAGTTGTGTTTTTTTTTGGGATATTATCTTCCAGTAGGATTTGAATTATTTTTAAATACTAACTAGATGTCCTCCCGTGCGATGCACGGCATAAAATGTTAAATAATTTATTATATTAATAATATGTGATTGAATTACAATAATATTATAAAATTATTATAAAATCTCCTTGAGTCAGTATACATATACATATACTATTATTTGATTTAATTTTATTTATAAACTCTTATCATGTGATGTAAAGGCACATAATAGAAAAACCATAAATTAATTAAGCACCGGCATTTATTTTTCATATAGGATAATATGAGACTTATATCTAATTTTATAAATAAGGAATTAAATTATGTTTATTATTATCAACTTTTATTATAGCCGATCCTAAAGTATTTTGGAACTAAGTCTCTGATGTTGTTGTTGTTTTTCATTAAAAATATACAACCGATATTTTTACTAATATAATTTTATATGATTTGACATTAATGTAATATATTTTACTATTTTATAATAAGAACAAAATAATTCTTAAAAATCAAATAATTGTTAAAAAACTATGAAAATAAAATAAAAATATATCTTTCTTCGATAGTCTTATATTTTTATATTGAAATATTTTAATCATCTAAATATATTATAATTATATTACTTTATATATATATACTATATGGATGTCAAATTAAAGAGCACGAATTTAATATATTTTTTTCAAAAATAAAATTGATACGTAAAAGTTATAATTGTTTAAACTATTAGGTTAAAAATAAAAGGAATAAAATGAGAGGAAGTTTTTAATTGGTAGATAGTATATAATGGAATAATCATCCAACCCCTCTCAAATTAAACGTGCATTTTTTTAAGATTTTTAAAAAGAGGATTAACGTGGAGATGATACATGTTTCCTTATATTTTCTTGCGACTCTCTTTTAATATTAAGTATAGATGTGTAAAAGTTAGGGCTGGGACCGGTTCGGTTCTTGGTAAAAATTTAAAGAACCGGAACCGGTTTTTAAATACATAAACCGGTTCGGTTTTTGACCACTTTTTTCCAGGAACCGAATTAGGAACCGAAACCGAAAAAACCGGTTTTTCTTCAGGAACCGAATTTAATGTGTAAAAATCGAGTTTTTCGGTTCTTTTAGGAACCGAATTGTGCAAAAAAAACTGAATTTTGTAAAAAAAAAAACGAATTTTGAGTAGAAACCGAATTTAATGTGTAATATTTTGAACAAAGTACATTTAATTTGCTTTATTTAATACCTACATTATGTAAAAATTTATATATAATATCATTTTTATTATTATATATAATATATATAGAACCGGTTCCAAACCGGTTTTTTCTAACATCATAAAACAGGAACCGGAACCGGAACCGAATTATTAAAAAGGAACCGAATTAAGAACCGGAACCGGTTAATAATAAAAAAAACCGGAACCGAATTTTTCAGTTCTGTTCTTATTAAAATTCGGTTCTTCGGGTAAAAATTCCAGCCCCAGTAAAAGTTCGATATAAAATATATAAACATGACAGGAATCTATATGATCATTGTATATTTGTAATATTTATATTAATATACTAATATAATTACATATCAGTATACATGTGAAAGAACGTCATATATTTTTGATAAATATTTTGATTAAAGTCACATATTACTTAAATAAAAATATAATCAGCTTATTATATTTGTTTATGTAATTTTTCTTTTCATAAAAAGAAGAATCAATCAAAAAACTATTTTAACAAATAATATATCTTTCTACTCGGATGTAAATCTAACATGTCTCTAATTCTTTTCCCAAATATTTTTAAAATAAAATAACTCGGTAATCTAAAAGTGTTATAAGAAGATGAAAACTTAAGTAAAAATATTGATCTTGTAAAAATATAGATTTACTTCAATGAAATTATTTGGAAATTATCTGATTTTTATATTTTATATACAAATAATCTAAAATCAAGTTATAATACAATAATTATTCAAAAACAATTCATATTCAAAAAGGAATATTTTAATTATATATATGCCTAATGAATGTTAAATTAAAATATCGTAAAAAGAAGATTAATTTAAAATATTAATAATAAAAAATAGAATTGAGACGATAAAACTATTAACTTCTAAACGTTGAGAGAAAAATAAAAAGAAAAAAGAAAAAAAATTGATTCCATCAACTCTCATTCAAATGATAGGAGTTAGTATATTTAAAAAAAAAATTAATTCAAAAAATCCACATAAAGACATGTGTCTTGTACAACCCTCTTTTAATAATAAAGTAGATGTTTAATGTATTCCCACGCGCCTTATTCATAAATAACAAAAAAAAAAACACTGTAATATTTATTCCATAAGAAATATAACTGTAAAAACCTCAAACAATAATTGTATATGCAAATCACATCCATACTTAATATTAAAAGAGAGTCGCAAGAAAATTTAAAGGACATGTGTCATCATCATATTATTTCTCTTTTTAAAAATCTTAAAAAATAGATATTTAGTTTGAGAAAAAAGTTAGAGTGTTATTTCATATATAATATCTACCAATTAAAAAATTTCTCTCATTTTATTCCTTTTATATTTAGCTTAATACTTTAAACAATTATAATTTTTTCGTATCAATTTTATTTTTGATAAGAAAATATATCAAATTAATTCTTACTTCGTACTCTTTAATTTGACATCCATATAGTATACATATAAAGTAATTTAAATATAATAATGATATATTAGATGATTAAAATATTACCATATAAGAATATAAGAAAATTAAAAAAAATATATATTTTTAGTTTATTTTCATACTTTTGTACTTCAACAGTTATTTGATTTTCCAGAATCATTTTGTTCTGATTGTAAAATAATAAAATAATTATAATAATATCAAATCATATAAAAGAAATTTATATCAATAAGAATATGAGTTGGATACTTTTAATGAAAGTTGATAATAATAAATATAATTTAATTTATTATTTATAAAATTAGATATAAGACTCATATTGTCTTAGATAAAAAATAAATGCCTATGCTTAATTAAATTATAATTTTCCTATCATGTGCCCTTAGATTTATAAATTAAAGCAAATCAAATAATAGTTTATGTATATGTGTATTTATATTGGCTCATGTATATTTTCTAACATTTTTACAATACAATTGAAATTCAATCACATATTACTAATATAATAAAATATTTAATATTTTACACCGTGTATCGCACGGAAGGACATCTAGTTGGTGTAATACTAAGGGGCTCTTTACCAAATTCTCCATTAAGTCATGTATGGATAAATTTATCTGTCTGGGTAAATATGTCTGTCTGGGTAAATTGATGCTCTTGTTTACTTTTTCATCTCAATAAACTGCCTGAATAACAGAACTGACTGATTTACCACTGAATATGAATTATAAGCTGTTTTATAAATTGCTGTTTATTTTTAAGCCATATAAATGATATAATCCAAAAATGGCAAGAATAAATTTACAAATTTCCGATTTTTTTAAATAGTTCAGGAACTTTTAGATTTTCTAATTTCCGAATTTAAATAATTTTTTTTTGATTTTTTAATATTAATATTCCAGAATTAAAAATAAAATTACCTAAATTTCAGATTTTTTTTAATTTTGCAGATTTTTAAATAAAAATAAATAAGTTCCGACTTTTTTAACTTTTTCAGATTTTCTAGAGTTTTTATATTCTTTTAATATTTTTTGTTAATTTTATGAAAATAAACAGTAGTTTTTAATTATTATTATTATTATTTATGTTATTATTTTAAGTTTGTATTATTTTTCAGATTTTTTATGAATATAAAAATAAAATAATAAAAGATCTGATTATTTTAAGTTTTATTATTTTAAGTTTGTTAGTTTTTTATTATTATTATTATTTATATTATTATTTTAAGTTTGTATTATTTTTCAGATTTTTTATGAACTTAAAAATAAAATAATAAAAAATCTGATTATTTTAAGTTTTATTATTTTAAGTTTGTATTATTTTTTCCAGATTTATTGCTAATTAATAGGTCGTGAAAGCAGAGAGGGGTAGCGAGTGCCATTATTGTGTCTTAATAGGGACAAGAGGGGGAGAGGTGACTTAACTATTCAGAATCCTTTTTTTCATTAAATCGTAAGTAAACACTCACACATATCTGCGCGAATAAATCGCCCAGCTCATTAAGTCCCATTAATTCGAAAGTAAACAACCCCTAAGAACATAATACAAGATAAGAGAATAAAAAGGGAAGCAATAGAATAACAAAATCAATGTGCAAAATCAAGAATTACCAACAAAATCAAATGTCACAATAATACTATCAAACAATTACCAAATTTAAATATTCCAAGCACATATTCCTAATAGAGATCCAGAAATATCAAGAAAATCCACAAATATCAAATTCAAAAGAATCCTTTAAAGAACTCGGATTTCGTTGGATGCAATGCGGCCTGATTTTTCAGAACTTGCATCCTAAACGCCAAGAACATCTAGCAAGGTGCTCACTTATATATATATATATATATATATATATATATATATATATATTTTAATGCATTGAAATTTTGATGCATTGAAATTTTGATGCACGAAATGCATATATTTCATGCATAATTAGTACAAAACTCATGCATAAATTAAGATCAGAAAGATCGTATCTAATATTGATTTGCGTAGAATGCGCCCATATATATATATATATATATATATATTGTCATTGTACTACACTTGTAACACTTAAATTAACTCCTACATCTAGTATATCAATATAATTCTATGGGTGAAATAATTGATTCATTTTGGACCATTCTGTAATTAATTTATATATTTTTTTTGCACTTTCTGATCATTATGTTATTGTTGAAACGGCGGAAACTTTTTTGTAATTAAGGTATTTTGCAGGAGGAGTTGACACAATTTTCCCTGATTCCAAGTATGATAAAAGGAATATTTTGATAAGTGCTTATTGGGTGCAGAGTAAAGTATTTATCTTTGATTTGCTCTTTATATCCGATTTAAGGAGTGAAACTTACTGGTGTTCAAAATCGGATATTCGGACTTTTGGATATCCGGATTTTTGGATATTCGAAAGTTCGGATAGTAGATTTTGATATTCGGATATCCGAAATTTCGGATACAGATATCGGATATCCGAATATCCGGAAAAATATGAATTTTATTCGGATATCCTTATATTCGGAAAAAAATATTCGGATTTGGATATCAGATATCCGAATATCCGAAAAAAACTTCAGATATGGATATCGGATATCCGAATATCCGAATACCTTCTATTATTTAAAATATAAAATTTAGGATTTTTCGGATATCCGAATATCCGATTTTTCTGAAAAGTACTATCCGATATCCGAATCCGAAGTTCCGGATATCCGAACTTCGGATATCCGAATTTTTGGATATCCGGAACTTCGAATTTTTGGATATTTCGGATCGAATATCGGATATCGGATATTTTTGAACACCCCTAGTGAAACTCATAGACTCGCATAGTGCAATTTAAACATGCGCACCAAATTTTGTAGGGGTGAGAATTTAGGATCGGGAAATCCCGAGTCTCGGTCCCGTCCCGAGTCCCGACGGGAAACGGGACCCCGAATCCCGAAATTTACGGGACCGGGACCAGGATCGGGACTTTAAATTTTGGTAATTTCGGGACTCGGGAGTCCCGAAATCCCGATCGGGACTATCCGAAGTCCCGATTTAAATTTTTAATTTCAATCAATTTTTTTTCCTTTTTTGATTTCGGGACATTTCGGGACATTCAGGACATTTCGAAAAATTATCCTCGAGACCAGGACTTAAATTTATCTCATTTCGTAAATCGGGACTCCCGAAGTCTCGATCGAGACTGAGACCGAGACCACTAAATTAGTGATTTTTGGAACTGGAACATTCGGGACTCGGGACCGAGACCTCTCAGCCTAAAATTTTGGGTGTGTTGTTTGCCGAGGGGCATATCAAGTAGACTTGATAGGCAGTACATTTATATTTGTCGATGTGTATTTTATTTCATGGGTGGTATATTTTCTTTTTTGGAGGCAGTACACTATCATTCAGGGCCAGACTTGTATGCAAGCAGGAAAGGCTTGGGCCTAGGGCCCATAAAATCTGGGGGCCCATAAAAAAAACATATATATATATATATATACACGCAGTAGTGAGATTCGGAGGCTAGGGTTTTACATATGATTGCCTTTTGGTAGGGCTGGCAAAAAAATCCGAAAAATCCGATATCCGTCCGAAATATCTGTATTCGTATCCGAAAAAAGCGAATATTATCCGTATCCGAAAAAAAGCGGATACAGATATTATTCGTATTCGAAAATTCCGGATACGGATATGGATATAGACGCATCCGTATCCGAAAATATCCGTATCCGAGATAAATTATATATATTATATAATTTTAATATATTTTTAATATGTAATTACAAAATATAACACATTTTATATTTATAATAATATAAATTTTTATAAATATAATTTGGCTTTAGATCTTAGTAGATCACTGCTATAATTTAGTGATATTCCCAAATTTTCAAAAAATAAAAAAGTAATTTGGTTGGAGATCTTAATAGATCTTTAATTAAGTGATATGTTTATACTAAGTTATCTATAATTATTTCTTTCTTTAACACAACAATCAAGTAGCCCAAGTGGTTGGAGTGTGGCTTTAAAAATCCACAAAGAGAGGGGTTGTGGGTTCAAATCCCTTTGCACCCATTTATTTTTGAAAAATAAACCAGGAATTGCAGATTCGGATTCGGATATTATCCGTATCCGGATAATATTCGCCGGATTCGGATACGGATAAGGTTTTCCCGGATATTCCCGGATTCGGATACGGATTCGGATATGAATTTCTGGTTCCGGATTCGGATACGGATATAGCCATATTCGTATCCGTATTATCCGATTGCCACCCCTACCTTTTGGGATCTGATATTCTGATTCTGTGTTTTTTTTATTTGAATTACGGAAAAATTGTTATTGATATTGTTGATTAGTGCTTAACGTTGTTCATGTTGGTTTCTTAATATATGTTAGCTGATTGTGTGAATTAGAAGCCAAATTTCGAGAGAAAAAAAAAGAAAAAAAACACAGCCGCAGCCCTGCTCGTGTTAGAACATCAAAAGTGCATAGAACACAAGCCATTAGTTCCTGCAGAAGTAAGAAAAGAGCGTCGGGCAGAACAAAAAATTTTAAAAAAATACGATTTCAGATTCGAGAAGACAAAAAACCTTCACCCGCGGCGCTCCAGGTTCTATTCTATTATTTTTTAAAGGTGACGTTCTTGGGTTCTATTCTATCTCTATTTAATTTAAATTTGTCAATTGTTGATTGACTATTTAGTAGAAAAATAATGCCCTAAATAATAGATATATTTTCAGATTAAATATGTAAGAGAATAAAATTTATCGTGCAACAATCATATACTGCATATTTTTGTTGATTAAATTTTTGGACTACTTCTTTAATATGTATATTCTGAAATTATATGGGTATACATTAACATTAAGAAGATTGATTATTGTTGATTTGATTTTTATTGATAGAAGATGACTTCAAAGCATATGTCTGGTGCTCAAAAGAGGAAAAGGAAACAAAAGGAGGATCAATTAATTCTTAGCCAAGCAGGAGATCTTAATAAATATTTTAAACGTAGCAACAAATACGAATCACATGAAGATGAAACATCAACACATGTGGATCAACAAATTGGAGACGATGAACAAGATAAAGTGATTGAAAATCTTGAACCACAATCAGCTGAGGATGAGGAAGTGATTGAAGAAGTTATGCATGTAAGCTTAACTCATAGTACAGACTATCTCTTGGAAGATCCGGCAAACTGGAAAAATATTGATCAAAAGATGAGAGATTATCTAGTTGAAAGAGGTCCACAAAGAGCCGATGACATAATATATCCTCCCAACGAGAAAGGTAGACACTTTGATTCATCACAATATACAAGAATTTTGCCAAATGGGCAAAAAGATAACAGGAGATGGCTACTTTATTCAGCTTCTTTGGATCATATCTTTTGCTTCTGTTGTAAGTTATTTGCAACTGAACATACATCGAAGAAGATCGGGGTTCTAGCTTCTGATGGATTTTGTGACTGGAAAAATATGCACAGTCGTTTGAAGAGCCATGAGGGGAGTAAGGAACATATTCATTGTATGACTAGCTGGAAAGAACTCGAGGACCGACTTGGAAAGAAAGAGACAATAGATGAAAGTGTGCAGTTACAAATCGACAAGGAAAAAGAGCACCTGAAAAAGGTATTGAGAATAATAATTATAATTGTGAAGCGACTTGTTAAAAATGGTCTGCCTTTTCGAGGAGATAATGAGAGGCTCTTTGTTGAGAACAATGGCATATTTTTGCAGATGATAGAGATGATGGCTGAGGTTGATCCAGTACTAGAGGAGCATGTTCGACGTGCTCACACACGTGAGATACAATATACATATCTTAGTCCCAAGATTCAAAATGAATTCATCCAACTCTTAGCAGGTGAAGTCAGAAGTGTAATCATAAAGAAGGTGAAACATGCAAAATATTATTCTATTATACTTGATTGTACTCCAGATGCAAGTCATGAGGAACAAATGTCTTTAGTTATCCGGTGTGTGGATGATTCCAAGGACTTACCAACTTTAGAAGAATTCTGGATTCAATTTTTGAAGGTGGGTGATACTTCTGGACTCGGACTTTCGCTCGATCTTATTAATACACTTGAAAAACTTGATCTTGATTTGGATGATATGAGAGGCCAAGGGTATGACAACGGATCAAACATGAGTGGAAGACATACAGGAGTGCAAAGAAGACTACTTGAGTTGAACCCGAGAGCTTTTTATACTCCATGTGGTTCGCCTAGTCTCAATTTGACATTGTGTGATATGGCGAACAGTTGCAGAAAAGCTAGAAGCTTTTTTGGAGTGATACAACGCATCTACACATTATTCTCTTCCTCTACAAAACGGTGGAAAATCTTTAAAGACCATGTTGTTGGACTCACAGTTAAACCATTATCACAAACTCGATGGGAAAGCCATGTTGAAAGTGTTAAGGCTATAAAAGAGCAAACTGTAAAAATTCGAGATGCTTTACTCTTTTTAGCCGAGACAAGTGAAGATCCAAAAACTCAAAGTGATGCTGAAGCGTTAGCGACTAATGAGCTCAATAATTTTGAGTTTTTACTTGGAATGGTGATTTGGTATAGGATGCTACAAGCAATCAACAAAGTGAGCAAAAATCTTCAATTTGAAGACGTAGATATTGAAATTGCTATTACACTTTTGCAAGGACTCATTGTATTTTTTGATGACTTTAGAGAACATGGATTTGATCATGCCATGGATGAAGCTAAAGTTATCGCTTGTGAGATGGGTGTTGAAGCTAAATTTCCAGAAAAACGGATCATCCGTAGGAAGAAACAATATGGTGAAAGTGGTAGTGACGAGGTCAAACAATCACCAGAAGAATCTTTCAGGGTTGATTATTTCCTCTACATAGTCGATCAAGCACGATCCTCACTCCAAGAAAGGTTTGAAAAATTCAAGGAATACGAACTTACTTTTGGATTTTTGTTGAATGTGGAAAAGTGGAAGACTGAATCATATGAGAGTTTGTTGAATTCTTGCATAAATCTTGAGCAATATTTGAAGCACAATGAGAATGCAGACATTATTGGAGATGATTTATGCACAGAATTATTGTGTTTGCAGTCGTATTTTTCACGTGAAAAGTCGAGAGCAATAGATGTCCTGCGCTATTTGAAGAGGATGAATTGCTTCCCAAATGCTTATATTGCGTATAAGATTTTGCTAACCATTCCGGTTACGGTTGCATCAGCGGAAAGATCTTTCTCGAAGTTGAAGTTGATTAAGACCTATTTGAGATCAACAATGTTGCAAGACAGGTTAAACGGATTGGCTATGTTATCGATTGAAAGAAAACTGGTTGATGAGTTAGATTACACAGACTTGATAAATACTTTTGCGTCCAAAACCGCTCGACGTGTTGTATTTAGATAAGGTAAAAAAATTTATCTCATTTTCAATTCTTTCTCATTTGTTCCATTATTTTTTTATATTAGTTTATCTCTCGCTTATTAAGGGCCCCAATTTTTCATGTCGCCTCGGGCCTTGCGAAGCACAGGACCGGCCCTGCTATCATTTGTATAATGTGATGTTCCAATTTAACTTATATTGTATTACCCCTTATATCTACGAAAATATATTCGATTTTGATTTTTTACGGTCAAAATTTATATACTTCGACCATAAATTGCGACCATATATAAAAAATTTATAACCATGCAAAAACTTGGTAGATTTGTCTTAGTGAATATTTTAAAATATCTTACAGATTATAATTTTTATATATTGATCTCAACCCATGGTCAAGTTTTTAAAATTTGATCGAAAAATCAAAAACAGAACATACTTTCGTGGACGGGAGAAGTATATTTTTTTTCTATGCATGAGTTATAGAAAGCTTGATTTCATTTTTGTCCCGCTCGCGTATGTTTGCTCAACTCCGTATGGGGAGAGGTTCATTGCTCTTTGGTTGGCTTAGAGGGTAAACTTTGATGGCATTGTCGGCCCCAAGCCCGGTTAAAGGAGGAGGATCACTACAGAAAAAATAGCATTTACCGACGCCAAAATCCATCGGTAAAATAAGCAGGGGGCGTCGGTAAACCGAATGCCGGCGCCGTTACCGACGACAAAAGGGCGTTGGAAAACTGCTCGACGGTAAAAAATTACCGACGCTATTCTTGGCGTTGTTAAATTGCTGACGGCTTCCCGACGCCGTTGCCGTCGGGCAATCCCCCGGGTGGGCTGAAGTTGGGATGGTTTTGCCGACGGATACGACGCCAATACCGACGCCACTGCCGACGGTTTTTACGACGCCTTTGTGCCGTCGTTAGGTTGGGAATAACAACGCCGTGCCTACCGTTGTTAAAACGAACAATGACGATGCCTTTGCCGATGAAATGTAGTCGTCGCTAATTTACCAATGCCGACGGCCTCGCGTTGGTGAAAATGTAAATCCCAACGCGTTTTACCGATGGTAAAAGGGCATCGGTAATTATCCAACAGTAGTTTTGCCGTCGGTAATGCCGTCGGTATTTTTTTGTTTTTGACAATTATTTTGAATTTTTAATTATTTCCATTACCTGCTTTCAATTTCTGAATAATAAAACAAACTAGTCATAAATAGCAAAAACGTCACGATGTTACACAATCGTCATAGTTGTATCATCGTACGCAATCAAGAGTTGTCATCATTTCATCGTACAATAAAAAAAGAAATAAGTAGTCTAAATCAAGGTCAAGTAGAAGGGAGACTCGGAGGTGGAAGATTTTGTTGTGTCAGCATTTCTTGAATAGCTTGCAACTGTTTCTCAAGGCGCTGTCTCTTCACGCGTTTTTCTTCAATCACCTTTGCCTGCTCTTCTCTCAGTCTGCGCTCCTCTGTCAGCTGCTCCTCTAAGGATGTGAATCGAGTGTGGATCTTTTCAGATGCGTGAAATTGTGAGGTCGTTGATCCACCGCCGCTAGAGCCTGTGCTTATGATGCTGGGAGATAGACTGCCAGTGCCATACATCCTGTTTTTCTTCACATATTCTTTGGCGGCCTCCTTCTCCTGCAGTACAGTCTTATAGATCATATTCAAATGTGCTCCCTCTCCTTGCTGTGCAGCAAGCTCCTTAACCCTAGTCTGAGAAGAAAAACATGCCCAATATTCTAATTACATTTGAGCAACAGCAATTTAAAAAAATACATTTTATGCAATTTTATAGAAATCCCAAATCGGTGAGAAATTGCATCAAATAAGAACTTGCTTCAGCAAGGGGCTTCCCGAAATCAGCAAAAAATTACGTTACTACTCTTTAAATTCAAATCTCAAAGGACATGTAAAAATAATAAGAGGAATTCGACCAATGGACTTGAGCAAGAAAGTTGCTAACTACAGACCACTTGATTTGTAAAATCGTCATTCTCTGCTACAATGGAGATAATTTTTTTTTTCTTTATTATGAGTTTCATGTGGGATGAAGAATTTCTTTTTTCATATATGTATATCACGAGGACGGGGAGATAATTATGTTGGGTTGTTTCATGTATAATTGAGTTCGGGTTGGCAAATATAACAAGAAGTTAGCCAAACTTTATTTCCCAAACGGAGGGCAGAGGGCAGAGTATGTATTAAAATTTACCGATGCCAACGGGCCGTCGGTAATGGCCTTGTTAAATTTGACAGATAGCTTGGCGTCGGTAAAGGCGTTGTTAAATTTAACAAATACCGACGACGGGGATGGCGTCATTAATTCAGGTGAGTCACGTAATTGTGTAAAATAATCATGCCATTTAACGACGGCATACGCGCCATCGGTATATTTCCGACGCCGATAGTCGTCGGTACTGGCGTCGGCAAATTTCGCGGGAAGACACCCGTGATATGGCGTCGTTAAAGCCACCGGGGATCGTCCAAATCCATGGGTGTCGGTAACAGCGTCGTTAAATATTAAAAATACCAACGCCTGTTACTGGCATCGGTAAATACTGTATTTTTTGTAGTGGATTGCGTTAGTCCTCGACAGCCAGCTTAAAATCTCGTTAAATATGGTTGTGACAAACAATGCTATAGTGTTGGTGCGTTCCCGCAGTAGCGACGCATTGTATGGTCCGAGTACATTGATAAGTGAGCAAGGACCGCTGCACCATGCCGGGGTGTAGTGCCAGAAGAAAAGCAAGGTTCTCACATCTTAATAGATGGGTGGGGGTAAAGAAGCTGGTCCAGGGGAGGTCTGGTGCTAGTACTTCAAACATGGTCAAGAGACTTGGGATTGGGTCTTGGAATATTGGTAGCTCGACAATGAGAAGCTTGGAAATAGTGGTGTTATAAAGGGAAAAGTCAATATCCTGTATATTAAAGAGACTAAATGGGCGGGACAGAGGTATAAAGTGTGGTACGCATGAGGGCATCAGAAAATAAATGGAGAGGGTATTGTCGAGAGTAATAAGATTATTAGAGATGTGATTGATGTTAAACGCAAAGGGAATAGATTAATATCCCCTAAATGGGTTCCTAGGGAGGAAGTCATCAACACAAGTAGCGCTTACGCTCCGAAAGTCGGACTAGAGGATGCGACTAAGGAAGAATTTTGGAAAGATCTTGAAGAGATGATGACCGAGATACAGCAAGGAGAGAAGGTTTATTGTAGGAGGAGACTTAAATGGGTATGTTGGACGTGAGGATACTCGATATGCAATGGTACACGAACATATTGGTTATGGGTGCTTAAATGAAGAAGGGAATCAGATTCTGAATTTCTCGGTTGCTTTTGATCTTATACGTTGTTCAACAAGAGGGACGAGCACCTGATTAGCTGTAGGAATGGAGGCATAAAACTCAAATTGATTTCTTCATTGTCAGAAAAATTGACCATCAAAGTTGCACAATTTCAAGGTGATATCAGGAGAAGGTTTAACAACACAACATAGTGTAACACCCCCAAGACGATCAGGGCATATTACAGCGCCGTGGACCCCATGCTTTGGAATCCACCAGGCTAACGTACCAATAAGACATTCGACAACGACACACATCAACAACAAAAGACAATTTCACAATCCACGACACTCAAAACCAAAGACTCAAATACGACAATACAAACCGACATCCAATCCACTTCCCAAAACGGGTACACAACATTAACAAATTCAAGAATGAAGTACTCGGGTACTTAAACCAATTACGTAATAAAGGAGACATCAATAAATAACCACTGAACATAATCACGCCTGCCCATCATCCTCATACGGCTCGCATGCTCGTTTGCTTCCTTGACCTGTACCTGAAATACAAAAGTATTTCCCCCATTTAAGAGGTTAGCGACAACTGCTAGTGCAAGTACAATCCATTTGAACTACCATTCTAATCAGATGAAAATATGCGCCAAAATCATTTTAGAAATTATTTATATTCCAGAATATTTATGGTGCACACACACAAAATACATTTTCTCCAACAAAACAATTCAAAGTTAACCTTGGTACGAGACTCACGACCACCGTACCCCGCAGAGCCCAGTCGGACATCCCTGGGTGGTTAACCATAGTCCGCGGTATGAAACTCACGGCAACGTACCCCTAGAGGCCCCGTCGGACCGTCCCTAGGTGAACATACACATATCCATCCATACAATCACGAAATGTCATAATCCAAATACTAGAACGCGTAAACAAATGTATAGTACTTGCCTTTGAGACATCTTCGAAGAATTGTGAATGAATAACGACTACGAACGATCCGGATGGAAAATGACGGTCCCTAAATGAAGGATCAACATAACTCAGTCCTAACGGACAACAATAATCGAATGGAAAACACCCACAACCCCGATTACAAGCTATGACAATAAACGATCAATCGATACGAGCGAGAGTTTACGCAAAACCTGCCCGAATCAACGATTCACGGATTAAATTTGACAAAATCGGATTGGGAGTCACCCAATAACAACAATCGATGAGGAATATCATAACACACTTGAACAATTCGAGTCTAACAAGCAAAACCCGGAAAACCTCCCAAAATTGATAAGTTAGGGTTCTAGACGAAATTACCTCGGATTCGGACGGAAGAAGATGATTATGTTGATGATAATATGCTAGCACGACTCTATAGTGATGGAAAATGAAGAAAGCTCCGGTCAAAACTGGTGGGAATCGCCTCTGATGTCGCCGAACGAGAGAAAATGAAGAGAGAGATGAGAAATAAGATTTCTGACTCTGCCCGCTGTCTTAAAACAGCGGGTTGTTACGACCGTAACAGGGTCTATATTACGGCCGTAACATGGCCAACATTACGGCCGTAACGAAAGGGGTGTTACGGCCGTAACACCTGCGATGCCAGCCTGGCATTCTTCTTGCCAAGCGATTCGACGACTACGAACCCGGACCTGCTATCGAACCAAAAATATAGCTACGAAGTATATTCGATGACGAACCTAAGCGGTACAAGAAAATACAATTCCGCTTACTCGGGAATCCGAAATACGACAATGAAGATGAAATTCCCTAAACTTATAGGAAATTACAAAAATGGCACAAGTGTCCGAAAATCACAATACGACGTCGGATTAACGAACCGAAAGTCACAACACAAACAACTAAACCATACAAACTCATACAAACCGAGAAACAACGAAAACGAACAAGTTTTATGAGAATCAAACGTTCATACGGCAAAACATAATATAGAATGGAATTACGTAAAAACATCTCCAAAACTCGTCCAAACGGAAAAACTCCAAGAATAAAGTAGGTTCAAAATGTCAAAACAGTTACAAGCGAGTCGATAAAAATAGACATACACCAAAAATAGAAACTGCTAGAAATGGAAAGGTACGGATATTACACATATGTTGTTAGTTTTGGATCTACGCCATCAAAAGTGGAGGGGGAAGGGGAAGGTGGCTACATGGCAAAGCCTTAAATGGTGGAAACTTAAAAATGACATACATGGTGTTTTCAGAGATAACATGGCTAAGGTGGATGTGTGGGGAGTGGGTAGCAATGTAAATGATATGTGGGATAGCCGAATAGAGTTGCACATTGCCTTGTGGAAAGAAGTATTGTGGGAGTCTAAAGGGGTTTCCCTGTACAAAATAAAGTGTGGCGATGGAGTGACAAAGTCCAAGAGAAACTAAAGCATAAGAAGGAGAGTTTCAAATCATGGCAAAAGGAGCAAAGTACTGAAGGCTAAAGCAGCCAAGGGAGACAAAGAAGGCAGTTAGCATAGCAAAGACGAAGGCCTACAAAGACTTATACAACTACCTAGAAACAAAATAGGGGGGAAAGGGAGTTTTAGACTTGTCAAGGCTCGAGTTAGACACATAAAATATTTGACCCAAGTTCGTTGCATAAAGGATGAAGAAGGTAATATTTTGGTGGAAGAGGATCATGTGAAATCTCGTTGGAATAGGTACTTCTGCAGGTTGTTTAACGAAGGGGTTGATGGAGATATACATTGCGAGGAACTAAACATTCCCAAGAAAAATATTAATCGGAATTTTATAGGAGAATTAGTACGACCGAGGTTGGAGATGCTTTGAAGTAGATGAAAAACGGTAAAATAGTTGGACTAGATAACATTTATATAGAAGTGTGGAAGTATTTAGGCATCAATGATATTGATTGATTAATCAGTATTTTTAATGTCATATTGAAGAGCAAGAGGATACCTGAAACTTGAGGAAGAGTACATTGGTCCCTATGTTTAAGAACAAATAGGATGTCCAAGATTGCAGTAATTACCGCGCGATCAAACTTATGAGTCATAGATTGAAGTTATGGGAAAGAGTTATGGAAGGGAGGATACGCCAAACGACATATGAATTTGGTTTTATGCCGGGTAGATCTACAACGAAAGCCATTTTATACTGAGGAGACTGGTGGAATATTATAGGGACAAGCAAAAGGATATTCATATAGTGTTCATTGACTTGGAAAAGGCGTATGACCGAGTACTCGAGTTGTTCTTTGGAAAGTTTTAGGAAAAAACTAGTTTGTGTTGCATATATTGAAGCAATCAATGACATGTATGAGGGGTGGTGATGTGGGTTAAGACGAGTGGATGGGAGAGCAGAGAATTCCACATTACTATTGGACTACACCAAGGCTCTCCTTTGAGCCCATACTTATTTAGTCTGGTTATGGACGGACTCAGCAGACATGTTCATGATGACATGGCATGATGTATGTTACTTGCAGATGACACTATTTTAGTGGACGAGACGAAAGCAGGTATTAACGCAAAGTTGGAGATATGAAGAGAAGCATTGGAGAATAAATAATTTAAAATAAATCCTACTAAGACAGAGTATATTCATTGTTATTTCAATAAGAACAGAGTTACAAGTGCTACACAAGTAATTATTGGAGCATAGAGGATTCTTGAAAATGACAAGTTCGTGTTTGGGCTCAACTTTTCAGAATGACGAGGAATTGGATGCAGATGATCATCATAGGATCCGATCAAAGTGGAACAAATGGAGAACTCCATCGGGAGTTCCATGTGATAAAAATATTCCTAAGAAGGTCAAGGGTAAATACTAAAATATGGCAGTCAGACCAGCAATGCTCTATGGATCAAAGTGTTGGGCAGTGAAGTACCATCATGCAGGATGGCCGTGGCGGAAATGAGAATGTTAAGATGGGTATGGAATCACCCGCAAAGATAAAATCAAAAATGAAGTGATCAGGGTGTGTGTTATTAAGACAAAATGAGGGAAAATCGACTTATATGGTATGGCCACGCGCAAAGAAAACCGCTAGAGGCTCCATTGAGGAGATGTGAAACTATAGGCATCAAACGAGGTCAGAATAAGAGACGGCGGTCAAAAAAATTGCAGGAAAACTATTAGAAAAAACATACAGCAAATGAACTTAACAGAGCTGATGACCCCGCATAGAGCTGATTAGAAACGTCATATTGATATAACTGACCCCGCCATAGTAGGATAAAACTTAATTTAATTTGGTTTGATTTGATTTTGGCTTATATTTGTTCAAGGCAGCTCCATATTTGTCAACCGCAACCATCAAAACTTCTAATGAAATTTGTCCTTTCGAAGAAAACAACGTTCCTTTTATTTTAGAAAATACAAACATAGTGTTCAATATGGGCTTTGGTTTGGGGTCTGGATTTATGATCAACTTTTTTATTAGAACAAAATATAAGCTTAGACCTTAACTAACCCAAAAGCCACAATGCTAGATTAACAAAGAGAATACAGCTCAGAGATATTTATAACTCATTAGACCAAATCCTAATTAAGGAGAAGGGGGGGGGGGGGGGGGGGGTAGTCATCTCTCCTGCCTTTTGTTTCCGTCCGGTCGCCTTATCTCCCAAGTCCCACCAACATCATCACCGTCTCATAGAGCTCCTCCACCGGTCCGTCGTGGATCTGTACGGCCAACAAAGCTTACCTGCCTGGCATAATACTTGCAAGAGACTGGAAACAACAGGTAAAAAAACGAATTGCGAAAATTTCAACTCCAGGCGGGGCCAGTATAGATCCGCCGTTGGACCGCACGGAAAAGAAGTAATACCATTATACATGCACCGAATAACAAGTATGTTTTGTACAGCATGACCTTAGCGTAATTACTAGTACAACATTCGGATATCGCTACATATATAGCCGATACTTGTCGGTTAAAATTTGAGATACAACATAAATCTACACCTAAAAAATTACCCCTCAACTAATTATACAAAAAAAAAAAAAAAAAAAATCATGGGTGTAAGTAATCACAAAAGGCTCCCTTTCTGCAATGACCGCTTTCATAGAATTTACATACCCGTTGCCCTCTTGGGATCGCCCTCGAATACCCACCACCACCTCCATAAGGTGGTGGCTGCCTACCCCAAGGAGGCCTGCCCCTCCCAAACCCAGAATCACTACCATGGTAGCCCCCCCATTCTCTAGGACTACTAAACCTCTCACCCCCATATTTGCGCTGCACGTCCCACGGCAGACTCCCAACCCCATTCCTTGGACTCGGGTTTAGGTTCGGGTTTACCCAACCCGTGCCCTGGTTCGTCCCCCAACCGAGATTCGCCATCCCCTGAGCCGCAGGTCCACCTAACACGAGATTCACATTACCCTGCACTGTCACCAGATTAATATTACCCTGCACCGTCCCCCAACCGTGGTCCATACAATCTGACCCCACGGTGGGACCCAAATTCCCACCAACCACGTCTTGCACAACATTTGGCGCAGGAGAAGGATGAATGTCCGAACCGGCATCCCCAGAGTAAACAGGAACATTATAATTTGTTTCCCCCTCACTACTCGCGGATGAATGCACGCTCGATTTAGTCAAGAAATCAAAAGTATTAAACATTGGCTTACACGAAGACGGCTCGGGATTCAACTGGATCTCACCCGTGGAGCTCAAGGCATCGCTTTTTCTACTAAATTCCTCAATCGAACTAAAGCAGTCGTCTTTACAGTCCTCGAGTAATTCCCGAGCAAACTTCATGGCCGAAGTAGGGGAGGGAAAGCCCCCCTGCGATTCCATCGCATCAACTTCCGCTAATAAATCTGATACCGATTCCTCGCCAAAAGTGTCGAGCTCGATCTTCTCGTTTACTGTCATCATCCAATTAGGTATATTTGAAGTCGATGTAGCAACATTCTCGAAAATCATAGATGGTTTCGCGGGTGTAGGCGAATATGCGCACCACTCATCATCTACTTCCGGAAGTTGGACATCACTTAACCCTAGGTTAGACGCACCGCTCCATATTTGGGCGGAGTTGGGCACCGGAATATTTATAAACTCAGATTGCTTGGTCTCAGTTACCTGATCTTCATTGTTAGATCTTGGTGTAGGACTAAGAAGCTCCAAAATTTCAAAGTTTTGCATTGGGACATCCGACTGCTCAATTTCAACTGTTTCTGGCGTTGGACTAGGAAGATCCAGGAAGGATATATTCCCAGTCTGTTTACCTGAACCCTGGGCACAAACAGAATCACATTCGACATCATTTAAGGTCAGATCAATATTCAAAGGTCTCAAATTTTCCTCAGAAGCTACACCCACACGGTCCTCATCATTAAATTGGTTTTGAAGTTCGTGCCGACTAGTGATCGGGTTATCAATAAGCCCAGTTGAATTCTTTTCTCCACTTTCACTCTCTTGGCGGGGATCAGGCAGATATGCATGCGTCTTCTCAGGGCTTGAGGAACGAAGCAAATCACATGCTTGGACATCATTATTAACATCAGAATTGTTATTATTATTATTATTATTACTATTATTATTATTATTATTATTCTCCTTAAGCAAATCCCAACATTGTAACCAGGAGCCACCAGACTCATCTGCCCTTTCAAGTCCAGTATTATTTCCAGACGAAACACTCACATTATTACCCGAGGCTGGCTCTGTTTGTTTACTATCTCCACTAACTAAGTTTGCACCCTCCTCACTTATTACCTCGATTTCTCCTGTAGCACTCTCTGCCCGTGACCCTGGATCTGCCGCATCTGATGCTAAATGGAATTTCCCAGTCAGAGCGTCGTTGAGAAGTAACGAGTCATATTGCTCGTGATTTGTCCATATTCTCATATCGGGTGGAAATAGCCCAGTTGTACTCCATTTTCGAAGCTGCATCATGGAAAATGGTCCCTGAATTTTGCAATTAGGATCGCGATAATGCCACAGTTTCTCAGTTTCGATAATACTAGACGATGGTGAATTTCCCACTGAGGCAGTCTCTAATCCAAACCTTTGCATCGGTTGATCATTCCTACCACCAGTAACCGAGTTAGTAATATTGACCTGATTCGTGTGGTTGTCTGAACCACTTGATCCACTTGCATTGGTTTTCTCTCTCACTCTATTCCGTGTCTGGATGGCCCTATCTTCTTTATCTGATCAAGATGTAATTAAAAAGTTCATGTGGTTACATTTCCAGGGGATGGAGAGATAAGAAAAAAAAAGAGAGAGAAAAAGTCCACATTATTCTATTATCTTAAAAATAATCACCTTTTTTATTAGGAGAAATGTGCTTCCTTCTATTTTGAGCAACACCCGAGTGGTTTGGCCTCACATATTCATCTGTATAATTAAGTGCAGCATGAGAGCCCCAAAACTAATGAAACAGTAGGAAATCAAATAACTGGTGAATATAATCAAGACCGCAAAGACCAACGACAGGGTTACCTTTTTTAGTATTGTCACCACTTCCGGTATCTTCTTCTGATTCATAATTTGGACTCATTTTTGGGTCAGCGTGTACCCCTGGAATTTCAGAAATTCTTCGGCTGCGCTCATCGGGTGATTTTAACAGCTGTAATCTGTCGATATACTCTCTAAGCGTGAAAAATGTCAAGGAACTCAAGGAAACATGAGCAAACTCTACTATCATAATGATGTAGCTATCGGGGATAGTAAGAACCAGCACTTCCTGTCTTATTTTAGTATCCATAGTGTTGAAAAAAATAATAAAATAATGTGTCATTTAAAATGATTCAATTAGTGCCCAAAAATGCACTTGGCTCAAGATTTTTCACATGATAAAGAAGACTTCAAATTCTACTGACCAATATAACAATTCTCACCTTTCTTAATTTGATGGATAGTAATTATGTCATCAAGTCACACACACACATGCACACACGCACACACACACACACACACACACCAATCCGGGTATATATTTTTCTGTTTCTTAAATTTACAACAATAAGGCTAGAGAGAGGCTTCACCTTTAAATCTAAAAAAAAGTTTATACACGACATATTTATAACTTTAGCTCATCCACCGTGAAGGCTGTAAGATCCCTTCCGCAAACTGGGGCTTCAAAAGTTCAAATGCTTGCATATGCTTCAACAAAGGAGATATTCATAAACAAAGGATATTCTTTCTTACGCCCATTCTCGCTTGCCCGATCTCTTAAATGATTTAACCGCGATATCTCGGCCTCCAGCCACTATATTTAAAATAATAGAACATCAGAAACTGAAGAACCATAAAAACTACATGTAAGAAAAAGAAAGGTAGAGGCCAAGACGGTAAAAAGTCATTCCCCCCCAACCCCCACCCAACCCCGAGGGTTACAGTACAGGTACGGATTCTACTTTTCTCAATTCTTAATGGAATCTTCAAATAAGAATCTCATGGTCAATTACTAAAAATATTGCAGGCAGAATAAGAACTCTCACATCATTGACCCTCACTGGTTGGAGTGCCATAGCTTTATTTTGTACCTCACCCTGCAACCAAACACAAATAAGTCATACAATGGTATGTAGTTTCAGATCAAATTTGGAAACAGTAACACAAAGAGGACTCACAACAGTAAACTGTTTCACAAGCCCGCATCTAATGCTTTGGCGCAACCGTCGGCATTCATCCTGCATGTCAAATAGAATATTAGACAGATGTATAGATATTCACGTTTGTGCAATGAAGTTGAGCAACCACTGCCTAGTCGATAAATATGATTGCATTATTTCAAGATACTCATCTCTATTCTAAATTCAAAATGCAAAAAATATTACTACGAGTAGAACAGTTGCACACTACCGAACATTGCAGATAAATAAACTAAGCAAAATTTGTGGTGGTGGCATCAGCACTGAATAATATCACACATGTGTTGCAAAATTTACAACCAGTGGAGAGGGTATTACAGAACTTTAGGAAGAAATCAAGATACCAAATGAATGTTCTACAGCTACTCCTACCACTACCACCACTATGATTCATTACTATTTTTACTTTATAATGTTAAAAGGATCGAGCAATACTAAATTAAAGTTTTGAAACAATAAAGTCAAAAGAAAGCATCGAGATGAGTTGAGAAGCAGATGAACTCTATATCTTTGGTACCTCAGAAAACTCTTGATTTGAAATGGCATCAATTGATACAACTTCTTTCTTGTCTAAATTTAGAACTTCAAGCATGACAGCAGTCTTATCGCCAATTTCACAGGGCTCACCAACCTTAGTAGTCCCTGATTTACACACATAAATGCAAATAGATTCAGGATATACGGAGGAAGAAAATGAAAAACAAGTTAAAGCATGCATTTCATAAATGTATGCACCATACCTACTACTTGGACAAGCCTGTGAACATCTTGCTTCTGATCATTACTTGATATTCTAATTCTCACAATGGACCCAATAACCTTATTATTGAAGTTGCCACGATCTTCAAGAAGATTCTCCATCAAATTACGTCGCAAATAAATCAAGTTAATGTTATGCATATCAATTGCTGCATATTCATTTAAATTATTCAATGGTGGTGCTCTCTCATCACTCTTTTTACGAGTTCTTCGCTTCCTGCTGTTTATTGGCATTGGCTGTCCGTAAGTGTTTCCATCAACCTCCATCTCACTTGTAGCAGAACTAACACATCCAGCTGGAATAAAAGAATTCTTTTTAGAATCCTCCTTCATGAGAAAGTGAAACTCAAGAAGCTTCAACATTTCAATGTGACCAACACGTGGCTTGCCAAATAAGTTTTTGAGCCTTTGATCACATATAATCTGACTCTTACGGCGAGGATCCCGAAGTTTGTTTCTTTTTATGTAGTCAAGCAACAGGGTTTGCACATCGAACTGTGGTATAGCTGATGTCTTGCCATTCTTCATGTGCGCAACGAACTCCAAGAGGTCCTTAGTTGCCCATTCAGTATTACCGTTAATTCCTGGCTTGTCCAACTCTTTTTCGGTTGTGTTTTTGCAAATGCACTTATTTTCAAAATCTTGGACAATTCTTACCTCGCCTCGACTTTTCTCAATCACAGGCTCATGAGTGGCTTCCTTAATGTCTGGAATATCATTGGTTTTGTCAATGCTCGTCTGACCAGTGACTTCATCTATGTTTGGTTTTGTGATGTCTTTGTTGTGAGATGGAGCATAATCCAATGTATCGTTATTTAATTTCTCTACATTAGTACCAGTGCTGGGTGGTGCTGTTTCATTCTGTGGCAAACTAATCTCTATGTGGGTACTGCTGTATGGAAGAGAAACTTCTACACTAACTGCACCAGGAATCGCATTACTTAACAGCGGCTTGCAACCTACAGTAGCCACATCTTTCCAGGGGTTTTCAGCTTGAGTGAGCTCATCAAGTGTCAATGACAACTTCTCTTTTAAGATTACCCAATATACCTTGAAGAGATATTCCCAGCTAGTTTTGTCATCAAAATCTACTTGAACCTGCATAAATTAACGACATAACTACGAGCATAAGTTACAAATTCCATAGATGTTTAGGGGTAAGAAAGTGATAATTCAAGGCAGACTACAAGTTCGACTACATTTGAGATATAACAGATTTAGATCAACGAGTATCTGAACTAGAAATGGTTTCAAGAGCTTCCAGCTAAAAGAGCCCAACATGTCAGAACCTCCCAAAAATGCGTCAGTTTTCTGCTTTTTCTGTTTCCAAAAGTGTGGCACAAGTTTCCATATATAACAAATAATATATATTCTGATTATAACCAAGTACATCTAGTAATAATTATGATATAAAGATTAATTCAAGGACTTTCAGATCAAGTCGCTACATTTATTCATCTCAACAAGTACTATAGTCCCACATGTTAGAATCTCCCATATACATATCCATTTTGTGCTTTGCTGTTCCCGTTAGTGCAGAAGTACCATACATAACTTAAAATAATAAATGCAAATCGAGTGCACAGGGCTAAACACAGCTCTCCTACTACTGAAAATGACAAGATAAATTTAATATTCACCAAAAAGCTTCAGTGGTTAGATCGGTTTGCATGAATATGGATCATTTAAGACTAAGAAAGTATATGCGCGTGAAATAAAGTTGACTTGGATAACCAATGGTGGTATGAAATGCCCATTAAAGCATTGGTGATGATAGACGAATGGTATGACCAAGCCCCATTCCCATTTAATGTTTACAAGAACATCTAGGTCCCACTATGAAAATATCCTTGGGAAGAACCTTAGAAAAAGTGATGACATTTAATGCAAATGATGCTCGATGGAGTTGAGACAAAAACACGATTTGGACAAACACAAACAAACTGACATCATCATTGTATATCTTATCCAATATGAAATGCATGCTTTTTATTTATGGACCAAATATTCACTGTCATTGCAAAATAATTTCTCCGCAAACACTACCTTCAAGTATGTCGATTAATACATTCATGTTTTATTTAAGGAAGACTTTCCACATTATGTCCAAGAGAGACGGGTTTGTGTCTGTTCTCTAAAAGGGAACAACTCACTGAACAGAGCCTCATGTAACATACCAAAATATTTGTGCAAAAAGGGTACACTGTTTGTGGAATACGTGGATATATACAGTTGTTTTAACTTCTAATGCAAAATCAGCATGTTACTTTTCTCCAGTGTTTTCAGTAGCGTCGAATAGCGCGCTTTTGCGCAAAAAATCTGGAAAACGCGACATAGCGGCCTGCTAATTGCTCTCGGGCCTGTTTTGCATACGCAAAGGGCTGACGTAGCGCAGAAATCGCACAATGGCTCGCGCAATATACCCGCTATCGCGCAAAAAACGTGCTCTATTAGGGTAAATATTAGAAATTCCTAACTAATTAAAATCTGACAATTAATTACTTAAAGCAGCGCATAGGCACGTAGCATTTTTGTACGGAATTGTGTAGCGCAAAATATCATAGCGCATAAAATAGGTAATTCGAACATGACATTTTTTTAGTAAAAAATTAAATTGTTTTCCTGTGTAAGAACAATAGGTAAATAACCAAAGTAACTAGCCATGAAATAATTTCAAATAAACAAAACAACCTAGAATTCTTATAATAATCCAAAATAACGAACTCAAATAAGTCACAATATGAAAAATATTCAATCCTAGAAACACTTAGAAATTCTAATTTTTGCTGCGGTCTGCTTCAGAATGGAGAAGAGATTTTTTTGCTGCGGCCCGTTTAGTTTTTGTGTTGTGTCGCTCAAAGATTTACTTCTCTGTCATGACTCATGATTTAATTAAGTGTCAGATTTAATTTATTAGGGTTTTTTTATTCAGCCTGTTCAGTTTTTTGCGCCACTTTAAGTAATTAAACGTCAGATATTAATTAATTAAGAAATATTAATATTTACCCTAATAGCGCATGTTTTTTACGCAATAGTGTGTATTGTGCGCTCCACTGCGCGCTTTCGACGCCACGTCAGCCCTTTGCGTGGGCAAAACAGGCCTGAGAGCAAAGCAGGCCGCTATTTAAAGATTTTTTGCGCCAAAGCGCTCTATCCGGCGCTACTCAAAACACTGTTCTAGAGTAAAGTATAATCAATATATGGACTTCAAACAAATAAAACTTCGGAGAAGCTATTAAACAAATAAACTTAATAGAAGCTCTTGCGCATACAAATAAAAACACGCAAATGCAGCACGAGACATGGAAAAGACGGAAATAGAAAACAAAGCAAAAGAACAAACAAATTAAAGAAAAAGAAAACAATGCAAGTCCCCGTACACGCTAACATTCCTGACTGACTGGACCTTAAGCCGCCATAACAAATTCATAGAAGAGTTCATAAACATTCAGAAAATGTTGGTAAATGAGCCGCTATCCCTAGTTATACCGGTTGAAAGAAAAACTTCTTAAGACCGACAAAAGAATGGACAAATGTGTTTTGAAGCACATATTAAAAACAATATACTCTATAACAGCCAGAGAATTTTAGGAAGAAATATTTGCATACCGATTCATTATTTGCTGGGTCTCTATTTTCAATAAGCATGATAGTTTTCATGCAGATTGAGCAAAATCCTTTGTTTCTTCTGACAAACAAGTAATCTGCATTTTTTATACATCCCTTGCACAACGAATAGGTGCAAGTGTAGCACAAATAATGAGAAGCCTTCCTACATACACTACATATGTGCCACCCTGCAATAACACCATAGGTAAGCCAAAGACAGCATGCAGACAGTTCATGAGATAATGGTTATACAGATGTCAAGGAATGTAAAGTTTATTAATGAATAAACTTTAAGATAATTAAATGCATAAACGAGCCAAAATTAGAAAGAGAAATGTAGTGATGGGATAAGAAAACTAGTAAGTTGGGCTATCAGTGCAACGAATGCACATTTAGCATGACGTTCAAAACAGATTTTATAGCTTCATGCACATGTCATAAATTAATGAACATCTCAAAAGTCATTCTATATCATAGTCCAAACATAATGCTCCCAAAAAAAAAAAAATCGAACACATAGGAACACAAATTTTCACCACAAAATAAACGAACAAACAAAAGCTGTCTGCATAAGAACCAAAAGAAGGCGAGTTATCAGACTTCATGAAGTTCTTACAAATGAAAAGGGCAACATACCGCAGTTCCACTTAGCTTTTGATTTAAAAAAATCTTCGTCTCGCTTAATACACGCCGGATGATAAGCTTTCGGACAGCCCCTAAGAATTATAAGAGAAATTTAATACACTACCAACGAACAATAAACAAAATACTAACATAACATCCAAACATACTTCCTTTGATACTACATTGTTCTAAATTCTCATAGATGATAGTGAAGTAAAAAAGGTTTCTTCACAGGAAATTCAAAAAGAATTTAAACTCACTTGCGATCACAGAGTACCAGAGAACCTCCATCGAAGCAAATAAAGCAAACATCCTCCTCGTCGTCCTCCAATTTATTCCGTTTCGGCATCGGTGCTGGATGCCCCTTTGGTCGTCCTCTCTTCTTCCTGTCCACGGCGCTGATCACCTGTCCTACCGCCGGAAACGTCGGCGTCGGAGCTGTAAGAGGCACATCCACCACCGCAGCCGGCTGAGCATCACCAGAACCATTCCGAACCACCTCCGAAGCCTCCGAATTCTCCAGTCCTGGCCCAGTTGCAGTACAAACAACAGGCCCATCGTCGTCAAACCCTTGAGTCTGAGCTACAGCAGCTAACAAAGTCTCTATATTCTCCATTAAAACAAAAAAAAAAACTACTGAAAACCCTAGAATCCCTCAATTCCCCTCCATCAATAAATCCCACAAAACCCAAAACAATAATTGATCACACCAACGAATTCATACACACACAAAATCAAAAAAAAAAAAAATATCAAAAAAATCAGTAAAAACAAGAAGAAAAGGCTGAAAGAGTAGACACTGGTCGGTGGAGCTCGTACATTTGGCAGATGGGGATGAAGGGATTGGTTGAAGTCTCATTTTTTCTCGCTAGCTGTAATGGTAAAAGTTAAAAACCTTTTGCTCCGATTATTCTTTCGGGCAGTGGAATTCCGTGTGTAACCCCACCACCTCCAAAACCCCCCCACACCCACCAAGTGTTTGATGTAAATTATAGTGGAAGTACATCTAATATGGCAAGAGTCAAATACTGAAAGCGCGGCTGTGGGTCATGGCAGGGAAGCTATTGGGGAACACGTGATTGGGGTTTGGGGGGGGGGGGTAAGTTGAGAATTAATTTTTTAATACGAAACGATAAAATTGAGAAGTTATATATCCTCATTTCTAAGTGTGTAAGTTTTTTATACTATTTTGTTTAAAAGGATTAAAATGACCTCCAAAAATTGGTGATGTTGAATTTCTTTACTTTTTGTATTTTATTTAATTTAAACTCTTTTTCTTTTATTTTTATTTTTTCATCATCTTCTCCATGACTAACTACCGAATCCAACAACAAAAATTTAATGTCTAAATGGGAGTTTCAAAATCCTTATAAAAATCACACGATTTTGCGAAAAAGAGAAGTTGACGTTCTAATAAGACTTCATTTATTGTGCTCCTGTGTTCATAAAGAAAGTATGCAACTATATTTTATCGCCAGACTTTTTTTTTGAGGAGTTCTTTTCGCACACGATGGCAGTCATGATCGTGCACACGACTAGCCATCATGTGCACATGAATTTTTTAGTTTTTTTGGTCAATTTGATTGAATGTGTTACCAATATGGATCTTTTGTGATTCTAAAATTTCTTGGTCAAACATTAACAACTACATAACATCGTATGCACACTCATATTTGTTATTTCGTGTAATTCAATAGTGTATGAGCTATTTCATACAGATGATGAATTTATATATACGAACTTATACATTGAAAACCTATATACTACGCATGACATAAAATAGATTATGTTAATTGAATCTATAACTTTACAAATAAGTATATTGAGTTAACATGATCCATTTCATATCATGTGTAGTCTATATGTTCTCAATGTATAAGTTCGTATATATAAGTTCATCATCTGTATGAAATAGCTCATACACTATTGAATTATATGAAATAACAAATATGAGTTTGCATATGATGTCAAATAGTTGTTAATGTTTGAACAATCAATTTTAGAATAACAAAATATCCATATCGATAACACATTAAATCAAATTGACCCAAAAATCCAGAGTTCATGTGCACACGATGTCAGTCATGATCGTGCCCGTGATGGGATTAGCCATCGTGTGCACAAGAACATGCACATTTTCACTAATTTCTACAATAACTCGCCAATTTAAGTGTTGTTACTTATATATTAATAGGTATTTATTAACAATATACTTATTTGTAAAGTTATTGATTGAATTACTATAATCTATTTTATATCATGTGTAGTCTATATGTTCTCAATGTATAAGTTCGTATATATAAGTTCATCATCTATATCAAATGGCTCATACACTATTTAAATACACGAAATAACAAATATGAGTTTGCATACGATGTCATGTAGTTGTTAATGGTTAAACAATCAATTTTAGAATCACAAAACATTCATATCGATAACACATTAAATCAATTTGACCCAAGAGTCAAAAGTTCATGTGCACACGATGGCTGTCATGATCGTGCCCACGATGGGATTAGGCTATTAGCCATCGTGTGCACAAGAACATGCACATTTTCACTAATTTCTAAAATCACTCGCCAATTTACGTGTTGTTACTTATATATTAATAAGTATTTATTAATAATATACTTATTTGTAAAGTTATAGATTGAATTAACATAATCTATTTCATATCATGTGTAGTCTATAAGTTTTCAATGTGTAAGTTCGTATATATAAATTCATCATTTGTATGAAATAGCTCATACACTATTGAATTACACGAAATAACAAATATGAGTTTGCATACGATGTTATGTAGTTGTTAATGTTTGACCAAGAAATTATATTGGTAACACATTCAATCAAATTGGCCAAAAAAACTAAAAAGTTTATATGCACATGATGGCTAGTCCCATCGTGTGCACGATCATGGATGTCATCGTGTGCAGTCATCGTGTGCAGTTTTGCCATAGTGTGCAGTTCAGCCATCGTGTGCGAAAGAACTCCTCAAAAAAAAGTCTGGCGATAAAATATAGTTGCATACATTCTTTATGAACTCAGGAGCACAATAAATGAAGTCTTATTAGAAAGTCAACTTCACTTTTTCGCAAAATCGTATGATTTTTATAAGGATTTTGAAAGACCCATTTAGACATTAAATTTTAGTTGTTGGATTCGGTAGTTAGTCATGGATAGGGGTGTAAACGAAAAGAGACAACTCGTGAGCTACTCGAGATCGAGTCGGTCAAAACTCGACTCGAGTAGGCTCGACTCGAAGTCGTCCTCGACTCGACGTATTAACGAGTCGAGTCGAGCTACCCGGTACTCGACTCAATAAGCTCGTGAGATACTCGATTTTTTTTCTATATAGTTAGTTTTATAATATAATATGTAAAATATAATGTAAAAAATTATTAATAAGTTAAATTGAATTGTAAAGAAACTATTTGTAAAAAAATTGGAACTCATTTTTTTTTTTTTGATTTCATGTTTTGTTTGTAAATACATATATAATTAAAATACAAATGATGACAACTGTTTAAATTGGTAACTAATATAATACAAATAATAATATTAAAATAGAAACTAATTTTCAAAAAAAAAAATCAATAAAGTCACGTCGGTGGCATATGGGTGGATGGTCCAGGAGGGCTGTAAACGAACCGAGCCGAGCCGAGCTTTAACCTAAACGAGCCGAGCTCAATTTTTTTCCCTGACGAGCCGAGCCGAGCCGAGCTTTGTTATCGCACAAAAAACATGTTCGAGCTCAAGCTCGTTAATAAAACGAGTCGAACTCGAGCTGTTCGCGAACAACTCGAGCTGTTCGCGAATAATTATATATTTTTAAATTATTTAAATAATATATTTGAATTATTTAAGATAAATATTTTAAAATAATATTACAAATTATATATTTTTTAAATATATATAAAAATTAATATTTTAATATATGAAAATTATTTAAAAAATTATTAATCTATAATATAATATATAATATTATTAAAATAAATTTAAAAATATATTTATTAATCGAGCTTAACGAAGTAACTGAAGCTCGAGCTCAGCTCGCACATGCCCAAGCTCGCTCGAGCTCGTTTTCTTAACGCACAGATTTTTATGTTCGAGCTCGAGCTCGAGTTCTTAACGAACCGAGCCGAACCGATCCCTTAACGAGCCAAGCCGAGCTTTGTTCGCGAACAGCTCTGTTCGTTTACAGCCCTATGGATGTTGCCATGCTGGGGTGGGGGAGTGAGAGGCTGACTCGGAGTAAGGATTAAAAATTTAGAGGTTCTAAAGAGGTAGTCCCACATCGGTTGGAATAATAAAATAGGCAACATATGAGCTCTTACATAAAGGGGTAGTATCATCTTATTCCCATATCGGCTAGGAATAATAGTTCCAACCTTATAAATCTCTATGTAAATGGTGCTTGGAACCTCCAAGCATATTTTTCTTCTGTAACACCCCCAAATCCCATTGGGTTATTACAGTGCCGTGGACCCCACATCAGGTGATCCACCAGGCGAACACGACTAAAATACAACCAACTGACCAAAATAGGGAATCACAGACCCTACTATGACGTCCGACATACTATTCCGATATGGAATTTCAACGACAAGAATGGGCCTACATGGCCAAAATAAAAATACAACAACATCCACGAGCCTTGCTCGGATAATACAAAACGACAACGACTGAACAAAATTGGAGTACTTCAACTGTCTGACCAACATGAACACCAAAATATCTCGGACTAGTATCGCTCGAATGCCTCGTCGCCATCGTCATGCCCCTGTGTCTCAACTCTCTCCTCGCAAGCACCTAAAACATGAAAACATGTTCCGCCCCCACGGGGTCAGTCATCCAGAATAATGAATATCAAATACATGCACAACATGATATGCATCCAAAGGCAGAATAAACAGTACAACAATGGTAATACGAGATGCTCACAAACCAAAGTAAGAATCGAGCATTCGTGGAACACTATGCCCATGGCATACGATCAATACCTGCTCAATAGGTTAGAACATAAGTGCCCAACGGCGAATCATCAATATAGAACACAACAATACATTACCCGAAGGTAAATCAAACCAACGCTGAAATAAATAAGGGTCATAATGCCCGAAGGCTCCAACGGAAATACCGATACATCACAATGGCCTGAAAGCCCTCAGCCGAAGCTGCCAAAATATCACGATGGCACCGAAGCCGAATGAAGTCAGAATCATCACAATACAAATCTCAAAGAAACAAACTCATTGCCGAACATACCCCTCTGGCGTATGAACGCTCAATCACAAAACGTCGAACTCATCCAATACTATGGACGATCAAAGTTGTACGGCTCAAAGATGGACATCACAGTACGCCCGATCCGGAAATGTGTCCGTGCACATGTCCGCCCCGTATACGGAATCCAGAATATACGTGGGACAATGTACCTAATTAGCCTCACGAAACTACGTCTCGTGTGCACAGTCCAATACGGAAATAATATCCACGTATGACTATATATGTGCCTGGCTAAAAATCATACACAATAACCAATCGGAACGCAGATATGATTCCGGATATGTCACGATGCAACATGACAACGAAACTCAAAGGATAACACATCCAATACGGATCATACGACTCACCAAGTGAACGATGACACACGAATAATGAAAGATCGACACGACCAACAATATTCAAAACAACCATCCTGGGATCAAAATCCCTAAGGACCGATTAACACGAGCAACGATCACAACACAACAGTCCGGGAAATCATCAACCTTCAACGATCACAAAATTACCGAGTTCACAAGAATAATAGTGTGCTGCCTTGAATCGGTCAACACGACAATAATAATTCAACAGATGGGAACTATCCTCGACAGTCCCAATTCAATACTTCGATTACCGTAGAATGGCCAATCGATAACAATGATACAACGGATGAGAATATTTTTGACAACGGATGGGAATTATATTTGATAATCCCAATTCAATATATCGATTACCTTTAGAGCGGACAATCGATAATAATTATACAACGGATGGGAATTATCTTTGATAATCCTAATTCAATATATCGATTACTTTCAGAATGGTTAACCGATATCAATTATACAATGGATGTCTCGGCACCTTTAATCGGTTACCGAGAACGAAGACGATAATCGAATACGTCAATGCCTTCAATCGGACAAAACAACATCAATAGAAAAACACTGATATCAATAACGACGATTCACAAAAATATCTTGATGGAACATCAATCAATAATAACAATCGATACGTCGATGCCGCGAACCGGCTATCGGCAACAATATCTCAAAGGAACATCAATCAACAATAACAATCGATATATCGATACCGCGAGCCGGCTATCGACAACAATATTACCAACAAGTATCGCAATGCCTTGGATCGACCATTTACGAACAACAATAATATTTGGCATGATTTGCCGAAGGGTATCGTATCAAACAATCCCCTGATATCAACAAAATCATAAAGAGACCAAGTCTCGAAATGATACACACATTCATACACATACATGATAACATTAATCTCATTGACGACAAGTATAAAACTTGCCTCAAACCGAAGGCGAGAAAGTCCTTCCACGATCAACGTCCTACCACGAATCGATCAACGGCGTCCTCCGACAATCACAAGCACTCGAACAACCTTGAATGAAATACAATTCATTCGATAACACGATATCGACCGAAAACAATATAATAGATACTCCGATTCCAACACGAACACATACTACACTCGTATTTATCCGTATACACACATATATATAATAATATATATACAATACAACCCACAATATATATATATATATATACATATAAAAATATATATATATACCCACATGACACACACACACACTTCACGTTATATATGTATACATATATATATTAACACTACACACTTTACTGCACATGCACACACACAATTTATATATATATATATATATATATATAATAACTGAAAAAAACACACACAGGCTTACCAGAGAAGCCGATCGGCCAGGTCCGAAAAAAAAAACTCCCATGCTGGAAATTCGGCCGCCGGAAAACCTGATCCGCCGGACTTCGTCCAACTCCAGCCCGTTTCCGTCCATGGCCGGTTTTCACCCAACTCTCCGCCTGCAACTCCTCGCCGGAAATATGTCAAGCCTCCGTTCCGGACAGAAACTACCTCCGGTCGCCGGAAACAATGGAGCCGCGTCCATGGCTGGAAACCATCAAGAACCGGCGCCTGAGCTCCGTCTCACCAGAAGAAAAAATATGCCGGAACAGCTCGACCGGATTTGCAAAGCCTTCCGATCCGGAAATTCCGACCAGACCGTCGCCGCTCCAGTCACGAGCCGCCTGCCGCCGCCGAGCTCCGGTCGTCGCCGGAGATGTCAGTCCTCTACTCCGGTCGTCAACTCCAGTCCGTCGCCGGAAAGAGCCGGCTGCCATCCTTCAGCTCCACCTCGCCGGAAGAAAAAAACGAGGGAGAGAAGATGGGAGGGCTGGAGACGCGAGAGAGAGACGAGAGAGAGAGAAAATGAGAGTTGCAGGGGAAAAAAATGAAAGAGAGAGGAAAGGGACGAGAGAGAGAGAGAAAGGTGAGGGATGGTGAGGAAGTGAGAGAAATGACAAAATGATGATAACATATTATATATATATATAAATAATCCCCCAAAGATATCTTCGCCCCGAAAGTTGATCACGAGGAAGGTTCTCACCACCTACCACGCATTACGTACGTAACCTCAGGGCGTAACGTACGTAATCGCAACAAATTAGCGTAGGTAATGCTACACAGGTAGCGTACGCTATGGCTATAAACTTAGCCAAAATTCTAAACTCGCCAAGCAACAACCAAACGACGAAACCAAACCGTCGACCAGTATAAATATTTCGATCCCTAAATATTCTAATACAATATACATTGTATCGGTCCAAACAGCAACACTGTACAATTTCAAATGAATACGTACAACTCAACAGTAACACAAAAAAAAAATTACCCCCGGATATTACAGATTCGGCCAAGCCCAGTTATGCGGTTCGGCAGTAGGCCTATAAGCTGGATTGCTCGAGTATTATTTGCAAATCGTGATCGAGCTTGATTCGAGTTCTGAGTTCGAGCTTTTTTCGAGCTCGGGTTCGAGCTTCAAACGAGTTCGAGCACGAGTTCGAGTTTAGAAAATTGCTATCGAGTTCGAGTTGAGTTTTGACTTCAACTACTCGCGAGTTTTCGAGTCAACTTCGAGCTTGGAAAATCGCTATCGAGTTCGAGTCGAGTATACTGATACTCGAGCTCGACTCACATCATTTACACCCCTAGTCATGGAGAAGATGATGAAAAAAATAAAAAGAAAAGAAAAAGATTTAAATTAAATAAAATACAAAAAGAAAAGAAATTCAACATCACCAACTTTTGGAGGACATTTTAGTCTTTTTAAACAAAATGGTATCAAAAACTTATACTCTTGTGAATGAGGATATATAACTTGTTATTTTTATGGTTTGGTATTACAAAAGATAGAACCCTTTAAATAACGCTGTATTCGGTTGTAAAAATTAAAATAACTAGTATATAGTCTGTCGAAATTCGATGAAAAATCACAATACGTATAGTAACACACGAAATAATGAGAGTATGGTTTAGTCACTCAGACTCATTTAAAAACTATATATTCGTACGCATCCTGAACTTGATTAAAATATAACTTTATTACTCGTTTCTGTCCGAGACTCGTATAGTAATATCCGCTAATTACTCAATAAATTTAAATTTATATAATATTTAAATAAATTAAATATAAGTTTCTATAGCAATAAAAACCCAAACATTACGAAAACACATTAAGCATAAATATTATAAATGTCAAAAGACTAATTAAATTTTTAATATAACTTTGGAATATACAATCTTCAAAAACCCCTAATGTGCGAATTAACGTGGTGCTCCAAATACTAATGCTATTAGATACATTATTTTAATTTTAACTATTTAATGAATTCTCCAATCGGTGGAGTATCATTTAAAATCGATCTGTGACTCATATTATAGATAAGTACGATTAATGCAAATTCGGTAATTGACCAAATTAAATTTTCAAATTAAAAAAATATTTATTTGGCCAACTTAATCATCTACAATATTCATAATGGCCAAACTAAATTTTTCAATCAAAATAAAACTATTAAATAAAACCGATGTGATATTCAAAATTTTAATATAAATAAGATTAATATAAGTATAATAATTAGCCAAAATTTTCCACTACAAGTTTAAATTATTTATTTATCCAACTTAATAATTGACCAAATTAAACACATAAGTTGGTGGTATGAAATAATTATGGAATGAAAAAATACACAGTAAACTCTAAATGTGTTTCTATTTTAAATCAGTGTGAGATTCAAGAATAAAGACATTGAATTCTAAATATTTAATTAGGTCATCAATGGTTCCAATTTAAATCAATGTGAGATTCAAGATTTAAGATAAATAAGAATAGAAAAATAAGAAAATGCCACATAGAAGAGAGATTATTACAGTGCACTGACTCGGTAACGCTAACGCTAATATAATTTATGAGAAATGATACAGCCACATCTCCCCAACCACACCCCACACACACCCGTGCTTTATGGGGTTGTACCTTATGCTTTATAAATAAATAATCATAATAATATTATATCTGTAAAGTATAAGGTACAACCCCATAAAACCGAGTGTGTATGGGGTGTGGTTGAGGAGATGTGATTGTATCATTCCTCATAATTTATATATACATAGATAGTATGTGCAATAAAAAAACATCGTGAAGTAGAACCTCGTCACTTGTACTCTAAGTCTCACTTAAAAGATGTTATTTTGGTTGATATATAATTCTCAATTTTATCATTGTAAATAAAATACGATTCATTTTAAACCATCCATTTACTAATTTTGGAAAAAAATCAACTAAAATTTTAATTTATATAAAGATTTTTTTGTTATATTTTTAATTAGTTATTAAGATTTTATTTTAAAAATATATTCTTATATTGACAAAAAAATTATATTTTGGAAGTATTCAGTTCAAATGGAATGGAAAACCATATGTTATAATATTATTGCATCAGCTTTTAATGTTGTCGTATATATAGGATCAAATGAAAATGGTTCTTATCCTGCGAATTGCGAATATGCATGAGTTTCGTACTAATTATGCATGAAATATATGTATTTCGTGCATCAAAATTGCAATGCATTAAAATATGCATTATATGCATCAAAATATTGCATTATATGCATCAAACTTTTGTGAGAATAAATCTAGGTCATCCATTTATCAAGATCGATGGATGAAATTCATTCTTATTTCTTAACTTAAATTGCATTTTTACCTCTCTCTCTCTCTCTCTCTCTCTCCTCGCATATTTGTTATTATTTGTTGCATCAAGCTGGTCGTTAGTATATGCAACAAATAATACAATAAAAAATAAATAAATGCATATAATTCTACTCATCTACATCCGTTAGATCACTAATATCAATGGCCTACAAAAGTTTCTAGATTTCACAAGGTAATTAGTTTTCATATGATCTATTTCATATATATATATATATATATATTTATATATATGTTACATGTTCTTCTACCTCATATCCCCTCTTCGTTCAGGAGTGTTCTTCATGCACTCGTCTCTCTACTTGCATGGCCATTCCAACATGATGATGGCCGATTATTTGAGTGTACCCTGAGATTTTGAGCCGATCGAGCTCATGGTGCCCGATTCTCTTAGGGTCGAAGATGATTTTGAGACTGTGGTGCCCGAACCAATTGGGTCGATGATGATTTTGAGACTCCAATGGGCGATCCAGTTTATTTTGTTCAACATGGGTTCGAGACTTTGGTGCCCGATTCTTATGGGGTCGAGGACCATGTACCATTTTCTGATGATCTTGCTCGACTGCTTGGACTAAAATGTGGGCTTTAATTCTTGGTGAAGAGATGGAGTAATAAAAACACGCACCGAATTTTTTTGGGAACTTGTCGAGGACTCGAGGGTACTATGTTTGGTTCCACGTCTATTCGGAGCATATGTACTTTTCTGGTAGAAGGAAAACAAATACCGAAAGCTTCACGTGAATCATAAAGAAAAAAAATCATAAGAACTTAACAATGACAAGTCACATGTGCATAAAAAAGCAATTGCGGGTAGGCTTGTAATTGATCCAATTCGATCCGATTTTTGTTACGTTTAATTGAGCCTAAACGAATTCCGTAAATATATTTTTTTTATGGTAAATATTCGAGCAACATATACAAGTTCTCACAACTTGGCCTGTTTTTTGTTGGTGGTGTTGGAAATTTTGATATGAAAATCCTAGTAGAACCATATTCTAATATGATATTTATTTCGAGTAGATATATTTACGTATTTATTTGTTCATATCCAAATTCGGATGAATGAGCAATTAAATTACAAAGAATTAATAATACTTGAAATAATGTTTGGTGGTTACTAGGTCGCACCTATTCGCGAATAGCCACGTTTGGTGGTTAATTATGGAAAATGGATCATACCTTTTAAGCGAAAAGTCGCATTGGTTCATGTTTAATGGTGGATGAAGGATCACACCTTTTCATGAACAAACACATTAGTTCATGATTAAAGGTGGGACGAAAGGTCACACCACTTCGCGAAAAGTCACTTATGACTATAAATAGTCCCCTACAGTTGATGGTTAAAAATTAATTCAAACACACTCATTCGAACATAGATTGGTCTACAAATTCGAGCATTACATTCATATTAGTCTACTCGGTTCATTCATCATCCTAGTGGAAGTCTAGGAGTCTATACTCAGTCCCGAGTATCTATATTGTTCGACCGGAACTACGACCCGCGGTGCAGCGTTTCATATTCAAAGTTTGTCGTTGTATCTTGGGGACATTTGCTATAGACCGTGTGCACAAGTGCGGAGCAATTTGTCTTACGGAGAGAGAATCCAATTCTCGCCTCGGCATTTACGTCATAAGTTTTCATTTCTATTATTTGTTCTCGTTGTATTTATATAATTCCATTATTTCCAACATCCACAAATAACAATCGTAAGACAAATTTTATTTATCAAATAGAAAACATAACAGAAAATTCGTATGTATTTTTCTGGTCAGGTCAGCCATCTTGTTTTGACGTTTTCTGAAGTTTCAACCGTTGGATCGTCTTGAATTTTGGACGATAAGTTCATAAGGTCTCTATCTAAATTCTGAACGGTGGAGATCGGATTTGGAGGTCCATAGGTTCGTGTTCAAGGGGCTGTAATGAGGCTGTTTTCTGGACTGGCTTATGTTGGAAGATGACGTCTACTATTTATACGAGGAGGTTGCCGAAATTCTGCGGAACTGATTTCCGTCGTTGGAGGGACGAAATGCTGTTGTTTCTCACAATGTTCGACATGGCTCGATTCCTAACGGAATACCCACTTGCTGCCCAACCGGAGGTTTCTGACGACCTCAACTTCGCCAGAATTACCGTCTGGAGTAACAGTGATTTTGAATGTCGTAATCAAATTCTTTATCACCTTAGTTTTCCTATCTACGTTATATTTACAGGTTGCCACACCTCGAAGGAACTCTGGGATGCCTTTGAGATAACGTTCAATGTTGGAGGCATTGACCACTCCCACCTGTAATATCCGGATTTATTACGGTGTATTTCATATGTATTCAAATCATGTATTATTCGGATTGATGGTTTTGATTATCGGAGTATGATATTTCGTGCATTGACATCATTGTACATAAGTATAGAAACTTGCAAAATTGTTCAAGCAACCTCGTGATAGCGCACGCTAAGAATGTATCTTAACGCGCGCTATCGGGCCATTATTAGCGTACGCTATGCAGGTATTAGTAACGTGCGCTAAGGACTCAATTATTGAGACGGCTAGCTCATGCGCCCGGTGATACATGGGTCCGGATAAGATTCCCACCGACGCACCGGACAAATTATGAAGTCAACCATTATTAGCGCACGCTAAGGGATGCTTAGTAGCGTGCGCTAACTTGTCAATAATGCGAATATTATAAATGGGACAACAACCGCTTGGGCTTTCATTTCCTTCGTCTATACTTCATCTTTGAGAGTCCAGAGCTAGAATCTCCCTTCTAAACACTTAGAACTTTTATGAGTGATCATTGAATGATTGAGTATCACTTGTGAGTGATCATTGAAAGTAACACCTAGGAGGGGCACATAACCAACCGGAGTCGGATTACACCTTGTGGTTCAGTGATTTCGGCATATTAAGGTATGTTCAACCTATCACCAGTCTTAGATTTGGATTTCCAATGGATATGATGATCATGTTAAACGAGATATTGAATTTCATTAGTGAATTATTTCAACTACTTCATGTTTAGAAGATTGGGATGTCTACAATTACGATATTATTGTTGGAACCTTGAAGTTGGAATCCTAGTACTTCAAATGATGAGAGAAATATTCGGAAGTTAACAATCCATATGATTTATGTTATCTTTGTGATCATGATTTGGAAAAGATATTATAAGAACTTAAAGGAAGAATCATCTTAGGAAATATTCTTTCGTATAGTCGGAATTGTTAGTTCACCTCAAGATGAAGTCTGAATATGTATAATGATAGTGGCATCTAATACATCAACCGGAGATCACCAACTTTGCATGAGAATTGTAATCAAGATGGATTATGGTGTCATGATGATTATACGTATATTTGCATCTTGAAGTTGATATCATCCTGGAGATCATTCATAAGAGTAAGAACTTGGTATTCCTGGAAGTAACATGAATTATCACGAAGGATTTCATTGTTTCGAACATGGCAAGAAACGATTCGCTTTCGGTGATGGCGCCATGCGAATAGCGCACGCTATGATATGCAGTTTAACGTGCGCTATCGAGTACTAGTTAGCGTGCGCTACGTTTGGTACGTAACGTACGCTAGACCATCAGTCGAGTCAGTTGGCTGATCAGTGAGGTACTGACCATGCGTAGTTAGCGTGCGCTAGTCTTTGTTGTTTGCGTGCGCTATCGGGCAGACGTAACGCACGCTACACAGAATACTTAGCGGCGTGCGCTAGTCTTTGTTGTTTGCGTGCGCTATCGGGCAGACGTAACGCACGCTACACAGAATACTTAGCGTGCGCTAAGCTATTCGGGCAGATTGCAGTTTATGAACTTTTGACCGTTAATCGAATTGTTAAACATTTGTACGACGTGAGATAAATCCTATATTATTTCTTTTGTTAAGGTTTGGTCTAGTTACGTGATTGATTGAGGATGACGATCGTCGAGTGTTCATTTCCGTGGAAGTGTTATTATTGTCTTCAAATCGAGGCAAGTACCTTAATTGTTTTACGTATTGTTGTTATACATATTGTCGTGCATGTATGTCGTTATTGTATGTCCACCTCGTGTTGGTCCGACGGGATCATCGGGGGATCTATGCTAGCGTCTTGCTGGATCATCGGACGGGTTTTTCCACCACGGGTTGGTCGGCGGGATCATCGTGGGTTCTAGGCGGTGAGCTGGATCGATGGAATTACCATGTGTATGTATTGATATCATGTTGTGATTATCGATTGTGTATGTTATGTTTGAGTTTCGTAGGAGAAGACTCGTTGGTATTTTGTCGTTTACGTTATTATTATTCACCGTGAGATATGAATAATATGTTGTGGTACTTACTAGCATCGTTGTGCTAACCCCTTCGAGGGTGAACATTTTGTTTGTGTTCGGGATCCGGGAGAGCGGGAAACAACCACTGGGCTGTATGACGGCGAGGGTGCGAGTGATGTCCCGACCGGTTTATTTATCATTGTTTATTCGTTATTTCAATTAGTACTCGAGTACAAAGTCATTTGTGATGATTTGGATTTGTTGATGTATTATTGAGTTACATTGAACAATTGTCTTTTTACGTATTTGGTCGAATCGATGTCTTTGTAATTAGTTATTTTCATTCGTTAGTATCTTTTTATGCTTGTTCAATTCTTGACCTTGTAAATCCTTATGTAAAGGATTTACGGCTATAATATTCCCGAATATATTGGGGTGTTACGAATATGGTATCGAGCTAAGATTAGGGATATCTTGGCCGTTGGGTTAAAATAGGGGTCATTTATGTCTTTTGGGGTAGCAGGTCGTGAATGACATCAACTGCCTTGCCTACGTCTTTATGCGAACGGTGGTTGTAAGTTCCTAAACTCTATCTCGTTCTTTACATATTGTATATCTTTATACTCGAATATTAGAACGATGTTGTTTCCTGTATATTGAGTATTTATGCTTACAGTATGTTGAGAGGCGGACGTGGGCGTGGTCTCGGTCGTGGGCCGGACGGAGAAATGCCGAAAGGAAACGTCGCCTTCTAACCGAGCCGATCATAGCTCGGGCGAGCCGCAGTCTATTAATAATGAACCGAGATCCTGCTGTGCAGAGATCCTTCGTCAAGTGGTGAACCAGATGACTCGGTTCGCCCGGTGTCGTGGACCGAATGCAAGTGGCGGTTGGGCTACGGCGAGAGGAGAGGACGACAAAGGATCCCGGATATGGGAAATCGAGGTGGCCGGTGGGCGCAAGAAGTGGCGAAGATGCAACCACCCAAATTCGACGGTATTTCGAGACTCCCCACAGGATCATTGGTTAAAGGAGCCGGAGAAAATCTTTGCGGAATCAAGCGCCAGACGAGGAGAGCCTCTATCGCTCAATATTTTACGATAGGGAAGCGTCCAGAATGGTGGGAAGCCATCCGGCTGTAGACCATGATGCCGATTGGGACGAGTTTAGATTGATGATGGAAGCTCGATTGCCCTCGTCTGTGAGGAAGCCAAAGTTCGGGAGTTTTCTCGCTCGGCCTTCCGATGTGCGATATCGAGGCGATCAAGGCGTTTAACGGCCGGTGGCATTTGTTCGACATCGAGTGAGCAGATCGAGAAATGATGATTCATTTCGATATGAGAATGAAACCGAAGTCAGGTACATGTCCGGATTGAATGTACCACACTCCGCCAATACCGAGGATAAGGCGTTGGCATATGAGATCAAGGAAGCGGCCATGGAGAAATTTGCGGAAACCAAGAAGAAAGTCTCGGTACTTTTACGAGCACAAGAGCAGTGGGGCCCGTAAGGCCCAGTCATCCTTTCACTCTTTCAGAAACCTCCGCACCTGACTAGGAGCGGAAAGAACTTCGGGCGACATCAACTCTTGCGATGTTACCAGAAATGCTTTAAGCTGCGCCCAGACGGGCACTATCGACAGAATTGCCCCCTTCCTGCCGTGACTTGTTTTGGCTGTGGGCGAGAGGACATCGGGCGGTGTTTTGTGAAGAGGCGCAAAGTCTTTTAGAGCCCGTACACCACGGCCCGATCCGAGAAGGAGGCCGGTATTCCACAGACGCGGCAAAGTGTTCGAGATGCCTCGGAATTTTGGCCGCGGGCGAGGCGGAGGACAATGGGACCGAAAGGGGACATCGAGTGCGGATCTGCTCCCCACGTGCATGCGAGATGAGGAGGACAGACGATCGGGATCTTCTTTGTCGCATCAGTCTGTCCGAGATCCTTTCCCGGCCGATTAGCGTTTTATTTGATACAGAGCTACACATTCTTTCATATCCTTGTCTTGTGTAAATCGTTTGAATATTTCCGGTTTTCATGCTTGTGAACCTTATGTGGTTGGGTTACCGAGTGGAGAGAGGATTGTCGGAAATTTAGAAACTAGAAATTTCCCTGTATCATTTGGAGGCGGTGGCTCTCAAACACGATCGTGATAGAAATGCAAGGAGATGACGATACTCGGAGACGATTGGCTTAATCGGTGCAGAGCAATTGTAAACTACCGAAGGAGGAATATCTCATTTGGTGACGATGGTTAGAGATTCTGTTTGAGGATGGAAAGGAAGCTCGGGAAAGTTGATCAAGGCGATGAAAATTTGTCAAATTCTTTGAAACAAGGTACATCAGATGCGGTGTTACGCAATGAAGAAAGAAGAAGAAATGGTGGAACTTTCATCTATTCTGTTGTGAGCGAATTTCCGGATGTATTTCTGATGAATTACAGGCTACCTCCACGAAGGGATGTAGAATTTACTATTGAGTGGAACACAGGCGACACCAATTTCTAAGGCGCCGTATCGTATGGCACCTCTTGAGATGTACGAATTGAAGAAGCGGTGGAGGAGTTCTTGGACAAGGGCTATATTCAGCCAAGCGTTTCACCACAGGAGCGCCGATTCTTTTGTCCGAAAGAAGGATGGATCGCTCATTGTGTATTGACTATCGAGAGAGTGAACAAGATGACGATTAAGAACAAGTATCCGTTGCCACGGATTGATGATTTGTTTGACGGTTGCAAGGAGCAACGGTATTTTCTAAGATCGATCGAGATCGGGATACCATCAAGCGAGGATTAAGGAGTCGATGTTCGAAATCGGCGTTCGGAACTCGCTACGGGCATTATGAGTTTGTAGTGATCTTTGTTTGGTCTCACTAACGCACTTTCTTTGTATTTATGAAATTGATGAACCGTGTGTTCATTGAATTTTGGATAAATTTGTGGTCGTGTTTATTGATGACATTCATTGTATTCTAAGAGTCAGGAAGAACATGCGGCATTTGCGGATTGTATTGGAACTCTTGAGAAACGAGCAATTGTCGCCAAACTTTCTAAATGTGAATTCGGCTAAAGGAAGTAATGTTCCTCGGCCATGTGGTGTCGGCTAAAGGAGTCGAGTAGATCCTCGAAGATCGAAGCAATATTGGATTGGAAGCCTCCAAAGAATGTGAAAGAGGTCAGAAGCTTCTTAGGACTTGCTTGGATATTATCGTCGATTCGTGGAAGGGTTTTCTAAAATTTCCCGCCCACTTACTCGACTTTTGCGAGAAAACTCAAAAGTTTGAGTGGAGCAGTCGTGTCGGACTAGTTTTGATGAGTTAAAGAAGAGATTGGCGGCACCGATTCTATCACTTCCGAGGAACTGGAGGATTCATAGTTCTGATGATGCTTGAATCAAGGACTTGGGTGCGTGTTGATGCGAGAATGATAAGGTGATCGCTTATGCGTCGCGACAATGAAACCTTATGAAGTGAATTACCCGACACATGATTTGGAACTAGCGGCGGTGGTTTTTGCCTTGAAGATTTGGAGGCATTATCATGCAGGACTCACCGTCGGATCTTTACGGATCATAAGAGTCTCAAGTACATATTGATCGGAAAAGAGTTGAACATGCGGCAAAGAAGATGGTTGGGCGATTAAGGACTATGACTTGGAGATTTTATATCATCTAGGCAAAGCAAATGTAGTGGCCGATGCACTTAGCCGCAAACTGTCTCTATTCGAGATCTTTGGAGACGCCGACATCCCAACTTAGCCTTCAACGAGAGATGATTCGTGAAGGAATTGAGGTATGGTTACAAAGAGTCAAGGACAATGCGTGATGGAGATAACTTCATCTTTAGCCGAAGAAATCAAATCTAGGCAGCGAGATAATCCTCACGATGATTCGGTTGCATGATGAAGTGATCAAAGAAAGGCCCGGATTCATAATTCATGACGATGGAGTTTTGAGATTTGAGAACCGACTCTGCGTTCCCGATGTTGATGTTAAAGCAGACGATTATGAAGGAAGCTCATAGTTCGCCCTATTCTATCCACGGGCACCGATAAAATGTATAAGGACTTGAAGCGAGAATTTACGGTGGGGCAACATGAAGCAAGGCGTAGCGGACTATGTTTGAAATGGTTGACTTTGTCGAGTTAAGATCGAGCATCAACGGCTGCTTTGGAATGTTGAAGCCGCTCGATTCTGAATGGAAGTGGGAGGACATATCAATGGACTTTATCACTAATATGCCGAAAACCGGGACGGGAATGAACATGATTTGGGTGATAGTTGATCGTTTAACCAAATCGGCTCATTTTCTAGGCATTAAGGATACGTGGGGACCGGAGAGGTTGGCACAAGTCTTTATTTTGAGAGATAGTTCGATTGCATGGTACGCCGAAGACCATTGTTTCGATCGAGACGGCCGTTTTGTGTCTCACTTTTGGAAGGCGATTCATAAGGCCTTGGGGACCGAATTGAACTTGATCTGACTTATCACCCGCGATCTGACGGACAATGCGAGAGAACTATACAAACGGTGGAATATATGCTAAGGGCACATGCCTTAGATTGGTCAAACGATTGGGAAGTTCATCTACCGTTGATTGAATTTACTTACAACAATAGTTGGCATGCTTCCATTAAGATGGCACCGTTTGAGGCATTATACGGAAGGAGATGCGAGATCGCCCTTATGTTGGGACGATTCATCGGACTTGATCGGAGCAGAACTGAGTTGATCGAGCGGACTCGAGAGAAGATAGCCTTGATTCGTGAAAGGCATTGGCCCCGAGTCGCGAGAAATCTATGCGGGACGTCTGCCGCCGCCCATTGGAGTTCGATCTTGGAAATCACGTACTTTTGAAGGTTTCTCCTACCGGGAATCTTTCGTTTCGGTAGAAAAGGAAAGCTGAGTCCGAGATATATCGGGCCATTTGAGATCCTCGAGAGAGTTGGGGAGTTGGCATACAGATTAGCATTACGCCGTCATTGTGCCATGTTCATAACGTGTTCCACGTATCGATTGCGGAGATATATACGGATCCCGATCATATCATCGATTTGGCGAGATCGAAGTCGAGCAGATGGGACGTTTGAAGAAAGACTGTCAAGATACTCGAAGTCGAGTTAAGCAACCGAGGAACAAGTCAATCGTTTTGGTCAAAGTTCGGTGGTCACGTCATGGAGCGGAAGAAGCCACAGGAAGCGGAAGGCGATATGAAGTCGGATATCCCGAGTTATTTTCGTCTTGAGTTTGGGCGAAACTCCTTTTAGTAGGAGAGTATGTAATATCCGGATTTATTACGGTGTATTTCATATGTATTCAAATCATGTATTATTCGGATTGATGGTTTTGATTATCGGAGTATGATATTTCGTGCATTGACATCATTGTACATAAGTATAGAAACTTGCAAAAATTTTAAAGCAACCTCGTGATATCGCACGCTAAGAATGTATCTTTTCGCGCTATCGGGCCATTATTAGCGTACGCTATGCGGGTATTAGTAACGTGCGCTAAGGACTCAATTATTGCGGGACGGCTAGCTCATGCGCCCGGTAGACATGGGTCGGATAAGATTCCCAGCGCACCCGGACAAATTATGAAGTCAACCATTATTAGCGCACGCTAAGGGATGCTTAGTAGCGTGCGCTAACTTGTCAATAATGCAAAATATTATAAATGGGACAACAACGCTTGGGCTTTCATTTCCTTCGTCTATACTTCATCTTTGAGAGTCCAGAGCTAGAATCTCCCTTCTAAACACTTAGAACTTTTATGAGTGATCATTGAATGATTGAGTATCACTTGTGAGTGATCATTGAAGAGAAGTAACACCTTGGAGGGCACATAACCAACTAGTCGGATTACACCTTGTGGTTCATGATTTCGGCATATTAAGGTATGTTCAACCTATCACCGAGTCTTAGATTTGGATTTCCAATGGATATGATGATCATGTTAACGAGATATTGAATTTCATTAGTGAATTATTTCAACTACTTCATGTTTAGAAGATTGGGATGTCTCTGATTACGATATTATTTTTGGAACCTTGAAGTTGGAATCTAGTACTTCAAATGATGAGAGAAATATTCGGAAGTTAACAATCCATATGATTTATGTTATCTTTGTGATCATGATTTGGAAAAGATATTATAAGAACTTAAAGGAAGAATCATCTTAGGAAATATTCTTTCGTATAGTCGAATTGTTAGTTAACCTCAAGATGAAGTCTGAATATGTATAATGATAGTGGCATCTAATACATCAATAGGAGATCACCAACTTTGCATGAGAATTGTAATCAAGATGGATTATGGTGTCATGATGATTATACGTATATTTGCATCTTGAAGTTGATATCATCCTGGAGATCATTCATAAGAGTAAGAACTTGGTATTCTGGAAGTAACATGAATTATCACGAAGGATTTCATTGTTTCGAACATGGCAAGAAACGATTCTTGCTCGGTGATGAAGCGCCATGCGAAGATAGCGCGCTATGATATGCGATTTAACGTGCGCTTATCGAGTACTAGTTAGCGTGCGCTACGTTTGGTGCGTAACGTCGCTAGACCATCGATCGAGTCGGTTGGCTAATCGGTGAGTCACGACCATGCGTAGTTAGCGTGCGCTAGTCTTTGTTGTTTGCGTGCGCTATCGGGCGACGTAACGCCACGCTACAGAATACTTAGCGTGCGCTAAGCTATTCAGGCGGTGCGGATTTATGAACTTTTGGCCAGTTAATCGAATTGTTAAACATTTGTACAACGTGAGATAAATCCTATATTATTTCTTTTGTTAAGGTTTGGTCTAGTTACGTGATTGATTGAGGAGGACGATCGTCGAGTGTTCATTTAGTGGAAGTGTTATTATTGTCTTCAAATCGAGGCAAGTACCTTAATTGTTTACGTATTGTTGTTATACATATTATCGTGCATGTATGTCGTTATTGTATGTCCACCTCGTGTTGGTCAAGCGGGATCATCGGGGATCTATGCTAGCGTCTTTGGATCATCGGACGGGTTTTCCACCACGGGTTGGTCAGCGGGATCATCGTGGGTTCTAGGCGATGAGCTTGGATCGATGGAATTACCATGTGTATGTATTGATATCATGTTGTGATTATCGATTGTGTATGTTATGTTTGAGTTTCTCGTAGAGAAGACTCGTTGGTATTTTGTCGTTTACGTTATTATTATTCACCGTGAGATATGAATAATATGTTGTGGTACTTGTACTAGCATCGTTGTGCTAACCCCTTCGGGTGAACATTTTGTTTGTGTTCGGGATCCGGGAGGCGGGAAACAACCACTGGGCTGTATGACGAGGGTGCAGTGATGTCAGGCCGGGTTTATTTATGTTGTTTATTTGTTATTTCAATTAGTACTCGAGTACAAAGTCATTTGTGATGATTTGGATTTGTTGATGTATTATTGAGTTACATTGAACAATTGTCATTTACGTATTTGGTCGAATCGATGTCTTGTAATTCCGTTATTTTCATTCGTTAGTATCTTTTTATGCTTGTTCAATTCTTCAGCCTTGTAAATCCTTATGTAAAGGATTTACGGCGCTGTAATATTCCCGAATATATTGGGGGTGTTACACCACCAAGCCAAGAAGGCGAAGGTCGATGGCCCACACTTTGAAGACACGGAAGATGATCCTCGTAAGATCGAGGAAGCCTTCACAGACAAGGATGCTCCCTTATGGAGGGAAGAAATCCGCAATTAGATGAATCTCCTCATGGAAGAAATGGAGGGGATCATTTGTAAGTTCCAATGGGACCTACTTGAAAACATTCCAGGCACAACCCCGCTAGGCTACAAGTGGCGCCTACGCAAGAAGAGGATTGGCCACGGAACAATCATCGGATTCAAGGCGAGTCTGCTAGGCTCACGCTTCCGACTCAAGGAAAGTCCCGTGTGACTTGTCCTAAACTTGTATATAGAAAGTCCTATAGGACTATCTATAATAAAGGCTTGTAAATAAATAAAGCCTTCCTTGAAAAAATATATATAATATTATATATATATATATAATCAAATATTTAGTATTTGATGCATGTTCATTTAATTTGATACAATTAAATGAATGAAATTACTTCGTAGAGAAATAATTGATATATTTAATTCGTTGGAATTAAATGAAAACGGTTATCTTGATTAGTCTACAATAAAGTAGATAATCAAAAGGCATGTGGAATTAATGCTCATTTAATTTTAAGAATTAAATGAAGATATTAATTATCGTAGACATGTAATATTAATGCATATTTAATTTTAAGAATTAAATAGAGGTATTAATCACTCTATTATAAGAATAGAGGGAAATGCACATTTAATTTTAAGAATTAAATGAAGGCATTGATCATTTAATTATGATATTGAAGGTGTTAATTACTCTATTTAAAGCGATAGAGGAAATTGATTAGTCTACTTTGAAGTAGATAATCACGGTAGAAAATACGAATATCATTTAAAAAAGTTAAATGATCAAGTTGACCCGTGTCAATAACAATAGTTGATTAGTCTATTTTAAATAGATAATCAATGTGGGGGAACGTAGCTAAGTACTTTGTAAGTTTAGATCAATGATTTCACTATAAATCCAAACATTTAATTTTGGAACAAATTAAATGATAGATGGTTTATTTCAAGGAAATAATCATGCTATTTGGTTGTGGAAAAATTATTGAAAAACTACAAGTGTACTAGCACATCAAATGAAGAAATCGATTTGGAATGATATTTAATATTCATCATCATCCAAAGAACCAAAAGCATCTAGATAGATACGAATGAAATGTGGGGGTATCTTGACTATCACGTCAAAATACCGTTAATATACCCAAAGGAAAAAGGAAATTCAATATTACTAGTATGACATACGTTTATGTTGGAAAGTGTGTTACAAGGACAATAAATAAAATTTGTCTTGTAAACACTTCACACTTGGAAAATTACTAAGACGACTAAAGAAAGAAAGGTTGTATAGTAATGATTGAAAAAGCAAATATTTATCTCCAGATAATATATTTGATCACATATGTATGTTGACTAAGAAAGGTCAAATACAATAATATGGCCATTGTAACACCCCAAACTAGGCGGATATTACAGTGCCGTAGATCCCCAACTGGGACCCACCAGGCAAATGAAAATGAATGAATTACACAAGATAAATGTAGTACCGAACTACATTACAACGATAATTACTCCGATGAGGAGTTTAGTTACAACACACCAGGACAATACCGAATACTAGTGTATTTTATATGAAGATAAAATACACAACACTGAATGAAACAGAGTATTCAAATGAAAATCTGCAGCGGAAAATAAATGACAACAATAGGAATGACTGAAAGGATTTGGGGCCCCCTACTAGTATCACTAGGACTCCTCGACATCAACATGCTATTCCCGTGCGTTTGCCTTGCCATGACCTGAAAAACAAAATCCCCAAACGGGGTCGATTCAAAGAACAACAATCCTCAAGAGTTGAAATTACACAATCATGAATTAAGCGAAATTATGAAATATTCTTAATTATGAATTTATTTGAAGAGGAGTATCATAATACGCCCGTAATGTTACGTGCAAGTGTACAAGACGAATGACCGGACACACCCGTCCTTGTACCTAATTAGTCTCACGGAGGTAAGCGTTACCGTGTGCACGGTCCAGATGTATCGGTGAACCCAATACATGACCATCGTGTGCCCGACTAAAAATTCCACACGCCACACCCGCCACGCAATATGAACCCGGAAGGTCACATGAGCGAGAATGACCATGATGAATATCAATGAATAACAATTAGACTAGGCCAAGATGACTCACCGATATGAAAGTAATAGTAGCGTGATTGATAACCCGGTGAAATGATTTGGAACCGTCGTTCCTCGTGAATGAAATGATTATTCGACAATTACAAGTCTCAAAATGAATAATATTATGATGAATGAATTATGATTATGAGCAATCAACAACAAAAGGAATGAGTATTCTTTTAGCAGAGTAAGAATTAACTTACACAATACCATGACAATTATCCTTCCACGAACAACGTCTAATTGAGATATCGGTCGCTCGAACAACCTTAATTCAATACAATTACCAACAATCCGATCAATACACGAATTAAACACGAATATAACGAATTCCAAGCGTCGATACGATAAAACTAAGTCCGTTGAGGCATTAAAACAAACACGTTGCGTCAAACTCCGATTGTTTACAATCAAACCTCAATATACCAATATCAAAATTCCCAAGAAGTGTTTCAAACCAACAAAACATCTCAATACGATCAATAATCCGTTATGAATATCCAAAAATGTGATTATAACAACAATTAGTCGAAAATCCCGAATTCGACTCGATATTCAAGGTGTTCTTGAATAATCTCTCAATAATCAATGAATCCTTATACAAACTCATAATCATATACATATCCCTTCATATAACACGATTATAACGTCGAAACATCATATCTCAACACAAAATCGAAGTCGAAGTGTTGAAGGAATTACCTCTTGAAGATCCAACCAATTCGATCCAGGTGAAAACGTGTAAAAACGACTATCCAAGCTTCCCAAATGATTGAAGGTGATGAAAAATACACACTCAAATGATAATTGATGAAGAAATCTCTCCCTCAAGTTATTCTCTCTCGGTTGCAGGTGAAGAAGATGGAAAAGAATGGGAGAAATGAGCTCAAAATGCTCAAAAAATGAATTTATAGGGGTTGACTCGCGGCCGGACTCGGCCGTGCCCGCGACACGGTCGCGGCGCGCATCCGGCAGCGAGGACTCGGCCGTGTCTGCATGACACGATCGCGGCGCGAAGGGCCTCACCGATGACCGTCGCGGCGCTCGGCATTGACTCGGCCGTGTCACTGGCACACGGCCTGCCTCGGCGACAGTTACGGCCTATCCGGAAGGTGCGACTCGGCCGTGCCGAGCGACACGGTCGGGTCTGAGGCGGCAACTGCGGCATTATCCGGGCGAAATGCAGCGGGCGTGTCGGACGACACGGCCGAGTTCGTTCGGCAGTGATCGGCCAACAACTGAAAAGTGAGCGGTTGAGCTAAAACGACCATAACTCTCTCGTCCGGACTCCGATTGACTCACCGTTTGAACCATTGGAAAGCTAACTCGATGATCTATAATAGTGCAAAGATTTAAAATTTTTGGAGTTACCAAAAATTAATGGTGATCTAACAAAGTCGAACTCGTATGAGGAAAGTTGAAACAATGAACAATAACGATACACAACTCGAAGTTTTTCCGAAAGGTGAACACGGTGAATGAATATGATTGATGAATGATTATAAATGAGTGAAAATCCACTAAGTGACAATCACCGAATGAAATTACTGAATGATAGTGACTGAATTACAACCGGGTATTACATACACCCCCCCTTAAAAGAGTTTCGTCCCCGAAACTAAGGGTCAAACAACTCGGGATAACTCTCCCGCATACTATCCTCAGTTTCCCAAGTAGCCTCTTCGACTCCGTGTCTAGACCACTGAATCTTGACCAAAGGAATCGACTTATTCTTCAACTGTTTGATTCGCCGCTCTAACACTTGTACAGGACGCTCCTCGTACGAATGATCATCCGCGATCTCGATTTCGTCGAACTGAAGTATGTGACTCGGGTCGGAAACATACTTACGCAGGAGAGACGTGAAACACATTATGAATCTGCTCAAAGCCGGAGGTAAAGCGATCGATAAGCTAACTCGCCTACTCGATCCAAAATTTCAAACGGTCCAATGAATCTTGGGCTCAACTTCCCCCGTTTCCGAAACGAAAAAAATACTTCGACTCGGGGATACCTTGACCAAAACATGGTCACCCGTCTTGAACTCTAGTGGTCGGCGACGATTGTCCGCATACGATTTCTGTCGACTCTGAGCTGTCAACATACGACTCTTGATCATAGCTACCTTCTCCCGGACGGCTATAAGTATATCGGGCTCGGTGCCGATTGATTCTGACAAGTCATCCTAACACAAAGGAGATCGACAAAGACGACCGTACAAGGCCTCGTAAGGTGCCATCTTAATGGAAGCATGCCAACTATTATTATACGTGAACTCGATCAACGGTAGTTGGGCTTCCCAATCGTCCTTCCAATCGAGGACGCAAGCTCTCAACATGTCTTCTAATGTCTGAATAGTCCTCTCTGATTGTCCGTCTGATTTGAGGATGAAAAGCGATCTTGAGATTAAGTGAGTTCCCATAGCACGATGGTGATTTCCAAAATGAGACACAAATTGGCCGTCACGATCGGAAAGCGATACTCTTAGGAGTACTGCGGTCTTACTATCTCCTTGATGAATAACTGGGCCAGTCTCTCGGGACCCCACGTATCCTTGATCTCAAGGAAATGAGCTGATTTAGTTAAGCGGTCCACAATCCCCCAGATCGTATTCATGCCACGACGACTCGTCGGCAAACTCGTAATGAAATCCATGGAAATGTCTTCCCACTTCCACTCTGGAATAGGGAGAGGTTTCAGCATACCCGCCGGTCGCTGATGTTCAATCTTGACTTGTTGGCAAGTTAAGCATCTCGAAACAAATTCGCGACTTCTCGCTTCATATTACTCCACCGGTAATTTTGTTTCAAGTCCTTGTACATCTTCTTTGGACCCGGATGAACGAGAATAAGGGTAGCATGAGCTTCTCTCAAAATCGAGTTTTTCAACTCATCATTCGCAGTACACACATCCGATTCTTAAATCTCAAAAGTCCACCCTCGTGGATCACGAATCCAGGGCTTTCCCTGAGCCACATCTTCACGTATGCGCAACAATGAAGGGTATGAACTCGATTCTCTCTGATTACCTCCTCAAGTGACGATGAAATCTCTAACATACAAAGTGTCCCTGAATTCGCTGAAGCCGGACTTGATCTCGGGTCTAAGGAATTCCTGCTGAAGCTCTTTCGATCATTAAGCGAGCAAGCATTTGCTCTTGAACGGACTTACGACTCAAAGCGTCGCGACAACGTTCGCCTTGTCCGTGGTAAAGGATCTCGATATCAAAATCTTTGATTAGTTCCAACCACCGCCTCTATCGCATATTTAACTCCTTGTGAGTAAATATATCCTTCAACTCTTGTGATTGGTGAATAAGCGAAAGGTGACGCCATAAAGGTACGACGCCAAATTTTCAGCGAACACCACGGTGCTAGTTCAGTCGTGGGTTGGATAATTAACCCTAATCAGGAAACATCGGATTTAATTAATATCTTTCGGAGGTTGCTAATCTCGGATAGTCTCCGTCTCTGAGGGTCGACACGAACTCATCGGATGAAATTACATGCAGAAAGTCACTTGGACCTCGAACTCACATTTGGAAAACTTTCCATATAGTTGTTCTCGTCTCAACACGTCGAGAACACAGTGAAGATGAACCTCGTGTTCCTCTCGGCTACGAGAATAAATCAAAATGTCGTCGATGAAGACAACAACAAAGCCGATCCAAAAGTCGATGAAAACCCGATTCATTAACCCCATGAATACCACGGGTGTAATAGTTAGCCCGAGCGGCATAACTACGAACTCATAATGACCATAGCGTGTATGAACGCTGTCCTCGCGATATCTACTCTCGAATCCATGGCTGGTGATATCCAGATCTTAAGTTGATCTGGAAAATCTTGAAGCTCCTGAAGTTGATCTAAAAGATCATCAATACGAGGTAAAGGATACTAGTCTTGATCATCACCTGTTGACTCACGGTAATTAATACACACACGAGGCGAGCCATCCTTCTCCTTGACAGATCACACCGGTGCTCCTCACGGGGCCTTGATCGGTCGAAGATGACCTTCCTCGAACTATTCCTCAAGTTGAATCTTCAACTCCTGCGTACAGTCGGGGCCATCCGATACGGTGCCTTCGATAAAGGGGCGTACGGCTCGACTCACTCCTGAATTCCCTTACTCTATGTGAAGGCAACCGGATAACTCAAATGCGGAAATACATCGTCAATCGATGACAATGATACCACGAATGATTGAACATTTCGATTGTCTTAGAATGGTCAATCGATAAAAGAGATACCAATAATGATTGAACAACTCGATTGCTTTAGAAAGGCGATCGATGGAAATGATGAAATGAATGATTGAATAACTCGATTGCCCTAGAAAGGTCAATCGATGAAAATGATACTAGGAATGATTGAATAACTCGATTGCCCTAGAAAGGCCAATCGATGAAAATGATACAATGAATGATTGAATGACTCGATTGTCTTAGAAAGGCCGATCGGTGGAAATGATACAATGAATGATTGAATAGTTCGATTGCGGAATTTCTCTGCTTAGCCATAATAGAAATTCTATTGGAACAACGGGGATTACTTCCTGAAGCATACATTCGACAACAAGCGGCGGAAGATAGCGACCAACGCTAACAATCACGAGGATAGTATCAAGGCGGTTAAACCAACTAATACCGAAAATTACATCGTCTAAGATAGGTTCACCACGATTAGATCTATCAACCAATCGCGGTCATTAAGCTTAATTTGGTATGATTCGAAAATTCTTCCATCATCGGGTAGGCCGATGGTATGAGGTCCACAAGCAATAGGACTACCCCGAAATAAGTCTATTCAAGCATGATTCGAAAATGAATGAATGCGGTGTACGAGAATCAAAGGTACACACAAGTTGAAATAAAATTACGAGTATACACGAAATCATTCGGGCCCGGATCGTCGATCCTCCTCATCATATGAATGCAGGACTTGCGGTCCCGAACCGACGCTCCGTCCCGATAAATCTGAGCTCCAACTCTATTTGCTTCCATTATCTTAAGCAGCGATGACAAAGCGATCGATTACAAGCAGCGGTTGCTTGGGCTGAGATGCCGCGGGCGACTTGGAGTCCCTTCGGCAAAAAGCGGGCCCTATGCCCGGCAATTCCCATGATTATGGCACGTGGATCCGCTTGGACATTTGGTGCTGAAATGACCTGTTCTTCACGGTTGAAACAGGTGGCAGGTGAATCGCCGCTCGAGGCGAGATCCGCGCAACTATGCCGTAGGAGGTCGCTCGAAATGATAGGACTCACGAGGCTTCTTGAAGGTTGGTGACCGCCTTGGATTGATTACGCCGTTGATTTCTTGCGACAAATGAAGGTTGTTGTTCAGCACTTTCCTTAGCGGTGGCTCATACGGGAGGGTTCTCTCGATTAATCCGGTCAGTGGCGCAATGATGATTGAGCAAGCGCACATGGGTCATCATGGCTGCATAAAAGTGAGTGGATCAACCCGAACATCTTGATCGAGCGAGTCACAGGCACGATTTCTCGGCAGCAGTGATTATTTCTCGGGTTTCGGTTCGCACTTGCCTCTCCCGTGCATCTCTGACAGTTCTCTCCATCTTGAAGTAGAAAGGTCGCATAATGATTATATTTCCGCATGATTAACACGTTATGATTATGTCATGAGATGATGAAAATGAGTATACATGCTCTAACTTAGTGATTATATGAATGATTTCTTGAAGTTACATGATTATACGATGAAATTCTTAAAATGACTATCTTGAATAACTTAACAAGATTGATAATATGATCTTCAGTTGACAACCGAGTAATGAAATGAATTGAGTAATTAATGAGTTAACGTGATCGTCACGATTATTAAGCTGCGTAATGAAATGAATTAAGTGATTAATGAGTTAACATGATCGTCTAATCACAATGAATGATGATGTTTGAGGATTGTTAATTGATGAATGATGAATGAATGACTATTGCGAGAAATTATACCATGGCGTTAGAAACCTTACAGTTCTTAGATCTGATTGGCTCGGCATTTGCACAGTCACACGTGGCGAAAGTCGATGATACTAGTCGATGACGATGATTTCAAATAAGACATGACTTGGAGGGTAGTATTCAAAACTGGCTCGATACCAACTCTGTAACACCCCAAACTAGGCGGATATTACGGTCGTAGATCCCCAAGCCAGGACCCACCGAGCAAATGAAAATGAATGAATTACACAAGATAAATGTAGTACGAACTACATTACAACGATAATTACTCCGATGAGGAGTTTAGTTACAACACACCAGACAATACCGAATACTAGTGTATTTTATATGAAGATAAAATACACAACAAATGAAACGGAGTATTCAAATGAAAATCTGCGGCGGAAAATAAATGACAACAATAGGAATGGTGAAAGGATTTGGGGCCCCCTACTAGTATCACTAGGACTCTTCGACATCAACATGCTATTCCGTGTGTTTGCCTTGCCATGACACGAAAAACAAAATCCCCAAAGCGGGTCGATTCTGAAAGAACAACAATCCTCAAGAGTTGAAATTACACAATCATGAATTAAGCGAAATTATGAAATATTCTTAATTATGAATTTATTTGAAGAGGAGTATCATAGTACGCCCGTAATGTTCTGTGCAAGTGTACAAGACGAATGACCGGACACACCCGTCCTTGTACCTAATTAGTCTCACGGAGGTAAGCGTTACCGTGTGCACGGTCCGATGTATCGGTGAACCCAATACATGACCATCGTGTGCCCGACTAAAAATTCCACACAGCCACACCCGGCCATGCAATATGAACCCGGAAGGTCACATGAACGAGAATGACCATGATGAATATCAATGAATAACAATTAGACTAGGCCAAGATGACTCACCGATATGAAAGTAATAGTGACGTGATTGATAACTCAGTGAAATGATTTGGAACTGTCGTTCCTCGTGAATGAAATGATTATTCGACAATTACAAGTCTCAAAATGAATAATATTATGATGAATGAATTATGATTATGAGCAATCAACAACAAAAGGAATGAGTATTCTTTTAACCGAGTAAGAATTAACTTACACAATACCGATGACAATTATCCTTCCACGAACAACGTCCTAATTGAGATATCGGTCGCTCGAACAACCTTAATTCAATACAATTACCAACAATCCGATCAATACACGAATTAAACACGAATATAACGAATTCCAAACGTCGATACGATAAAACTAAGTCCATTGAGGCATTAAAACAAACACGTTGCGTCGAACTCCGATTGTTTACAATCAAACCTCAATATACCAATATCAAAATTCCCAAGAAGTGTTTCAAACCAACAAAACATCTCAATACGATCAATAATCCGTTATGAATATCCAAAATGTGATTATAACAACAATTAGTCGAAAATCCCCAATTCGACTCGATATTCAAGGTGTTCTTGAATAATCCCTCAATAATCAATGAATCCTTATACAAACTCATAATCATATACATATCCCTTCATATAACATGATTATAACGTCGAAACATCATATCTCAACACAAAATCGAAGTCGAAGTGTTGAAGGAATTACCTCTTGAAGATCGACCAATTCGATCAGGTAAACGTGTAAAAGCGACTATCCAAGCTTCCCAAATGATTGAAGGTGATGAAAACACACACTCAAATGATAATTGATGAAGAAATCTCTCCCTCAAGTTATTCTCTCTCGGTTGCGAGTGAAGAAGATGGAAAAGAATGGGAGAAATGAGCTCAAAATGCTCAAAAATGAATTTATAGGGGTTGACTCGGCGGCCGGACTCGGCCGTGCCCGCTCGACACGGTCGCGCGCGCATCTGGCGGCGAGGACTCGACCGTGTCTGCATGACACGGTCGCGGCGCGAAGAGCCTACAAGCGATGACCCGTCCGCGGCGCTCGGCATTGACTTCGGCCGTGTCACGGCACAGTCGGGCCTCTGGCGACAGTTACGGCCTATCCGGAAAGTGCGACTCGGCCGTGCGAGCGACACGGTCGGGTCCTGGCGAACAACTGCGGCATTATCCGGACGAAATGCAGCACGGGCGTGTCGGACGACACGGCCGGTCGTTCGGCGATGATCGGCCAACAAGCGAAAAGTGGCGGTTGAGCTAAAACGACCATAACTCTCTCGTCCGGACTCCGATTGACTCACCGTTTGAACCATTGGAAAGCTAACTCGATGCTCTATAATATTGCAAAGATTTAGAATTTTTGGAGTTACCAAAAATTAATGGTGATCTAACAAAGTCGAACTCATATGAGGAAAGTTGAAACAATGAACAATAACGATACACAACTCGAAGTTTTTCCGAAAGGTGAACACGGTGAATGAATATGATTGATGAATGATTATAAATGAGTGAAAATCCACTGAGTGACAATCACCGAATGAAATTACTGAATGATAGTGACTGAATTACAACCGGGTATTACAGCCATTACTTGAGATAAAATGTGGTCAAATATGGAGTAAGGGAAATAGATTGAAAACCACAATCAAATGGATGTTCATAAATGACACTCAACCATGATGACTGGAGATCCCAAGAACTTGATTCAATGAGACAACTGAGTTATGAATGTTCAAGTTGTGCACTTGAAATTTGAAATCCATTCTCGTAGCTTCTCAAGTGCAAACCTGCAGCGTGTGGTAAAGGATAAGCCTAAAAAGCTTTTAATGATTCCTATAGCCTTTAAGGTGGAGTATGGCAGAATACTCTTTATAGGAGATCACCTATATAAGTAAGAAGTGTGGCCACTTCTAAACGTTACAATACGCAAAATACTTATGAATCCAAGAATGGTCGAGGCGAAAATGGACACAACATAAGAACAAGAGATATTAGATGCATTGTGTGTGTGTTATTGTCTAAGTTTACACACAAAAGTTGGCCGGTTCAAGACATCGCGTTCACCGAGCAACGAGTAAATCGATAACACTATACTAAGGAAGGTTCAAGGCTAACTACCACCTATCCTGATGCGATAGCGAATTCGTCGGGACTAAGTACATGTTGCATTTGCATTAATCGTCATTCATGTGGGGGATTGTTGGAAATTTTGATATGAAAATCCTAGTAGAACCATATTCTAATATGGTATTTATTTCGAGTAGATATATTTACGTATTTATTTGTTCATATCCAAATTCGGATGAATGAGCAATTAAATTACAAAGAATTAATAATACTTGAAATAATGTTTGGTGGTTACTAGGTCGCACCTATTCGCGAATAGCCACGTTTGGTGGTTAATTATGGAAAATGGATCATACCTTTTCATGAAAAGTCGCATTGGTTCATGTTTAATGGTGGATGAAGGATCACACCTTTTCATGAACAAACACATTAGTTCATGATTAAAGGTGGGACGAAAGGTCACACCACTTCGCGAAAAGTCACTTATGACTATAAATAGTCCCCTACAATTGATGGTTAAAAATTAATTCAAACACACTCATTCGAACATAGATTGGTCTACAAATTCGAGCATTACATTCATATTAGTCTACTCGGTTCATTCATCATCCTAGTGGAAGTCTAGGAGTCTATACTCAGTCCCGAGTATCTATATTGTTCGACCGGAACTACGACCCGCGGTGCAGCGTTTCGTATTCAAAGTTTGTCGTTGTATCTTGGGGACATTTGCTATAGACCGTCTGCACAAGTGCGGAGCAATTTGTCTTACGGAGAGAGAATCCAATTCTCGCCTCGGCATTTACGTCATAAGTTTTCATTTCTATTATTTGTTCTTGTTGTATTTATATAATTCCATTATTTCCAACATCCACAAATAACAGGTGGCGGGTTTCGAACCCGCACGACCATGTGTAGCAAGCCGCGGCGCGACCAATTGGGCTGGGGTATTGATTTTGTATTTTTCTTGTATCCGTGTGTCGGATCGTCGTGTTTTGTGTTGAATTTAGAGGAAAAAAAAATTTAAGAGAGAGAAAGAGCCTAGAGTTCTTTGAGGTTAGAGAGAGAACTTTCAGTAGAGAGATGTGAGGTTAATCATAAGATTAACGAGTAAGTCAGAATCCGTGCTACGCACAAACTTGCTCTCTAAGTGTTTCGCGTGAATTTGTTTATGTTTTTGTAAATCTAATTTTTTTGATTTGTTTATAGTTTATTAATTATTGTAGTTATTTTTTATTTTCAAATTTTGTTTTAACTTGATATTGGTCATTTAATTGGAATGGGCTTTTAATATTCCTTTTTCTAGGTTATATATTCTTACCATAACATGGAAACTCACATTATCAAAAAATAATACACATATGCCTTCTCATCTTGTTTCTCCTCTTGTTTTGTTATGATGGTTAGCAGTTGAAGCTCAGTCGAGCTATGTTAAAGATATGATGCTCGTACATTATGGCGGAGAAGTTAAATCTACATTTGCTGATGAAGAATATTTAAGGGAAAAAGTGTTAAATTCTTGATCGTGTGAATCATAGGGACTGAATTATAAAGGAGCTGAAGGTTGTTGGTACTTATGATTCTTCAGTTCAAAGCGTTGCGGATCTGAGGAAAATGCAAGAGGAGGATTTGGATGAAGTTGATAGGTTGATGTTCATGGTAACACAAAAGCATGTTCGTTTTCGTGCATTGTTTTCTTTTATCGAGAAGTTGGAGGCAATGAAGTTTTGATATTTATTTTGAGTTGTTAAGATTTTTGTATATGTTTATTTAATAATTAAGATGTTTTGGTATGATAGTATTTTTTGTTGTGTTTTTGAGGCATCTTTTATCATAATTGGCAAACTATGAGGGTTAGTTATGTTATATTGCCAATCTTTTTTTTTTTTTGTAATTTTGATGCATCTTTTATCATAAGTTGAAGGGTTTTATGTGTTATTGCAAAAGTTTATGTTAAAAACGGATTTGATATTTCTACATGGGAAAACAAACCAAGTGTGTGAATTAATAATGGAGTTAAGTTTTGTAATGATGAAGTCTATTCAGTTCCAGTCCAGTTTCGTTATTTATATTGCATTAGTACTTGTTTTATATTTATTAATCTCTCTTAACTTTTATCAACAAAAAAACCCTTTCTCACCTAACAACCAAATCAATGGCTGATACTCCTCTCATCAATGAACTCAAAGATGTTTCTGGGTGCAAGGAGCTACACAAATGCTTCAAGTTTCTCTTCAGTCAAGAATATATAGAAGATGAAGGTCTGATTATATGGCTTGGGGAGCGATGCAATGAGTTGCGAAGGAAGATTGAAAAAGGCACTGAGAGAATGGAGGGGGTGTGGTCGCTTAACCATGATGAAGAAGATGGTGGTGATACCTATGAGTGCCTGCGTGAGGTTCAAGTCAGGGAGCGAAGGAGGCTGGAGGCGTTTACGGCCATCTTGGTTGAAGTGCGTGCTAGTTTATCTGAGAAGGAGCATCATCTCACCATTATGGATATGTATGATTAGGTCTTCATGGGTAATGGTTGTTTAGGTTCTTTTGGTTGGTTTATCATCTACGTAGTCTGTTATGTTTTTTTGATGGGTATGTATGGGTTTCTCAAGGTTGGTTGTTGATGATGACATCAATGGTTTTTATGTAATTAACTCTGCAGTTTATGAATGAAATGATAGTTTTAATATTAGATCTTCTTTTGTTGTTGTGTTTTTTTTTTTTTAATTTTTTTATTCTTTTATTTATAAATTTTAATGAAGAGAGTATATACAAAGTGTGTTTTGGTAGTTTGACTTTTTGTTTGTCATACACATGAATAAAACACACACTTAAATTGGATCGGCTAAAATTGATGAAGCAAACGAAGCTAGGATTTTGATGTTCACAACACAAACATTCAATTTCTTTTAGATTATAATCAAATCTATTTAAGCTGGGGATTCTTTAATCGTTTTAGGGTTTGGCTTAATTGAAAAATGAAGATCCTATACTAAAAGCCCAAATGAATATCCTATTTATTCTCAGGTCTGCATTTTAATAATACACCATTATATTGATTTGTTGGATTTTGGATTACTTTGATTAATTTAGTTATTTTTGTTTTTCATTTGTTAAAGAATTTATGCTGCATATAATTATGGATCAAAACAAATAGACATGAATAACAATACTTGCAATTATCCTAAACAGACCGTTATATTGATTTGTTGGATTTTGGGTTACTTTGATGGATTTAGTTGTTTTTGTTTTTCATTTGTTAAAAACTTGTTAGTTTATGGATCAAATTTATGCTGCATATATTTATGGATCAAAACAAATAGATATGAATAACAATGCTTGCAATCATCCCAATCATAAAAAGAGCTATTACGGCATCGCATAGATACTGTTGAAAAGGTTTTAGTGCAAAATGCATCTTCTAACTTATTTTATAAAAATTATTCACTGTATCTCTTGTAGCCACAATTTTAACAAAGCTATGAGCATTTACAAATGATAGGTACTGTTAAGCAACACAACTTGTATATCTTACCCTTTGCATATGATTGATACCATATGATGCTTTTAATGTTTAACAATAATCGCCAAGTTCTGTAGCCAAACCCTGATATTTCATGTTTTCCACATAGCAGCCAGAGGCGGTTGAGACTGAGCGTCTTCCATGACGATTACTATCTCTTTGAGACCTACATATGATTGATATGATATGATGCTTTTAGTGTTTAACATTAATCTCCAAGTTTTGTAGCCAAACCCTGATATTTCATGTTTTCCACATAGCAGCCAGTGGCGGATGAGACTGAGTGTCTTCCATGACGGTTACTACCTCTTTGAGACCTAAAAGATGCTTTCTTTCTTTGATCGTCATCACTCGTTGGAGTGTAAGTAAGATGGTGCATCTAATTGAGATGTGTTGAGTAATGTTTAGCTAAATAGCTATAAAATAAGTTGAGTTAAATGAAGCTTAAACGCATACGGCTCTATCAAGATAAGCTTTAACAAAAAATTGGCAATAAAGAATAATCCCCGTAGTCACATTTGCTTAATAGTACCAACTCTACCCATGTAAAAATTAACCAACTCGTGAAAATTGGTAACTCTAAAATACCACTCTTTATACCAAATAATTTTCTCATCTTTAGGCCGCATGCTTGAATAGTTTGTTCATAAACAAAAAGTTACCTAAAACTCCAATTGCTATACAATAAATTTCATTTCAAAATCTACCAACGTGATAAATTCCCCTAAACCTTTATGACATACAATTGCTTACTCTCTTTTAATATTTTAAGTCATTAGACCTGTCTTAATAACAATAATCACATGTTATGACCATTGATATTTGACTGCATAGCTGGCTATATTTGGAGTGGGTATGCTTTTAGGTGTAGGCTTATTTTTTTTGGCGACGAAACTGTCCATTCTTAAGATTTTATAAACGTCACATTTTGTACATCATTTTGCATCTCCAAGTACGATAACACGAATCATAAGCAAAAGTTTACGTTAAAATGATAGTTATATACTCTTGAGAAAAATATGAACTAATAAGTGCTATATTAATACAAAGTATAGAAATTTTACATAGCAAAAATGATCATATAAAAAATATAATTATATAAACATGTAAAATCGTTATGTTTCTCAATCTGCTTATTTTTACTATCACGGCGAATAAAGCTTTCAACTGCATCGTAAGCCCAATCCAAAATTTCGGATATAGTCCAACCCACCAATCATATGACTTAACCCTAAACACACACATATCTAACTATCTGCCCCAACACCTAATTTTTCTCTCAAAGATAACACCTCCATCTCCTTCATCTCAATTGTTGCAGCCACAAATCAAACCCCTCCCTTTCATACAACCACAACCGAATCACATATACCTGCAATCAATCTTTTATATTTTAGATCTCAGAATAACAAATGAAAACCCCTTTGAATCACACAAACAGACCATACCCTTGAATCTTATTGCCATTTCATGTTTATTCGAAGCATGTAAGAGTAGTCTCGACTTCAAGATCTTTGCTAAAAGGTCTCGGTAGATTGTTTTATTTTGAATTTATTTCTTGTTCTTGTGCACGAGTAGGTTTTGTTTGTTGTTGTTTTTTGTTTCCAAAGGATCGATGATGGGTTTATGGTGTTAGATCTATAAAGATCTTTGTCGAAAGCACCAAATCTGAGTTTTTTTTTTTCTGGGTCTTGTTGTGGTTTGTTGATGGGAAAAAAGTATAGAGATTAATATTTCTTGAAAAAAAACCACCAATACCAACTAACCTATTAGCAGTAGTAACATTGACACTTCCAGTACCGGAAGTTGTCTGAATGACCATCAGGAAACTTTCAAATAGCCCATCACAGCCTAAAAGAAAATCATTTAGGCCCAAGGACAATCCAAACTGGGTACAAAATCATACATATCCTAAACTTTTGGGTATTTAAAAATTAACCCTAGATTCATTATCATTTCAAACCTAAGCACTCATATGTGTGCAGCCACTTCTCCTCTCCAGTCTCCACCACACACAATAAACCGCCGCCCATATCTTTCTTCTTCTGTAATACACACGACAGCCCCCACAAACACAAACACTACTCTTCTCATTTTTATTCTTACATGAATCAACAAACCCTTCATACCTTTTCTACGTTTTTGCTTAAGGACCGAACACCAAGAAAAACGACATCAAGCTTTTGCTCGAATCTTATAACCTACGAAGGACTCAAGAAATTTCAGCTTCAAGATCTTGTAACAACCAAGGTCTCGGGTAAGTACTGGTTTATGTTTTTCCTTATGTGTTTCTTTGGACGAAACAAAGATAGGATATAACAGATTTGTTATGATTCGTTTTTATATTTTCGGATATGAAAGAAAAGTTTAACATTTCACAGATCTGTGATTTTTTTTCTTTTCATATGTTTAAGATCTGTTTCGGAAATTTAAAAGAAGTTGAAACTTCTCACAGATCTATGATGAGTGGGTTTTCGAGTTGTACGCATCTGTATAGGTCGTAATATCTTATGAACGAAAACCTCACTGCGATATTTTTCCTTGTTCTTATTTTTCTATCTGCTGTGGAGATGGGTTTGGTATTTGTTTCAGTTGTTTGTTGTTTTTGTGAGGTGGTGGAAGGGATTAGGATAGATGTGGATTTGTTTGGTTATTTATAATCTTCAAAAATCCAAGTGAAAAGTCACATTTAAAGATTTATTGATGTAAATGGTTCAAATTCTTTTGGGCTGTAACTGCATAATGCTTTGTATACCTAAAACTGCAACAACAATTGATATTATAGAGCTAGAATCGTTTGGTGTTGTAAATGCTTCAAAGATGAAACTGCAGGGCCAGATCATATTCATCTTCCTCCTTACATTTGTTTCCTGCAAATAAATGACGCCTATGACTTCAATCTTTAAGACTCGACATTTATTACACAGCCCTCATCAATTTTCATAAACTACTTGAAGCTTTAATACTTAACAATAAATAATGAGGACTGAATCTTTTAATATATAAGATTGTTTGTATACCTGCAATTAATCGTGTGGAACACTAAACGATTATAGATAAGGAGTTTAACTTTAATGTTCGATCTTGAATACTCCACATTAAATCAAGGAACTGAATCTTATAGTATTATTTGTTGGATTTTGGGGTACTTTGATTAATTTAGTTGTTTTTATTTTTCATTTGTTAAAGAATTTATGCTGCATATATTTATGGATCAAAACAAATAGACATGAATAACAATGCTTGCAATTATCCCAAACAGACCATTATATTGATTTGTTGGATTTTGGGTTTCTTTGATGGATTTAGTTATTTTTGTTTTTCATTTGTTTAAAACTTGTTAGTTTATGGATCAAATTTATGTTGCATATATTTATGGATCAAAATAAATAGATATGAATAACAATGCTTGCAATTATCCCAATCACAAATAGAGCTATTAAGGTAGATTTTCGAAAGTCTCTTTGTAAACAATATTTCGGGTTCGATGTTTGAATACACTGCCTTCATCTCCCAGCATCAGTATCTTGAATCCACTGGGACTTGTTACCCTAGATGCTGCGACATAATGTTGCTCGTGACTGAACACAGGATTTGACGAATAGACTCCTACATGCGCAAATGATTGGCCTTGGCTTTTGTTAATGGTCATTACGTAGCATGATTTTACTGGGAATTGCTTGCGTTTCATTATGAATGGCCATTGTGTTTGTGTGGATGTGAGTGTAATTCTGGGTATAAGGACGGTGTCCCCTATCTTTGAGCCAGTTAGGATATTTGCGCGTAGAACAAATTGACCAAGATCAGTGATGATCAACCGAGTTCCATTGCACAATCCCTGTGCTGGATTAACATTCCGCAAGAGCATAACTGGGAGTTCCTTTTTTAAGCTCAGTTCATGGGGTGGCATCCCTTGGAAATTTAGAGAATTTAAGAACTCAATGGGGTATAGGTTCTGTTGGTCCAAATGATCCGTTGATGCTTTAAATACCTCATCTGCACTCTTGTAAGTTACCGATTCACCGACTAACTTTTTAAACATGTACGCATTGATTGCATCAGTGTCATCATTCCCCGGAGTTAGAATCGCTCTTTCTTTTAGATATTCATCCTCAGTTTGTCTTGTAGCAAAGTCAGGGAATGTTTCTTTAACAATCTGCTCGATAGGAGAATTCGATGAATTTATAATGAAATCTTATGGAATCTCAATCTAGGTTGGCTCGTCTTTGTGATCTTTATGGTTTGCTAGCAATTTTCCGTCGCCCAAGTCCAAAACCCATTTGTTGAATTCCTGTTTGCGAGAATCAAGTGAACCACTTGCAGAATATTCATTGACTCTCATGCTGCGCGTGAGTTTGAAAACTTTGCAAAACTTCCACAATTGTGAACGACTTATGCAGGTCTGAACCACTTCTTGCCTTTTCCCTTTTGGGATGAGCGGTAAGATTTGTCTGAAGTCACCTCCAAGTAAGACTGTCATCCCTCCGAAAATTTGGTTTCTTTTTGTTGAGTTTTCATAACCGAGTATATCCCTTAATGTTTTGTCTAAAGCTTCAAAAGCATACCTCTGAGTCATAGGTGCTTCGTCCCAAATAACAAGTTGAACCTACTGTAGCAGCTCTGCCAAGTGTATGTTTTGTTTAATTCCACATGTGCTATTTTCCGTTAGCTCTAGTGGTATGACAAATCTGCTGTGAGCGGTCCTCCCTCCGAGAAGGAGTAATGACGCTATTCCTAGTTCAATGATTTGAATTAGTTATAAATTAGTTATTGATTATAAGAGTTTAAGAATGTAAGTGTTAAGTATCCTATTAAGGTGTTATAACATTTTAAATAACATAACTGAAGATGCAACGGCTAGCACAATTATTCTTTCTGATCTAACTTTGAGATTATAGTTTTATATAAGAATGTCTTGCCTGTTCCTCCAGGGCCGTAAACGAAGTAAAACTGACCCTTTTTATCATGCACATATTCAATAACCTGTTCATATATCAGTTTTTGTTCTGGGTTTAACAATGAATGAAGTTGGTCGTGTTCAATCTTACTTTCTTTCACATCATAGTCCAGTGCTTCTCTAATCAAACGATTATCCATATTAGTTAGCGGTGCTGGGTTAGGCCGTGGAAGATCAGGAAAATATGTTAAAGATCTCCCGTTTCTATTTAACAATCGTTGAATTTCTACCAAACAGTAATTTTGATTTGTTCCTCTGTTAGCTCCAACTCAGGGTGCCTGAAAGCTTTCCGCTTTTTGTGTAAGATATCTTCTGACAAAACTTCCCAATTTTCTTCCCATAATTGTAATGGCCTCCTGACATCACAGAACAACAAAATTGTGACAAATAGGTCACAGAGCTGCGATCCTAATGCCCAAAAGCTGGCTTCTGATATAGCATGTGTCCATTCTTTGTCATCATTGAGGAGGCCATACGCGAAACATGCTTCTTTAAAAGTTTCATGTACTTTTTTTGTTAACTGTCATCAATTTCTTAAAAGATGTAGGTCCTGTCACCACATTTAGCAAACATTCTGAGATAATAGCGTTCCCCGGAAGTCGGGCTTGAGTAAAAAATCCTACCAATACTTTTTTTCTATTTTCGTAGTTTCCATATCTTTTATTGTTCATGCCACACATAGTGTTTGGGTATTTCAGCATAGGTCAGTTTTATTGCTTCTGTATCCCGCTTATTTAGATCAAACCACTCAGTGAACATCGTTATCTTGATGTCTTCCCTTTGAAGTAGTGTTGGCAAGCTTTGTGAGTTACGTAATGTAATTGAGTTCTGATTTGGTAAGTGAAAATTTAACTTCATGACTGATGGGTAGGAGTAATGGATGTCAAAAGAGAAGAGATGCCACGCTGCCTCACATGGTGCTAAATAGCGACATTTTAAATAGCTTTTGATCTCATCAACTTCAGTGATTGTTTCACCTGGCACATTATTGCTTGTTCCCACATTTTCTTGCACAACAATAGTACTTGAATAAGTACTTTATTGCCTTTGATCTATTACACCACTCAACGTTAATGTGTGCTTGGTACTTTATCAGTAGGTATCGATTGTAAGGGACTACATTTTTGTTGTCATATGTGAATTTCCCTTTCACAACAAATACTTTTGTGTCCCTTCTACGGTAAACAGGATAGATGTCTTCACCTACCATTGCTTCCACATATAATGATTTAGGATACCGTTTTGTACATTTTCCTTCAATTGTGCATGCAGCGTATTTGGCATCTTTACCACACGACCCATGCAACATAAAATCGGTGACCACTTTGTATCCATGTGGATCATTGGTTGGGCATGGAATCTCAGCTGATATTATGTCATCTAACTGACTTGGTGTTTTGCATCTACAATGCTCTTCAAGCCAGAGGAGAATATGTGCGTGTGGTAGGCCACGCTTTTGGAATTCAATCACATACACCACTGGAAGCAAATGTTATAAGTAAAGTTAATTTTCATTACAAATTGTCTAAAAGCGTGAAACTAATGATTGTATGATATGCAATTACTTACCTGCACGGCTCTCGCCAAAAATTTGGTTTTTTGTAAGATCATCCAATAGCTTAATTAGTTTCATTTTGAAAACACGTGTTCCTACTTCCGGCCGATCATGTGATTTTGGTCCAGGAATAAATGCCAACATTTCATCAATTTACACCATTTTGGATTGGAAGTGCATGTAATGAACAGGTCCGGATTCCCATATGCGCGGCACAAAGCCATTGCATTTTGGTATTTTTGCATCATATACCTTGGGCTGCCTGTAAAACTTGAGGGCAATACTATCCTTTTGCCAAGCCCAGCTGCATCTATGTCACCTCTTGTAACTGCATCCTGCAGATTATGATAGAGATCCACACGTAGAGCATCTTGGTTATGTCGGTTCCATTTGAGACTTTGTTCCTCAATTTTTGTGTATGCATCAACCAAAAATTGCTGGAATAGCCGGCCGCCTCTCACCAGAGTACTGCCTTGGGGTTATTTCGCTGTTGGATGAGGTAAGCATGTACTCCTTCATGGATACATAACCACGTTTTGTTTTCCTTGAACCTGTATTGGTATGATATGGTATCTTTTCATGGTAACCATCCTCTCCATACGGGATAATAAATAGGATTTTGTTTACCTTGGTCCTCCCGGACTAGGACTGCACTGACAGCTGTCTCGGAGACGGCTAAGTAGACAAATAATACTTCATTGTCCTTCGGCTTGGCCAACAGTGGGGGGCTAGTCAGGTACTGTTCGAGTTTTTGCAGAGCTTCCTCACACTCGTTTGTCCATTCAAATGCTTTTGACCTCATCAGTGTGTTGAAGAAGGGTTGGCACCGTTCTGAGGACTTTGAGATGAACCGACTGAGGATGGCTATCCGATCGGTCAGCTTTTGTACGTCTTTGACGTAAGTTGGAGATGTGATCCTCTGGATTGATTCAATTTGAGTTGGGTTAGCTTCGATTCCTCGTTGTGTCACCAGGTATCCAAGGAATTTTCGTGCAGTTACACCAAAAGAGCATTTAGAGGGGTTTAACTTCATGTTATATTCTTTAAGTACCTCAAAAGATTGTTTGAGGTGGTTGATATGGTCTTCAGCATGCAGTGACTTGACGAGCATGTCATCAATGTAGACTTCCATTGTTTTTCCAATAAAGTTGTTGGATATTCTATTGACTAGGCATTGGTATGTTGCTCTTGCATTCTTAAGCCTGGAGGGATTCGCTTTGTAACAGAAAATGCCCAAGTTGGTCATGAAGGCGGTCTTCTCTTGATCGTCTGGATCCATCAGGTTCTGGTTGTAGCCAGAGTAGGCGTCCATGAAGTTGAGAAGTTCATGTCTGGCAGTTGCATCTACTAGCATATCTATGCGAGGCAATGGGAATGAGTCATTCAGGCACGCCTTTGCTTAAGTCGGTGAAGTCTATGCAGACCCACCATTTCCCGTTCTTCTTTTTTACCACGACCACGTTTGCTAGCCATTCTAGGCAATATACCTCACGGATCAGACCGCTAGCAATAAGTTTTTGTACTTCTTCATTGATCACTTTATTTCTATCGGGAGCGAACTTCTTCCTTTTTTGTCTTTTGGGAGGGTAATCCGGGTCGACCTGCAGTCTGTGAACAATAATATTTGTATTAATTCCAGTCATGTCTGCATGAGACCATGCGAAGCAATTGTAATGGTCAGTAAGAAATTGAATAAGCTTCTCTCTGAGGTCGGGGTCTAGTTGCGCCCCGATCCGGACTTTATGGTCTGGAAACTCTGTATTAATGGGGACTTCGTCTAGTTCCACCATGCCGGGTTCGTCCATGTGGACCGGCGGGCTCAGTCGAGGGTTAGGCGATCCCTCCTCCTTTAATTGCTGTAAGGAAGCTTGTTTGGCCTTCATCGTCGTCTGGTAGCAGGCCCTCGAATCCTTCTGGTCTCCACTTATCTCTTTCACTCCCCACTTGGTCGGAAATTTGAGTACTTGGTGGTAGATGGACGGGACTGACTCCATTTCGTATATCCATGGTCGGCCCAAGATGACGTTATAGGCAGACGAGGAATCCACCACCAGGAATCGAGTGCATGGGTTGACACCTTCAGCATAGATGGGCAACTCGATTTTCCCAACCGTGCTTTTTCGTTCTCCACTGAAGCCGATGAGGACAGTGGCCTTTTTGATGCTCTTGGATTCATCAATTGCCATTTCCCTGAGAGCAGACAAAAACAAGATATTAGCAGAATTGTCGTTGTCAATCAACACACGTATGGTCAGACAATTTGCAATAAACAAGGAAATAACTAAAACGTCATAATGAGGGTTTAGAAGCCTCGTCGATTCAGATGTGGTGAAGCTGGAGGTTTGAGCCGGTTGGATGGTTGTGCTTCTTCTAGTCTTGCTTGATTCTATTCTGACTCGCCCGGCTTCTCTGGTATGCCTTTTGGCCACTGAATGGGTGACTCCACTAACTTCAGAGCCACATGTGATTACATTTACCGTTCGCTCATGGGTTGGTGGTCTAGGTGGACTGATCTCTCTATGAGTATTGCGTCTGTCCTAGCTCTGCTGGTAAGTCTGCTTGCCTTTGTCAGTCAAGAGGTCTGTCAGATATCCCTGCTTCAGTATGTGGGATACTTCCAACTTCAGAGCAATGCAGTCGTCTGTTCGGTGCCCATGAAACTCGCACCATTTCGAGCTATCTCTTTGGTTGGCTGGCGATCTCATATTTTCTGGCCAATTGACTTTACCGCCGAGTCCTTTGAGAGCTACCACAGGTTCGGATGGTGAGATGGACAGGTTATATTCTAGAACATTAGCTTCTTCACGAAGTCGTGTTTCTGGTATTTGTCCGTATTCCCTTCTTCGATATTCTTGTCACCGATGAGGTGGGTAAGGTTCAACCCGCCTGTAATTGGTCCTTCGTTCCACTCTATTGCCTCTTCTCGAGCTCATTTGGGGAGACGAACGATGATGATTGTATTGGTCTTCCTCCCATTTAATCTGCGCCCATACCTTAGTGAGGACGTCTTCTATAATTCGGCAAGAATACTTGGTGTTGGAAATAAAACGCAGCGGAAGCGTCGGGTTTGGATTTACTAAAAACGGCCTTCATGAACCGGATCTATTTAGGCTCATCAAATAATTAATTAACAGAATAATAAGCAATTTAGACGAACAAAATTAATCTACGCATATAACTATGATAATTCGTAGTATTCTTCCTAGATCTAAGAGATCTAAGAATATGTTACCTTTGAAGCAAAGTCTTCGAATTCTTACTCGATCTCCTTGTATTTCTACCTTCAGATATTCTAGAGTATGATCCCGCCTATATCCGGATGTCGTGTGGGCAACAATCTATCGGACTTCCTTGAACAACAGATCTGGATCGGCCAAAAATCCTTTGCTTAATGTCACTCGATTTTTCCTTTCTTTATTTTCTAGTATTAGTAAACACTCCTAGAAAATTAACGTGTTATCTAAATTGTGGAATCAAAGACACAAGTCAAGATCCAAAATTAAACACAAGAAAGAAAATTGAACTCTCAAGCTTGGTGAATTGTATTTCGGCCGAACCCCTATTGTATATTTATAGGTGTTATTGACTACTCTAGGGATCTTAAGGAGGATTAGGGAATGACTCCTAATAAACCTCAAATTTCCATATTAGGACCTTTCCTAATATATTGAGTCTATTAATATCAACCCAGTCCACTAAAGAGTTATTATTGCACTTCCTACCCAAATCCCAATTTACGAAATTAGCTCCTTATTTAAATATATTATTTTCTGTGTTTAAGATATCGAATGTCCATTAATTAATTTTAAGCTACTGACAGCTTTAATTAATTAACATTTTATCCAAGAGTAGTACCACTCGAACCTTATTATTATATCGAAATTAAATCCACCTGAAGGGTTTAATATAATAATCATTATCGAGGTTCTTAAGGGGACATCATCAACCCGCACAAGTCGGGACACGATTTCTAGTAATAATAATAATTGTCATATAAATAATATTATTGCCCAATTTACGAAGCTTATTGAGTCAGTCATTTTGACTCTCACCACGGTAAATCAAAGCAATAAATATTATAAATACATAATTAAATATTATATACATTGAATTAAGAAATACTAATTATCTGAGATTCATGTTCTTTTTACAGTCAGTACAGAAGACACTATCTCACTTCGATCATGTTCAACGTATACAAATACGCTAATGCATGCTAATAGTCAAGATCAACTAATCTCAAGCATACACTACAACTTTTCATATACTTTGTCTAATAATTATATAGGTTGTGAACTATTATATTATTTTATAAGGCACCGATAATGTGATCTTCCGTATGACACCAATACACCACTTTATCTACAATATAAAATAATTAGATATTTTATTTAGAGGTGCCCAACCACGGGTCCGGGTCCGGGTCGGACCCGCCGGGTCACCGGGTCGGCAGGACAGGACTCGGACCCCACCCGTACATATGAAATGTACGGGTTGGCGGGTCGACGGGTCGGCCACGGGTCCGGGTCCGGTCCGACCACGGTCACGGTCGACCCGTCTATTTTTTTTTTTTTAAAAATGTATATAAAACTTTTATTTGTTATCATTTTATACACGAAAAATAACTATAAGTGAAAAAGGAAATCATTTGAAAAATTAGCTTGTATTTAATTTTAAGTTTTTACTTAAAATTAAATTGCCTACGTATCCCGTGAGGAATCAAAGCTCCACGTAGTTCTTTTACTTGAGAAGAGTTAAAAAAATGGGCTTGTATTTAATTTTAAGTTTTCACTTAAAATTAAATTGCTACGTATCCTCGTGAGGAATCAAAGCCCTACGTAGTTCTTTACTTACGACTTACCTTACTTACCTTTAGTCGAAGTCGATGTCGTCGTCGTCTTGATCGTCGGTTTGACTCATTTGACTAGACTCTCCTTCGGTAGTGCCTTCTTGATAGGCATCTTGGTCCGCTAATAGGTCATCCCATTTATTTTCTTGATCTCGTAACTCGGCTTTTGTTGCGTCTTTAAGTATCATTTGAGCCTCGAGATTTTTGGCGTCATTCGGGATCTCCGCTCGTCCGGATATAGCCTCCTTCACTAAAAGCACTCTCAACGGGATGTGGATGCGGGCCGCAAGAATTTCTTGTGCCATAATGGAAAGTATGGGAAATTCGGTTCCCCTTCTTTTCCACCAATCCAACAGATCAAAGGTACTGCAGTGTCATCCTCCGGCACAAAACTAGTTGCATAATATCTACTAAGGTCATTTCTTTGACCGACGTTACTACCACCCCTATTTCTTGCTATATTATAGAGTTGTTGTTGAAATGGGTTAGTGGGAGTTCTGTCGAATTCCATGTTAAATGTATTTGTAGTCTTAGTTCTTGTTTTTGAGTTTGAATCTTATCACCGTATTTAGAAGAATATTCGAAAAAACAGTTTCTAAACTATTTTTCAAATCAATTTTTACTTGTTCAACGTCAGAATATTTTCAAATAAAGTTTGACTTTCAACATATCCTCAATATTAGGAAAACCCAAATTTTTAAGAATATTATAATATATTTCAAGTAATTGTTCTACTTGAGCTAAATTTAAATCGGGAGATAAAACAAGACTAATCAAGAAAACATCATGAATACGATTAAAGTATTTTAGCCATTTTAAACACATATTGTAAATAGCATTCGATAATCTTTCGGATTTACTACAAGCATCCATTTCGAATACAATAAAACAACAATGAAATAAAACTTTGGGAGACGTGGGATAATAACAACCACTTAAATCTTTAGTTGCATTTTCAAAAACCCTTAATTGTTTTATTAAATCTTTAGTTTCATCCCAATACGTTGGCAATAAATAAAATCCTTCTACGTGAAAATAAGTATCAAAAAATTCACACAATAATTCTTTATATTCATTAGTTGAATTTAACATCTCATAAGTTGAGTTCCATCTATGTTTGACGTCTGGAGTAAAAAATTTGGGTTGAATTTGTTTTGACTTTAAAAATTTTACCCATTGTCTAGCTAACTTAGTGCGATTATGTAAAAACAAGACACATTTTCTAATTGGTTCTATTGCCTCATCTACAAATTTTAATGCATCTTGTACACATAAATTTAGAATATGACATATACATCTAGTATGAAATAATCGACCCGCTAAAACAGGATTGCAAGCTTGTATTAATGCTGGTACACTTGCCGTATTAGAACTAGCATTATCAAAACCAATTGTGAAAATTTTATCTTTTAAGCAATAAAAAGCTAAAATTTTAATAATTGCTCTAGCTATATTATCTGCACTATGTGTACAATTAAATTTTAATAAGTTGTTGTACTACCGTAATAGATATTTTCATGTGTAACATCATATTCAGGATCTTGACTTTCATTTTCAAAACCGGGTGGAGTTTGGTTTTGGGGCTCCCGAATAATTATTCCAGATGGTTTCTTCGATTTGCCCCAAAGACCCATTCGCTCGAACTTGGACATTTTGGATTTTTTGGGAGATGTAGCAATACCCTTTCCCTTGTCAGAACTCGACATAATGATAAAATGCGAAAAAAAAGAGAGAGATTAAGTAGTATAGCAATTAACAATGAGAGTTTGAGAGATAGATAGTATTGAAGGTGTGGAAAAATTGTGTTGGGGAGGGGGGTATTTATAGTTAGGAATTTTTTTTTTTTTTTAAAAATCGGACTAGCCGTTAGACCCGCCGGGTCCAACGGCCATTTTTTGAATTTTTTTTTTTTTTTTTTTGTTTTTTTAATTTCACGGTCGACGGGACCGGCGGTCGAGTTGGGGAAGCTCGACCCGGACCCCACCCGTGTATACCATGGGTCCGGGTCGGCGGGTCACACGGGTCGGCCGGGTCCGGGTCTTGCACGGGTCAGCCGGGTCCGGGTCGGCGGGTCGACCCGGCGGGTTGGGTCGTTTTGGGCACCTCTAATTTTATTTGCATAACCATAACGTGAATAAATATGCAAAATATATGATTAAATGTAATTAATATTCTCATAGGTAGTTACAGGGAAATAAGGTAATACAAACATAAAGTATATTTTGCAGTATACAACCCTAACAATCTCCCATTTATACTCAAAGCATACTTTTAAGTATACTACTCTATTACATAGTCTCTCATTTTTTCCCATTTATACTCAAAGCAATGCTGCCATACACCGTATCACATTCCTTCCACATGCATTTAAAAAACTTTTGTGGGTAGGCCTTTTGTGAAAGGATCAGCAAGATTATCTTCCGATGCAACCCTCACTAGAACTATGTCTCCTTCCTTTACGAAGTGTCTGTGGTTGATATGTTTACTTGCCTTGTGGGATCGTGGTTCCCTCGAATTTGCGACTGCACCGGTATTATCACAATAAAGTGTAATACCCTTTGGAAAATCGGGAATCACATCTAATTCATGTAGGAAGTACTTGAGCCATACCGCCTCCTTGGCTGCCTCAGAGGCTCCCACGTACTCGGCTTCCATGGTGGAGTCTGAGATGCATTTCTGGTTCACACTCCTCCAACTAATGGCTCCACCTTCCAGGCTAAACACATAACCCGAAGTAGACTTGGACTTTTCTTTGTCTGATGAAAAATATGAGTCAGTATTACCCTGCGAACACAGGTCATCTGATTGATATACTAGCATATACTCCCTAGTCCTTCTCATGTACTTAAGTATGTTCTTGACAGCAATCCAGCGTCCTGGTCCTGGATTCGACTGATATCTTGCAGCCATGCCTACGACATGACAGATATCAGGTCTAGTGCAAAGCATAGCATACATAAAGCTTCCCAGAACTGACGTATAAGGGATCATATTCATGTCATCTATCTCCTTTTGTGTCTTCGGACACATATCCTTAGATAGTTGAATTCCATATCTGTAAGGTATAAGATCTTTCTTGGAATTCTCCATGTTAAACCGCTTTAGCACTGTATCGATATAGGATACCTGAGATAAGCACAACATCATTTTCTTCCGATCACAAAAGATCCTGATTCCAAGGATGTGTCCTGCTTCTCCCAAATCCTTCATATCGAACTGCTCAGATAGCCATACTCGTATGTCCGATAATTCCTTCACGTTGTTTCCAATCAGAAGAATATCATCTACATACAGTACAAGAAATACCAACACATTTTCATCGCATTTCTTATACACACAACTCTCACTCGGACATTGGTCGAATCCATATGACTGGACAATCTTATTAAATCGAGTGTTCCATGATTTAGATGCTTGATTAATTCCATAAATGGATCTCTTAAGCTTACACACTAAGTGCTCCTCTACTTCAGCAATGAATCCTCTGGTTGGCACATGTAGATTTTCTTGTCTAGACTTATTCAAGAATGCAGTCTTAACATCCATTTGCCAAATCTCCAAATCTAAATGCACAACTATAGCTCAAAGAATCCGGATTGACTTAAGCATGGCTACCGGCGAAAAGGTTTCATCATAATCGATGCCCTCTTTCTGAGTGTAACCTTTCGCAACAAGCCTCGCTTTAAAGGTTTGAACCTTCCTGTCACCTCCTTTCTTTCGCTTATAGACCCACTTACTCCTAATGGCTTGTACCCCATCAGGTAGTTCTACTAGCTCCCACACTTGATTAGAATCCATAGATCCCATTTTTGATTCCATTGCTACTTGCCATGAGTCAGCATCTTTATCTTGGATTGCCTCCTTGTAAGTACAGGGATATGATTCATCTTCGCCTAAGATTGAGTTCGAAGACTGTCCCACACCTATGAATCGTTTAGATTGACGAACAACCCTCCCACTACGATGAGGCAAATTCTGAGTTGGTGTAAAAGTCTCAGAATCGATGTGTGGTGCAGTGTAAGCTGGCACATGTACGATTGGTATATTCTGAGTCTTGCCCCTCAACTCTTCCAGAATTATTTCGCTCATGGGCTTGTGACTAATCATATAATCCTCTTCCAGGAATCGGGCATTGGTTCTAACAATGACCTTCTGATATTGGGGACTATAAAATAAGCCACCCTTCGTTCCTTTAGGATATCCCACAAACAGTCGTACTTCTATACGAGATGCCAATTTATCAGCTTCCTTATTCAGCACATGTGCTGGAGTACCCCAAATCCGCACATATCCTAGACTGGGCTTTCGCCCACTCCACAGTTCTGTGGGTGTTTTTGGAACTGATTTCGAAGGCACCGGGTTTAGAATGTACGCCGCTGTTTCTAAGGCGTATCTCCAAAATGAAATAGGTAAATCCGAATAACTCATCATTGACCTAACCATTTCTAAGAGAGTTCTATTCCTTCTCTCAGCAACACCATTTTGTTGTGGAGTTCCCGGCGTAGTGAGCTGGGACAAAATCCCCTCATTCGCCAAGAAATCCAAAAACTCTGTACTAAGGTATTCGCCACCACGATCAGATCGTAGTGACTTGATACTCTTCCCATGATGCTTCTCCGTTTCAGCCTTGAAGTCTCTGAACTTGTCAAAGGCTTCAGACTTACGTCGCATCAAATAAATGTATCCATGTCTCGAATAATCATCTATAAACGTGATGAAGTATTCGAAACCACCCCTATCTTGGACGTTCATTGGACCAAATACATCCGTATGAACCAATTCTAATACATTCTGAGCACGGTTTCCCTTGGACTTAAAAACCCTTTTGGTCATCTTACCTTCGAGACAGGATTCACAAATTGGAAATGACTCAACTTGGAGGTCATCCAATGGGCCATCATCTACCAATCTTTGAATCCAATGAAGATTTACGACCTAACCGTAAAAGCCACAGATATGTTTGGTTTATGCTCAAATGTTCTTTTCTCTTTTTAGGTTCATATAAAGAGTTAAGCGATTTATGTTTATACATGGGCGTTTGTGCAGTATTAATGACATACAGTCCATCAGTAAAAATACCTTTGCAAATATATTCACCGTTTCTTCTTCTAATAACAACATCATCATCAAAAGAAACTGAATAACCATCGTTCATGTTTTGATTCATGTGTATGTTCGTGTTGATGAACACATTGTTTTGCATATGTGTATGCATGGTTGTATCGCGTGTGTTGTTTTGATCCGAAAGGGATCGTGTGATCTATGCTGAGGGCGCTTGATCAGATGTCCACCTCGTGTTGATCTGACGGGATCATCTTGGGATCTATACTGAGGGCGCTGGATCATTAGACGGGTTTTTTCCACCTCGTGTTGGTCCGACGGGATCATCTTGGGATCTATGCTGAGGGCGCTGGATCATTGGAACACCCTATGTTGTGTTGATGGAATTATGTGGATTCGCATCGTTGGATTCCGGTAGTGGAAGTCCGTGTTCTGTATTTGGTTATGCATCGTGTTGCATACCTGCTCTTGTATATTATGATACTTGTACTAGCATCGTTTTGCTAACCCATGTGGGGATGGACATTTGTTTTGATGTTCAGGTAGCCGCGGAGCGGGGAAGCAACCACAGTACCGGCATGATGACGAAGGGGCACAGTGATGTTGTGCGTTGTATTGTTTTGTTATTCTAGTTTGGTATTTAGTACTCGAGTACGTGTGTCTTTTGATGATTTGACAAATTTGTAATATGTGAATTGTGTTGAGATGGTTTAACCGGTTATTAAATTACGCAACTATGGGTGGTATTTTCGTATTGTTCAGTTATTCTCTTAATTTAGCCTTGTAAACTCTTATATAAAGGGTTTACGACGCTGTAATTATTCCGAATATCTCGGGGCGTTACAAAAAGCAACTCGATGATAAGTATGAGAGAAACAATCACAGTCCAAGAAGTGGAAGTACAATACGAGAAAACAAAGAATCGAGTAAGGAAAACTTATGAACACTGGAAGTACCGAGATGATGGCAGCGGGGTGACGATGTGCAAAACAAAACACAATTAGACCCAATTAACCGACAGGCCTAGATATCCATAAACCTAGTGCTCCGATACCATTTTCTGTAACACCCCCAAGATATTTAGGGTCTATTACAGCGCCGTGGACCCCTGCGTGGGACCCACCAGGCTAAATAAGAAATACCGCACGTTTAACCATCACAGTTAACGAGAAAAACACACATCACTAGGACGAAACTTAAATGAAACGCCCGGTACAACCGGTAAATCAAACATCACTGAAAGTTACAAATAACATTTGGTCTACAAACCATTTTCCAAATCAAAGCGCCTAAGTACTCGCGAGTACTAACTATCAGTTCACAAGATTGAAAACAAATATTTAAAATGAGCAGCTAAAATAAGGGACTCGTTTGCACACGTCAATAACCCTGGCCAGCATCCTCGTACTGCTCCAGTGCCCGCTCGTCCGACTGAACGCAACCTGAAATTCATAACATGAATTTCCCCAAAACTGGTCCCCAAATGGGTTAGCAATTATGCTAGTACAAGTAATCAAGACAAACCATTCGCTTACACAATTCATAATACATGCATTAAGTCATTTCAAAATCCAAAAACCAGATATGTCTTTTCCCGGAAAACAAACAGCCAAATATCACAGTTCAATCTTGCCTAGGATCGGGGTGAAGCCACTGATCCCATCTGAGGCCTCTAAGGACCCTACCGGACTGGCCATAATTATAAATCACGCACATGCATCGCCTAGGACCGGGGTGAAGCCACTGGTCCAATCCGAGGCCTCTATGGACTCTCCCGGACTGGCTAGCCAACAAGCTCGTGAATCCGGAGTGAAGTTACGGATTCACCCAAGGCCCCGTCGGACCCTCCCGGAGTGAGCAAAGCACACACATATTATACATCACCATTTCATGTTAAGCATAAAGGTTTCACAAGAATACTTGCCTTGAGTAATTAACGACGAAACGAACGGAACGGAGAATCAACCACGATCCCTAGGAAACGACAATCCTGAACCTAACGATTCGAAAAATACAATCACAACCATTTCTACACGAGTACGAAAATGGAACACCCGAAAACCCACCTACGGTTCATGTAAATTCGTACAAAACAACGAGGGTGGATCGCAACCGAACCCTCTCGATTTCACAAGTACCACGAAATTTACCATGAACTCATAGGGAAAACATGAATACCACTAAGATTAATCACATGTATCATGGATTAATCAACAATACGGAACGAATCGGACATTAAATCGAAAACCCCCAAATTCCCCAAAAAAATAGGGTTCTAAGAGATTATCTCGGATCAAAGACGAAGAACACAAGTAGATGTTGCTAATATGCACCAAGAACTCATGGGAGATGATAGTTGGGATGATTGGAAGAATAAATCGCCTCAAAGACCTCTCTCTCTCGCGCTCCCATCGGAAGAGTAAGAAAAGGGGAAGGAAATGACGCTGAAAACGCGAATGTCCCCTTAAATACATCAGGGACGCACGACCAACTGTTCGTGCGTTTGGTCGTGCGCTAGGCACGCACGAGCACCGCGCATGAGCAACTGCTCGGGCGTCCCTGGGAGTTCACTGCCGAACATTGGATGCGCACGAGCATCACGCACGGGCATCTGCTCGTGTGTCCTGCTCGTGTGCTAAGATCAAAGGCTAAAATCGAGCCCGACATGACTCGGAAGGAACCCGGAACATAACCAACTCGAAAGGGAACGAAAACAAGAGCTCACAACGCCCTCAAAGAGAGAAGACGACAACGGAATACAGTATGTCATGCTACACATGCATACACACGATTTGCACGACTTAAACAACAACAAGTCGTACCCGACGAACACCATAACGTGGTACATCATACCGTACAGAACGTAGGAAAAATCCCAAATAATCATCAACGAGACAAGGTAACCAGCACAACAGACAAATGATTCAAAGTAACCAGAAATAGATATCTCGGGTATTACATTCTACCCTCCTTAAAAGAAGTTCGGTCCTGAAACTTAAAACATGAAACAATAAAGGCAAGGCAAACCTAGATAACACATGTTATCTGCTACCGACAGCGCATCAAAGCTCCATGTAGTACAGAGCTGTTGCGGTCCGATTCAATACGCGAGAATGTTTACGAAAAACAACAAACATGAATCAGTACAGTCGAGCAAGACGAGTAGTACAACAATCAAAACACAAGTTTAAGCACTAAACAACGCATAATTCCGATAACCTGAAGATTGTAAAAGACTATACGAAAGCAAACACCCCTAATCTTTGAAAAAATACGAAATGACCCGAACGATCGAAATATCACGATACGACAACGAATAACCAAACTGAAGCTCACAACACGTCTAACAAAGTTAAACGAACTTATGGATACACGAAGCGATGGTTTCGAACGAGATTCGCAAGAATCAGACTCAAATGCGGAAAATCGCTAAGAAGTACGGAACTCAACAAAACAACACCAAAACAAACTCAGATGACAAAAAGTGCAGAATTAATCATTCTCAGAATGACGAAAGTCACAAGCGAGCCATTAAAACGGACTCCTGCCAAAAGAAATTTACCGAAAATTGAAATTGCGGATATTACATCCTCTCCCTCTAAAAACAAGTTGCGTCCCAAAACTTAAGAAACAAACAACTCGGGGTACCTAAAACACATGTTATCCTCGGTTTCCCAAGTTGCATCCTCGACATCATGCCTCGACCACTGCACCTTGACTAATAGAATGGTCTTATGCCTCAGTCGCTTCTCACAGTGCTCCAAGATCTTCAAGGGACGCTCCTCGAAGGTAATATCCCTAGAGATATCGATCTCACCATAGTCGATGACATGACTAGGATTCGGAACATATTTCCTCATCTTGGAAATATGGAAACACTATGGACGTGACTCAATGCCGGAGGCAACGCCAAACGATATGCCAACTCGCCGACCCTCTCTAGAATCCCAAAGGGCCCAATAAATCTAGGACTCAACCTTCCCTTCTTTCCGAAGCGGAAAACTCCCCTCGTCGGCGACACATTTATCAAAACGTGGTCTCCCACCTTGAATTCCAAAGGTCGACAATGAACATCAGCATAGGATTTCTGCCGACTCTGAGCTGTCAACATCCTCTCCTGAATCAATTCCACCTTCCTCCTCGTTTCCAAAGAGATATCAGGTTCGGTCCTGACCAAATCGGATGCCTCGTTCCAACAAATTAGCGATCTCGAACACCAACGATCGATCAAAAACGATCGAACAACAGCAATCAGACAACAACGACGAAGTTCACACTTCAACTCAAGACATTAAAAGGACTTGTAGAGGCTAAAAGACGTTAATTCCGAACAAGGTTCACAGGAATCGAACCGAACTCGGAAAATTCACAACATAAACAGATTGATCCGAAACAATATCACAACCCGTTCAAACGATAAGAACCGAAGAAGAGAACAAGTTCGAAGGTATCAACGAACACGAGCGAGTCAATCGAATTGAAAAAAAATGCAGAAGTCAAAATAACACGGGTATTACATTCAACCTCTTTTAAAAGAAGTGTCGTCCCCGAGACTCACAACAACGAAAGCGAGGTGTCAACATAGCAAGCAACTGACAGAAACATTCTTCAAGGGTCTCTCAGAGTCGATCCTGACATATGTGCTGGAGTCCGTGCCCCGGAAGACTCGGTAACCAACTCGCGAAACTGGATTCTGTGTCCCTCGAGTCCACACTTGTAACACATTACTGGCGAGAAGGACAAATTGCACGTACATGCCCCGGCACATTACAGTTGAAACACCTCGGCATACCAAATATATAACTGCTAGGTACGATGGAACATAACATCGCAGAACAACATACCGGAGGTACCAACTCAGCACAACATATCAACGTAAAGCAACAAATAATTACACGACAAAGTATCCACTCCGGGTAATTGCACGAATACAAAAACTATCACTGCAACAAACAGAACTTGCAGTCGTAAACAAATCACATAACCATATCAACGGAACTTACGATCTTCACCAATACAAACAAGGCCAAAACAGAGTACACACCACAGTGGTCAACCACTGGTAACATTCTTTAAAAATAAAATTTTCCGAGGTATTCGTTCAAATGATAATATTTAAAACTCTTGAATTTGAATGATTTTACTGGAATGAAAATTTTGAAAAATACTTTTAATACCTCGGCCGTTTAATCAAAACCATAAACCCATGTTCATAACCGTTTTGTTTTGAAATCATTTGCAAAACAACATTTCGAAATATCAATTCCTTCAAAAACAACATCATCAAGATATCCACGTCGTCAAGTATCCTCATCACAATAATTAATACACAAGGTAACCACATGTTACCATTCAGCATCATCACAATTAACAACACGTAGGGTATCCTGTGGCCATGCTTTCTTAGACCCCATAGGTTTCACCGAACCGTCCCCGGGTGAACAACCCATTCATACTCGTACTAACCATTCCTACGGCTCCTCAATCACCACGGAATAACATTATACAAGTCACAAAGCAAATCCAGCGCATGCAATACAACAATTGGGCACCCACCCAAATTCTTCAACACGAATCTGACAAATATGTCACAACGGCTTGACACCTCACGATTCAACTCTGACCGATCGCTTTAAGCGAAAAAATCACATCACGCACATACTGCTGCTTAACGTGCTAAGCCTATGATAGCGTGCGTTAATAAGCTGAAATAATCAAATATTCTATCAAGGTTCGTTAGTGTGTGCTAATGACGAAATTAGTGTGCACTAACTCATTCATCTCATAAAATATTCCAAGTTGAATTTAGAGTTTTACATCGAGTAAGAATTTTCATCTTTCACTGTTTATTTTCCGAAAATGAAAATCACGTTTTTGTTTTAAAATACAAAAATTTTTATAGCGTGAAAGATTTTTAAAATCGTATAATCGAGTTATTTGAAAGTAAAACCGATAAGTTAAAATCATTTTCAAAATCCTTTCAAACATGACAAGGGATTAACGGCGGTAACATTTCATAAAATGTCCCAAAATACTTTTAAACACATCTTTCAAATACCGTCACAAGGTTTTATTTGAAAATACAAGGCTGGCTTGCCAAAATTCATACCACTTTTCGAAACCCACAATATATTCATGTACGCCACATATATAATTATTAATAGGAGCACATTGGCTGTAAATAACAACAATTAGCCAAATATCGTCAATTCTCAAACACATGCATATACGACATTCAAAAATCGCGAGTTCAACAAGCGCAACTCGAAAACACTAATTTCAAACATATGTCTAACCATCTCTCCAAGTTTAACAACATAACTAATGAACACCGATTCGAACACATGTCGAAACCATCAATACATTTCCTGGAATACATCAATGTTCAAAGCTTCCACATCATGCTGCACCACTCGGTGTATGAACCATCAATACATTCAGCTTCCACATCACAAGTACCGAACACAGATTCCATCACACAACATACATATAATAAAATGAATCTCACAGTCCAGTGGTAACCCCGACACTCGTCAGGAAAGACATATGGGAACTCACTAACGGCTGGAATCAATGAAAACTCGATTCCACCATCCTCCGCCTTCAAGGCGTAACACCAATAACTCGTACACCCCTTCCGCAGGAGTCTAATCTCCTTCAAGACGTTAATTACGAACTTCTGGTTTCCCCTCTTTCGCCCTGTGAAAAAGTGCTCGGTGCCGTCCGATGGTGATGATCCTCGAGCGGTAGTTCATGATCGCACCATGCCACTCGAGCCAATCATCCCCGAGAATCAAATCTTTACCCTCAATATCTATAACAATAAGATTAGGGAGTCAAGCCCTCTCACAATATACCACAGAACAATCTCGGATCTTCCGATCACCAACGATCCTATCACCGCTAGGAAGTTTAACGATGATAGGTTCACAAGACGACAAACAGTTGAGACCTGAACCGCGCACACACTTCAGAGAGATAAACAAATGTGTAACACCAGAATCGAAAAGCATACTGACAAGATGAATGGAAAAGTGTAATACCCGAATATCTGATGTGTATTTTAATTTGTATTTTAACCTTGTGACATTGTATATGTCGTATTTTGATCTGAGTATAATCCTCCGTATTTCATGATCCTATATTGATGAGCGTATGATTTCATAAGATGTTGTTTCATACATGTACTTATGCACATGTAGCGCACACTAACGTTTAAGTGTAGCGCCCGCTAAATGTGTAAGCTAGCGCACGCTACATATGAAGCTTAGCGTGTAACACCCCCAAGACGTTCAGGGCATATTACAGCGCCGTGGACCCCACACTGTGAAATCCACCAGGCTAACATACCAACAAGACCTTTGCCAACGACAACAATCATCAATAAAATGACAACTCAAAATAAAAGACGACAATCCGACCAATAGAATCCAACAACAATCCATTTCCCAAAACGGGAACACAACATTAACAATTTTGCAAAAGAAGTACTCGAGTACTTAAACCAATTTTGTAATACGTAAATCCCAAAATCAGACATCAATAATAATAACCGACAGACATGACACCGAAAATCATTTACTGGACAATATCATGCTTGCCCATCATCCTCATACGGCTCGAGTGCTCGCTTGTCCCCACGATCAATACCTGAAATACAAAAAGTATTTCCCCTATTTAAGGGGTTAGCGACAACTGCTAGTGCAAGTACAATCCATTTGAACTACATTCTAATCAGATGAATAATGCGCCAAAAAAAAAATTATTTTTAGAAAACATTTTATATTCCGGAATATTTACAATGCACAAGCACAAAACACATTTTCTCCAATCAAAACAATTCAAAGTTAACCTTGGTACGTGACTCACGGCCACCGTACCCCGCAGAGCCCCGTCGGACATCCCTAGGTGGTTAACCACAGTTCGTGATACGCACACACACGGCAATACGTATCCCTAGAGGCCCCGTCGGACCGTCCCTATGTGAACATACACATATTCTCCCACGACAACCACATATAGCCATAATTCAAATACTAGAACATGTAAACAAATGTAAAGTACTTGCCTTTGAGACATCTTCGAAGAATCGGAAGTGAAAGATGACTACGGATGATCCGAATGGAAAACGACGGTTCCTAAACGAAGAATTAGCATAACTCAGTCCCAACGGACATCAATAATCGAAAGGAATACTCCCAAAACCCCGATTACAAATCACGACAATCGACGTTCAATCGATACGGGCGAGGGTTTGTGCAAAATCTCCCGTATCAACAATACATGGATTAATTCGAGGAAAAGCAATTGGGAATCTCCCTATAACATCAATTTATTATAAGTTTCGCGATATACATGAACAATTCGAGTCAATCACGAAAAACCCGAAAAACCCCAATTTATACAAGTTAGGGTTCTGAAGAAGATACCTCGGATTCGGACGATGGAGGATGATTACGCTGATGGTGATATGCTACTATGATTCTACGGTGATGGAATACGAAGGATTCTTCGATCAAAATCAAGAAATCGCCTCTGAGTCGCCGTGAAGAAAAAGCGAGAGAAGGGATAGAAAATGAGGTATTGGACCTCGCATTGCTTTAAAGCAGTAGTACATTCTGACTAATAACAGGGGATACTTACGGCCGTAACATGGCCAACTTACGGCCGTAACCGGGTGTTACGGCCGTAACACCTCTTGGGCAAGTATTGGCGGTCTTGTCAAACGAGTCGGGCGACCCCAAAACCCGGACACGCTATCGAACCAAAAATACGACTACGAAGAATATTCGATGACGAGTCTAACCATCACAAGAAAATATCAATCCGCCTACCCGAATCCGAAATACGACAACGAATATGAAATTCCCTAAACTTATAGGAAATTACTAAATGACCCAGTGACCGAAAGTCATGAAACGATGTCGGATTTACAAACCGAAAGTCTCAACATGACCAACTCAACCATACGAACTTGTACAAACCAAGAAACCACGCAACGAACGAGTTTTACAAGAATCGAACGTTCATACGGCAAAACATGTCATAAAATGAAATTACGTGAAAACATCATCAAAACTCGTCGATTGGAAAAACTCCAAGAACAAAATAGATTCAAAATGTCGAAAGCGGTTACAAGCGAGTCGATAAAATGGACATACACCAAAAATGGAAGCGCTAAAAAAATAGAAAATTACGGATATTACATTCTCCCCTCTAAAATAAAGTTTCGTCCGAAACTTAAGAATCAAAAAGCTCGGGGTATCTCGAACGCATATCCTCCTCTAGCTCCCACGTCGCTTCTTCTACTCCGTGTCTCGACCATTGCACCTTAACCAAAGGAATGGTTTTGTGCCTTAACTGTTTATCACGATGCTCCAAAATTCTGACGGGCCTCTCTTCAAACGTAACATCCTTCTCGATCTCCACGTCCCCAAAGTCAATAATGTGGGACGGGTCCGGAACGTACTTCCTCAACTGGGAAACGTGAAATACGCTATGTACATGACTCAGCGACGGAGGTAAAGCCAAACGGTACGCTAACTCACCGACTCTCTCCAATACCTCGAAAGGTCCAATATATCTCGGGCTGAGTTTCCCCTTCTTCCCAAAACGGAAAACTCCTTTCGTCGGAGACACTCTCAACATAACATGATCTCCCTCCTCAAACTCCAAAGGTCTACGCCTAACATCCGCATAAGATTTTTGTCGACTCTGAGCAGCCAACATCCTCTTTCTAATCAATTCGACTTTCTCCCTCGTCTCCAACACAAGGTCCGGCTCGGTGCCAACCAAATCGGACGGCTCATCCCAACATATCGGTGATCGGCAACGTCGGCCATAAAGTGCCTCATACGGTGCCATCTTAATCGACGCGTGCCAGCTATTATTATAAGTAAACTCAATTAAGGCCAAATGCTCCTCCCAATTACTACTCCAGTCTAACGCACACGCGCAACAAATCCTCGAACGTCCGAATGGTACGTTGGACCGCCATCGGCAGGGATGGAACAAGTGCTCAAACGTAGCCGAGTCCCCAATGCCTTATGTACCTTTGCCAAAAATGCGATACAAATCGGCCATCTCTGTCTGAAATAATGGTCCTCGGCGTACCATGAAGCCTCACTATCCGAGTGATAAAAATACGAGCCAACTTTTCCGACCCCAAGTATCCTTGATGCCCGGAAAATGTGCCGACTTAGTCACCCGGTCTACAATCACCCATACCATATTCATACCAGTCTTCGTCCTCGGTAAACTCGTGACAAAGTCCATAGAGATGTCCTCCCACTTCCATTCCGGAACGGGAAGTGGTTTCAATAATCCGGCTGGCCGCTGATGCTCAATCTTGACTTGATGACAAGTCAAACACTTAGCTACAAACTGAACTACCTCCTTCTTCATATCGTTCCACCAGAAATTTTTCCTCAGATCTTTATACATTTTACTCGAGCCCGGATGGACTGAGTATGGTGACGCATGAGCCTCTCGCATAATGCTCTGTCTCAATTCCGAGTCGTTCGGAACACACAACCGACCTCGGAATCTCAACACACCGTCCTCATGAATAACGAATCCCGGGGCTTTCCCCTTTCCTACACTCTCTCGAAGCTGAATAAACATCGGATCCTCTAACTGTCCCGACTTAATGTCCTCGACCAAGGATGAAGAAATCTCAAGAGTACGCAACTGCCCGGAACTCTCTGGCAGTACAATCTCAATGCTCAACCTCATAAACTCTCGCTGAAGTCCCGACTGGGTCGTAAGCAACTCAAGCGCTCGAAGCGATACCGATTTCCGGCTCAAGGCATCTGCTACCACATTAGCCTTGCCCGGATGATAAAGGATCTCAAGATCGTAATCCTTAATCAGTTCCAACCATCTCCTCTGTCTCATATTAAGCTCCTTCTGCGTGAAGATGTACTTCAGGCTCTTGTGATCGGTGAAAATCTGACACGACGAGCCATACAAATAATGACGCCAGATCTTCAACGCAAACACAACTGCGGCCAACTCAAGATCGTGCGTAGGGTAATTCAATTCATACGGTTTCAACTGACGGGAAGCATAGGCAATCGTCCTCCCGTGCTGCATAAGTACACATCCGAGCCCTTGGCCCGAGGCATCACTATAAACGGAGAAACCATCATTACCACTCGGTAAAGCCAACACGGGAGCGGTCGTCAACCGCTTCTTCAACTCCTCAAAACTATTCTGCCTCTCATCGGTCCACATAAACTTCTCCGACTTCTGTAACAACTGAGTCAGCGGTCGAGCGAGCTTAGAGAACCCCTCGACGAATCTGCGGTAATACCCGGCTAATCCCAGAAAACTGCGGACCTCCTTCACGTTCTTGGGCGGCGCCCAATCCAACACTGCCTCTACCTTATGTGGGTCTACACGAACACCCTCGGCCGAGATCACATGACCGAGAAACATAACCTCCCGTAACCAAAACTCGCACTTTGAGAACTTCGCAAAAAGATGCTGAGTTCTCAAAATATCTAACACAATATGCAAATGACCGGAGTGCTCCTCCTCGCTCCTCGAGTAAATCAGGATGTCGTCGATAAAAACGACTACACACTTATCGAGGTACTCGATAAAGACTTTGTTCATAAGCTGCATGAACACGGCTGGTGCGTTGGTTAGCCCAAAAGGCATAACCACAAACTCGTAGTGACCGTATCTCGTCCGAAAGGCCGTCTTCTAATATCGGTATCCTTCACTCGGAGCCGATAATACCCCGATCTCAAGTCAATCTTCGAAAACACGGTTGCCCCCTGCAACTGATCAAACAAGTCATCAATCCTCGGGAGCGGATACTTGTTTTTGATGGTCACTTTGTTCAACTCTCGATAGTCGATACACAAACGAAGTGACCCATCCTTCTTCTTTACGAATAGGACCGGTGCGCCCCAAGGCGAAGCGCTCGGTCGAATATATCCCATGTCTAGCAACTCTCCCAATCAAGTTTCTTCACTCAAGCATCTCGGCAGCGCCATCCGGTATGGCGTCTTAGAGATAGGTCTTTCCGGCTCTAAATCGATCAGAATTCAACCTCTCGGTCCGGCGGCAAACCCGGCAACTCATCTGGAAAAACGTCAGGATACTCACATACTACCGGAATAGACGAGAGTTCGACTCCCCCTTCCTCCGATCTCAAAGCGTAACACTAATAGCCCGTGCAACCTCCTCGAAGCAGTCTCACGGCCCTCAAGGCGCTGATGAGTAACCTCTGGCTACTCCGTTTACGCCCCACAAAAGAATGCTCGGTACCGTCAGAGGCTAACATCGAAACGGTTCTCGTTCTATAATTCATGATCGCCCTATGACGGTCCAGCCAATCCTCACCCAGAATCAAATCCTCATCTCTAATATCTACCGCAATCAGATTAGAAGGCCAAACCCTCCCCGCGATACTCACTGGAAAATCTCTAACCTCACGATCCCCCACGATGCTATCCCCACTAGGAAGCTTAACAACAAAAGGCTCACAAGCAACAAGGCAATCAACATGTAGACGATGCACACAATCCATAGATATAAAAGAATGTGTAGCACCAGAATCGAACAATACGGAAACAGGATGATCAAGGATGTGGACGGTACCTGTGGCCACCGTCGCGTCAGGATCTCCTGTTCGTCTCATCTCGTACACACGGGGCGGAACAGACCCGCACTAGAAGCTCCCCTCTAGAAGGTGACCACGACCTCGACCTCTACCAAAACTCTGCTGCGGTGAGGAGCGTCAGTGCTGATTCACACTCGGCTCTCCATGGTGGGGCCGATATCCGAGTAGCTGAGTCCGAGCCGCATCCGTACAAAACTTAGCACGATGACCCATCCGACCACAGAAAGACACCGAATCGGAGGCCTATCACACTCACTCATCATGTGGCCGGACGGCTACGGTTGAAGCACGTAGGACCACGAACGGAACCGGCGAGGCGGACCTAGAACCGGTTCCTCGCCCACCGATGGCAATCGACTTAGAAGACTCGCGAACAGGCCGAGTCTTCGGATACCCTCTCACTTGCCTCCCGCCCGGCCGGCGGTTTTCTCTGTTTCTTTCCTTCGGTTGCCGTCTCGCATGAAAACGACATCTCATAAGCCATCGCCTTATTCGATATTCTTTCAAAGTCGTGCACCCTGCACTGGACATGTAGTGGCGCACCCTCGGTTTCATCCGCATGTCAAAGTGGCGGATCTTATCAAGCTCATCGCGGACTTGGTTTCTCACATAATGTAACTGTTGATTGTAGTCTTTGATAGCTTGAGAAATAGGAACATCTTGGGGCTTAGCCTCAAAGAAGGCTCGGATCCTCCCCTCTTTCACTGGCCAAGGACAGTATTCATCTTCCATCAGATCTCGAAACTCTTCCCACGTAGCTGCCCGGTCATGCGGTTTCACCGCTTGCCACCACGTTCTTTGCTTCCTTGGCGAGAAATGCGAGCGATGGGTACCTTCCTCTCCTCGGCAGCGATTAGCGACCTCAAACACCTTTTCCATCTCAAACAACCAACTCTCCCAACCGGAAGGGTCGGAAGCACCATCAAACTGCGGAGGACGATACGAATCACGTCCTGAAGTAGCTTATCATTACCGGATCCAAGCAGCGGAACCGGGTTGGCATTAGCATGGCCGACTGAACGGCTGAGCCGATGCGTCATCCGGTTCGCTACTGGTAAAATGTTGGCCACTCCAACATTCTCATGAGCATTAGGAGCTAGCGGTAGTCCTGCGACCTCCGGAACTAGGGGAACACTGCTCGACAAGGAAGGCATCGCCGAATCGGTTCCCGAGTGATCGGACATGGCCGCCCCACCATTGCGCCACGTCCCCTACCGCGTCGCGGCCGCGTCGCGTCCTCTACCGGCAGGAATTCAAGAAGCAACGGGTAAGTACAAATCAAACGCAAAACGCAATAAGATACTAAGACGGGAATAGAGCGAGCGGTGAAACGAGTCAAGTTAGGAAAACTTACGAGCACCGCGTCGAGATGATGGCATAGCAGTGATACTGTCCCAAAAACGACACTTAACTAGACCCAAATAACCGACAGCCTAGGTATCCATAAACCTAGGCTCTGATACCATATTCTGTAACACCCCCAAGACGTTCAGGGCATATTACAGCGTCGTGGACCCCACACTGTGAAATCCACCAGGCTAACATACCAACAAGACCTTTGCCAATGACAACAATCATCAATAAAATGACAACTCAAAATAAAAGACGACAATCCGACCAATAGAATCCAACAACAATCCATTTCCCAAAACGGGAACACAACATTAACAATTTTGCAAAAGAAGTACTCGAGTACTTAAACCAATTTTGTAATACGTAAATCCCAAAATCAGACATCAATAATAATAACCGACAGACATGACACCGAAAATCATTTACTGGACAATATCATGCTTGCCCATCATCCTCATACGGCTCGAGTGCTCGCTTGTCCCCACGATCAATACCTGAAATACAAAAAGTATTTTTCCCATTTAAGGTGTTAGCGACAACTGCTAGTGCAAGTACAATCCATTTGAACTACATTCTAATCAGATGAATAATGCGCCAAAAAAAAATCATTTTTAGAAAACATTTTATATTCCGGAATATTTACAATGCACAAGCACAAAACACATTTTCTCCAATCAAAACAATTCAAAGTTAACCTTGGTACGTGACTCACGGCCACCGTACCCCGCAGAGCCCCGTCGGACATCCCTGGGTGGTTAACCACAGTTCGTGATACGCACACACACGGCAATACGTATCCCTAGAGGCCCCGCCGGACCGTCCCTAGGTGAACATACACATATTCTCCCACGACAACCACATATAGCCATAATTCAAATACTAGAACATGTAAACAAATGTAAAGTACTTGCCTTTGAGACATCTTCGAAGAATCGGAAGTGAAAGATGACTACGGATGGTCCGAATGGAAAACGACGGTTCCTAAACGAAGAATTAGCATAACTCAGTCCCAACGGACATCAATAATCGAAAGGAATACTCCCAAAACCCCGATTACAAATCACGACAATCGACGTTCAATCGATACGGGCGAGGGTTTGTGCAAAATCTCCCCGTATCAACAATACATGGATTAATTCGAGGAAAAACGAATTGGGAATCACCCAATAACAACAATTGATAATAAGTTTCGCGATATACATGAACAATTCGGAGTCAATCACGAAAAACCCGAAAAACCCCCAATTTATACAAGTTAGGGTTCCTGAAGAAGATACCTCGGATTCGGACGATGGAGGATGATTACGCTGATGGTGATATGCTACTATGATTCTACGGTGATGGAATACGAAGGATTCTTCGATCAAAACTGAAGAAATCGCCTCTGGAGTCGCCCCGTGAAGAAAAAACGAGAGAAGGGATAGAAAATGAGGTATTGGACCTCTGCCATTGTTTTAAAGCAGTCATTCTGGCCATGTGAGGGGATACTTACGGCCGTAACATGGCCAACTTACGGCCGTAACCACGGGTGTTACGGCCGTAACACCTCTTGGACGGATGGTATTGGCATTGCGTCAAACGAGTCCGGACGACCCCAAAACCCGGACCTGCTATCGAACCAAAAATACGACTACGAAGAATATTCGATGACGAGTCTAACCATCACAAGAAAATATCAATCCGCCTACCCGGGAATCCGAAATACGACAACGAATATGAAATTCCCTAAACTTATAGGAAATTACGGAAATGACCCAAGTGACCGAAAGTCACGAAACGATGTCGGATTTACAAACCGAAAGTCTCAACATGACCAACTCAACCATACGAACTTGTACAAACCAAGAAACCACGAAAACGAACGAGTTTTACAAGAATCGAACGTTCATACGGCAAAACATGTCATAAAATGAAATTACGTGAAAACATCATCAAAACTCGTCCAATTGGAAAAACTCCAAGAACAAAATAGATTCAAAATGTCGAAACGGTTACAAGCGAGTCGATAAAAATGGACATACACCAAAAATGGAAACTGCTAAAAAAAATAGAAAATTACGGATATTACATAGCGCGCGCTATACGTGGTCAGCACGATTGAGACATGTTGGTAGGTGAGATGGGACCGCGGATTTTGTTGGGGACATGTCGGGATGAATTTGGACGGCTTTTGGAAAAGTCGAGTCAATGGTGCTTAGCGCACGCTAAGGGAGGGATGTTAGCGCACGCTAAGTCGAGTAAAGTGAGGTCAGTGAGCTTCGTAAAGTCGTTAGCGCACGCTATATTAGCATGGTAGCATACGCTAACTGTTGTATTTAACGTACGTAAGGGATGTTTAACGCACGTTAAGCCAAGAACAGACAGAGACAGTAGGCTGTGAGCCCGTTAGCACATGCTAAAAAGGAGCAGTAGCGCACGCTAATAACCATTTTCTATAAATAGGACAACACCTCATTTCATTTTTCAGTTTCCACTTCACCCCACACTCGATTTCCGAGACATAGAGAGTTACCTTCTCCATATTAAACCTTCATATTAGCCTCTAAACATCATCATTGAAGGCATGGAGCTTTGAGCATTGGTGTTCTAGCATTTGGCGTGGAGTTCATCAAGTGATTTCATCTTTTCCTTCCGTGTAAGGTATGTGGCGATTCACCAAGCTGAATTATGGGTTCTTGTTGTCAAATATGATCATGCTACGGGAGTTGTTAAGTTTATCACTGAGATTATTCAGTTTCTTACATACAACTTGATCAAGCAACGCGTATAGGGGAACTTAAGGGATTGAACTTAGGGTTATTCCTTGAAGATGAAGATGATAAACATGTGAACCTAATAACAGAGTTTTATGGTGTTCTTCAAGATATCTCCAAAATCTTGATACGTTGGATTAATGGAAGTTATGGTTAGGATCCATGTTAGATGAACTACCTTGTGTTATAGTTGTAGAATCCGATCGAATGATGTGCTTAATCTTGTTTGGAAGATTATGGAATTGTTGTTCGAATTAGTAGTGTAGTGATGATTCAAACGGTTTGGGTTGGGGCAGATTCATACGTTTTTTTTGATTGGGTAGATTACGCCACTTGATGCTAGCATGATGTTTAGAACGATTATCCGGAACCATTAGTTATATTGATGCTATTGTTCAATGAAGGTTTGGATTGTTGGTGAAGTGATCGAGTGAGAGTTCTTCGACCGGGTTGAAGGTTATTCGTAGTATCTATCCTTGTCTCCATCTTTGAGGCAAGTATCATGACGTGACTTTTGGTTTAACATTGATGATTTGATCATGCATATTATCATTCATGTTGATGAATATGAGATTACCCTAGACGAATTGTCATAATGTCGTTCATGTTTTTATTCATGTGTATGTTCGTGTTGATGAACACATGTTTTGCATATGTGTATGCATGGTTTTATCGCATGTGTTGTTTTGATCCAAAAGGGATCGTGTGATCTTTGCTGAGGGCGCTAGATCAGATGTCCACCTCGTGTTGATCCGATAGGATCATCTTGGGATCTATGCTGATGGCGCTGGATCATTAGATGGGTTTTTTCCACCTCGTGTTGGTCCGACGGGATCATCTTGGGATCTATGCTGAGGGCGCTGGATCATTGGAACACCCTATGTTGTGTTGATGGAATCATGTAGATTCGCATCGTTGGATTCCGGTAGTGGAAGTCCGTGTTCTGTATTTGGTTATGCATCGTGTTGCATATCTGCTCTTGTATATTATGATACTTGTACTAGCATCGTTTTGCTAACCCCTGTGGGGGTGGACATTTGTTTTGATGTTCAGGTAGCCGAGGAGCGGGGAAGCAACCACAGTACCGGTATGATGACGAAGGGGCACAGTGATGTTGTCCGTTGTATTGTTTTGTTATTCTGGTTTTGTATTTAGTACTCGAGTACGTGTTTTTTTTTGGTGATTTGACAAATTTGTAATAAGTGAATTGTGTTGAGATGGTTTAACCGGTTATTAAATTACGCAACTATGGGTGGTATTTTCATATTGTTCAGTTATTCTCTTAATTTAGTCTTGTAAACTCTTATATAAAGGGTTTACGGTGATGTAATTATTCTGAATATCTCGGGGTGTTACAGAATATGGTATCGGAGCTAAGATTCATGGATATCTTGGCAGTTAGGTTTATTTGGGTATGTTTATATCGTTTGATTTATCGGACACACATAACATCACTGTACAGCCAGCGTCATCATGTGGACCGTGGTTGTAAGTTTCCTAATCTCATATACTACTGTTTTAATTATTTCGTGTTTTGTGGATATTGACGAATTTTAGAAGATTTTGCTCTGGGTATTGAGTATTTGTGTTTACAGTATGTTGAGAGGAGGTCGTGGATGCGAACGTGGTAATGCGAGATAGGAAGATTCATCGTCTACCCTGGATTTGTTGGCTAATCGAGCTGATTCCCGTTTTGACGGACAACAGGAATCGGTAAACAACGACCGAGCACGAACTGTGGAGGAAGATGCAAATCCTAACATGCCGGGAGTGCTTCAACAAGTGGTCACTCAGATGACCCAATTTGCTCAGGTGGTTGATCGCATGCAAGCGTCGATGGGTCAACAGCGTAATGAAGACAATCGGGGAGACAAGTGGCTTTCGGAAGTGGTCAAGTTGCACCCACCGAAATTTGATGGTTCTTCAGAGATGTCTACATGGGACCACTGGCTAAAAGAGCTGGAGAAGATATTTGCGGGAATTAATTGTCCCGATGACCGAAAAGTTCTGATCGCTCAGTATTTTCTGATTGGGGAAGCTTTCGACTGGTGGGAAGCCATTCGACCTGAGGATCATAATGCTGACTGGATAGAATTTAAAGTAATGATGGAAGCACAGTATTGTCCTCGTCCAGTTAGAGAGGCTAGAGTCCGAGAGTTTTTCTCACCACAAGATCTGGAGGAATCTGTGACAGACATGATCAAAACTTTTAATCACCAGCTGACCTTTGTGCGATATTTGGTCAGAACCGAGGCAGAGAAGATTTTTCACTTCGACATGCGGATGAAGCCGGAGATCCAACAATATATGTCGGGATTTGAATTTACTACTCTCCAGCAGTATCGGGATAAAGCCCTGGGTTACGAGATGAAAGAGGCAGCGGTGGAGAAATTTGCGGAATCAAAGAAGCAGAAAGTGTGTGGCAACTTCATTGAGAACAAGGGTAGTGGGCCCCGCAAGGGCCAGTCCTCATTCCATTCGTCCAAGAGGCCTCTACATCCTTCCCGAGGCGGAAAGAAGTTTTGAACATCATCGATGGTTTCGGATGCAACGAAGAAGTGTTATAACTGTTGACGAGTAGGGCATATTCGGCGTGATTGCTCCGCTCCTTCTATGACCTGTTTTGAATGTGGGCAAGAAGGGCATCGTGCGACGTTTTACGGGAATGTGACTAGATCGTTTGGAGCTCGTACTACAGTCCAAGCTCCAAAAGAAACGAGTGTGAACCTGACATAGCAGAGTGGTCTACAACAGCAGAATTTTGGGAAAAGAGAAGCATCCAGTGCTGGGTCCGTTCCTTCGTGCCTTTATGAGATGAGGAGGTCAGATGATCAGAACAATGTTGTTGCATCAGGTATGATTCAGATCTTTTTGCAACCAGTTAGTGTCTTATTCGATTCCGGAGCTACACATTCTTTCATATCATTGAACTGCGTTAATCGTTTGAAAATCTCGTGTTTGCATGATTGTGAACCTTATGTTGTGAGTGTGCCGAGTGGAGAGAGAATTGTGGGAAATCTAGAAGCTAGAAATTTTCCTGTGTCTATAGGGGGGAGGAATTGGCCATCAAATCTTATTGTGGTCGACATGCATGGTGACGATTTAATTCTTGGAGACGATTGGCTCAATCTTTATGGGGCTATTTTGAATTATCGGAAGAGAGTTATCTCGATTATTGCTGATGACGGATCTGAATATTTATTCAAATGATGGAGACCAGGAAGCTCATGGAAAGTGATCAAAGCCATGAAAGCGATTAAATTGTTAAAACAGGGTTGTACCGGGCTTTGGTGTTATGCCATGAAGAAGTAAGAAGGAGTAGAGCTCTCATCTATTCCAGTGGTGAACGAATTCTCAGATGTATTCCCTGACGAACTACATGGATTGCCTCCACGTAGAGCAGTAGAGTTTAATATCGAATTGGAACCATGAGCTGCACCTATTTCCAGAGCACCATACCATATGGCGCCAACCGAGATGTATGAGTTAAAGAAACAACTTGAGGAATTTTTGCAGAAGGGTTACATTCAACCTAGCGTTTCTCATTGGGGTGCGCCCATTCTTTTTGTTCGAAAGAAAGACGGATCCCTCCAATTGTGTATTGACTACAGGGAGCTAAACAAGATGACGATCAAGAATAAATACCCATTGCCTCGGATCGACAATTTATTTGATCAACTGCAGGGGGGGACAGTATTCTCGAAGATCGACTTGAGGTCAGGATACCATCAGTTAAGGATTAAGGAATCTGATATACTGAAATATGCTTTCAGATCCCGGTACGGGCACTATGAGTTTGTGGTGATGCCATTTGGTCTTACTAATGCTCCTGCTGTGTTTATGCAATTGATGAATCGGGTATTCTTAGAATACTTGGATAAATTCGTGGTCGTTTTCATTGACGACATATTGATTTATTCGGAGGATCCAAAAGAGCATACAGAACATTTGCGTATTGTCTTGAATACTTTGAGGAATGAACAACTTTATGCAAAACTTTCCAAATGTGAGTTCTGGCTTAAGGAAGTAATGTTCCTTGGACACGTAATATCAACCGACAGAGTTCAGGCAGACCCGAAGAAAGTTGAGGAATTTTGGAGTGGGAATCTCCTAAGAACGTGAAGGAAGTCCGAAGTTTCTTAGGACTTGCGGGATATTTCGTCGTTTTATGGAAGGATTTTCCAAAATTGCTCATTCGCTTACTCAGTTGTTGCAAAAGGCTCAGAATTTCGCATGGGACGAGAAATGTCAGATTAGTTTTGATGAACTTAAGAGAAGACTGACAACGACACCAATATTAGCACTACCAGATGGAACTGATGGGTTCATGGTTTACAGCGATGCTTCAAATCTGGGTCTGGGTTGGGTGTTGATGTAGAAGGATAGGGTGATTGCCTATGCCCCTCGACAGTTGAAACCGTATGAGGTTAACTACCCGACACACGATTTAGAGTTAGCAGCCGTTGTCTTTGCCCTAAAGATTTGGTGACATTATCTGTACAGCACTCATTGTCAGATCTTCACAGATCACAAGAGTCTCAAATATATTTTCAGTCAGAAGGAATTAAACATGAGACAGATGTAATATCCGCAATTTTGATTTCTGGTAATTTTCTTTTTCTTAGCGGGAATCCGTTTTGACGACTCACTTGTGACCGTTTCGTCATTCTGAGAATGATTAATTCTGCACTTTTTGTCATCCGAGTTCGTTTCGGTGCTGTTTTGTTGAGTTCCGTGCTTCTTAGCGACTTTTCCGCATTTGAGTTCGATTCTTGCGAATCTCGTTCGAAACTGCTATTTCGAGTTTCGTGTAAGTCCGTTTAACTTTATTAAAAGTGTTGTGAACTTTGGTTTGGTTATTCGATCACGTATTGTGACTTTCGGGCGTTTTGGGCCATTTTGTAATTTACCCAAAGTTGTGGGTATCCGCATTCGTATTTGTTGTCTTGACCCTTTTCATGGTCGCGTGTGATTAATTGTTGCATGGTATTTCATTTCGGGTCGATGATGTTGTCTGCGAGCATTTCGTCGTTTTCGTTCCGTGCGTTTTCGAAAATCGAGTCGTCGGGTCATGACGGCTGAACACTGGCCGGACAGGCGCGGCAGGAACCGGCGTAGCACACGCTACTGCCGGAAGGCTGCGCACGCTAGCTCGGCAGGTGTAGCGCACGCTGCCGACCGGCCATCGTACGCTATCAGATGTGGGCAGAGGGGTTTATGAGGTTCTGGACTCGGGAAGGATCGGCAGGTAGCGTACGCTACTGTCGGTCGCGGCGCACGCTAACCGGCAAGTGTAGCGCACGCTGTCGGCCGGCTAGCTCACATTACCTGTCCGAGCAGTTTAGTCCAGAGGGTTCTGGACAGGTTGGCTAGCGCGAGCTAGCGTCCGCGCCTGCCTTCTCGAGTCGGGCGGGCAGGTCTCGGTCGGCAGGTTTTGTCAGCAGTGCCGGGTCGTGCGGGCCCCGGCCGAGGGTTCCGGGTCGATACTGGCCGATAGCGTACTCTAGTCCGGGAAGGCTAGCGCACGTTAGTCCGGCCCAGTATAAATGTGACAGAGGAGTCGCATTTTCACTCGTTTTTCATTTCCTTCTTTTCTGTCCGCGACTGGAGTTTCGGAGGAGGCGAAGCCATGTTGTTGAACAACAAATCCATGAAGTGCTTGAGTTCATATCATTGATTGATCATCCTATAACATCCTTTGATCCAGCGAATCAAGGTTAGATTTCCTAGAACCCTATCTTTGGGAAATTTTGGGGTTTTCGGGTTTTTGTCTAATTCGTTCTGTATTGTTGATTAATCTATGATGGGTATGATTAATCTTAATATTATTCATATGTTTAACATCATTTAATCCATTGTTCTTCGTCGAATCAAAGTATATTTCTTGATTTCCTTCGAGTTGACTTTTTGGGGGATTTGTTATTGATTTCGTTTTCCATCCATTTTTGATGAACCGATTGTTGTAAAATGATGTTTTTAAACATATCCTATGAATTGAATATCCATATTTCGGTTGGGAATTCCATTTCATGTTTTGTAGGGTCGATTCGTGTTCTTGGCCGTTTTGGGGGAAACCCTTGAACTTTCATCGTTTGTTACTTGAATTCGGCGTCTTTGGATCGTACCTTGGAATTCATTTTCGTTGTTATTGTTGTCGTTCGTAGTTTATCCTTGTGGGTTGTCGTTCGGCGGAGTCGGCGGGTTCGTAGTCGGTCCGAGTCTCCTCACTTCGGTCGATTCTCCGCGTTGTGATTATTCGAGGCAAGTATCTTGCCCATACATTTCATGTTTCTTAGGCATAATTGTTGGTAAATGATTTTATGTAAAATCTGGATGTTTAATGAATGTTAAAAAGTATCGGTATGTTCTAGATAAATGTTGTCTTTCAACGATAACTCGGATGCTTCGTGAATAAGTGTGTTTTTGGCCTATGTGTGTTAACTCCGTTGGTTGAAAGACTCATGATCACATTTAGTGAATGTATAAACCGTAATCATTTACCGAGGATAACGTGTTGTTATGTGTGCTTGTTCGCTGAATATGTAACGGGTGATATTGGTTGTTACTCCTTTGAAAGAAAGTTGTGATGCTTAATGTTGCTTGGCTTGATAGTTGACTATTGTTGTGTTCTTGTTGTATGTGATGTGCCTCCGGGTAGGATTGTTGAATCCCCGGGATCCATACTTGCTAGTATGGGTCGGGCGTGGCCGTAGGGTTATCCACCGGGTATGTCTTGCGGGGACTCCGAGGTTCGTGGCTTGTTAGCCCGATGCCGAGATAATTGATGGGGTTATCGTCGGGTATGTCTTGCGGGGACTCCGAAGTTCGTAGCTTGTTAGTGTGATGCCAGGATAACTTATGGTTGTGGTTTGGTTAAGTACATATCTGTGCTTGTAGTCACGTGACTGTTGTTACGGTGACATGTGATTTGATATAGTTTCCCTGTGGGTTATTCACTTCGGTTTGTTCTACGGGAGCATCTGAGGTCCGTGGCTTGCTAGCATGGGACGCGAATAATCTGTGGAAACAGGTTATTATGGTATGATCGGGTCATGGACCCCGTGTGTTGTTATCGTAATTTTGTTTTAGGAAAATGACTTTTGGGCTGTGTCCCTAAATGTTTTCGAAAGGCTTGAGAATTCTAAAAATCCCAAATGTTTTCAAAACTCCCGAGATCGTAAAATGTTTTCACAAGATGTATATCGGGTTTATCCCTATCTTTCGATTTAACCATTTTGATCAAGTGATTTACCTCGGGAAGTATGTTTATGATTATCATGTGGCTCGTTTTTGTATTTTATACTTGCATTAGCAAAACGGTGGAGTTTTGCTAACCCCCGAGTATTCGGGGGGTGGATGTTTGTCTTTGCATTTAGGTTTTGGGAGCATAACACAGGGTCGGCACGAAGGATGATGAAAGACGATCGATACTAATCACATGAGGGCCCGTACATTATTGTTTGGTTTAGTTGTATTTTATTTCCGCTGCAGTATTCTTTCCCATTGTACGGGAGTGTGTTGTACTCGACCCTTGCGTGATCATGTGTTGTGATTGAGTTGTATGTATTTATTGAAAGACCAAATCGGTCTACTGAGTCATTTTAGCCTTAAATGCATTGCCGAGATGTTTAATGTTGTTACTAGCCTGGTAGATCCTTGAGGAAAGGTTCTACGGCGTGTAATATCCCTGAGCGTATTGGGGGTGTTACAACAGAGGAGGTGGCTGGAATTGATTAAAGATTATGACCTGGAAATTCTTTATCATCCGGGCAAAGCTAACGTGGTAGTCGATGCTTTAAGCCACAGACCTGTTTCTATTCGAATGTTGGAAACGCTTACGTCCCAGCCCAGCATTCGGCAAGAATTGATTCGTGAGGTAATTGAAGTACGATTACAAAGCGTTCAAAGGCAATTGTGTGTGATGGAATTAGCTTCATCATTGATCGATGAAATCAAATCTAAGCAATTAGATGACCCCCTGATGATTCGATTACGTGATGAAGTGGGCAAGGGAAAGGCCCCAAGATTCATAATTTATGATGATAGAGTCTTGAGGTTCCAGGGTCGACTTTGCATTCCCGATGATGAGGTTTTGAAGCGGACAATCATGAAAGAGGCTCACAGTGCGCCCTATTCTATTCATCTGGGCACCAGTAAGATGTATAAAGATCTAAAGTAAAATTTCTGGTGGGGAATATGAAGAAGGACGTAGCAGAATACATCTCGAGGTGTTTAACTTGTCAATAGGTTAAGATTGAACATCAACGGCCTGCCGGAATGTTGAAGCCACTTCTGATTCCTGAATGGAAGTGGGAAGATATATCAATGGACTTTATCACCATTATGCCAAGGACCAGAACAGGGATGAATATGATTTGGGTGATAGTTGATCGCCTAACCAAGTCGGCTCATTTTCTGGGTATTAAGGATACTTGGGGACCAGAGAAGTTGGCACGAGTGTTTATTGAGGAGATAGTTCGATTGCATGGTACGCCGAAGACCATTATTTCGGATCGGGATGGTCGTTTTGTTTCGGAAAGTAGTTCATCGAGCCTTGAGAATCGAGCTGAACTTTAGCACACCTTATCATCCTCAGACTGGCGGACAGTCCGAAAGGACTATTCAAATAGTAGAAGATATGCTAAGAGCTTGTGCCTTAGATTGGTCGACTGATTGGGAGGTTCATTTGCCGCTGATCGAATTCACCTACAACAATAGTTGGCATGCTTCCATTAAGATGGCACCGTTTGAAGCATTGTGCGAGAAAAGATGCAGATCACCCCTGTGTTGGGATGATTCATCTGACTTGATCGGGATGGAACCAGAGTTGATAGTACAGACTCAAGAGAAGGTATCTCTGATTCGTGAAAGGTTGTTGACTGCCCAGAGTCGACAGAAGTCTTATGCAGACGTGCGCCGTCGCCCGTTAGAGTTTGAAATCGGGGATCATGTGCTTCTGAAGTTTTCTCCTACTCGAGGAATTTATCATTTTGGGCGGAGAGGAAAGCTGCTAAGTCCGAGGTATATCGGACCATTCGAGATTCTTGAAAGAATTGGAGAATTGGCGTACAGGTTGTCCTTACCGCCATTGCTTGGTCATGTGCATAATGTGTTTCATGTATCCCAGTTATGGAAGTATGTACCAGATCCCAGTCATGTCATCGATTTCGACGAGATTGAGGTAGCTAATGATGGCATGTTCGAAGATAAACCAGTCAAGATACTCGAGAGTCGGGTCAAGCAATTGAGAAATAAACCAATATACTTGGTTAAAGTGCAATGGTCACGACACGGAGTCGAAGAGGCCACTTGGGAGACGGAGGACGGTATGAAGGCTAGATATCCGGAGTTATTTTCATCTTAAGTTTCGGGACGAAACTTCTTTTTAGAGGGAGAGTATGTAATACCCGAATATCTGATGTGTATTTTAATCTGTATTTGAACCTTGTGACATTGTATATGTCGTATTTTGATCTGAGTATAATCCTCTGTATTTCATGATCCTGTATTGATGAGCGTATGATTTCATAAGATGTTGTTTCATGCATGTATTTATGCACATGTAGCGCACGCTAACGTTTAAGTGTAGCGCCCGCTAAATGTGTAAGCTAGCGCACGCTACAGATGAGGCTTAGCGCGCGCTATACGTGGTCAGCACGATTGAGATAGGTTGGTAGGTGAGATCGGACCGCGGATTTTGTTGGGGACATGTCGATATGAATCTGGACGGATTTTGGAAAAGTCGAGTCAACGGTGCTTAGCGCACGCTAAGGGAGTGATGCTAGCGCACACTAAGTCGAGTACAGTGAGGTCAGTGAGCTTCGTAAAGTCGTTAGCGCACGCTATATTAGAATGGTAGTGTACGCTAACTATTGTATTTAATGTACGTAAGGGATGTTTAACGCACGTTAAGCCAAGAACAGGCAGAGACAGTAGGCTGTGAGCCTGTTAGCGCACGCTAAAAAGGTGCAGTAGCACGCGCTAATAACCATTTTCTATAAATAGGACAGCACCTCATTTCATTTTTCAGTTTCAACTTCACCCCACACTCGATTTTCGAGACATAGAGAGTTACCCTCTCCATCTTAAACCTTCATATCAGCCTCTAAACATCATCATTGAGGCAAGGAGCTTTGAGGATTGGTGTTCTAGCATTTGGCATGGAGCTCATCAAGTGATTTCATCTTTTCCTTCCGTGTAAGGTATGTGGCGATTCACCAAGCTGAATTATGAGTTCTTGTTGTCAAATATGATCATGCTATGGGAGTTGTTAAGTTTATCACTGAGATTATTCAGTTTCTTACGTACAACTTGATCAAGCAACGCGTATAGGGGAACTTAAGGGATTGAACTTAGGGTTATTCCTTGAAGAAGAAGATGATAAACATATGAACCTAATAACAGAGTTTTATGGTGTTCTTCAAGATATCTCTGAAATCTTGCTACGTTGGATTAATGGAAGTTATGGTTAGGATCCATGTTAGATGAACTACCTTGTGTTATAGTTGTAGAATCCGACCGAATGATGTGTTTAATCTTGTTTGGAAGATTATGGAATTGTTGTTCGAATTAGTAGTGTAGTGATGATTCAAACGGTTTGGGTTGGGGCAGATTCATACGTTTTTTTTATCGGGTAGATTACGCCTCTTGATGCTAGCATGACGTTTAGAACGATTATCAAGAACCGTTAGTTATATTGGTGCTATTGTTCAATGAAGGTTCGAATTGTTGGTGAAGTGATAGAGTGAGAGTTCTTCGACCGGGTTGAAGGTTATTCGTAGTATCTATCCTTGTCGCCATCTTTGAGGCAAGTATCATGACGTGACTTTTGGTTTAACATTGATTATTTGATCATGCATATTATCATTCATGTTGATGAATATGAGATTACCCTAGACGAATTGTCATAATGTCGTTCATGTTTTGATTCATGTGTATGTTCGTATTGATGAACACATTGTTTTGCATATGTGTATGCATGGTTGTATCGCGTGTGTTGTTTTGATCCGAAAGGGATCGTGTGATCTATGATGAGGGCGCTGGATTAGATGTCCACCTCGTGTTGATCCGACGGGATCATCTTGGGATCTATGCAGAGGGCGCTGCATCATTGGAAGGGTTTTTTCCACCTCGTGTTGATCTGATGGGATCATCTTGGGATCTATGCTGAGGGCGTTGGATCATTGGAACACCTTATGTTGTGTTGATAGAATTATGTGGATTCGCATCGTTGGATTTTGGTAGTGGAAGTCCGTGTTCTGTATTTGGTTATGCATCGTGTTGCATACCTGCTCTTGTATATTATGATACTTGTACTAGCATTGTTTTGCTAACCCCTGCGGGGGTGGAAATTTTTTTTGATGTTCAGGTAGCCGCGGAGCGGGGAAGCAACCACAGTACCAGCATGATGATGAAGGGGCACAGTGATGTTGTGTGTTGTATTGTTTTGTTATTCTGGTTTGGTATTTAGTACTCGAGTACGTGTGTCTTTTGATGATTTGACAAATTTATAATGAGTGAATTGTGCTGAGATGGTTTAACCGGTTATTAAATTACGCAACTATGGGTGGTATTTTCGTATTGTTCAGTTATTCTCTTAATTTAGCCTTGTAAACTCTTATATAAAGGGTTTACGGCGCTTTAATTATTCCGAATATCTCGGTGCGTTACAAAAAGCAACTCGATGATAAGTACGAGCGAAACAATCACAGTTCAAGAAGTGGAAGTACGATACGAGAAAACAAGGAATCGGGTAAGGAAAACATACGAACACTGGAAGTACCGAGATGATGGCAGCGGGGTGACGATGTGCAAAACAAAACATAATTAGACCCAATTAACCGACAAGCCAAGATATCCATAAACCTAGTGCTCCGATACCATTTTCTGTAACACTCCCAAGATATTTAGGGTCTATTACAGCACCGTGGACCCTACGTGGGACCCACCAGGCTAAATAAGAAATACCGCTCGTTTAACCATCACAGTTAACGAGAAAAACACACATCACCAGGACGAAACTTAAATAAAACGCCCGGTACAACCGGTAAATCAAACATCACTGAAAGTTACAAATAACATTTGGTCTACAAACCATTTTCCAAATGAAAGCGCTTAAGTACTCGCGAGTACTAACTATCAGTTCACAAGTTTGAAAACAAATATTTAAAATGAGCAACTAAAATAAGGGACTCATTTGCACACGTCAATAACCCTGGCCAGCATCCTCGTACTGCTCCAGTGCCCGCTCGTCCGGCTGAACGCAACCTGAAATTCATAACATGAATTTCCCCAAAACTGGTCCCTAAATGGGTTAGCAATTACGCTAGTACAAGTAATCAAGGCAAACCATTAACTTACACAATTCATAATACATGCATCAAGTCATTTCAAAATCCAAAAACCAAACATGTCTGTTCCTGGAAAACAAACAGCCAAATATCACAGTTCAATCTTGCCTAGGATCGGGGTGAAGCCACTAATCCCATCTAAGGTCTCTAAGGACCCTCCCAGACTGGCCATAATTATAAATCACGCACATGCATCGCCTAGGACTGGGGTGAAGCCACTGGTCCCATCGGAGGCCTCTATGACCCTCTCGGATTGGCTAGACAACAAGCTCGTGAATCCGGAGTGAAGTCACGGATTCCCCGAGGCCCCGTCGGACCCTCCCGGAATGAGCAAAGCACACACATATTATACATCACCATTTCATGTTAAGCATAAAGGCTTCACAAGAATACTTGCCTTGAGTAATTAACGACGAAACGAACGGGACGGAGAATCAACCACCATCGCTAGGAAACGACAATCCCGAACCTAACGATTCGAAAAATACAATCACAACCATTTTTACACGAGTACGAAAATGGAACACTCGAAAACCCACCTACGGTTCATGTAAATTCGTACAAAACAACAACGAGGGCAGATCGTAACCGAACCCTCTCGATTTCACAAGTACCATGAAATTTACCATGAACTCGTAGGGAAAACATGAATACCACTAAGATTAATCACATGCATCATGGATTAATCAATAATACAGAATGAATCGGACATTAAATCGAAAACCCCCAAATTCCCCCAAAAAATAGGGTTCTGAGAGATTACCTCGGATCGAAGACGAAGAACACAAGTAGACGTTGCTAATATGCGCCAAGAGCTCATGTGAGATGATAGTTGGGATTTGGAAGAATAAATCGCCTCAAAGAGCTCTCTCTCGCGCTCTCGTCAGAAGGGTAAGAAAAGGGAAAGGAAATGACGCTGAAAACGCGAATGTCCCCTTAAATACATTAGGGACGCATGAACATCACGCACGACCAACTGTTCGTGCGTTTGGTCATGCGCCAGACCATTGCCCGACTTCTGTCATCATGCACGATCACCGCGCACGAGCAACTGCTCGTGCATCCCTAGGAGTTCACTGCCGAACAATGGATGCGCATGAGTATCACGCACGGGCATCTGCTCGTGTGGCCTGCTCGTGTGCTAAGATCAAAGGCTAACATCGAGCCCGAAACGACTCCGAAGGCACCCAGAACATAACCAACTCGAAAGGGAACGAAAACAAGAGCTCACAACGCCCTCAAAGAGAGAAAACGACAATGGAATATAGTATGTCATGCTACACATGCATACACACGATCCACGACTTAAACAACAACAAGTCGTACTCGACGAACACCACAATGGGGTACATCATACCGTAGACAACATAGGGAAAATCCCAAATAATCATCAGTGAGACAAGGTAACTTGCACAACCGACAAATGATTCAAAGTAACCAGAAATAGAGATATCAGGTATTATAGTACTTTTCTTACGAGCAGGGCACTCCGCTTCAAAATGTCCTTTCTAACCGCATTTGTAGCACTTTCCCTTCGGCTTTTTGTTTGCCTCGGGCTGAGGAGCCTTGCTCTTTACCTTGAGAGTTGCCACTTGCTTCTGGACCACTTGTTTCTTCTTTTTCTTCCCCCACTTGGATTTAGAAGTCGAAACACTAATAGCCGCAAGACCTTGATACCCTTGCCTGAAGAGACCTTCTGCAGCTTGAAGCTCTGTCAACAATTCCGCCAAGGTATACTCCCTACGATTCATATTGTAGTTTAGGCGGAACTGGTCAAAGCTCCTAGGTAAGATGCCTACGATGATATCGACTTGCGTTTCTGCATCGATAGTAGCCCCTAAGATATAATACCCGTGTATTTTACGTGTGTTATTTTGGTTGTACCTTGTTGTAATGTGATTATTTGGAGATGAGTGTATTGATGGATATTGTAATGTTCATGGTTGGTAATTGATGAGTTTTGTGATTTTCGAATTGTGTTCGTTCTGGCCGGACTTTGCGAATTTTATGCTGGAAAGTAGCAATTAGCATGCTAGATTGCACTGATAGCGCACGCTAACCAGATACGAGTAGCGCACGCTATGCCTGCTGGGCAGTGAGCTTTCTGGACTCTGGAATGGGGCATTAGTGCACGCTAATGGTAAACTAGCGTACGCTATTGAGGTAGGCTAGCGCACGTTAGGTAGTGTGGTAGCGCGCACTATCGCGGCAGGACAGTGAGGACAGTAAGATTCTGGACTACCTGTTGCAGCAGGTAGCGCACGCTAGTATTCTGGCTAGCACGCGCTAGTAATGGTAGTTAACGCACGCTAACATATGGGTAGCGCACGCTACCGAAGTCGCACAGAAGGTTTTGGACCGCCTTCCATCCAATAGTGCACCACTTTTCAGCTCGTTAGTGCGCGCTATTCTTCGGCCGTAGCGCACGCTAATCACTCCCAGTATATATATGTGCAGCATGTTCGAGATTCGTCATTTTCACCATCTCTCTCTTCTTCTCCGGCGGCTGGGCGACTTGGAGCGTAGGGTAGCATAGTTTTTTACTAGATTTCACCGTCCAACAACATTTCTAAGTTCCTAGTCTCGATCTAACAATATTTCATCAAGTTCATCATCCAAATCAAGGTAAGATTGTTCAATCCCCAGTTTTTGGGAATTTTGGGGTTTTGTTTTGATCTCGTCCTTCTAGTCCGTTTTAAGCCTTGATTTGTGATAGATTATGATTATGAAGTCATAATCCCTTGTTTTCTTTGAAGTCTAAGGATTTTGTTAGAGTTTCCATTTATTAAATTGCGTATGAACAACTCCATCTTCGTAGTGTTTGATAGTTTGTTCCTAAGAGTAGAATTTGAAGAAAATCCGTCCGTTTACGTGGTGTTGTGTTTGATTAGATATTTTGTTATACTATGATCGAATCATTGAAAAAGTTCGGACCGTACATTCTCCCGTTCGTTGTTTCTTGTGTCGTTCAAATTGAGGCAAGTACTTTGATTGTGTTTAATGTACTTCGTGTGAATATGTGAAAAACGTGATTTTGTGAAAAGTGGTAATTTCAGAAAATGTTATTTGTGCCAATGATGATTTCTAAAAGTGCGACTTGAGGTCGTGTGCCAAGTAAAACCTCTGAGGGTCCCCTAGGTTCCGTAGACCGAGGCTTCTGCGGTCCACATGGCTAGGTTTGTACAACCATGGAGGCCTGACGAGGACTCTCTAGGGAGAGGTATGTATCTCGCATGAGGTAGTACCTGTACATCCCCCGTTGATATTTTGTGACGATGATTGTGATGAGGTATTCCGGAATATCTATGATGGCACTGTGATTTCTGTGATTTATTCACTTGTTGTACATATTCTAGAATTATTGTACTTGCACCGGCTTCTTGATAACCCTTTCGGGGATAGATATACTTGTAGTGTATTCAGGTACAGGTCCAGTAGGAGAACCAGTACAGGGCGGACATGAGCTAGGTGGGCAGCATTGATATCGTGTATCCTTTTGAGCTGGTGGTCGTATTGTCATGGTCATGGTCGTGTTTTGGTTTTATACTCGTGCGGGTACTGTCATGTGATGTATTTCGTGTTGTTGGTGATTGTTAATGATGTTGTTGTACTAGCTGTGAACTTTGTGTCAGTTGTGGTCCTACGGGATGAGGTGTTTTTGGTTTTGTAATGTATGTCGTGTTGAAGTCGGTTTGTTTTAATAAAGTGAATGTTGCGGTTTGGAAAATTTTAATGAGCTTTTTTATGTTGGTCTAAGCCTGATAGGTTCTCCAAAAAGAATCTACGGCGCTGTAAAATCTTTGTACATCACTGGGGTGTTACAGAATATGGTATCAGAGCTTAGGTTTATGGATACCTTGGCTGTCGGTGTTTTTGGGCTGTTAAAGTGAGTCGGTTGTTGTCTACGATATCATTGGCGTGCTACCACCTCGTGTTGCCTGTGCTGGAAGACTCTTCGGATGTTGGTTGTTTCCTTCCCTCGGAAGTAATTATTTTGCCATCTTGTAATCTATTGTTGTAATCGTTTTCTTGTTGGACCATTTCTTATTCTTCAGTATGCCGAGAGGTAGAGTTGTCCATCAACGCGGCTGAGGCCGTGGTAGAGTAGTGGTATCTGAATCTGAGATGTCTGCTTCAGACTCGGCATCTCATTCTGTGGCTAGATCAGATCCGATTCCTTCGGGAGGTGCAGGTGGGAGTGCATAGGCCGAAGTGCCTAACGTTCTTCAACAAGTCGTAATGCAAATGCACCAATTAGCTCAAATGGTGCAGAACATTAGCACTGATAGAACTTTTGAGGATCGATGGCTTCAAGAACTTATGAAGATGAATCCTCCCAGGTTCAATGGTTCCGGTGATGCGAACAACTGGGATCATTGGTTAGTTGAGCTGGACAAAATCTTTGATGGTATTGGCTGCCCTGAAGCCAAGAGAGTTCCAATTGCTCAGTATCTGGCAGTTGATGACGCGTCGGATTGGTGGAGAGCTGTTAAGCCTAGGGACCGTGATGTCACTTGGGAGGAATTTAAATAACTAATGGAAGCAGAGTATTGTCCAGCGCCGGTACGGTTAGCAAGAGTCAGTGAGTTCTTCAGAGCCCAACCCGAAGATGTTCCTATTTCCGAGGCAATCAAGACATACAACAAGCAGTTAGTGTATGTCCAAGATCGGGTCAGGGATGAAGTAGATAAAATACTTCATTTTGATGCAAGAATGAAACCTGAGGTCCGAAAGTATATGGAGGTCTTGGGTGTACTACTTTGAGAGAATACCAGGACAGAGCGCTCGCTTATGAGATGGTTACAGTTCTGGTTCATGTGGTTTCGAGCTAGAAGAAACCAAAATTTTCTGGTAGTTTCCGAGGCAGCGGATTGCGTAGGCCTCAACCTTCTGTGCAATCTTCCGTTGGTTCCCCTCAACCTAGTGGATGAGCGCCAAGAGTTTGTTTTAATTGTGGAAATCCGGGGCATGTCAGTTCTCGTTGTACATTTCGCCCCGTTGAATGTTTTAAGTGTGGGAAGCAGGGTCATCGCGCATCATATTGTGAGTCAGTGGGTAGAGTCTTCTCTAAACAGTCTCCTACTCCAGCAGGCACAGTTACGGGTCAGCCTAATGTTGGACGCGGCAGCGGCAGAGGCAAAACTGAGAATAAGGATGCTCCAAGTGCCGGATCGGCCCCACCCCGAATGTATGTGATGAGACGGACGGATGACGTAGGGGCTACAACTACGTCAGGTATTGTTTATATTTGTGTGCAACCAGTAGATGTATTGTTTGATTCTGGAGCTACTCATTCCTTTATATCATTGTCTTGTGTGAATTGTTTGGGTCTTGTTGGTCTCTCTGCATGTGAACCTTTTATTGTGGGACTGCCGAGTGGGGAAAGGATAGTTGGGGATTGAGAGATTGTCAATTGTCCTGTAACCATTAGCGGTATAAATTGGCCATCTGATTTGATTGTGATTGACATGAAAAGAGAGAATTTGATCCTCGGTGACGATTGGTTAGATCATCATGGGGCGATAGTAAATTATCGTCGGAAAATAATTTCGATAATTGCGCCAGATGGTACTGAACACGTTCTTGAAGGGCAGAAATCTGGCACTTCGGGGAAGATTATCCGAGCCATGAAGGCGATGAAATTGCTGTGACAAGGTTGTACCGGTTATTGGTGTTATGCATTGAAGTCGGAAATTGGCGAGGTACAGTTGTCCTCTATTCCAGTTGTGAATGAATTTTCAGACGTACTTCCAGATGATTTGCCTGGGTTGCCGCCGCATCATGACGTGGAATTTACTATCGAACTAGATCCTAATGCGGCGCCAATATCCAAGGCACCATACAGAATGGCCCCATCGGGAATGCAAGAGTTGAAGAAGCAATTAGGTGAACTGCTGGACAAAGGTTATATTTGGCCTAGTGCGTCTCCATGGGGTGCGCCGGTATTGTTCGTATGGACGAAAGACGGATCTTTATGGTTGTGTATTGACTATTGTGAGTTGAATAAACTCACTATCAAGAACAAGTATCCATTGCCAAGAATCGATGGTCTATTTGATCAATTACAAGGGGCTACGGTTTTCTCGAAAGTTGATTGAGATCGGGGTATTATCAATTGCAGATTCGGGATTCGGATATTCCGGAAACGACATTCCGAACGAGATGCGGACATTACGGATTTATAGTTATGCCTTTTGGTTTGACGAATGCTTCGGCAGCATTTATGCAACTTATGAACAAAACATTTATCGAATATCTCGATAAATTTGTGGCGGTGTTTATTGATGATATTTTGATCTATTCCGAGAGCGAGGCGGAGCATGCCGAACATTTGAGAATTGTGTTGGGTATTTTGAGGACTGATAAGATTTATGCTAAGTTCTCTAATTGCAAGTTCTGGCTGAAAGAAGTTTCTTTTCTTGGTCACATTATATCAGCCGATGGTGTTAGGGTAGATCCTCAGAAAGTTGAAGCGGTCTTAGCTTGGGAACCCCCGAGGAATGTTAATGAAGTTCGGAGTTTCCTGGGATTAGCTGGTTATTATCGTCGATTTGTCGAGGGATTCTCGAAAATTGCTCGACCGCTCACTCAATTATTACAGAAATCTCAGAAGTTTGAATGGAGTGACGAGTGTCAGGAGAGTTTTGATGAGTTGAAGAAGAGGATGACTACGTCACCGATTTTAGCCTTACCGCAGGGAATGGAGGGTTTTGTTATTTATAGTGATGCTTCTAAACAAGGATTGGGATGTGTATTGATGCAAAACGAGAGTAGTGGCTTATGTATCTCGACAATTAAAGCCATATGAGATGAATTATCCTACCCATAATCTTGAGCTAGCCGTTGTGGTGTTTGCGTTGAAAATTTGGAGGCATTATTTATATGGTTCTTCTTATCGAGTATATACGGATCATAAGAGTTTGAAATACATATTCACACAGAAGGAGCTTAATATGCGCCAGCGGCGATGGTTGGAATTACTTAAAGATTATGATCTTGACATTCTTTACCATCCAGGTAAAGCGAATGTCGTTGCCGATGGTTTGAGCCGCAAGTCAGTCGAGTTGCAGAGATTGGAACTACTTAGCATTTAAACGAAGCTCAGATGAGAGTTATTTGATCTGGAGATTGAAGTTTGGCCTCAAGTAACTCAAGGACAATTACGTTTCCTTGAGGTCATGTCCTCCGTGATGGAAGATATTAAGTCCAAACAGTTAGACGATCTCTTATTTGTGCAGCTTCGGGAAGATGTTGTTAAAGGAAAGGCTCTGGGATTCTTAATCGATGAAGACGGAGTTCTTTGATTTCAAGACAGGATTTGGGTGCCGGATCTAGATAATCTTAAGCAAGTGATTTTGAATGAAGCACATTCTACTCCGTACTCGATTCATCCGGGTACGAGTAAAATGTATAAAGCTTTGAAGAAAACTTTTTGGTGGCCGAACATGAAGAAAGATGTAACGGAGTTCGTGTCGAAATGTTTAACTTTGCAACACCCCCAGATCCGACTGGGAATATTACAGCGCCGTGGGCCCCGAGATGGAACCCACAAGGCTGAAGGAAATTTTCGCAAACATTTACAAACGCCCAAGAGGCTAACGATGGTATTATCTATTAAAAACATTCGAAGATTTATAAAACTCATTTATCAAACCGTCGTAAAAACTCATTTGAAACCACAAGGCCTAAAATGCCAAAACTCAACAGTTTAAAAACATACGTTAAGTTATCGCTTACACGTACCGACAGAATAGATTTAGAAAATGATTGCCAAAGTAACCTAAGTTACCGGATACCAAAAAGGCCATTTAAAAATACTCACGCAGCGGATAAAGACAAACAATTAAAATACTCTAGCAGCGGAATACAACAACTGATTAGAAACTCAAAACACATATACATGCCCTTGCCAGTATCCTCCGGGAAGTTCATCTCTCCACGACCGCTACAAGCTTGATAATTCAAGAACCTAAAAAGAAAGCCCACGACGGGGTCAGCCATAATATCCAACAATGATAACCATCACATCTCGTCAATAATTACATATCAATGGAAATACTAAGTAAAAATACGACCAATGTAATCTTACCGTCGTAACTTTACGAGAATCCACGATTCGTATCCTTAACAACACATTAAAATAATACCGAAATATCTGTACGGTGTCTCAACAATACTCAAGGTTCTCAAAACATTATCATAACTCGCGATACGGAAATTATACCAACTCTGGCCAATTCAATCCATCGGATAACATCGACAATTCCAATACGATAATCGATTGTCCATCAAAGACAAGTACCAAGGAAATACGGAACATACCTCAAGATACGAAATACCATGACAATCACGTCAGTCTAATCCGAGATCAGATCAACATAACATACGGACATGGTCCTAACACAAGACCTACAAATGCATACTCATATGACAACGTCAATATGATCACAACAATAACGACAATGTATACTTATGGCAAACCCATAATATACATATGCACAACAACAATACATGGCAATCCGATGATCCAGCGTTCACTGCCTAGATCCCCCGATGATCCCGTCAGACCAACCCGAGGTGGAAAACCCGTCCGTTGATCCAGCGCACGCTAGCATAGATCCCCCGATGATCCCGTCGGACCAACCCGAGGTGGACATACAACAACAATGCAAAAATGCATATAACAATGATACACAATGCATGACAACAACGATACATGCATGTATCACAACATGATCGACATGAAATGACAAAAATGATTAGAGTACTTGCCCCGAGTCATTCGAGAGCAATCTCGATGTCCAGACCATCACGAACCATTATTCTGAATATTCGACGATCCGAAATGTCACGGATGGTAAATAATTCACGCCTTTGTCTATACCATGATGTATCCTCGATACCAAGTATGCCAACAAGAATGTAAATCATATACATTATGATTTAATTCCCAAAATTCAAATACAACCTATAATCTCAACTCTCCTGTGATTACGATTTATAAACATTGCTATACGAATTATAAACGAATGAAACTGAAACCATTCATTAAATATTATAAACTGAGCAAGTAATAACTTGCCTCGATACAAATGAAGCCATTACCAATTCCTTGCCGTCGTCTACATGTCCTTCGGCCCTGATCAAAGCAATCTACGAACATTTTTGAATACGACCGCAAAGCATGGTTCTAAACATCGATCAATAATCTCAACCTATTACAATAATCGATTTAACATACATTCGATAACAATCAACAATCGATATAACTAATCCACAAACCCAACGATTCCAAAATATCTCGATTAAACACAAGTCCGAACAATCTAACTCAAACAATTACGAATTCATTCCCATGATTCTACAAAGCCCACATATCGATTCGATAAGGCGAGTATACAAACTTAACCGAAATATTCCAATCAATTTCTCTTTCAAAACTTCAATCAAACACCTTGAAGGCGGAATTCAAAGGTATATTCGAATCATCAATCAACAAACACCAACCACATCAAGAACACGAAGAACATAATCACAAACATATATATCCTTCAACATTACATGATTCTAGCCATCGATACGAACTAAACCACCAAAATATATCAAGAATCTCAAACATCCCAAAATATTAGAGTTCAAGCCAATTACCTTCAATCCGGCGAAAGAATCAATAATGATGTTATAATCCTTGTTCCAAGCTTTCCTAGATGTTATCACTTGATAAACCAACTCAAAAGCTAAGGTTTAGGGGTTAAAAACCGAGTTTAGGTGATTTGGGACGAAAGGGGATCGTGTAGGATGGGTTGGGAAATGAAATTCCCGACTGCTTTACGTTTTTATACGCCCAGGCATGTTAGCGTACGCTAACTTTATCAATAGCGTGCGCTACCTGTTCCCAGAATACAGACAGTATAGTTTTTGCCATTTTGAGCATAACTCACTCATCCGGACTCCGATTAACTCACCGTTTGAACCATTAGAAAGCTAACTCGATGCTCTATTTTACTATTATGTTTCAGAAATTTTGGAGTTTTCAAGAATCGGTGGTGATTTTCCAAAGTCGAACCTTATACACATTACTTTCCAAACAAGTGTCCAAATCTTATTTCCACTAACATTTCAACATATAGTCTTCTTAATCATATCATATACACCAAGAATCATAATCACTTGCATGTTCATCATCATACGAGGTAAACAATAACAACAACATTAAAAACCCGAAATGAAGGGAGATATTAACCAACATATCTCTTGAAGAAAAACAACACCGTTCAAAACCACACGAATCATATCAATATCCGCATATCAACCATATTATCAACATAACTCAGTAATCCATCTCACAACCATACTCATCAACTCATAAACATGACAATCATCAACTCAAGAACATCATATACAATCCAAAATGAAATCCCAAAGTGGAGAGTAATTACCTCTTTGAAGGAATGGATTGAATCCCAAGGTTGAATCCGTTTTCAATCACTTCCAAGCTTCAAATGTTGTTAGGAATGATCAACTCAAGTGTTTGGAACCTCAACTTCTCTCTAAGTCCTCTCTCTATCGGTTCACATGAAGAAATAGACGGAAATGACGAATAATGGCCAACTGCACTTATATATATACTGTACATTACTAACGTACGCTAACATCACTTAGCGTGCGCTAACTGTCTTTGTTAGCGTGCACTATCGAAGTCCAGAGGCAACTGTCTTACTGCATGAAGTGATTTACGTACGCAATCCCCATGCAATAGCGTACGTAAATGCCTCTATTTAGCGTACGCAAGTGTCCTACCTTAGCGTGCGCTACTCATAGTTGACTCGTTTGTCTGTATGCTTTCGAAGACAGGTACACACGCCGAAAGTGCTGACGAGGATAAGATTCCTTTTTGTCTGATATACAGTTAGCGTGCGCTAATCAACATGCATTAGCGTGCGCTATCACTACATTACAACATCCGTTGACTTATCAGAACGTGCGTCGAAAGTGGCCTGGTCCACACGCAGATTCCTTCCGATCTGACTGCATTAGCGTGCGTTATCTTATATCCGTAGCGTGCGCTAAACCTGCACGATAGCGTGCGCTACTCATGATTATTAGCGTGCGCTAATAATGTTACACTTAGCCATTTTCAGCTATTCTTGTCCAACGTCTCAACATACAGAATACGAACATACGGCATACTGAATACATATACTTCTTACATCCAATTGTCGACCAAGTACGACAATTATACAAATACAGATGTCTCGGTCCTTTAATTATTTTACCTATACTGTACAGATTCCATGCTGTACAACATAACTCGGATAACATTAAACAATAGTAATAGAAATTCCGGATATTACAAACTTGCCAGCAAGTTAAAGCTGAGCATCAAAGTCCTGTCGGGAAGTTACAACCATTGCCGATTCCGGAATGGAAGTGGGAAGATATCGCGATGGATTTTATTGTGGGAACGTCGAGGACGCGAACTGGGATGAATATGATTTGGGTAATCGTTGATCGGCTAACCAAATCGGCACATTTTCTGGACATTAGAGATACTTGGGGACCAGAGAGATTGGCTCGTTTTTTCATTGTAAAGATTGTGAGATTGCATGGTAACCCAAAGAGTATTGTTTCGGATCGAGATGGTCGATTTGTCTCGCATTTCTGGCAGGCAGTACATCGAGCACTCGGAACTGAACTAAATTTTAGCACCGCTTATCATCCTCAGACGGATGGACAGTCGGAGAGAACGATCCGAACATTGGAAGACATGTTGAGGGCTTGTGCATTGGATTGGAAAGAAGATTGGGAGATCCACTTACCGTTGGTCGAATTTGCGTATAATAATAGTTGGCATAGTTCGATTGGAATGGTTCCGTTTGAAGCATTATATGGAAGACGGTGTACATCGCCAATTTGTTGGGACGAATTGTTGAGTTACTTGGAGTAGAACCGGACTTTATGATTCAAACACGGGAGAAGATTGCTACTATTCGATATAGATTATTGACCACCCAAAGTCGACAAAAGTTATATGCCGACGTTCGGCGTCGACCATTAGAATTTCAGGTAGGAGATCATGTGTTGTTGAAGGTATCGCCGACTCGTGGAGTCCTTCGGTTTGATAAAAAAAGGAAACTTAGTCGTCGTTACATCGGTCCTTTCGAGATCCTGGACAGAGTAGGTGATGTGGCTTATCGACTAGTGTTACCTCTAGTGCTTAGCCACGTTCATAATGTGTTCCATGCTTCACAATTTCGTAAGTATGTTCCCGATCCCAGCCATGTTGTTGATTATCAAGAGTTCGGACCATACGTTCTCCCGTTCGTTGTTTCTTGTGTCGTTCGAATCGAGGCAAGTACTTTGATTGTGTTTAATGTACTTCGTGTGAATATGTGAAAAACGTGATTTTGTGAAAAGTGGTAATTTCAGACAATGTGATTTGTGCCAAAAATGATGATTTCTAAAAGTGCGACTTGAGGTCGTGTGTCAAGTAAAACCAGCGAGGGTCCTTTGGGTTCCGTAGACCGATGCTTCTGCGGTCCACTTAGCTGGGTTTGTATAACCATGGAGGCCTGAAGAGGACTTTACGGGTAGAGGTATGTATCTCGCGTGAGGTACAGTACCTGTAGAGCCCCTGTTGATATTTTGTGATGATGATTGTGATGTGGTATTTCGGAATATCTGTGATGGCACTGTGATTTCTGTGATTTATTCACTTGTTGTACATATTCTAGAATCATTGTACTTGCACCGGCTTCTTGCTAAACCCTTCGGGGGTGGATATACTTGTTGTGTATTCAGGTACAGGTCCAGTGGGAGAACCAGTACAGGGCGGACACGAGCTTGGTGGGCTGCATTGATATCGTGTATCCTTCTGAGCTGGTGATCGTATTGTCATGGTCATGGTCGTGTTTTGGTTTTGTACTCGCGCGGGTACTGTCATGTGATGTATTTCATGTTGTTGGTGATTGTTAATGATGTTGTTGTACCAGCTGTGAACTTTGTGTCAGTTGTGGTCCTACGGGACGAGGAGTTTTTGGTTTTGTAATGTATGTCGTGTTGAAGTCGGTTTGTTTTAATAAAGTCAATGTTGCGGTTTGTAAAATTTTAATGAGTTTTTTTATGTTGGTCTAAGCCTGTAGGTGCTCCAAAAAGAATCTACGGCGCTGTAATATCTCTGTACATCACAAGGGTGTTACATAAGATATCAAGTTCGTTTAGATGAGAAATTATCTTTAGAACATGATCCCTTACCGGGGTTCCTTCAGGCATTTGGGTCGTCATCAAGACCCTCATAGCATTTTGCCTAGCCGCTCGGTTCTGATGATCAAACATCTCCCCGAGATTTTTCACCATTTCCGCGGTCGTGCCCATACTCCGATGCTGATGCTGCAATACATTTGCTAAAGAAGCCAAGATGTAACAGCGAGTCATCTCATCAGATTTCTTCCATCTGCGGAATTCTTTCACCTCATTGGGTGTCGAATCCGCATCTGGCTCCAATGGGCATTCCTCAGTTAGAACAAATTTATGTTCTTCAGCGGTCAGGACAATATTAAGATTACGTTTCCAATCAGCAAAGTTAGTGCCATCTAGTTTGTTTTCTTTGAGAATTACAGCAAGTGGATTGAAAGACATCTGAGATAAAAATTAAAAGCATTCATCACGTAATGCATAGCAAAATATATTAAAAAACCTCAAAATACAATATATATATATATGCTAGCAACCAACACCTCGAAAAACACGCATATGCAAACCACGATCGTGTGGACGTTTACACACACATTTTTCAAGTAGAGTTTTACGTCTTTAAATTTAGTGAGAATCAATTGTTTAATACCAAACGATAAAATTGACAAGTTATATATCCTCATTCATAAGAGTGTAAATTTTTTATACCATTTTATTTAAAAAGACTAAAATATCCTCAAAAAGTTGGTGATGTTGAATTTCTTTTCTTTTTGTATTTTATTTAATTTAAATCTTTTTCTTTTCTTTTTATTTTTTTCATCATCTTCTCCATGACTAGGGGTGTAAATGCGAGTCGAGCTCGAGTATCAGTATACTCGACTCGAACTCGATAGCGATTTTCCAAGCTCGAAGTCGACTCGAAAACTCGCGAGTAGTTGAAGTCAAAACTCAACTCGAACTCGATAGCAATTTTCTAAACTCGAACTCGTGCTCGATAACTTTTTAGTTTTTTTGGCCAATTTGATTGAATGTGTTACCAATATAATTTCTTGGTCAAACATTAACAACTACATAACATCGTATGCAAACTCATATTTGTTATTTCGTGTAATTTAATAGTGCATGAGCTATTTCATACAGATGATGAATTTATTTATACGAACTTATACATTGAAAACCTATAGACTACACATGATATGAAATAGATTATGTTAATTCAACCTATAACTTTACAAATAAGTATATTGTTAATAAATACTTATTAGTATATAAATAACAACAAGTAAATTGGCGATTTATTTTAGAAATTAGTGAAAATGTGCGTGTTTTTGTGCACACGATGGCTAATCCAATCGTGGACATGATCATGACTGCCATCGTGTGCACATGAACTTTGGATTTTTGGGTCAATTTGATTTAATGTGTTGTCTATATGGATGTTTTGTGATTCTAAAATTGATTGTTTAAACATTAAAAACTACATGACATCGTACGCAAACTCATATTTGTTATTTCGTGTAATTCAATAGTGTATGAGTTATTTCATACAAATGATGAACTTTTATATACGAACTTTATACATTGAGAACATATAGACTACACATAATATGAAATAGATCATGTTAGTTCTATCTATAACTTTACAAATCAGTATATTGTTAATAAATATTTATTAATATATAAGTAACAACATGTAAATTGACGAGTTATTTTAGAAATTAGTGAAAATGTGCATGATCTTGCGCCTATGATTGCTAGTCCCATCGTGGGCACGATCATAACTGCCATCGTGTGCAAAAGAACATGCACATTTTTCACTAATTTCTAAAATAACTCGCCAATTTACGTGTTTTTACTTATATATTAAGAAGTATTTGTTAATATTATAATTATTTGTAAAATTATAGACAGAAATAATATAATCTATTTCATATCATGTGTAGTCTATAGGTTCTCAATGTATAAATCCATATATATAAGTTCATCATCTGCATGAAATAGTTCATACACTATTGAATTACACGAAATAACAAATATGAGTTTGCATACGATGTTATGTAGTTGTTAATGTATGACCAAGCAATTTTAGAATCACAAAACATCCATATTGATAACACATTCAATCAAATTGGCCAAAAAAACTAAAAAGTTCATGTGCACACGATGGCTAGTCCCATCGTGTGCACGATCATGGCTTCCATCGTCTGCAGCCATCGTGTGCAGTTCAGCCATCGTGTGCGAAAGAACTCTTCAAAAAAAAAAAACTCTGGCGATAAAATATAGTTGCATACATTCTTTATGAACCCAGGAGCACAATAAATGAGGTCTTATTTGAACTTCAACTTCTCTTTTTCGAAAAATCGTCTCATTTTTATAAGGATTTTGAAAGAACCATTTAGACATTAAATTTTAGTTGTTGGATTCGGTAGTTAGTCATGGAGAAGATGATGAAAAACATAAAAAGAAAAGATAAAGGATTTAGATTAAATAAAATCCAAAAAGAAAAGAAATTCAACATCACCAACTTTTGGAGGACATTTTAGTCTTTTTAAGCAAAATAGTATCAAAAACTTATACTCTTATGAATGAGTATATATAACTTGTTACTTTTATGGTTTGGTATTACAAAAGATAGAGCCCTTTACCTTATGTTATCATTTGAAATTTAAAACTAGTGAACCTACAATTAGCACATCCAATATGGAGGAAAACCCTAACGTCAACGCGCATGCTAATTACTTCACAATTTAAATTAATTATGGGGGCCAATTTGATTTTATTTAAAAAATAAATCAATTTAATCACTTAGTTATTTTAGCCTTAAGGTTTTTAATTTTCTCGTCCTAACATGCAATAAACATATCACACGTATATCCATACATGACATACAACCAAAACAATAAAAACCAATAATAAAATAAATTGGATAATTAAATCAAATTATCATGGCTTTTATTCCTCATTTTGAATACGAGAAAATCTTCGGCTCGAAATCTTCCACTGCTTCAAGAATATAGTCACCTCTTCCCGTCGGCCCACAAAATTTCCAAATTTGGAAATTTTCTTTTTCCATGCGAAATCAATTGCAAAAGAAAATTCCAAATTTAAATACTGTGCACCGACAGACGCAACGAACGGCGAAAAAACGAACAGGACCCCGTATCGAGCGACCCGACCCGAAAACCTACCTGGACCGCAGTCTGGACCGCGATCCCCCTGTCGGACCGCTCGGCAGATTCTGGTCTCGGTCGGTTCATCCGATCGGGACTCCTTTTTCGGTTGTACTTCTTTTCCCTTAGTACTTTGTGTACTCCAACTCGATTACAATTTTACACGAAATAAAATACATAGAATTTACAAAACAATTACAAGGAAAATCCTATTCTACCTGTGGATTTTCTCACGGGAAAAACTTATACATGCCTCAAAACCGGGCCAAATTACCAAAAATGCGTAAAATAAAATTAAATCATATATCCATGATAATTGGATCATATTCACCTGCAAGACAATTATAGCAAAAATATTTCAAATATCATAATATATGAAAATTTTGAATTGCTAGCAATTAATCACAAAATTAATTAAATTGAATGAAACCTAAAGACCGTCTCCGATACAAATTGTTGGAAATAAAATGCAACAGAAACGTCGGGTTTGGATTTACTAAAATCGGCCCTCATGAACCGGATCTATTTAGGGTGGTCAAATAATTAATTAACAAATTAATAAGCAATTCAGACGAACAAAATTAATCTACGCATCTAACTATGATAATTCGAAGTATTCTTCCTAGATCTAAGAGATCTAAGAATATGCTACCTTTGAAGCAAAGTCTTCGAATTCTTACTCGATCTCGTTGTATTTCTACCTTCAGATCTTCTAGAATCTACCGGACTTCCTTGAACAACATATCTGGATCGGCCGAAACTCCTTTCCTTAATGTCACTCGATTTTTCCTTTCTTTATTTTCTAGTATTAGTAAACACTCTTAGAAAATTAATGTGTTATCTAAATTGTGGAATCAAAGACACAAGTCAAGATTCACAATTAAACACAAGAAAAAAAATCGAACTCTCAAGCTTGGTGAATTATATTTCGGCTGAACCCCTATTGCATATTTATAGGTGTTATGGACTACTCTAGGGATCTTAAGGAGGATTAGGAAAGGACTCCTAATAGACCTCAAATTTCCATATTAGAACCTTTCCTAATATATTGAGTCTATTAATATCAACTCACTCCACTTGAGAGTTAATATTGCACTTCCTACCGAAATCCCAATTTACAAAATTGGGCTCCTTATTTAAATATATTATTTTCCGTGTTTAAGTTATCGAATGTCCATTAATTAATTTTAAGCTACTGAGAGCTTTAATTAATTAATATCTTATCCAAGAGTAGTACCACTCGAACCTTATTATTATATCGGAATTATTCCACGTGCAGGGTTTAACATAATAATCATTATCAAGGTCCTCAAAGGGACATCATCAACCCGCACAAGTCGGGACACGATTTCTAGTAATAATAATAATAATATTATTGCCCAAGATACGAATCTTATTGAGTCAGTCATTTTAACTCTCACCCCTGGTAAATCAAAGCAATGAATATTATAAATACGCAATTAAATATTATATACATAGAATTAAGAAATAATAATTATCCGAGATTTACGTTCTTCTTACAGTCAGTACAGAAGACACTATCTCACTTTGATCATGTTCAACGTATACAAATACGCTAATGCATGCTAATAGTCAAGATCAACTAATCTCAAGCATACACTACAACCTTTCATATAATTTGTTTAATAATTATATAGGTTGTGAACTATTATATTATTTTACAAGGCACCGATAATGTGATCTTGCGTGTGACACCAACACACCAGATTATCTACAATATAAAATAATTAGACATTTCATTTGCATAACCATAACGTGAATAAATATGCAAAATATGTGATTAAAGGTAATTACTATTCTCATAGGTAGTTAGAGGGAAATAAGGTAATACAAGCATAAAGTATGATTTGCAATATACAACCATAACACTTGGTAAGGTCCTTGTAGTGGTCCAAATCAGGGAGGAGCCCTTTCCTGAAGGCAGTGACGGCTGTCTGGGTATTGCAATTAGTTATGGACACTTTGTCCCTGTTGAAGCGCCCGATATAGTCCTGGAGGGACTCTCCACGTCGCTGTACTATGGTGTACAGGTCTTCCGAAATCTTTTCCAGTTTCCTGCTGCTTGCATATTGCTGGACAAAAATATCTATTAGTTAGGCGAAACTAGAAATGGAATAATTCGGTAGGTTTGTGTACCACTGGATGGCCGGTCCTGTCAGACTAGAACCGACCCCCTTACACATGCAAGCCTGCCGCAATTCACGTGGAATGGCAGCAGTGAACATCCTCTGTTTTTATTGGGTAATATGGTCGCTCATGTCGGTTGTCCCGTCAAACAATTGCATGGTTGGGAAGTTGGACTTGTTGGGCATCTCCACTATTGCTATCTCATCAACAAAAGGTGAGTCGGCATAACAGTTCTCTGAGCTCTTGTGTATCAATGTTGGAACACCCGGGAATTCTCTGAATAAGGGCCTCCATCTCAGCCAACTTACAAACTAGGTCTGCTTCCTTGATTGTGTAAGAAGTTGACATGTGAGGTTGAGTTAGCTGGCAGGTGATTTCAAGATTCTTGCTTCGGGTGCAGGAAGCCCCAGGTTTGATCCTTGGTGCCCCACTCGAATTTATACTTGCCTGCCAGATCCAGTTTCGGCATTGTTGGCGTCGGTTGCAGTGGGGATCGCATCGCTCATTTGTCCTCCAGTAGCCTTCTGTTTTGCCGTAGTTGCGATATGTTCACCTGCAAGGAAGGTCACATGACCTGTGTTAGAATGTGCAATGGAAATGTTGGAATTATTTACCGATGTCCGCCGACAGGAGGAGTTATGATATCATCATCAAGACATATCATTGGGTTGATCGGAACTCTGAAGTGACAAGTCAGGTCGGTCGGGTTGGTCTAGATTTTGGCTATCGCTACCTCGAGATGGACAAGCAGATTGGAATTTTCCTTCTCCAGCTTTTGCCTACTCTCTCGCTCCTGGTTCATCTGCTCGGTCAGAGTGGCGATCCGGGCATGGAGATCCAACTGATCCGTTGGGTCGGACAACATCATTGATCAATTCAATTGCTAAGGCCCCATGGTGGGCGCCAAACTGTAAAGGGTAAATTCTACAATTAATGTTGTTGACATCAGGCACGTTGGTCAGGTCGGTTATGTTGGAATATTCTATTCCACATAATTATAAAATGGTTTTGATGATGAGTTATTGATGTGTTTTTGATCAAAGAAAACAACAATAGAATGAACCAAAACAACAAAGAAGTTGAAGGCGCTCGAACCGGACTGAAAAGCAAAGAAGTTCATATTATCGAAGCTAACGTACGCTATGACTACGTTATAGCGTACGTAATGGAATCTCGCCTGAAGACAGCTGACATTTGCTAACGTACGTAATGAGACATGACTAACGTAACGTTATATCTTTAACGTACGTAAGAAGAATGCTTAACGTATATAATGTAGTTTGAATATGAATTCAAACAAATGAACCGTTGGAAGACTCGGAGTCAAAGTCAAAAAGGCATGCAACAGATCTACAACTTTGAGAGTTAACATACGCTACGAATCAAGTTTAACGGATGTAACGAAATGTATTTAATGTACACTATGGGGAAATACAACGTACGTAAAGGATGGACAGAATGCTACTGGACTGATCAGAATGAAGGTTAACGTACGTAACAAATAAAAGTTAACATATGTAATACAGCTAATGTACGTAGTGGGATACAGATAATGTACGTAATACATGATGCAGAGGCTAACGGCTAGTTGAGAAGATTTGCCTATAAATACCAAGTCATTTGCTATATTATATACAACAATTCCAAGCAAATCATATATTGATCAGATATCATTGTATACATCATTGTTGTTGTATTTGTGCTTAATTGATAAGTGTTTGAGTATTCATACACGAAAACATATACACGAGAGGAAAGATACGGATTGTAGATTGATTCGGTGTTATTAGGATCGTTGATTCGGCATTACTAGAATCATATCTAAATCCGAGTGAGGTTCGTCTAGTACCCATCGAAAGCTAGATAGGTTGCTTCCTTGTCCGATAGAAAAGGAAAACAGTTTATCTTGGACCGACATAATGTAACACCCCTAAACCAATTGGGAATATTACAACGCCGCAGACCCTCTCCGTGAGGATCTTTCAGGCTAAATACAGAAAACACAACAACACAACTCGTGCCAAAATGGCTAATAACGAACCATTAGACCGATTTGGTCTCTTGCCACAACACACACACATCAAACATACATAACTTTTTCTCACAACTCATACCCACGCAGGGGTTGGCATACATGAACATTCCCATAAAACAGAAGAACAACACAACGGAGAGGTAAACAACAAGACTCTACCAAAATACCCAACGATTGGTCTTCATGTGATCAGTATCGTCGTCTTCCATCATCCTTCATTCCGATCCTGTGACTCGCTCCTCAGCAACCAGCAAGTACCTCGACACAATACAGACATCCACCCCCCGATTACTCGGGGGTTAGCAAAACTCCACTGTTTTGCTAGTGTAAGTATAAAATACAAATACAAGCCATACACAACATACCCCAAGCACATGATAATCGTGAACATGTTTCTCGAGGTAAATTACTTGATCAAAACAGTTCAATCATGAAAGGTAGGGATAAACCCGATATACGTCTTACAAAATATTTTACGATCTCGAGAGTTTTGAAAGCATTTGGGATTTAAGAATTCTCAAGTCTTTCGAAACCACTTAGGGACACAACCCAAAAGTCATTTTCCCAAAATACAATTATGATAACAACACACGGGGTTCATGCCCCAATCATACCATTCCGGTCACAAAGCACGGGGTCCACGATCCAAACATACATATCAATAGGGGTGTGCATCGGGTGAAACCGATCCGATCCGATCCGAATTTCGGATTAATCCGAAAATTCGGACAAGGTTTTGGACAACCCGAAATCCGAACCGAAATTTCGGATTGGATTCAGATCAGTCCGAAATCGGATCGGATTTTTCGGTTCCAATCCGAAATATCCGATTTTTTTTATTGCAAAAGATCAACGCAAAATCAAAGTACTAGAATTATCCTGATCCAATACAAGAATATACTCAGAATTAACCTCCAAAAAACGCAATATCAGAATAAACTCAGAATATCTAGTCCAAAATATAGTCATACTCAGAAATCAGAATTAACTTCCAAAAACAACGCAAATCCATGTCCAACACAAATAGCAACATTAAAGTACCAGAAATTCAAAGTTCAAAATAACAATTACATTCCATTGAAGTGAAAAAAAAAACATCCTTGAATATGATGTGAAGAGTCTGAAGACAGGTCTTAGATATTGCAAATCTGCATTGATTCAACAGTTGCGGATTCTTCATCGGTTATCTTCAAATCTGCAATAATTCAAAGCAATTATTAATATATCACTTGAATAACAAAGAAATAGCAATGTAAAGAACAAAGTAAGTATATTAGTTCAAAAGATGAAATAAAGAGGTTTACCATTTTCAATCTCTTGAATAATATCATATTTCTCCTACGAAGTTAAGACACGCCCTTGACGTATCCAATCTTGTGTACAAATCAGCACCTGAGCATTCTCAGGAGTCAAAGAAGCTCTAAAATCATCAATAACACGGCCACCTGTGGAAAAGTCCAACTCCGAGGCAACAGTAGATATGGGAACAACAAAGACATCTCTAGCTAACCTCGCTAAGACAGGATAATCTCTCTTATGATCATTCCACCACTGAAGTATGTTACAATCTATAGACTCAAAATCATCTTGGGTTATCATATCGGCAGCAAGGTACTTCTCCAACTCTGTTTGTGCCTCAACAGTCCCTATACTTGCTTGGATCCTATTGTAAAAGTCTCTATTGGGTTTCAATGCTTTCTTAAGAGATCTTCCAACTACACCTAGCCCAATAGTAGACTGACTTTTAGAAGTTGAGCGAGATGACTTAGGGAGAGAAGGTGTGATGTCCTTATACTCTTCAAAAAGTTCTTTCAAAGCATCCACAGAAGAATTAGCCAAAGACTCTCCTATACTAGCACCAAACATATGAACTAAACTTGCTTTTAAAAAGTTAAACTTGTAACGAGGATCAAGCAAGCTAGCAACATAAAAAATCAAATTAGCCTTCACAGTACCAATCCCCCAATACTTGTCAAATTTGTCTTTCATTTTTTCAGCCACCAATCTCAAATATATATTATGACCCTCAATCCAGTCCTTGAACAAAGTGTAAATTGTCCCTATTTCATCCAAAAATATGTTTGCGAGAACATAATAAGTACCTAAACTCTAACAGTAGAATCATGAAAATTTTCTAGAATTGTTTCCATGAAAGCTGCAACTTCCCAATCATAATCATTAGGATACGCCTTTGGTCCTTCCTCGGGAAAATCGGCACGAATAGAAGCATCTTCCATTTTGTATCTCTCAAAGACATCCTTAAAAATAACAGCCCTCTCTAACATCAAATAAGATGAGTTCCACCTAGTTACAACATCCAAAGCTAAAGATTTTTTTGTTGCAATTTTTTCTTTGGCAGCATAATCATCAAATTTGAAACACCTAGCAGGGGAACTCCTAACATACTTGACCACATGACGAACTCGATCAATTGACTCACTATATTCCGATAGACCATTTTTCACAATCAAGTTAATAATATGTGCGGTGCATCTAACATGCATGTGTTTCGCCCCAACCACAGTTGTTCCCTTATTGACAAACTTTTTCCTCAAGTAATTTACAGTAACATCATTTGCAGTAGCATTATCTACTGTTATGCAAAAAACATTGTCAATTTCCCATGCATTCAGACATTTCTCTATTAATAGGCCAACTTCCTCCCCCTTATGCTTAGGACATGTGATAAAGTTTAAGATTCTCTTTTGTAGTTTCCACTCATTATCAATAAAATGAACAGTTAAAACCATGTAAGAAAGTTTTTGGTTAGATGTCCATAAGTCTGTGGTAATTGAGATTCGCTGTTTGGTCAACCTAAAGAAAGTTTTTAGCTTATCTCTTTCGAGCTTATACATTGCCAAGCAGTCTCGACCAACAGTGGTCCTTGAGGGGATACAAAAAAGAGGACAAGCAATGGACATAAAAAACTTAAAACCTTCATTCTCAACAAATTTAAAGGGGAGCTCGTTAATGATTATCATCCTAACTAAGGCCTCCCGAACAGCAGCTTGATCAAACTCAATTAACTGACACATTTCCCTTTGAGACCCCCACCCAGCCCAGTTGTAGTACCACTAGCCCGACAATAATTTTCAATCACACGGGGGGATTTATTTTCAGGGTTATGTGTACAAGCTTTATAGTGATTAAGCATTGTAGTTGTTCCAGTTTTTGGTTTATATGAGTAGTTCTTCGGGCAATAGTTACATCGGTACCTCTTCACTGTCTTGTCGTTTGGATTAGGATACTCAGTGTAATGATCCCAAATGATAGATCTACCTTTGGATCTGCTCCCATTTCTTTCACTGTCCTCTGCAGCAGGTTCATTAATCTCCTCCAAATCGACCTTATCAACACTTTCAGAGGGGCTAGTCATCCTACACGAAATATAAAAGTTCATTAATTCAATATTACACATAAAAATAAATTGAACTACATCTTTAACAGAATAAAAACACATACAGGCTACAAAATTAAATTTACCAAATAATAAATCCAGGACTGGATTCTCCTTCTTCAGTGAACAGAAAAATATTTCTAAAAGTATAGGCAAATCTGAACAGAAATATTTCTATAAGTATAACCAAAATGATGGAAAAATAGATCCAAAAAATTCTGACAATAGAAAATTTAGATTTTAGATGAGATTCAACAAAATTTTCCAAGATCGAGAATTTAAATCATCAATCATTAATATTTCTCTACCCATCTTCGTCTTCCTCCATCATCAATCATCCAAATCCGACGAAAATTGCAGAAAAATGTTACAAGATGAATTTCAGAAAACCAACAAAATCCACAAAAACTAGAAAAATCAAACTAAAATAAACCCAAAAATCAAAGTAACAAAATCAAACAAGAGATAACCCCACGAAGAAACCTTATTTTTTGGACAAGATGAATTCGACTTAATTTCGAACCTTCACTTTCTTCTGCCATCGCGAATCTAAGGTTTCAGGCCTCTTCTCCACCGTCGGGTGACCGCTATCGTAGTGAGAAGTGGCTATTTCTGAGGTCGTAGTGGGAAGTGGGAAGGAACTGGGAAATGGGAATATTTGGATCTGGAGTGGAGGCGTTGGGATGGGTGGTGTGGGAAATGGGATTACTGATTAGGGTTTTTGATAATTAAAAGGCAATTGGGGAATGAGCAAGTAGTCTGATATTTTTTCAAAGGAAAAATGGGAAAAATGAGCAAGTGTCACGGTCAGAAGGAAAATTTCCCAATTTCCCAATGAGCAAGTGTCACGGTCAGAAGGAAAAATGAATCATCTCACACCTACCTAACACATTTAATGATGCACCGCCCACCTACCCATGTCACCCCCCCAAAAGTCTGATATTGATATGTAAATTTTTTTATTTTTTTATTTTGGATCGAATCGGATTAATCCGAAAACCCGCGGATTTAATCCAATCCGATCCGAAATTTTCGGATCTGAAAAATGCAGATCCGAAATCCGATCCGACGATACCGGATCAGGTCGGTTTGGATCGGATTTTCGGATTTTCGGATTGAATTTTCGGGTTCGGTTTATATGCACACCCCTACATATCAACATATTCCCAAGGATTATTCACGTCCCGTGCTAACAAGCCATGGACCTCAGATGCTCCCGCAGAACATACCCGAGTAGATAACCCAATAGCGAACCATATCAATGTAACACCCCCAAGATATTCGAGGTATATTACAGCGCCGTGAATCCCTATATGGGACCCACCAGGCTGAACAGCATCATACTCATCGACTCACATGAACGACAAACCAACACCATGTCATAAAGACGCAAAACAGAATAATCCACTCGGTTTACCGGTCAAACATAACATCATCAATCACACAATCATATAGGCAACAATACAATCCGGACGGACAAGAACCCTTAAGTACTCGAGTACAACCATTAGTTCAAAAGCCACAAAAGATGAAAAGACAAAAAGACATTAAGACGTCACTTAGGAACAATCATCACGCTCGGCCATCATCCGCATATCCGGTCCAGCTCGTCTCGATGAACCTGACCTGAAATTCATAAAACGAATTTCCCCAAAACGGGTCCCCAGAGGGGTTAGCAATTACGCTAGTACAAGTAACCAGATGAACAACTTACATCTTACACATATAGTAATGCATGCAATAAAGAAGACCGTTTGAAAGACTCATTTCCGGAAATGTCAATATCAAATCACATTTGTAAAATTCACCACAATTAACCGTCGATCCACACCTCCGTGGACCCCTACCGAGACCCCGTCGGATCTAACCCGTAGTGGTTAAAAGCAAAGCTCGTCGATCCACACCTCCGTGGACCCCTACCGAGACCCCGTCGGATCTAACCCGTAGTGAGCATACACACACACACACCATTTCTCATACAATACTACTATGTCAAGATTGTAAGTTCATAAGGATACTTGCCTCGATTAATTAGACGATGACACGAACGGAACGGAAGAGTTGAACACGACCGCAAGGAACCGGCGAAAATGAACCTAACGATTCGAATAACACAATCACAACCAACTCTAGACGATTACGGAAATGGAATACACCCGGAAACCCGCCTACGATTCATGTATATTCGAATAAAATCACAACGAGGGCGGACCTCAACCAAACCCTTACGATTACAAAGTTACTACGAAATATAGCATGAATCCGTAGGGAAACCAACAAAACTAACGAGATTAATCATGTACATCATGAATTAATCTAACATACGGAACGAATCGGACGAAACATGAAAACCCCTTCAATTTACCCAAAACAAGGTTTTTAGGAGTTTACCTTGAATAATGATGAAGAACACGATTAGAGGTTGATAATATACACCAAAAACTCGATGAAGATGATGGCTCGGAGTTACAAAGCTTCAAATCGCCGGAAATACCAAGAAGGTCGCCTAAGAGTTGGATGGGAAGGAGAGGGATGAAGAATGACCGAAATCGGTCAACTCCTGGGTTTATAACCCCAGGCCTCGTTACGTACGTTAGCCACCACATGCTAACGTACGTAGTCAGATACGACGTAAGCCATAAGGGCCTTACGACGTAACCAAAAAGGCGTAATCGCCTGACCGAAATACACTGGGCGTTACGACGTAATCGAAAGGGTGTTACGTACGTAACCAAAAAGGCAGAAGTGCTTGTACCGATTTACACTCGGACGTTACGTACGTAACCAAACAGGGTGTTACGTACGTAACATTCCTTCGTGGAGTACAGGCCAGAATGAAAGAGGGAGGTACCAAAAGAATCGAAATACAACGGTGAACAATTCACGATGGTACGGACGTAAGGGGCCTGAAACGATTTAACTTAAGTACCGAAGGAAAACATATTCCCGACTACTCAAAGGTTCAGAAAACAACATCAAACGTAAATTTCCTAAACTTTTGGGAAATCTACAAAACGATCCAAACATGAGAAATATACGAAACAGGGTCGAAACACCAACAAAACTCACAACGCCCACAATAACATGAGATCGATCTTCGGCAACCCCAAAACGGCGGTTCCGAACGACGATTATGATAACACACCAAATAGCGATGGAAACAACATGAAACACCGACTCGAGTAAAACGAGTCCGAAACAAGCTCGAACGACAAAAGTTCAATATTAAATATCCTCAAAATGTTAATACGGTTACAAACGAGTTGCTAGAAACGAAAATGCACTAAGATGAGAATAATAATAGAAGGGAAAAATGCGGATATTACATTCTACCCCTCTAAAAACAAGTTTCGTCCCGAAACTTAAGAAATAAACAACTCGGGATACTCAGCACGCATGCTATCCTCGGTTTCCCACGTCGCCTCCTCGACACCATGTCTCGACCACTGCACTTTGACCAAAGGAATGGTTTTATGCCTCAGTCGCTTCTCACGGTGCTCCAAAATCTTCAAAGGACGCTCCTCAAAAGTAATATCCCCGGCAACGTCAATCTCCCCATAGTCGATGATGTGACTAGGATCCGGGACATATTTCCTCAGCTGGGAAACATGAAAAACGCTATGAACATGACTCAGGGCCGGGGGTAATGCCAAACGGTATGCCAACCCACCTACTCGCTCGAGGATCTCGAAGGGGCCGATAAATCTCGGACTCAACTTTCCTTTCTTCCCGAAACGAAAAACTCCTTTCGTCGGCGACACCTTTAGCAAAACGTGGTCTCCCATCTCAAATTCCAAAGGTCGACGACGGACGTCGGCATACGACTCCGACTGGGCGATCAACATCCGTTCTCGAATTAACTCTATCTTCCGCCTCGTCTCTAAAACGACATCCGGCTCGGTCCCGACCAAATCGGACGCCTCATTCCAACAAATCGGTGATCGACATCGCCGCCCGTAAAGTGCCTCATACGGTGCCATCCGAATCGACGCGTGCCAACTATTGTTATACGTGAATTCGATCAGCGGCAAATGTTCCTCCCAGTTACTACTCCAATCGAGAGCACAGGCACGCAATAAGTCCTCGAACGTCTGGATAGTGCGTTCCGACTGTCCATCTGTCTGGGGATGAAAAGAGGTACTCAAACGCAACCGGGTACCTAACGCCTTATGCACCGCCTGCCAGAAGTGCGATACAAAACGGCCGTCACGATCCGAAACAATAGACTTCGGAGTACCGTGAAGTCTCACGATCTGCGCAATAAACACACGAGCTAACTTCTCCGGGCCCTAAGTGTCCTTGATGCCCAGAAAATGTGCCGACTTGGTCAGGCGATCAACAATCACCCATACCATATTCATGCCCGACCTCGATCTCGGCAAACTCGTAACGAAATCCATCGATATATCTTCCCATTTCCATTCCGGAATGGGAAGTGACTGCAATAACCCAGCCGGTCTCTGATGCTCGATTTTGACCTGCTGACAAGTCAAACATCTCGCTACAAACTGTGCGACCTCATCCTTCATGTCATTCCACCAGAAATTTCTCCTCAGGTCCTTGTACATCTTACTCGAACCAGGATGAACGGAGTAAGGTGTAGCATGGGCCTCCCGTAAAATACTCTGCCTCAACTCTGAGTCGTTCGGCACACAAAGCCGACTCTGGAATCTCAAAACACCATCCTCGTGAATCACAAACCCAGGAGACTTTCCCTTAAGAACGTTCTCTCGGATTTGAGTAATCATCGGATCCTCTAATTGCTTCAGCTTAACCTCATCGATCAAAGACGATGAAATCTCTAAAGCACAAAGTTGCCCGACAGCTCCAGGCAACAAAACCTCAACATCTAACCCGATCAAAGCCCTCCGAAGCTCAGACTGAGGTGTAAGGACCTCAAGCGTTCGCAACGCAATCGGTTTCCGACTCAAGGCGTCGGCCACGACGTTCGCCTTGCCCGGATGATAAAGGATTTCAAGATCGTAATCCTTAATCAGCTCTAACCACCTCCTCTGCCTCATATTCAACTCCCGCTGAGTAAATATGTATTTCAGGCTCTTATGATCGGTAAAAATCTGACATGCAGAGCCGAAAATATAGTGACGCCAGATCTTGAGCGCGAACACAACGGCCGCTAACTCCAAATCATGGGTAGGGTAGTTAAGTTCATACGGCCTCAACTATCTCGACGCAAAGGCAATGGTCTTACCGTGCTGCATTAATACACACCCAAGACCCTGACCCGAAGCATCGCTATAAACGGCAAAACCCTCGTTGCCACATGGCAACGCCAAAACTGGGGCTGAAGTCAAACGCTTCTTCAGTTCCTCAAAACTCGACTGCCTCTCGTCATTCCAGACGAACTTCTCGGATTTCTGGAGCAACTGCGTAAGTGGTCGAGCCAGTTTCGAGAAACCCTCGACGAATCTACGGTAGTAGCCAGCCAAACCCAAGAAACTACGGACCTCCTTCACATTTTTGGGCGGTGCCCAATCCAATACGGCCTCAATCTTCTCATGGATCCACACGAACCCCCTACCGAAATCACGTGACCTAAAAACATCACTTCTTTCAGCCAGAACTCACATTTCGAGAACTTTGCATAGAGTTGCTCGGTCCTTAAAATGTCTAATACTATCCTCAAATGATGGGCATGCTCTTCCTCATTCCTCGAATAAACAAGAATATCGTCAATAAAGACGACGACGCACTTATCCAAATACTCGATAAAAACTTTGTTCATCAATTGCATGAACACCGCCGGTGCATTAGTTAACCCGAAAGGCATGACTACGAACTCATAATGTCCGTACCTCGTCCGAAAGGCTGTTTTCGGCACATCGGACTCTCTCACCCGGAGCTGATAGTACCCCGATTTCAAATCAATTTTCGAGAATACCGCAGCTCCCTGCAACTGATCAAACAAGTCATCAATTCTCGGCAAAGGATACTTGTTCTTGATGGTCACCTTGTTTAGTTTGCGATAGTCGATACACAAACGTAGCGAACCATCCTTCTTCCGCACAAACAGGACCGGTGCGCCCCAAGGCGAGGCGCTCGGTCGAACATACCCCGACTCAAGAAGCTCACTCAACTGCTTCTTCAACTCGGACATCTCTGAAGGTGCCATGCGATAGGGCGCCTTCGAAATAGGAGCCGCGCCAGGATCTAAATCTATGGCAAACTCAACCTCTCGATCCGGTGGCAATCCCGGTAACTCGTCTGGAAATACATCAGGAAACTTTTTAACGACTGGATTCGACGAAAGCTCGACTCCAACATCCTCCGCCTTCAAGGCATAGCACCAATAACCAGTACACCCTTTTCGCAGAGACTCATCGCCTTCAAGGCATTAATAACGACTGTTTCCTCTCTTTCGCCCCGCGAAAGAGTGCTCTTGCCGTACTCGGCTAACATAGTGATGATTCTCGTGCGGTAGTTCATGATCGCACCATGCCGCTCGAGCCAATCATCACCAAGAATTAAATCCTCACCCTCGATACTCACAACAATAAGATTAGAGGGCCAAGTCCTCTCACAAATAAGTACAGAGCGCCTCGAACCTCCCGATCACCAACGATCCTATCGCCGCTAGGAAGCTTAACGATGAAGGGCTCACAAGGCGTCAAACGGTCGAGACTCAAACGACGCACACAATCCGTAGATATGAACGAGTGCGTAGCACCTAATCGAAAAGCACACCGACAGATGAGAAAGAATATAAACGCACTGCCGTCACGGTAGCCGGATCATCGGCTCTCCGCATCTCATAGACACGGATGGGCGAGCCGACACCGAATCTCCTTAGAGGGCTGACTCACCTCTCCCCGACTAGCACTCGGCAGACCGAGGAGCAAACGATCTCGATTCACACTTGGTTCCCTAGGCGCTGGAATGGAAGCCCGGCACCAAGAATTTTCTCCTCTCAAAGACAGCACTTTGTGGCCCTACTGCCACACTGATTACACGTCAAAGAAAGGGCTCAAACAAGTACGACCGATGTGGCCCGTCGACCACAATTGAAACACTTCACATCACGGAAAGGAGCACCGGTAGTTCCACGAGGACCCCCAGCGGAACGAGCAGGACCACCGCCGGCGTGGAAGTTAGCGATTGGGATCTCTCACGACCCCCACTCTTGTGGCCCGAAAAGTTCCCAATGACTTCGCTTCTTACTCTCGCGGCCGCCTCACTCGCCGTCACGCATATCATAAGCAAGGGCCCTACTCTGATAATCCTTCAATGTAGTGCATACGAGCCCCGACATATAGTCCCGAATCGGCAACTTCATACGTCTGGAGAAGTGGAAAATCTTGTCACTCTCCTCGACAACTTGGGTCTTCACATATCCCAACTCTTTGTTAAAATCAGCAATAGCTTGAGCTACGGGGATATCCCGTGGTTGAGCATCATAAAAAGCATGTACAGGCACATCTGGCGGCCACGGCAATATTCGATCTCCATCAACTCTTGAAACTCACCACGTAGCGAGATGGTCTTTGGGCCCAACGGCCTCCCACCCGATCAGTAGCGTCCCTGTGAGAAAGTATTGGGCAATAGGGACTCTACGTTCCTCGGGACGATTAGTGGCAACGAAGACCTTAGACATCTCCTTGATCCACCCTTCCCGGCCAATCGAGTCCAGCTCCCGGCGAGGAGGATGCATCTTGATAACATCTTGGAGCCATCGGTCCGCTCCGCCCCGATTAGCATGGGCCTGCTCCGGGTTCTGAACCGCTTGAGCTATTGCCGCCATTTGGTTCACCATCTGTTGCATAACGGCCGCAATACCAAGATCGGCACGCTCCTGAGAAGAAGCATGGCTATGACGGTCGCCCGATCGCCGGCTCGAAGATCGTGACGTGGCCGCCCCACCGGCCCCACGTCCCGGCCGTCCTCGACCACGACCGCGACCACGACCTCTTCCAGCATCCATACTGGAGTTAAATAAGTAGCAAAAGCCATACGAGGATCAGTACAAGAAAAGAACAATCACGAGTCGAGAATCAAGGGTACGATACAAGGAATTAATGAACAGAGGAAAGAAAACTTACGGACACTGGTAGTACCGGAATCATGGCAGCGTGACGATGATGTGCAAAACCAAACACCACAAGACCCAATAACCCAACAAGCCTAGGTATCCATAAACCTAGATCTCTGATACCATTTTCTGTAACACCCCCAAGATATTCGAGGTATATTACAGCGCCGTGAATCCCTATATGGGACCCACCAGGCTGAACAGCATCATACTCATCGACTCACATGAACGACAAACCAACACCATGTCATAAAGACGCAAAACAGAATAATCCACTCGGTTTACCGGTCAAACATAACATCATCAATCACACAATCATATAGGCAACAATACAATCCGGACGGACAAGAACCCTTAAGTACTCGAGTACAACCATTAGTTCAAAAGCCACAAAAGATGAAAAGACAAAAAGACATTAAGACGTCACTTAGGCACAATCATCACGCTCGGCCATCATCCGCATACTGGTCCAGCGCCCGCTCGTCTCGATGAACCTGACCTGAAATTCATAAAACGAATTTCCCCAAAACGGGTCCCCAGAGGGGTTAGCAATTACGCTAGTACAAGTAACCAGATGAACAACTTACATCTTACACATATAGTAATGCATGCAATAAAGAAGACCGTTTGAAAGACTCATTTCCGGAAATGCCAATATCAAATCACATTTGTAAAATTCACCACAATTAACCGTCGATCCACACCTCCGTGGACCCCTACCGAGACCCCGTCGGATCTAACCCGTAGTGGTTAAAAGCAAAGCTCGTCGATCCACACCTCCGTGGACCCCTACCGAGACCCCGTCGGATCTAACCCGTAGTGAGCATACACACACACACCATTTCTCATACAATACTACTATGTCAAGATTGTAAGTTCATAAGGATACTTGCCTCGATTAATTAGACGATGACACGAACGGAACGGAAGAGTTGAACACGACCGCAAGGAACCGGCGGAAATGAACCTAACGATTCGAATAACACAATCACAACCAACTCTAGACGATTACGGAAATGGAATACACCCGGAAACCCGCCTACGATTCATGTATATTCGAATAAAATCACAACGAGGGCGGACCTCAACCAAACCCTTACGATTACAAAGTTACTACGAAATATAGCATGAATCCGTAGGGAAACCAACAAAACTAACGAGATTAATCATGTACATCATGAATTAATCTAACATACGGAACGAATCGGACGAAACATGAAAACCCCTTCAATTTACCCAAAACAAGGTTTTTAGGAGTTTACCTTGAATAATGATGAAGAACACGATTAGAGGTTGATAATATACACCAAAAACTCGAAGAAGATGATGGCTCGGAGTTACAAAGCTTCAAATCGCCGGAAATACCAAGAAGGTCGCCTAGGAGTTGGATGGGAAGGAGAGGGATGAAGAATGACCGAAATCGGTCAACTCCACGGGTTTATAACCCCAGCCTCGCTACGTCGTTAGCCACCACATGCTAACGTCGTAAGTATTACGTCGTAAGCCATAAGGGCCTTACGTACGTAACCAAAAAGCGTAATCGCCTGACCGAAATACACTAGGGCGTTACGTGCGTAATCAAAAGGGTGTTACGTACGTAACCAAAAAGGCGAAGTGCATGCCGATTTACACTAGGACGTTACGACGTAACCAAAAAGGGTGTTACGTCGTAACATTCCTTCTTTGTGGAGTACGAGCCAGAATGAAAGAGGGAGGTACCGAAAAGAATCGAAATACAACGGTGAACAATTCACGATGGTACGGACGTAAGGGGCCTGAAACGACGAACTTAAGTACCGAAGGAAAACATATTCCCGACTACTCAAAGGTTCAGAAAACAACATCAAACGTAAATTTCCTAAACTTTTGGGAAATCTACAAAACGATCCAAACATGAGAAATATACGAAACAGGGTCGAAACACCAACAAAACTCACAACGCCCACAATAACATGAGGTCGATCTTCGGCAACCCCAAAACGGCGGTTCCGAACGACGATTATGATAACACACCAAATAGCGATGGAAACAACATGAAACACCGACTCGAGTAAAATGAGTCCGAAACAAGCTCGAACGACAAAAGTTCAATATTAAATATCCTCAAAATGTTAATACGGTTACAAACGAGTTGCTAGAAACGAAAATGCACTAAGATGAGAATAATAAGAGAAGGGAAAAATGCGGATATTACAATCAAATCATATGTCACCGTGACAACAGTCATGTGACCATAACCATACTCACGTTCATAGTTATCCTGGCATCGCACTAGCAAGCAACGAACCTCGGAGCCTCCACGAGACATACCCGATTGGACAACCCATGGCACGTACATCACACAACCAAACCACAACCATAAGTTATCCCGGTATCGCACTAACAAGCTACGAACCTCGGAGTCTCCGCAAGACATACCCAGATTGGATAACCCCACAAGTTATCCCGGCATCGTGCTAGCAAGCCACGAACCTCAGAGTCCCCGCAAGACATACCCGATTGGATAACCCTACGGTCACGGCCGACCCGTACTAGCAAGGACGGATCCCAGAGATTCAACAATCTTACCCGGTGGCACATCACTTACAACAATCACACACAACAACAAGTGAATACCAATGTCAAACAACACTAAGCACCACAACCTCCTTACAAAGGAGTAATAACTAATACCACACAACGTCACATATTCACCGAACAAGTATACATATCAATACACAATCCTCAGCAACTGATTACGGTCTATTATATTCACGAAATATGATTATAACATCTTCCAACATACGACACATACTCACGTATTCCGAAAACACATTTATTCACGACGCATACGCGCTATCTTTGAAGAAAATCCTTTTAGTGAGAACATACCGATCCTTTTTAAAGTTCATTAAAGCATTCGGATCGCACACATACAATTAATTATCAACCGTTACGTCTACGAAACATGAAGTGTATGGGTAAGATACTTGTCTCGAAACTACAAGCAACCGAACAACGAACGGATTAGGTTGAGCAGCCATCGAACTTCCGAAAACAACCAAGAATATTGACAGCCCAACGAATACTACGAGAACAATACCATCACGAATTAACAACACTAATCGGAATCCGAAACGACACTAAGAACAACAAGGATCTAAGAGTTTCTCCACGAAATCAAGAGACAAGTTTCGAGTGATATAAAATCAATAAACGAGTTGCCAATCCGAAGGTCACGGCCAAGACAATCAAGAAAACACAACCGATCGGATGAGATCGGGTAAGAATCACAAAACCAAGGAAAACCCCCAAATTCAAGAAACTATGGTTCTAAGAGAGAATACCTTGATTCGAGCAAAGAAGATGATCAAGTGATGTTGAATATACACAAATCCACTCCAAGAAGAAGCTTGATGATGAAGATCGCCCAAAATCACCCCAATAACTCGCTCCCGATGGAAAGAGACGAAGAATGATGAGAAATGACTAAATAAAGGCTGTTGTCCAGTATTTATACTGGACAGTTATTAGTGTGCGCTAAACACACTGCATTAGCGCACGCTAACGGGGTCAATGCTCCAGAACATTCTGCCCACAACACTGTTAGCGTACGCTAGCCAATATGCGTAGCGTGCGCTAACGAGTCACGAATCCAATCGAGTGGCTCCTGGACGGATATTCACCTACCAGGTAGCGTGCGCTAGAAAGGACAATTGCGTGCGCTAAGCAGACAATAGAGTGTGCTAACTACCAACCTTAGCGCGCGCTAATGAGACTCCAGTCCCAGTCCAGTAGCTCCTGGACTGCCAGTTAGTGTGCGCTACACACCCGGTAGCGTGCGCTAACAATGACACAGTGGCGCGCGCTACACCACAAACGATAGCGTGCACTATACCACAATGAGTCAAAAACTTATGCAACGATCTGAAACGGAATCAAACACGTGTCAACTCATGACACACCCAAACATGGCACAACATTCCAAAGACATGGACATCGCCAATCCGATAACCCGCAGAAAAACTCAACGAAACTGGACCGAAGATCTCAAGTATTACATATAAAGACAAGAGTGTAACAGTTTATCTCGGACCGATCAAAGACGAGATTGTAACGGTATCCCTCGGACCGATAGAAGACGAGGTGTTGAGGTTGATCTTAATCCTAAAGAAAAATATACAAAGAGAGGACGTAGGCACATTTGGTCGAACCTCTATAAATCTTGTGTCGTTTATTTTTCTGCATATTTTTTATTTACAAGAAAAGTCATGTCCACTATTTAACCCCCTCTTCTAGTGGAAATTTTACTCCAACAATTTGTATCGGAGCGGGTATCCATAAAAATCGGCTTAACATCCGAGGAGATAAAAAGATCCAATGGCACTCCAATTTGCACTGGTCGAAGCTGTAACACCCCCAAAACCGTATGGGAATATTACACGTCGTAGACCCTTTCCACAAGGATCTACCAGGCTAAACATCCATAAACAACCAAATGCTTGCTCGGCCAGGGTCAAACAATATAATAATACAGACCGTTAAGGTCACTTACACATAAACACACAGACCGATGAGGTCACACAACTCTATCAACAGGACTGACTAACAACATTACCCACACAGGGGTCGAAACACAATACAGCGGAAGACTTAATCAACTCTAACAATACAACCAAACTCTAGCAACTCTCGACTCTTGATTAGCATCGCAGCTCATCATCCCCTTGTGCCAATCCCGTGACTACTCCCCTGAACCTGCATGTACCTGGACGCAGAACAGACATCCACCCCCCGATTACTTGGGGGTTAGTAAAACTCCACTATTTTACTAGTGCAAGTATAAAACGATACGAAATGCAACAAGTAAATAGCAACTACGTATTTAATACGGAATTCAATTATCAAAATGTTCCCGAGAAGTTTTAGAATTTCGAACTCAAGCAAGAGATATTTGAAAAGGAACACATCATCTCGGGGATTTTTAAAGCAGAAATTCTTTTGAACCTCGAGTCCCAATTTACAAAACCTTTTCGTAAACATTAGGGCCTTAGCCCGATTCTCGTTTCAAAGCACACTAGATAATATTTCATTATGAGTCCGAGACCCATATTTAAAATGTCACCCAAACAATCACTGCTACACGATCATTGTTCGTACACATCATGTACCGAACTCCGGAGGCCTCGACGGACCTTACCCGGACCACACACACTGTTCGTACACATCATGTACCGAACTCCGGAGGCCTCAACGGACCCTACCCGGCCACAAACATTGTTCGTACACATCATGTACCGAACTCCGCAGGTCTCGCTGACCCTACCTGGATCACACACCTTGTTCGTACACATCATGTACCAAACTCCAGAGGCCTCGCGGACCCTACCCGAACACACACCTGGTTCGTACACATCATGTACCGAACTCCAGAGGCCTCGTCAGACCCTACCTGGAACACACACACAAACATCGACACGACACAACTCATAATCATCAAATGTCAAGCCATTCCACATTACACCGAAATGTACAATCAAGTATGTAAACCAAAACAACACAAATATCATGATCATCACAACAACTCGACAATGACCAAACACGCCCGGCACAAACTAAGATGATTTGCACATCCAACACAATTCCACGATGTTAACTAAGTGAAGGTATTATCGTTACCATCAATTGTTCGTAATAATCAATTCATACGAAGCATATACACGAAAGTAAACCAATGCATCACAACCATAATACGACGTCCCTATTCACAAGACACAATTCGTATAGTAAAATACTTGCCTTAATAATCGCTACCGAATACTCCGAAGAACATGATTCGACCGTGAAGCTCGGACCCCGAAGAAGACAACGAACGGAAGGGTTCCGACTCGAGTTCTTCACAAGAATTTCGTCCCTAAGTCATACCAATGATAAATCAACAATCGTACGATGGATAATAATCATACAACGCCCAATCCCCCTCTAAGATCTTTTGTCGGACACCTTCAAGGCGTCGACTAAGAACTCGACCAAAACAACGAATCGATACGATCCAACCATGGAATAACAAGGAATTCGATATAATACATCTAAATAATCAATAATCCATCAATAATATAAGTTATTTTAGATTAAACGGACAAATCGAACAAAATCCCCAAAACTAGATTTTAAGAAAACTTGCCTTGATTCGGTCGATCGGAGCAAGTTATGGAAGGATTAATCGATGTTATGAACTCCAAAACTTCGTGGATTCATAGTATAACAACATATCTTCGACTTCCCAAAGACTCCACCATGACAGAAGGATAGGAAATGAAAATGAGTGAAAAAAGCATCTCGGCCATATTTATACGCTGCCGGACACGGCGCAAGCCCAGAATCGCCGTGTGTCTCGGCCGTGTCTCGGCAGGCTGCCAGTCCTGGCCGACCCGGCGCAAGACACGGCGCTCGGCAGCGCCGTTTTCAGGGCCGTTTCGCCCAGGTCCGGCCAGCAGCCTCCAGGCACAAAATGAAGAACCACAACGACGATCCGAGCGACCCCGAAACTCGAACCTGAATACGAATCGAAGATACGGTTACGAAGTACTCGCAAAGACGAATCTAAGAGCTAAGAGAACACACAATTCCGACCACCCGAAGGCTCGAAATTCGACAACCGAAGTAATTACCCCAAACTTTGGGATATTATGAAAACGGCCCAAAACGTCTGAAAATCACGATACGTGATCGAATAACCAAACCGAAGTTCACAACACGTCTAACAAAGTTAAACGGACTTACGGGAAACTCGAAACAGTAATTTCGAACGAGATTCACAAGAATCGAACTCGAGTGCGAAAAAGTCGTTAAGAAACACGGAACTCAACAAAACAATACCGAAACGAACTCGGATGACAAAAATTGCAGAATTAATCATTCTCATAATAATGAGACGGTCCCAAGAGAGTCGTCGAAACGGACTTCCGCCGAAAAAAGAAAATTACCGGAAATCCGAAATTGCGGATATTACATTCTACCCTCCTTAAAAGAAGTTTCGTCCCGAAACTTAAATCAAGTAGGGAGAAGCAATATCCAGCCAGGAAAACTCAACGAGATACACAAGAACCGAAAAAAATCGCGCCCAACGGCGAAACGTTACAAGCAACGCAAAGGAATATACGGCGTGAAAGCACGCCCCACGGCGACTAACGCAACGCCACCGACTATGTTTCAAAACAACAACGAGTAATTAACAACACATCACATGCACACATTTAATCAAAGAAACGCAAGCGACAACAAGTCGCACCCGACCACAACGACTATGCGGTAGAAACAAATATAGTATTATGATAGAATTCACTCCGATTCTTGTCAACAAGAAAATGTCCGACGTCAAGACACAAACAATTCAAGATAACAGAAAACGAGAATACCGGACATTACATTCTATCTTATTAAAAATAAGTTTCGTCCCGAAACTTAAAATAAAACATCATGGTAGAATACAAACAAAACCAAAAAGTTCACGCAACAAATATCAATTTCTACACGAATTACAGCACGAAGTACGATACACAACTACATCACGGGACACCACCGGGCACTCCCCAAGTAGGAACGAAAACCCAATTCCCGAACATCTTGGCAACGGTCTCACAATGCACCGCTCGGTGACCCACTTGGCCACACTCGAAACAGTTGACTAACGATGAACGACAATTCTTCGCAGTACGAGATCAGGCAACAACAGTCAGACAACCCCGATCGAACAACAACAATCGAACAACAACGATCAAATAACAATGATCGAACAATAATGATCAAATAACAATGATTGAACAACAACGATCAAATAACAATGATCGGACAACGATCAAATAACAATGATCGAACAATAATGATCAAATAACAATGATCGAACAACAACGATCGAACAACAATGATTGAATGACAACAGTCGAACAATGACTCCGAAGTCCCCACTTCAACTCCAGACATTAAAAGAACTGGTAGAAAGTGAAAGATGTTACTTCCAAACAAGGTTCACAAGAATCGAACCGAACTCGGAAAGGTCACGATGATAAACAGGTCGATCTGAAACAAGGTCACAACCAGTTCGAACGATGACAACTGAGACATCAAACAAGTTCAAAAAGTATCGACGAACATGTAACGCCCCAAAATCCCATTGGGTTATTACAGTGCCGTGGACCCCACGCCAGGAAATCCACCAGGCGAACATGACCAAAAATACACTAAATTCACAACAAGGGAAAATCATAGTCCCTACCATGACATCCGACACTATATTCCGATAAGGAATTTCAACGACAAAAGTGGCCTACATGGCCTAAATGAAATACAACAGCATCCACGAACATCCGTCGTAATACAACACGACAACAATCGACAAGACCGGAGTACACTCCAACCGATCGACCAACAATGAACAACTCGGACTAGTATCGCTCGTATGCCTCGTCGCCATCGTCATGCCCCTGTGCCTCAACTCTCTCCTCGCAAGCACCTAAAACATGAAAACATGTTCCGCCCCCACGGGGTCAGTCATCCAGATAATGAACATCAAATACATGTATAACATGATATGCATCCAAAGGCAGAATGAAACGGTATAATGATGATAATAATACGAGATGCTCACAAACCAAGGTAAGAACTGAGCATTCGTGAAATACTATGCCCACGGCATACTATTAATACCTGTTCGACAGGTTAGAACATAAGTGCCCAACGGCGAATCATAATCACAGAATACCACAATGAATTACACGACATGAACCAAACAGAACGGGATTAAATATGAATCACAATGCCCGGAGGCTCAAATGAAATTAACAAGACAATCACAAGGCCTAAAAACCACTCAGCCGAAACTGTCAAATATCACAATCACATGAAGCCGAAACAGCCCGAAGCTGTTATCGATTAGGGCCGAAGCCGTATCACAATTAGGGCCAAAGCCACGGCATGAAAGCCGTATCACAATTAGGGCCGAAGCCACGGCATGAAAGCCGTATCACAATTAGGGCCGAAGCCACGGCATGAAAGCCGTATCACAATTAGGGCCGAAGCCACGGCATGAAAGCCGTATCACAATTAGGGATGGTATGCTGCCTTGAGTCGGCCAGCACCATCCTCAACAGTCCCAACTCAACACCTCGATTGCCTTAGAACGGCTAACCGATGACAATGATGCAGCAGATGATTCCATGAATGCTTGAGCGCTTCGATTTCCTTATAATGGCTAATCGATGTGAACGATATGATGAATGATTGAATACCTCGATTGCCTTAGAACGGTCAATCGATACAATGATATAGTGAATGATTGAACATTTCGATTTTCCTGAGAATGGCCAATCGATGACAACGATATGATGAATGATTGAACACTTCGATTTGCCTGCGAACGGCAATTCGATAACAATGATATGAAGGATGCCTCGGCACCTTTAATCGGTTACCGATGACGAAGGTGAGAAATGAATAAGCCAATGCCTTTAATCGGCGTGTACAGTTTTAATGACAATCCAAAAAGGAATAACAATGATCTCAACAATGTCTTAAATTGACATCTATATTAACAACAATCGATACATCGACTTCGAACCGGCTATCGACAATGACATTAATAATGAGTATCACAATGCCTTGAATCGGCCGTTAACGAACAACAATAAATATTTGGCAAAATTGCCGAAAGGTATCGTATCGAACGATCTCTTAATATCAATGAATTCATGAAGAGACTATGTCTCGGAATGATACAACACATTTATACACATATATGATGACATTAATCTCATTGACTAGTACAAGTATAAAACTTGCCTCAAACCGAAGGCGAGGAAGTCCTTCCACGAACAACGTCCTTAATAGGGAATACCGGCCACTCGAACAACCTTGAATTACACAAGCATCAACAATTCGCTTAATATACGAATCAAACACGAATATAACGAACTCGAAACGTCGATACGATTAAACTAAGTTCATTGGGGCATTATATCGAATACGTTGTGGCCAAACTCCGATTGTTTACAATCAAATCTCAATATATCAATATCAAATCCTCCAAGAAGTATTTCAAACCAACAAACATCTTCCAAATGATCAATAATCCAAAATGAATATCCGAAAACGTGATTTCAACAACAATTAATCGAAAATCCCCAATTCCAACTCGATTTTCAAGGTGTTCTTGAATAATTCCTCAATAATCCAATGAATCCTTATACAAACTCATAATCATATACATATCCCTTCATATATCATGATTATAACGTCCAAAACATCGTATCTCAACACAAAAATAGAAATCCAAGGTGTTGAAGAATATTACCTTTGAAGATCCAAGTACTTTAATCCGAAGAACACGCGTTAGATTGATTATCCGGGCTTCACGATCGAAAGGAGATGAAGAAAATCAAACACCCAAATGATTTGTGAAGGAAAAACCCTCCCTCAAGCTTTCTCTCTCGGTTGAAGGTGAAGAAAAGGGAGAGAAATGGGCTGAAATGCTGAAAAAACGAATTTAAAGGAGTTGACTGCCCTGCCGGACACGGCCCATGCCGATCGGCACGGTCGTGTCGCACAGCGGGCCGACAGGAACTCGACCGTGTCCTTCTTGACACGGTCGCGGCGCGGAGGGCCTTCCGATAGTGACCCGTCCGACAGCGACTCGGCATGACTCGACCGTGTCCTGGAACACGGTCGGGCGTGTCGGCAGTCGGTTCTGGCTTATCCGGAAGAGTTCGACTCGGCCGTGCCAGACGACACGGTCGGGTCCTGAGGCAGAGACTTCGGCATTTCCGGACGAGTACGGCACGGGCCGTGTCGGACGACACGGCCGAGTTCGTTCGGCAGTGATCGGCCAATAACTGAAAAATGAGCGGTTGAGCTAAAACGACCATAACTCTCTCGTCCGGACTCCGATTGACTCACCGTTTGAACCATTGGAAAGCTAACTCGATGCTCTATAATATTGCAAAGATTTAGAATTTTTGGAGTTACCAAAAATTAATGGTGATCTAACAAAGTCGAACTCATATGAGGAAAGTTGAAACAATGAACAATAACGATACACAACTCGAAGTTTTTCCGAACGGTGAACACGGTGAATGAACATGATTGATGAATGATTATAATCGAGTGAAAATACACTGAGTGACAATTACTGATAATTCTTGAATGAAAATGAATGAATTACAACCGGTATTACATACACCCCCTTAAAAGGAGTTTCGTCCTCGAAACTCGGGGTAAACAACTCGGGATATGAACTATCCATCAAGATCTGAAAACAATAATGCACATCTAGTCCTCGGGACCAAATCAATCGCACGCCCAAGTCCCCAAGACTTGACGCGTCTCGAATCTCGATGAATGATTTCCCAAATTATCAAGAAATCTTGAGCACAACGCCGAAGGGGTGAACTCCCAATGATTGACCCAAATCTCAAGATTCTCAAATATGATCATAATAAAATAGATCAAGAATAAATGATCCACAGTCACGATACATTACTACGGATTGAGTTACACAGTCATCCAAAAACAAGGTTACATCTCAAATGTAGTCAACATTGTTATCCTTCCATGTCATCGATCTCCTCTATCTCAACGATTTAAGGTATATCCGCAGATGAACTCGCCGCTAAATATGATCTCGGAAGGTCACGAGAATGAAAGTGACTAAAATGAATGATGAGTGATAAATGACTACAAATCCGACAAGGATTTGGAAAGACTCACCAAGGTGAATTAATAACGTTATGAGTGATAGCTCTCTGAAGTGATTGGAACCGCCGTTCCTCGTGAATTGAATGATTAATCGATAATTATGAGTCCCAACATGATTGATATATATGATGAATGAATTAGATGAATGAGTGAACGACAATGAAATGAATGATTGTCCTACTACCGAGCAAGAATTAACTTTTTCAAAACCGGTGATGAATGTCCTTACCTCGGGTTCTCGAAGCCTGATAGGACCCCTTGGATGAAGTACATTTGGAGTAACAAAATCCCTCGAGGCTTGTGAGCCCTCTCGAGATCTAGCGGCACGAACTCCTGCAGATTTGAAGGTGTCCCGGTTCCCACACGAGAAAACAAACAATAGGCACCGTACCGAGTATTAACGTGTCTGCCGAATCACGATTAAAGCAAACAACGGTCGAACTCGTCGTGCCCGAGAGGAAGAAGCCTTCTCAGCACGAAGACGACCGAAAAGCGACCTCTTGGACGTCGGGCCCGATGTCCCTCGGACGAATCGGCATCTAGTCCTCTCACCCAGGAATCAAGGATGTTTCCGAGTAAGCTCCTTGATCAAAAGCTCTGCTCCAAGAGCCTTCCGATGAACTCACTAAGTGAATTACAATTGTGGTTGAACAACCGCATCCTCAATCTGGATTTAGCCTCTTGCTAAAATACTTGATCTTATCCGCTTCATGCGGATAACTGATGAAGCAAATCAAGTAGTCCCTGAAATTTCTCGGAATGACAATAACACCCTCGTCCTCGATGGATTCGGGGTTCAAAACCTCGATAACATGGCTTCCAGAAGTGGGGCCGGATAATACCTCTCTATCATGAGAGTCTTGAATTCGCCCCAAACCTAAACTCGATCGGTGGGTTTCACAGAAAGCCACCAAGAATAAGCACCCTTACTCAAGTAGTAAGCCGCTACCGCCACTTTACTCTCCTCCGGACACTGACCCATGTTGAAGAGTTTATCAAAATGCTCAAGCCAATGAACAATATCAGCTGGTTCCGACGAACCCTCAAAAGTAGCGACCTCGGCGAGAGATATCGCCAATAATCTGATTCACTCTCCCAGTCTGTCCATTAAACGGCTCCTGGAATTCCTGTTGCGGTGGACCACGAACCATCGAGGTCTGCATGGTCTCCATCATCCGCGTCATCTGAGTCATCTGGGCCATCATGCCCTGCATAAATATGAATGGGTCAACCCGAGCACCTTCCGAGTGAGATGCCTCTCGGGTACGACTCCCTGACGGCGACTGATTATCTGCTGATGAATGAGTAGCCTCGCTATTTGATGAATTAATGATACCACTCGCATTCGCACGGGCATGCACACGAGATCCCGGGTTTCGACCCGCACCGCGGCCTCCTCCCCCGCGTCCTCCTCGATGCTCTATCCATACCGGCAGAAAGCCACATGATGATTACAGATCTCGCATGAAGATCACATTATGATTATATTCTTGAATGATAATGATGAACATACACGCTATACAAAGAATGAACGCATTAATTATGCAATAAAATGATCGTCGACATGACGCCGGGATATGATATGATCGCATGAAAGATCGAGTGAGGCAACATGATTATCTGATGAAATTCCTGAAATAATTACCTTGGACAAGTTTACAAGGTTGAAAATTCGATCCACAAGGTCGACAACTGAACCGTGAGGTGGACTGGATGATTAATGAATTAACTGAACAATGAGATTAAGCGAGTGATAATGAATTAACTGAGCGATGGGATTAACTAAGTGGTGAATGAATTGACTGAGCAATGAGATTGACTGAGTGATGAAGGAATTGACTGAGTGATGAATGAATTAACTGAGAAATGATATTGACTGGGTGATGAATAAATTAACCGAGTGATGAATGAATTATCTGAGTAATGATATTGGTGAGTGATGAGCGAATTAAGCGAGTGATGAGATCAAAATGATGATTGAGGATTATTAACTGATGAATGAGTTGATCCTTAATGCTTACACAAGTCATGCGTGCTCCAAAACAATTAGTCATGAATCAATCATAACACTAATATCACATATATGTTTCAACAAACATGAAAAATTAATAACATGATGAATGTATGAACATAAAGAGAATCGAGTCCTTACACAGGTCATACGAAGCTTCGAGGTCTCACGATACTAGTCCCAACTGACGACGACTCGATGAATGAATGACTCGCGCAGTCGTATGAATATTATGACTCACAAAACCTGACTGTCCCGATTGTCATAATCTGACAGTCCCACTACTACCGCATCGGTAGAGCCACATAACTCACATATCAGGGTATCTCACAACCCAAACGCTCTGATACCATCTTCTGTAACGCCCCAAAATCCCATTGGGTTATTACAGTGCCGTGGACCCCACGCCAGGAAATCCACCAGGCGAACATGACCAAAAATACACTAAATTCACAACAAGGGAAAATCATAGTCCCTACCATGACATCCGACACTATATTCCGATAAGGAATTTCAACGACAAAAGTGGCCTACATGGCCTAAATGAAATACAACAGCATCCACGAACATCTGTTCGGGTAATACAACACGACAACAACTGACAAGACTGGAGTACACTCCAGTGACCCGACAATGAACAACTCGGACTAGTATCGCTCGTATGCCTCGTCGCCATCGTCATGCCCCTGTGCCTCAACTCTCTCCTCGCAAGCACCTAAAACATGAAAACATGTTCCGCCCCCACGGGGTCAGTCATCCAGATAATGAACATCAAATACATGTATAACATGATATGCATCCAAAGGCAGAATGAAACGGTATAATGATGATAATAATACGAGATGCTCACAAACCAAGGTAAGAACCGAGCATTCGTGAAATAATATGCCCACGGCATACTATTAATACCTGTTCGACAGGTTAGAACATAAGTGCCCAACGGCGAATCATAATCACAGAATACCACAATGAATTACACGACATGAACCAAACCAGAACAGGATTAAATATGAATCACAATGCCCGGAGGCTCCAATGAAATTAACAAGACAATCACAAGGCCTAAAAACCACTCAGCCGAAACTGTCAAATATTACAATCACATGAAGCCGAAACAGCCCGAAGCTGTTATCGATTAGGGCCGAAGCCACGGCACGAAGCCGTATCACAATTAGGGCCAAAGCCACGGCATGAAAGCCGTATCACAATTAGGGCCGAAGCCACGGCATGAAAGCCGTATCACAATTAGGGCCGAAGCCACGGCATGAAAGCCGTATCACAATTAGGGCCGAAGCCACGGCATGAAAGCCGTATCACAATTAGGGCCGAAGCCACGGCATGAAAGCCGTATCACAATTAGGGATGGTATCTTTGCCTTGAGTCGGCGGCACCATCCTCAACGATCCCAACTCAACACCTCGATTGCCTTAGAACGGCTAACAGGTGACAATGATGCAATGGATGATTCCATGAATGCTTGAGCGCTTCGATTTCCTTATAATGGCTAATCGATGTGAACGATATGATGAATGATTGAATACCTCGATTGCCTTAGAACGGTCAATCGATACAATGATATAGTGAATGATTGAACATTTCGATTTTCCTGAGAATGGCCAATCGATGACAATGATATGATGAATGATTGAACACTTCGATTTGCCTGCGAACGGCAATTCGATAACAATGATATGAAGGATGCCTCGGCACCTTTAATCGATTCTGGCGACGAAGGTGAGAAATGAATAAGCCAATGCCTTTAATCGGCGTGTACAGTTTTAATGACAATCCAAAAAGGAATAACAATGATCTCAACAATGTCTTAAATTGACATCTATATTAACAACAATCGATACATCGACCCCGCGAACCGGCTATCGACAATGACATTAATAATGAGTATCACAATGCCTTGAATCGGCCGTTAACGAACAACAATAAATATTTGGCAAAATTGCCGAAAGGTATCGTATCGAACGATCTCTTAATATCAATGAATTCATGAAGAGACTAAGTCTCGGAATGATACAACACATTTATACACATATATGATGACATTAATCTCATTGACTAGTACAAGTATAAAACTTGCCTCAAACCGAAGGCGAGGAAGTCCTTCCACGAACAACGTCCTTAATAGGGAATACCGGCCACTCGAACAACCTTGAATTACACAAGCATCAACAATTCGCTTAATATACGAATCAAACACGAATATAACGAACTCGAAACGTCGATACGATTAAACTAAGTTCATTGGGGCATTATATGGAATACGTTGTGGCCAAACTCCGATTGTTTACAATCAAATCTCAATATATCAATATCAAATCCTCCAAGAAGTGTTTCAAACCAACAAACATCTTCCAAATGATCAATAATCCAAAATGAATATCCGAAAACGTGATTTCAACAACAATTAATCGAAAATCCCCAATTCCAACTCGATTTTCAAGGTGTTCTTGAATAATTCCTCAATAATCCAATGAATCCTTATACAAACTCATAATCATATACATATCCCTTCATATATCATGATTATAACGTCAAAACATCGTATCTCAACACAAAAATCGAAATCCAAGGTGTTGAAGAATATTACCTTTGAAGATCCAAGTACTTTAATCCGAAGAACACGCGTTAGATTGATTATCCGGGCTTCACGATCGAAAGGAGATGAAGAAAATCAAACACCCAAATGATTTGTGAAGGAAAAACCCTCCCTCAAGCTTTCTCTCTCGGTTGAAGGTGAAGAAAAGGGAGAGAAATGGGCTGAAATGCTGAAAAAACGAATTTAAAGGAGTTGGCCCCTATCGGACACGGCCGTGCCGATCGGCACGGCCGTGTCGCATACCGCCGACAGGACTCGGCCGTGTCCTCGCTGACACGGCCGCGGCGCGGAGGGCCTTCGATAGTGACCGTCGTCAAGCGGCGACTCGGCATGACTCGAGTGCGGCACGGTCGGGTCTGAGGCGAAGACTTCGCATTTCCGGGGCGAAATGCACGGGCCGTGTCGGACGACACGGCCGAGTTCGTTCGGCAGTGGTCGGCCAATAACTGAAAAATGAGCGGTTGAGCTAAAACGACCATAACTCTCTCGTCCGGACTCCGATTGACTCACAGTTTGAACCATTGGAAAGCTAACTCGATGCTCTATAATATTGCAAAGATTTAGAATTTTTGGAGTTACCAAAAATTAATGGTGATCTAACAAAGTCGAACTCATATGAGGAAAGTTGAAACAATGAACAATAACGATACACAACTCGAAGTTTTTCCGAACGGTGAACACGGTGAACGAACATGATTGATGAATGATTATAATCGAGTGAAAATACACTGAGTGACAATTACAGACTGATAATTACTGAATGAAAATGAATGAATTACAACCGGGTATTACAGAACACGTGCAAGTCGATAGAATTTAGAAGGAGAAACTGCAGAAGTCAAATATAGTACGGGTATTACATCCGACCTCTTATAAAAGAAATGTCGTCCCCGTAACTCACAACAACGGAAACAAGGTAACAACACAAAAAGCATCCAACAGGAAAATCTCCCATGGGTCTCTCAGAGCCGATCCTGATATCTGTGCTGAAGCGCGAACTCCAAAAGTCTCGGTAGCCAATTCGCAAAACTGAATTCGATGTCCCTCGAGTCCTCACTTGAAACGCGTTACAGACGAGAAGGACAATTTACACGTGTATGCCCCGGCACATCACGGTTGAAACATCTCGGCTCGGCATACCGAAAATACAAATGCTAGATACAATGGGGCACAACGTCGCAAAACAACATAGCGGATATGCCAACTCAGCACAACAAGGAATCATATCACATATCATATACAACGATTACCATCGTAAAGTAATACACACACAAACACTACAGCAACGACGGTATCGTTCGGCGACTTCGACGGCCCGAACGATAACCATCACATAATTGCAAACATCATGAAACAATCACACATGTACCCAAACGTACAAACCCAAGCTTCAACAGCTCACACTCGTGCAACAACACGCAAATCACCACGAGGCGACAAATAGTAAATACCAGTTCACACTTCTCACAGAGGGCTAGTACTACAAATATGTGGCAACGCCTCAACATTCATGCCACCAATTCGAGCATATTTGGAATTTAACATCATAACGACAAAGCAAACATCATACATACATTTCCAAACGCAAACGGGAATTGATAGGTTTTTAAAAAATAAAAATAAAAACCCCCTTTTGAAAATAATTTTGGAAATACCGATCGATCTTGAGTATCACCCTTCAAAAAAAGTTCAAACGTGAAACATCGTTATCGAGACTTTGGAAAACTATTTCGCATTCGATAAAAATGAGGACACTTTCTTTTCGTGAAAAACTTTCGGAAATATTCGGCCCTGGGTCTAAGTAAAAGTGTTTCTAAAACATTGGAAATATCTCAAAACATTTTGGTCCTCGAGGTAGAAGAATTTTGAAATATATTGTGGCACCTTGGATGTACCATGAGAAAATAATTCATTTTAAAAGTACGTCTCGAAATTTATTTTCTAAGGTACTCAAGGTTTTCAAAGATAATTCAATGGGCTAGAATGCCCAAAAATTTCAGATAATTACACGGAACATTATAGCGCCGTGGGTCCCGCGCCGGAACTCACAGGCTAAAAACCATTTACAAAACGCCAAAAAGGTCGATGACGGTAATATTTCAAAAACTCACAAAAGCCATTTACGAAATACTAAATACCGTCATAAGAATTTCGCCAAAACGATCAAGGCCATAATGCCAAAAACTCGGTTAAGGGAATCGGTTTTCGAAATAAAAGTCAGCCGGTAAAATACCGAAAGCCATTACAAAAGAACTCACGCAGCGGAAAAAGGAATACAGTCCAACATGCACAATCTAATTGAATACATCTCACAGCATCTAGTTTAAACATACAACAAAACCATTCCTCGGAGTTTCTCACGAACTCAATCGTCGATACCTTATTCGAAACCCAACAAGGTTCTCAATTTTCACATCATACCACCCCTCACAGTGGTTCAAAGGTAAAACAACAATCGGCCCAGTTTTATACATATACTATATGTAATATCCGAAATTTCCACTACTGTTGATTAATATTATTTTATCCGAGTTATGTTGTACAACGTGGAATCTGTACAGTATGGGTAAAATAATTGAAAGACCGAGACATCTGTATTGGTATAATTATCGTACTTGGTCGACAATTGGATGTAAGAAGTATATGTAATCAGTATGCCGTATGTTCGTATTCTGTATGTTGAGACGTTGGACAAGAATAGCTGAAAATGGCTAAGTGTAACATTATTAGCGCACGCTAATAATCACGAGTAGCGCACGTTATCATGCAGGTTTAGCGCACGCTACGGACATAACTTAGCGTACGCTAGTGAAGAACAGCTCAGAGGGAATCTACGTGTGGACCAGGCCACTTTCGTCGCATGTTCTGATAAGTCAACGGATGTTGTAATGTAGTGTTAGCGCACGCTAATACATGTTGATTAGCGCACGCTAACTGTATATCGGACAAAAAGGAATCTTATCCTCGTCATCACTTTCGGCGTGTGGACCAGTCTTCGGAGCATACAGACAAAAGAGTCAACTATGAGTAGCGCACGCTACGGTTGAAGGCTTGCGTACGCTAGATAGTATAAGTTACGTACGCTAATGCATGGGCATTACGTACGTAAGCACATGTACGAAGCCAGACAGTAGCCTCTGGACTGCGATAGCGCACGCTAACAAAAGTCAGTTAGCGCACGCTAAGGCTGTTGCGCACGCTAAATATGAGATGTTAGCGCACGCTAGTAATGTATTCTATATAAGGGGACAGACGGGTATTATGAAGCATTTCGTCCATTTCTTTCCTTTCACCCGATAGAGAGAACCTTGGGAGGACATTTGGAGTTCCTAAACACTGAGGGATGATCCTCTTTAACAAGATTAAAGATGGAAATCATGGATTAAAGCTTTGTTCTTGAAATCATTGGTGATTCTTGGAAATGGATTCAACCTTGGTAATCAATCCATTCCTTCATAAAGGTAATCACTCTTCATCTTTGGATTTCGTTTTGGATTGAATGTTGATGTTCTTGAGTTGATGATTATTACATAAACAAGTCGCAAGCATGATTATGAGATGGATTACCGGAGTATGATGATATTAATATGATTCGTGTGGTTTGAATTATGTAGTTCGTTTTCTTGAGATAAGTTGGTGAATCCTTATTCTCCTTTGCGGATGTTGATATCATTGTTGATGATTAATCTCTGTAATATTAGATTAGGGGAGTGTTGTTAAGGTTCTTGGTGTTCATGATGTTGATATTTGAGGAAGAAGATGATATTTGAATATAAGAATTGGATTAAGGGTTGGATGATTACTTATATGTTAAAGGATATCGGATTTCGTTGTTTTGATATCTATGAGCATGATTTAGAATCACTTAGTGTTCTTGATAATCGCCATATGTTGATCGGTATCTGAAAAACATGCATCTGTACAGCATTAGCGCACGCTAAGCTTACTGCCTAGCGCGCGCTAACGGGAGCAACTTAGCGCACGCTACGTTAAGTGATTAACGTGCGCTAAGAAGGCAGAAAGTGCAGTATTTTCGTGTTGTGGTTCTGAATTCGTGCTGGTTTGAGTTGGATTGATCCGACTAGTGTTTAATCGAGATATTGTCAAGCCGTTGGGTTTGTGATTTGGTTTTATCGATTGTTGATTGTTATCGAACTTGTTGTCTATCGATTATTGTAATAAATTGAGATTATTGATTGGTGATTAGAACCATGCTTTGCGGTCGTGTTTGAGAATGTTCGTGAATTGCATTGATCAGGGCCAAGAGACTTGTAGATGATGGCAATGGAATTGGTAATGGCTTCATCGGTATCGAGGTAAGTTATTACTTGCTCAGTTTATAGTATTTAATGAATGGTTTCCGTTTCATTCGTGTATAATTCGTATAGCAATGTTTATAATCGTAATCATAGGAGTTTGAGATTATAAATCGTATTCGAGTTTTGGGAATCTAAATCATAATGTATATGATTTACTTTTGTTATTGGTATACTTGTATATCGAGTATATATTGTGATAAAGACGAAGATATGAATTATCTGCAATCCGTGATACTTTGGACATTGAGTATTGAGGATAATGGTTCATGATGGTTTAGACATTGAGATCGTTCTCGAAGGACTCGGGGCAAGTACTCTATTCATTTTTATCATTTGTGTCGATCATGTCGTGATACATTCGTGTATCGTTGTTGTCATGCATTTGTGCATTGTTGTTGTCATGTATTGTGTACTGTTGTTTTGTGCAGTTGTGCATTGTTGTCATATGTCTACCTCGTGTTGGTCCGACGGGATCATCGGGGGATCTATGCTAGCGTGCGTGGATCATCGGATGGGTTTTCCACCTCGGGTTGGTCTGACGGGATCATCGGGGGATCTAGGCAGTGAACGCTGGATCATTAGATTGCCATGTATTGTTGTTGTGCATATGTATATTATGGGCTTGCCATAAGTATACATTGTTGTTATTGTTGTGATCATATTGACGTTGTCATATGAGTATGCATTTGTAGGTCTTGTGTTAGGACCATGTCCGTATGTTGTGTTGATCTTATCTCGGATTAGAGTGACGTGATGGTAATGGTATTTCGTATCTTGAGGTATGTTCCGTATTTCCTTGATACTTGTCTTTGATGGATAATCGATTATCGTATTGGAATTGTCGACGTTATCCGATGGATTGAATTGGCCAGAGTTGGTATAATTTCCGTATCGCGAGTTATGATAATATTTTGAGAACCTTGGGTATTGTTGAGATACCGTACAGATATTTCGGTATTATTTTATTGTGTTGTTAAGGATACGAATCGTGGATTTTCGTAAAGTTACGACAGTAAGATTACATTGGTCGTATTCTTACTTAGTATTTCCATTGATATGTAATTATTGCCATGATGTGATGGTTATCATTGTTAGATATTATGGCTGACCCCGTCGTGGGATTTCTTTTTAGGTTCTTGGAGTATCGAGCTTGTAGCAGTCGTGAAGAGATGAGCTTCCCGGAAGATATTGGCTAGGATATGTTGTGTGCATTGAGTATCTTTATGGTTGGTTTTTTTCCACTGCGTGAGTATTTTGAAATGACCTTTTGGTATCTGGTAACTGAGGTTGCTTTGGAAATCTTTTTCTAAACTGTTGAGTTCTGGCATTTCAGGCCTTGTCCTTTCAAACGAGATTTTACGACGGTTTTGATAAACAAATTTTATATAGTCTTCAAATGTTTTAAAGATAATACCGTCGTTGGCCTCTTGGGCGTTTGTAAAATGTTTACGAAAATTTCCTTCAGCCTTGTGGGTTCCATCCCGGGGCCCACGGCGCTGTAATATTTCCGGTTAAATCTGGGGGTGTTACACTATATGTCACACGTATTAAATACAACTATATTCACAACACCGTGCAAATAAAATTATGCACCACAATTAACTCATTTAGAAAAAATCATGATATACAGGTACTTCGCATAAAAGAGGAGACTTACGTCCACAGGCCGCATGGAGATGACGGTCGCCCACGATAGTAATCTCATCCGACAACATATCTGACACGTTGTGACTACGCACAACTCAACTTGTCACCTGACGACTCGAACGACAAGACAACACATTACTCGACAAACCACGACTCGACTCGACCCGATAGCCTAGGTTTCCGCAACCTAAGCTCCGATACCATAAATGTAACACCCCCAAGACCGTATGGGAATATTACACGCTGTAGACCCTTTCCACAAGGATCTACCAGGCTAAACATCCATAAACAACCAAATGCTTGCCCGGCCAGGGTCAAACAATATAATAATACAGACCGTTAAGGTCACTTACACATAAACACACAGACCGATAAGGTCACACAACTCTATCAACAGGACTGACTAACAACATTACCCACACAGGGGTCGAAACACAATATAGCGGAAGACTGAATCAACTCTAACAATACAACCAAACTCTACCAACTCTCGACTCTTGATTAGTATCGCAGCTCGTCATCCCCTTGTGCCAATCCTGTGACTGCTCCCCTGAACCTTCATGTACCTGGACGCAGAATAGACATCCACCCCCCGATTACTCGGGGGTTAGTAAAACTCCACTGTTTTACTAGTGCAAGTATAAAACGTTACGAAATGCAACAAGTAAATAGCAACTACGTATTTAATACGAAATTCAATTATCAAAATGTTCTCGAGAAGTTTTAGAATTTCGAACTCAAGCAAGAGATATTTGAAAAGGAACACATCATCTCAGGGATTTTTAAAGCAGAAATTCTTTTGGACCTCGAGTCCCAATTTACAAAACCTTTTCGTAAACATTAGGGCCGTAGCTCGATTCTCGTTTCAAAGCACACTAGATAATATATCATTATGAGTCCGAGACCCATATTTAAAATGTCACCCAAACAATCACTGCTACACGATCATTGTTCGTATACATCATGTACCGAACTCCGGAGGCCTCGACGGACCTTACCCGGACCACACACACTGTTCATACACATCATGTACCGAACTCCGGAGGCCTCAACGGACCCTACCCGGCCACAAAAATTGTTCGTACACATCATGTACCGAACTCCAGAGGTCTCGTCAGACCCTACCTGGATCACACACCTTGTTCGTACACATCATGTACCAAACTCCAGAGGCCTCGTCAGACCCTACCTGGAACACACACCTGGTTCGTACACATCATGTACCGAACTCCAGAGGCCTCGTCAGACCCTACCTGGAACACACACACAAATATCGACACGACACAACTCATAATCATCAAATGTCAAGCCATTCCACATTACACCGAAATGTACAATCAAGTATGTAAACCAAAACAACACAAATATCATGATCATCACAACAACTCGACAATGACCAACCATGCCCGGCACAAACTTAGATGATTTGCACATCCAACACAATTCCACGATGTTAACTAAGTGAAGGTATTATCGTTACCATCAATTGTTCGTAATAATCAATTCATACAAAGCATATACACGAAAGTAAACCAATGCATCATAACCATAATACGACGTCCCTATTCACAAGACACAATTCGTATAGTAAAATACTTGCCTTAATAATCGCTACTGAATACTCCGAAGAACACGATTCGATCGGGAAGCTCGGACCCCGAAGAAGACAACGAACGGAAGGGTTCCGACTCGATTTATTCACAAGAATTTCGTCCGAAGTTATACCAATGATAAATCAAACAATCGTACGATGGATAATAATCATACAACGCCCAATCCCCCTTTAAGACCTTTTGTCGGACACCTTCAAGGCGTCGACTAAGAACTCGACCAAAACAACGAATCGATACGATCCAACCATGGAATAACAAGGAATTCGATATAATACATCTAAATAATCAATAATCCATCAATAATCTAAGTTATTTCAGATTAAACGGACAAATCGAACAAAATCCCCAAAACTAGATTTTAAGAAAACTTGCCTTGATTCGGTCGATCGGAGCAAGTTATGGAAGGATTAATCGATGTTATGAACTCCAAAACTTCGTGGATTCATAGTATAACAACATGTCTTCGACATCCCATAGACTCCAGCCGCGGACAGGAAGGATAGGAAATGAAAATGAGTGAAAAAAACGACTGCTCGGCCATATTTATACGCCTGCCGGACACGGCGCAGCAACCGGCCCAGACCAGCGCCGTGTGTCTCGGCCGTGTCTCGGCAGGCTGCCAGTCCTGGCCGACCCGGCGCAGGACACGGTGCTCGGCAGCGCCGTTTTCAGGGCCGTTTCGCCCAGGTCCGGCCAGCAGCCTCCACGCACAAAATGAAGAACCACAACGACGATCCGAACGACCCCGAAACCCGAACCTGAATACGAATCGAAGATACGGTTACGAAGTACTCGCAAAGACAAATCTAAGAGCTAAGATAACACACAATTCCGACTACCCGAAGGTTCGAAATTCGACAACCGGAGTAATTACCCCAAACTTTGGGAAATTACGAAAACGGCCCAGAACGTCCGAAAATCACGATACGTGATCGAATAACCAAATTGAAGTTCACAACATGTCTAACAAAGTTAAACGGACTTACGGGAAACTCGAAACAGTAATTTCGAACGAGATTCGAAAAAGTCGTTAAGAAACACGGAACTCAACAAAACAATACCGAAACGAACTCGGATGACAAAAAGTGCAGAATTAATCATTCTCAGAATAATGAGACGGTCCCAAGAGAGTCGTCGAAACGGACTTCCGCCGAAAAAAGAAAATTACCGGAAATCCGAAATTGCGGATATTACAGAAGCTCTTACTTTAAATCGACCTCCATTCTTTGATGGGTCGAATTTTATGACGTGGAAGAAGAAAATATCTATTTTCATCCGAGCCTACGACATCGAGCTTTGGAAAGTTATTTGCCTAGGTCCGAAAATTCCTACAAAACCGAACGGCTCCCTAAAAAGCTTCGAAGATTATAATGATGAAGATTGGAAGAACGACCATTATAATTGCAAAGCAACAATTATTATATTGTGCTCTAAATTCGGAAGAACACAACCGGATATTCTCGTGTGAAAGTGCTAAAGAAATTTGGAAAATGTTAGAGGTAACACGTGAAGGAACATCACAAGTCAAGGAGACGAAGATCAATATGCTCCTCCATGAATACGAGCTATTTATGATGAAAAATGACGAGTCCATAACAAACATGCTCGACCGATTTTCGGTCATTACTAATGGACTAGCTTGTTTTGGGAAACCATCAACAAGTAGTGAAAAAGTAAAGAAAATCCTACGATCACTACCTGTTGAATGGGACGGGACGGTTACGGCTATAATGGAATCAAAAGATCTCAATAATCTTGATTTTAGCGCCCTCGTCGGATTGCTAATAAACTATGAGATAGTTCTTAAATCTCGGAACGCCAAGCCGAAATCGAAGGAAAGATCGATAGCTTTGAAAGCTAAGGTGTCAAAGAAAGAAGAAATCCCGGTAGATGAAGATGATGAAGAATTGGCATATTATGCCAAAAATATAAATAAGTACCAATACTTATTAAATCGGCGAAGAAAAGACATCAACTCGAGCGAGTCAAATAAATTCGACAATAATTGCCGAAACTGTGGAAAACCGGACCACTTTGCTAAAAATTGCCGAAGCTCGGATTCCAAGAAGGAAGTTCTTATAGCCACGTGGAGTGACTAAGAGGAAGATGATGAATATACTCAAAATAACCTCGCACTCATGGCTAGAGATGTTAAACGGGCTCGGGCCCGCCGGGCTGGCCCGTTTAACCCGCCAAAAAACCGGGTTAGGGCCGATATTTCCTAGCCCGTTTAAATCCGAGCTTTTTTGGCCCGGACCGTTTAGCCCGAAGCCCGTTAGGGCTAGCCCGAAGCCCGTTAGGGCTAGCCCGAAGCCCGCTAGGGCTAGCCCGAAGCTCGATATATATATATATATATTCAACTTACAGCAATACTATATTTATATAACATATATTAATATTATATATAATATATATTAATATTATATATGTAATATATATTAATATTATATATAATATATATTATTACTGTATTTGTTAATATTGTGTGTGTGTGTATATATGTATATACATAAAAGTGTATTTTTTGTTATATTTATTATAGTATAGTTGTTACTATATATATAAAATATATTGTTACTTTTTTTTTGGTTTATGACTTATAAAAGATAAAAAATAGATTTTTTTAAATATTTAGCCCGTTTAGCCCGAAGCCCGTTAGGGTTAGGGTTAGGGCCGATATTTCCTAGCCCGTTTAAATCTGGGCTTTTTTGGCCCGGACCGTTTAGCCCGAAGCCCGCTAGGGCTAGCCCGGAACCGCTAGGGCTAGCCCGTTTAACATCTCTACTCATGGCAAGGAGTTCACTCGACCAAAGCGACGTCGAAAGCCAGGTAAGTACCTCGTTTCACGAAGAACTTTTTGAAGCATTCGAACTTTTACATGTGGATTTTCAAAATGCTTTAATTCATAATAAATCCCTAAAAGCGAAAAATAAATTATTGGAAATCGAAATTTCCAAAATAAATGAAAAGGGGAAATTAATTGAAATCGATCACTCTAAATGTCTTGAAAATAAAAATAAAATAAAGAATGATTTTTTAAAAGTTCAAAATGAACCTAATAATTTAACGAATAAATTTTCGTGTGGAAACGATAAATTTGAACAAATACTTTCCGTTCAAAAATTTTCATTAAACAAACATGGGTTAGGATCCAAACCGTGTAACAAAACCGAATCCTTAAATTTTAAAATACCCCGATGTGATAAATATTTTAAAATTGGGCATCATATTTTGATTTGCAAAAGCCCAATACGGACGATCAAAATTAAAAAGATTTAGATTCCTAAAGTAACCACAATACCGAATATCATCTATGTTTCTAAAGATAAACCAACTCTCGGTTGGATCCCCAAAAATCATAATTGATATTTTCATCAAATTGGTATTTAACTCATGGGGAGTTACCATTATTTTTTTAAAAAATGGGGAGATATATTTTTCAGGGGGAGTTTTACTCGCTAAATGTCATACTTAATTGTATCGATTTATTTATTATGCACTTTTTGGTTATGACAAAAAGGGGGAGAATGTCGATAAAAATGATGGGAGAAGAAGAATACGAGTCATGGAAGAATGACGAGAAAAATATAAATACCGATCATGAAAATGGGAGAAAAAATGAGAAAGAGTTGAAAAGAAAAGATGGGGAGAAGAAAACTAACGAAATAGACAAAGCCGAAAACTTTGATCTATATTGTTTTATATTTCCTCAGGTATAAATCCCATCAAAAGGTTGTTGTTTTGTCATCATCAAAAAGGGGGAGATTGTTGAAATATTCTATTCCACATAATTATAAAATGGTTTTGATGATGAGTTATTGATGTGCTGTTGATTAAAGAAAACAACAATAGAACGAACCAAAACAACAATAGAACGAACCAAAACAACAAAGAATTTGAAGGCGCTCGAACCGGACTGAAAAGTAAAGAAGTTCATATTATCGAAGCTAACATACGTTATGACTACGCCATAACGTACGTAATGGAATCTCGCCCGAAGACAACTGACATGTGCTAACGTACGTAATGAGACATGACTAACGTAACGTTATATCTTTAACGTACGTAAGAAGAAGGCTAAACGTACGTAACGTAGTTTGAATATGAATTCAAACAAATGACTGTTGGAAGATTCGGAGTCAAAGTCAAAAAGGCATACAATGGATCTATGACTTTGAGACTTAACGTACGCCACGAATCAAGTTTATCGTACGTAACAAAATGTATTTAACATACACTATGGGGAGATAAAACGTACGTAAATGATGGACAGAATGCTACTGGACTGATCAGAATGAAGGTTAACGTATGTAACAAAGAAAAGTTAACGTACGTAATACAGCTAACATACGTAATGGGATACAGATAACATATGTAATACATGATGCAGAGGCTAACAGCTAGTTGAGAAGACTTGCCTATAAATACCAGTCATTTGGTATAATTCTATACAACAACTCCAAGCAAATCACATATTGATAACATATCATTGTATATATCATTGTTGTTGTATTTGTGCTTAATTGATAAGTGTTTGAGCGTACATGTACGAAAATATATACACGAAAAGAAAGATATGGATTGTATATTGATTCGGTGTTATTAGGATTGTTGATCCGGCATTATTATCTAAATCCGAGTGAGGTTTGTCTAGTACCCATCGAAAGCTAGATAGGCTGCTTCATTATCCGATAGAAAAGGAAAATGGTTTATCTTGGACCGACATAAAGACAAGAGTGTAATGTTTTATCTCGGACCGATTGAAGACGAGATTGTAACGGTATCCCTCGGACCGATAGAAGACGAGGTGTAGAGGTTGATCTTAAGCCTAAAGAAAAAGATAGGGAGAGGGAACATATGGACGTTTGACCGTGTAACACCCCCAAGATATTCGAGGTGTATTACAGCGCCGTGGACCCCTACATGGGACCCACCAGGCTAACACAAGAAAACACCACTCGACTAACCATCTCGGTTAGCAAGGAAACAATTATTAACAACAAGAACATAAAACAACACGTCCGGTACAACCGGCATAATAAACATCAACCGACAAATACAGTAACTCCAACGAAGTCCAAACACAATCTGAAAGGAAAAGCCTAAGTACTCGCGAGTACAATCTATAAGTTTACAATTTGGAAAACACCACATCAAAAGAGACAGTAGGAAATAACAAGACTCAATTGCACATGTCAACAACCTTGGCCGACATCCTCGTACCATCCCAGCGCCCGCTCATCCATTGAACATAACCCAAATCCATAACAAGAATTTCCCCGACAACGGGTCCCCAAAGGGGTTAGCAATTACGCTAGTACAAGTAACCAGATGAACAACTTACATCTTACACATATAGTAAATGCATGCAATAAAGAAAATCGTTTGAAAGCACTCATTTCCGGAAATGCCAATATCAAAACACATTTGTAAAATTTCACCACAATTAACCGTCGATCCACGTCTCTGTGGACCCCTACCGAGACCCCGTCGGATCTAACCCGTAGTGGTTAAAAGCAAGCTCGTCGATCCACGTCTCTGTGGACCCCTACCGAGACCCCGTCGGATCTAACCCGTAGTGAGCATACACACACACACCATTTCTCATACAATACTACTATGTCAAGATTGTAAGTTCATAAGGATACTTGCCTCGATTAAATAGACGATGACACGAACGGAACGGAAGAATCAAGCACGACCACGAGGAGCCGACGAAAATGAACCTAACGATTCGAATAACACAATCACAACCAACTCTAGACGATTACGGAAATGGAATACACCCGAAAACCCACCTACGATTCATGTATATTCATACCAAAATAACAACGAGGGCGGACCACAACCAAACCCTCTCGATTCCATAAAAATCCACAAAATATCCATGAATCCGTAGGAAAACTAAGGATACTAACAATATAAATCATATACATCATGAATCCACCAACAAAACGGAACTAATCGGAAGAAAATCCCAAAACCCCCAAATTAATCGAAAATAGGGTCTTAGAATATTACCTTGGAAGATTCGAGTACTAAGATCCGTAGAACGCGCGTTAGATTGATTGCCCGAGCTTCACTACCGAAGAGAAATGATGAAAATCGGCCCCCCAAGTTAAGAAATCTGAGCAGTTCTCCCCTTCTCTCTCACTTCTCTCGCGATGCAGATGAAAAATGGGGGAGGAGACGACCGATCTCGTCTAATAAGGACGAGACTGCGCAAATACCGCTTCTTGTGCCGCGCACAAAGTGTGCCGCGGCACAGCCGAAAATTTACTCCTGTGTTTTGGCATTGTGCCGCGCAAGATACTGCGTGTGCCGCGCACACGTCTGATTGGTTTTTGGTCGCGGAAGACACACGAGTGTGCCGCGGCACGGACAGTGTGTGCCGCGCACTGCTCGACACCGTGCCGCGACGGATGGGTGTGCCGCGCACACGATGATTTGTTCGACATATTACACTCGGCTCGGCCGGCCTCAAAGACTTCCGATTAGGCCGCACTGTCCGGCCACCGCCACCCGCCACGACCGATGCCTCGATTTCCGAAACGCACTAACGAACACGACGAAAAGTTCGCGGACGACATCAACGACTCAAGATGAAAACGTAATGCAATAATTAATCATACGCGACCAAGAAAAGGGTCAAGATGACGAATACAGATATGGATGCCCGTAACCTTCAAGAAATTACAAAATGGCCCAAAACGCTCGGAAATCACGATACGTGATCGAATAACCAAACCGAAGTTCACAACACGTCTAACAAAGTTAAACGGACTTGCGGGAAATTCAAACAATAGCTTTGACGAGATTCGCAAGAATCGAACTCAAGTGCGAAAAAGTCGCTAAAAAGCACAGAACTCAACAAAACAACACCCAAACGAACTCGGATGACAAAAAGTGTAGAATTAATCATTCTCAGAATGACGAAACGGTCATGAGCGAGCCGTCGAAACGGACTCCGGCCAAAAAAGAAATTTACCAAAAATCGAAAATTGCGGATATTACATTCTACCCTCCTTAAAAGAAGTTTCGTCCCGAAACTTAAAATAAGTAGGGAGAAGCAATATCCCTTGCCAAGAAAACTCGACGAGATACAAAAAACCGAAGACTCGCGCCCGACGGTGAAACGCTGCAAGGAACGCAAAGAGACATACGGCGAGAAAGTACGCTCTAAGGCGACTAACACGACGTCACCGGTAGAGACATAATAAAATCAACGAGTGACAAGCGTCATTAAACGGATAATACAATCAAGTCAATTATCCGAGCAATCACAAAACACAACGAACGAAAATCAATATGATTGACCAACCCAACGGTTCCTCAAACAAAATGCGAGCCAAACGCTGAACAAATACGGAATTCCACCGCCTAAAGATTGGAAGATCGAAAACGAGACTAATTTCCCGAGCTTAAGGGAATTACGAAGGAGCCTAAACGCTCAACAATCACGAACGGGAACAAAAACTGAACACACAAACGATTGAGACAACAAAAATCGAACGATCATGTCCAAACACGTAGGTTATAAAATTCAACAACAACTCCCGGGATAACCTGGTGAGAATAAAGAAGACGTGCATTCCCATAAGATCCACAGAAAGGGAATAGCGATTGAAAAGTCACAACGACAAACGAGTCATTCAAACAATACCACCTCGTTCGATCAACAAAAGCAAGGGATAGGAAAGTTCGAAATGTTAACGAGCATAAACGAGTTGATAGAGCCGAAAATACGAAGTTCAAAATCCGATCCACTTGAATAAAAGAACTATTAGAACCAAAAGATGTTACCTCCGAACAAGATTCACAATAGTCGAACCGGATTCTAAAAGTCACAATGATAACCGATCGACTCAAAACCAGACATTACTGCTCGAATGGTGAAACCAAGGTATAGATCGAGTTCAAGGTATCAATGAACACGAGCGAATCGATAGATCGGAGAAAGAGAAGATATAGAAGTCAAAATAGTACGGTATTACCTTTGACCTCGCTCCCGAAACTCACAACAACGGAACCAAGGTAACAATATAACAAGCAATCGACACGACGCGAACAATCACCGATGCACACAATCATACCAACCCGAGCTCTAACGGCTCGCATATGTGCGATAACGCATAAACCGCTTCGAGGCGACAACATCCAATACCAATATCACACCCTCACAGAGGCTACCACGACGACCGTGTGGCGAACCACTCAACACTCACACCGCCAATTCAACAACAACTCGGGGTTAACACCCTAACGATAGCACGAACATTACGCATATATTCCGGACCACAAATAGGAATGATAGGTTTTAAAAACGAAAACCATCTTTTGAAAATAACTTGCAAGCGTCAGTTGATCTTGAGTATCATATATCAAAAAGTAGTACAAACATCGTCATCGAGACTTTTAAAAGAAGTTATCTTGCGTTTAATAAATAAAAAAATGAAGACACCTTTCGTTAAATTAAAACTTTTCAGCTATTTCGACCTTCGGGTCTAAACGAATGCGTTTCTAAATCATTAGAAATATCTCAAAATATTTTGATCCTCCAAGTAGAATAATTTTGAAACATAGCGTAGCACTAGTAGGCATCTTGAGAGCACTGTGAGAAAATAATTCATTTTAAAAGTACGTCTCGAGTTTTATTTTCTAAGATACTCAAGGTTTTTCAGAAGTACAATAGGCCAAAATGTCCAAAATTCGCACGTATCAACATTCACTTAAACACATCATAACACACGCATCAAATCGCTCAAAATCACGACAGTAATATACAATCCTCAGGATATGTTTAACAACATCGTTAAGACAACAATCGGTTTATCAAAACTGGATGGAAAACGATATCAAGAACAAAACTCCAAAAAGTCAACTCTAGGGATTCAAGAAAATACCTAGATTCGGCGAAGAACAATGGATTAGATGATGTTAAAAATCATCTAGGATACTCCAAAACACCTTTGGATGGAAGAAAAAAAAAACAGCCCAGATGCGAAACCGAGTCGCTACGTCTCAAACTCATGGAGGAAGGAGAAGAAATAAAGAAAAATGCAACTTCTAGACTGGTGTCCAGTATTTATACTGGACACAATTAGCGTGCGCTAATCATTAAGGTTAGCGTACGCTATCACGGTACCAAACAAAACTCCTGGCCAAAAATACACTGTTAGCGTGCGCTAACGAGAACTTCGAGCCCACCCGGTAGCTCTGGATCGCCCGAACTACCGAGTAGCGTGCGCTATCCTCCCTTAGCGTGCCACCAACGCACTCTTGCGCGCGCTAGCCGCAGCGTAGCGTGCGCTAACGACCCACAGAGACAACCACGTAACTCATCGGAAAAATTACAGCCGTAAACCTTTCTCACAAGGATTTACCGTGCTAAGCACAATTTCCCATGTCATTTCGAAAATGCTAAAAGACCAATGACGGTAATATTTTCCCAAAGCTCACAAAATCATTTGTCAAACCATCATGAAATATTCCGTGCCAAAATGCCAAATCTTGATTCAAGGAATCGGTTTTACGAAATAAAACTCGGTTGCAAAATACCGAAAGCCGTTTGAAAGAACTCACGCAATGGATAAAATACGGTACGAAAATACATCAAGAAGGATTTACACTCCTCGTATAAACCAAATACGAGAGTCTAATAAACACATATCGTGAAATCAAAATCCACAGAAGGATTCCATCATTCAACGACTAATCATACAATTAACTCGTGTCACGCGAGGCACAACACAAGGAAGGGAGTTCAACACCCATAGGTCGCACGTAAGTGACGACCACCACTCGATACTAATCACGACCAATGATCTCAAACGACGCGTCGCGATGTGACTAAGTCAGACAAAATCCGACAAGACAAAACTCAACGAACACAACTTGACTCGACAACCTAGGTTTCCCCAGGTTAATCTGATTTTAAAATCGTATACTCTAGTTATTCGAAAATAAAACCAATAAGTTAAAAATCGTTTTCAAGACCCTTTCAAACACGACAAGGGCTTAACAGCGGTAGCATTTTATAAAATGTCCTAAAACACTTTTAAACACAACCTTTAAATACCGACACAAGGTTTTATTTGAAAATACAAGGCTGGCTCGCCCAAATTCATGTCACTTTTCAAAACCCACAATACGATCAAGTCTATGAAATTTTCAAACATGCACGCCGCATGTATTATTATTAATAGAAACACGTTGGTTGTAAATAACAATAATTAGCCAAGTACCAACAATTCCCGGACACACTCATATACGACATTCAAAAATCACCAGTTCAAAAAGCGCAACTCGGAAATACCAATTCCAAGCATATGTCAAACTATCTCTTCAAGTTTAACAACGTAACCAAAGATCACCGAATTGGACGTATGTCGAAACCAGCTATGTGAGTTTCTCAACAACTCTGCCATCAATACCTATACCGGAACATATCAATGTTCAAAACTTCTACCTTATACTGCACCCTTCGGTGTCCAACTCATCGGTACATTCGGTTCAACATACACTTAGTATATCGCAATTACCAAACACAGATTCCATCATACAACAAAAGACTAGAGAGTCAAGCCCTCTCACAATATACCACGGAGCAAAACTCGGATCTTTCGATCACCCACGATCCCACCAATGCTAGGAAGTTTAGCGATGGATGGCTCGCAAAACGACAAACGGTCAAGCCCGAGCGGCGCACATATTCCAGAGAGATAAAGGACGGCGCAATACAAAAATCAAAAGTACACAAACCGGATGGGTCGAGAAACAACTCGACGATAAGTACGAGAGAGGCAATCACAGTTCAAGAAGTGGAATTTCAATACGAGAAAACAAGAGAATCGAGTAAGGAAAACTTACGAGCACCGGATGTCTTGAGATGCCGGCGGTGTGACAATGTGCAAAACAAAACACAACTAGACCCAAATAACCAACAAGCCTAGGTATCCATAAACCTAGAGCTCTGATACCATTTTCTGTAACACCCCCAAGATATTCGAGGTGTATTACAGCGTCGTGGACCCCTACATGGGACCCACCAGGCTAACACAAGAAAACACCACTCGACTAACCATCTCGGTTAGCAAGGAAACAATTATTAACAACAAGAACATAAAACAACACGTCCGGTACAACCGGCATAATAAACATCAACCGACAAATACAGTAACTCCAACGAAGTCCAAACACAATCTGAAAGGAAAAGCCTAAGTACTCGCGAGTACAATCTATAAGTTTACAATTTGGAAAACACCACATCAAAAGAGACAGTAGGAAATAACAAGACTCAATTGCACATGTCAACAACCTTGGCCGACATCCTCGTACCATCCCAGCGCCCGCTCATCTGACTGAACATAACCTGAAATCCATAACAAGAATTTCCCCGACAACGGGTCCCCAAAGGGGTTAGCAATTACGCTAGTACAAGTAACCAGATGAACAACTTACATATTACACATATAGTAAATGCATGCAATAAAGAAAATCGTTCGAAAGCACTCATTTCCGGAAATGCCAATATCAAAACACATTTGTAAAATTTCACCACAATTAACCGTCGATCCACGTCTCTGTGGACCCCTACCGAGACCCCGTCGGATCTAACCCGTAGTGGTTAAAAGCAAGCTCGTCGATCCACGTCTCTATGGACCCCTACCGAGACTCCGTCGGATCTAACCCGTAGTGAGCATACACACACACACCATTTCTCATACAATACTACTATGTTAAGATTGTAAGTTCATAAGGATACTTGCCTCGATTAAATAGACGATGACACGAACGGAACGGAAGAATCAAGCACGACCACGAGGAGCCGACGAAAATGAACCTAACGATTCGAATAACACAATCACAACCAACTCTAGACGATTACGGAAATGGAATACACCCGAAAACCCACCTACGATTCATGTATATTCATACCAAAATAACAACGAGGGCGGACCACAACCAAACCCTCTCGATTCCATAAAAATCCACAAAATATCCATGAATCCGTAGGAAAACTAAGGATACTAACAATATAAATCATATACATCATGAATCCACCAACAAAACGGAACTAATCGGAAGAAAATCCCAAAACCCCAAATTAATCGAAAATAGGGTCTTAGAATATTACCTTGGAAGATTCGAGTACTAAGATCCGTAGAACGCGCGTTAGATTGATTGCCCGAGCTTCACTACCGAAGAGAAATGATGAAAATCGGCCCCCCAAGTTAAGAAATCTGGCGCTTCTCCTTCTCTCTCACTTCTCTCGCGATGCGGATGAAAAATGGGGAGGAGACGGCCGATCTCGTCTAATAAGGACGAGATCGCAAATACCGCTTCTTGTGCCGCGGCACGGTAAGTGTGCCGCGGCACAGCCGAAAATTTACTCCTGTGTTTTGGCATTGTGCCGGCAAGATACTGCGTGCCGCGCGCACACTGCAGTCTGTTGTTTTGGTCGCGGAAGACACACGAGTGTGCCGCGGCACCGACAGTGTGCCGCGATCGCTCGACACCGTGCCGCGGCACCGGATGGGTGTGCCGCACACAAGACTGATTTGTTCGACATATTACACTCGGGCTCGCCGGCTCAAAGACTTCCGACAAAGGCCGCACCGGTCCGGCCACCGCCGCCCGCCACGACCCGATGCCTCGATTTCCGAAAACGCACGGAACGAACACGACGAAAAGTTCGCGGACGACATCAACGACTCGAGATGAAAACGTAATGCAATAATTAATCATACGCGACCAAGAAAAGGGTCAAGATGACGAATACAGATATGGATGCCCGTAACCTTCAAGAAATTACAAAATGGCCCAAAACGCTCGGAAATCACGATACGTGATCGAATAACCAAACCGAAGTTCACAACACGTCTAACAAAGTTAAACGGACTTGCGGGAAATTCGAAACAGCAGTTTCGGACGAGATTCGCAAGAATCGAACTCAAGTGCGAAAAAAGTCGCTAAAAAGCACAGAACTCAACAAAACAACACCCAAATGAACTCGGATGACAAAAAATGTAGAATTAATCATTCTCAGAATGACGAAACGGTCATGAGCGAGCCGTCGAAACGGACTCCGGCCAAAAAAGAAATTTACCAAAAATCGAAAATTGCGGATATTACAGACCGAACCTCTATAAATCTTGTATCGTCTGTCTTTCGCAATTTAGTTACGCTTCAGCAAACGCAAAAGAGTTTGAAAACTATACTCCGCGATATTATCCACCATTCCAAGTGGGGTGCAAATTTCCCAACAGGTTGAATCGGGCACTAGCAACCTGAGCCCTTAGGGATCACCGGTGGGGTGTCAGCCGAAGAACCTCCGACGCTCAATTCAGTAAACAATTTTGTATCAAATAAATTGAAATAAATGAATTAAATATTTTAAACAATGGAGCAATTGACGATGTCGATGATATCGGACGGTCAGCCACGTCCGGTGAGTGATCGTGATGATGCGGCGGTCGAGAGCGTCAGAGGGTGGATGAGAGGTGTTGAACGGGCGTAACAGTGATATTGGACGCTCAGGTATGTCCAGTGACTGGTGGAGGTGAGACTGCACTTGAGAGCGCACGAGAATTAGTAAGAGTTATTCAAGAGCGTAAGTTGAGTAGAGAATGACTTGAATTTTTTTCCATTGGGTCAGTAGCCTCGTATTTATATATAAGGGCTGAGGATCTCTAGGATTTCTCTCACCAATCGTATCTGGCTGTTACGTTGACCCGTTTGTTCCTACTCCCGCGGAGCTCGTGGCTTTTGACACGTTCTTAAAAGTCACCTTACCTGACCGTTCAGATAAACGTGGCTGACGTGGCGAACCCCTGGATCCGGCCTGGTTGGCGAATCTTAACAAGCCAAGGGCCCAACGAATTTATCTTTCATAGGCTGTTGGTCTGTTGGGCTGGTTGGAAAGACTTTGTTGGGCTTGGACTGGATTGACGGAATTTTACCCATGCATATATAAAATATATACTCAAATTAAAAGAATTTTATTACCTTTTTTCACTTCTAATTAAGTATTTTATGAAACATCTTATATATATAAAGATTGAGTCCATTCATTTATTGTGGAGTTTTAATAACTAAAAAATATATTATATCTAATTTAAATGTATAATACTAACAAGTGTAATAAGTATTAAAATTCCATTCATTTATTGTGGAATCTTAGTGACTAAAAAATATATCTAATTTATCTATACTATATAATACTTATCCCCCTTAATTTAAAGTGGAAGAGGGATTTAATTGTAACTTTTAATTGTAAATATATGAAGAGACTATTTTAATTGTAACTTTTAATATAAATAAAAATAAACTAATTTAAATACAAAAGTTATGATAAACATCACAATGCAAATGCACCTTCTAATTCAAAGGTGATTAAAATGAACTTCTAAATGATAGTATAAATTACAAGATGGTTAAATTTTAGCTATGAAATCTTAGATACAATCGGTGCATCGCACGGGTTGAATAAGCCAAAAACAACCCCGGAGCAACATACGGGTTAGTAAAGCCTCATTTCATATAATTAATTTCATAGACTAAAATAAAAGGACAATAACAATAAAAAAACATATAAACTTCTCTAAAAGACATTTAAATTCTGCCATCTGCTCATTCAACCGTCTGCCCCAACATTACGTACAAAACACGTAGATATTCAACCAAAAATCGTGCATCGCAGGGGTTGGATAATGCCTCGTATCTTAAAAGATTCACTCCTATGCTTTTAATGAGAGTCTTAATGACTTAAATTTCATCATATAGAAAATTGAGTGCAAGCACAAATGTGAGCACTAAACGCATTGTATTTAAGAATTTTTGAAACCTTTCAACTTCATTACGATTCATAACTCACTTTAAATTGACACTAATATTGAAAACTAATTTACATTTAAAGAATTCCCTCAAACCTTTTCGATTCCATCTCATTTTGTAACTCGCGTTAAATATCTACCCACTAATCGCTTCTATAAAAATTTCTTCAAAGAAGTTGACGATTACCTCATTCATACACACGATGATGCGCCAAAAGTATGACGTCTAAATTATGCATGACAATGCATGAGGTTGAAATTTGTTGTTGTCGTTTTTTGTGAAGGTAAGAACTGTGACTATATGTATGATGTAGCTTACAAGCTTCTCGAGTTAGATGAAGAAAGTAAGTTATTTCACTCATTCCATCATCTTACATGTCTGTTTTTTTTCATCAAGAACAAAAACAACTAATTTATATGAATTTGGAAGGTAATGGTGATAAAATTCAATCTGCTCAGAAAGGAGTGGACCAGAATCAAAATGCTATAATAAAATATCTGAAACAGATATTGAAAGTAAATTGACCATTTCATCACTAGCTATGAGTATCTTTCGTACTAATTTCTATGATGATAATCTATGGCGTATATACATCCCGAGTAAAAATGCTGACACCTATATAAGTAAAGCTTACCACGGTGGGCATGCTGATGCATACATCCCATATGGTGAGAACCTATACTTCTATGATGTTAACTCACTATACCCTTTTATAATGCAGAAATATCCTATGCTAGGTGGCCAACTGGGTTGATGCGGTCGAGGAGGAAGACTTAGATACCATTGTAGGCTTTGTTTATGCATATGTGGAATGTCCTAATACAATCAAGAGACCCTTTCTACCATATCGTAATCCTAAAGAAAATATACTGATATTTCCAACGGGGGCTTTTTATGGTTTGTACTATACAGAGGAGTTAAAGTATGCAAGGACCCTTGGATATACGATTACGATGTTCTATGGTTACTTATTTAAGCGGAAGGAAACACCTTCAAATATATTATTAGCACTTTATAGGATAACAGGTTAGAAGCTAAGAAATGTGCCAATTTTTAGATCATTTGGTAATTCCAAAAATTAATTTGTTGATGTATTTATCGATTTGAAGTGCTAGAAATTCGACCCAATTTCTATGAGAGACTATAATTTTTACAATTTAAAGTTACCTTATTCAATAACTAATAAATACATTTGCATTTTTTATTCCTTGCCATTAAATATTGTATTTACCATTTTGACCAAAACAATTATAATTTTTAACATCATTTAAACAAGAGTAATATATAACTATAAAATAACTTATTAAATTAGATACTTAATCGGCCATATTTTCAAGAAATTTGTTAACTTAATAATTAACTGAAAATCAATAGGAAAAGAGTAAAAAACTTACAACCCATGGTTTCTTACAAAATGTAAATAGACACTTCTAACATTTACTCATACTATGAAAAGTTATCACAAACAAATATATATCTTCATGCTTAAAGAATTGAAGAATGTTTTTTTTTTTGTGGACAAGTAACAACATTGATATGTTGCACGTAATGTAGGAACAATGTCATGGTAGTCACATAAGAATAATTTTTATTAAAACAATAAAGGTAAAGTGACACTCTTTTATAGCGGTGGGTGATAGTACATCCGATTTGAACAGATACACTAAATGAGTTTGCTAAAATAACAAAATATGACATATTAAAAATAGCACCTTGAGTAATGAATAAAAAGGAAAACGTACATAATTTTGGCTCGAAGTTGTTTGTAAATTATAATAGCAAGTAAAAAATTGAGTTTTAGACATAAGCAAAAGTTTAATAATTTATCGAAATAATGATTAATGTCAAGTCAACTTGGAGATACGATTATCAAGAATATGCTTGAAACCAAACAATGTTTAATGTCAAGTCAATTTGAGATACAATTATCAAGAATCTGCTTGAAATTGAAATTGTTTGATTTGAGACAAAATTGTTGCATGTTCAAATACTTTTTTGTCTTGAAAAACAAGACCGGTGCATCGCATGGGTCAGAATACCTCGTATAGATATAAACTATATACTCAAACTAAAGATGCGATTTTGTTTTTAACGGAACTGTTAATATGATAGATTTATATCACTAAAATATATTTTTAAATATATATATACATAATATTTAATGAATATATGTAATATTTTTTATTATTAGAAGTTTATTCCTATTTTAAAAGAATTTCAAAACTAATATTTCACTAAATACCCAAATTAAATATGCGGAAAGTTCATAGATACGTAACACATTATTTAAAGTATATTGTTTTCAACATTAAATTTTCACTTTTAGTTGAACGATTCATGGACATAAATAAAATGTATGTATACATCTTTCTTATATATATAAAGCTTAAGAAGCCTTATAAATGTAAGTGGTCATGATTAATGCTTGATGAATTGATTGTAACATATTTGTTATTCCACATTGATTTCCGCGTACGCCAAGAACTTTCGTTAAGTGTACAATGAATATTCACATAATGGCCATTTATATGTTAAGTATATGAAGCATTTGTCGGTTATAAATGTAAAGTGGTTATAATAAATGGCTCACGAATTGAAAGTGAAATGTGGAGATGAAGTGTTTGGTGCCATGAATGCATAAATTAAACACACCAATTAGTGTTAGTCTTTTTACCTTACGTCCATGAGTTACAAATATTTTATCAACTATATAATGTGTCAAAAATCACACACAACAAAACACAACTTCCTCCACACAGCGTGCACATTGGGCTACAACTTATTATGGTGGTAAAGTAAGCATCATATCGTCTAGCTTAATTAGCATATTGATTTATATTATTTTATGTAAATTTCACGTGTGTTTTGTGTGTGTAACAATGTAGTACATAAAGATGGTGCTTAGGAGGTTTGGTAGTAACGTCATCTTCTCTAATGGTTTAAGAGATCCTACACATCGTTGTCTTATCAATTATGCGGTACATGCACGAGCATTTTTACTTTGATCGAAAATGCAATATATTGATTAACTGTATTTAAGTTACTAACGATCAACTATATCTAATTGTTTTTGTAGCGCGTCAAGAAGCATTAAAGAAAGATATCGAGAAGTCACAAAAATTGTATCAAGAACAAAACATGAAAAAGGCCAATGAACAACAACGACAAAGACAACAACAACAACAAGAACAACAACAAAAACAAGAACGACGCCATGGCCATCGGTGGGATGAATACTTAGCATTCATATTAATATATGTTACAAATTAAACATGCAATATTTTGCTTCATGTAGTACCGATAAATGGGCTAATACTATTGATTCGTTAGCAAGTAAGTTTATTGAAAATAATGTGACGAGTTCAATTTTTAGTCAATAATTATTACAACACATTGTTGGTGCATTTTAATATTTTTGCTCTTAATTTAGTTTTTTGTCTTGCGGTGTGTTAATGTCACTTTCTTAATTAAACGTCTTGAAATATTGCGTGACTTTGATACTTGATATGATTGTGTAAGTTATGTCGATGTTACATATTGAAAATGGTAGTATATAATAAAAATATCTTCACACTATCATCTTTATCCATAAATGGTGCAAAGCAATAGACTATAGATAAAACAAATACGTATTAATAATTCGGGTAATCATATCCACAATTAGTATCGGCAATTAAGTGATTATGTTATTTTGAGAATTTATCATTTATATAATTTTACTGTAGTTTAAATCTTACATAATAAATAATATCATTTTGACGATTTATGTAGTTTAAACAATATAGATATACCATTTATATAATCTATTATAAATTAAATTTAAATCTTACTCAATAAGTAATATCACTATGGAGATTAATTGATTATCTTAATATAATTTTAGTTTCATTTGTAGAATGACAAATAAATTTGGCAAAATGAAATTGTTATATTAGTTATTAAGAGTAGAAAAATTATATGTTGAGATTGATGTCTTCAAATATATTTATATATGCAACCTGGTACAAATTAAATATACTAACAATATTGGACCGATTTTCACAACAATAAAAAATATTGAAACTTAAATGGTTTTTGTGCATAAAATAAAGTTCGATTAATTAAGCGTAGTAATGTGGAACTACCGTATTTGATATGATAAACCAAAAGGATAATTAATTGTCACAAGCTAGATCTCAAAATATAGCGAATATCCACTTTGTTACGATTTTATATAAGAGTTACATTTATTTTGAAGAACCGTATGCGTTTAACCTCCTTTTGACATTTAGTATGTAACTTATATATTAAAAAGTTACATGTGAAGAGACTCTTTTAAATGCAGCATCTTGAAAAAAGTCTCTTCACATATACTCTTTTAATGTCAATAAACTATTTTAAATGTGTGTCATGCTTAAAAAAGGTGTGATACCACCACAACTTAGATATATAATGACAAAAATAAGTGCCAAAGATTACGCTATGAACACTTATATACAGCCCATGTAATGACGAAAATTAGTGTTGAACAATACACTATGAAAATTTAGATTAAGCCCGTGTGCATCGCACGGGTCTGAATGACTCGGTCTAAATATAAAAGTCACCAAACAACTAATTAAACTCATTCATCTTAAACTCATGCGATGCTTACAAAAGTTGTGATATCATCACAACTTACAAACCTAATGACGAAAATAAATACCACACATTACACTATGACCAATTAGATAGAGCCCGTGTGCAACGCACGGGTCTGAATGACTAGTATTTTATTAAAAATTAAGTACTCGTATTTAATATTCGAAACCTGTAGATATATAAATTATATACTCAAATTAAAAGAATTTTATTACTTTTTTCACTTTTAATTAAATAATTTATGAAACCTATAGATATATAAACTATATACTCAAATTAAAGATATGACAAGTTCGCAAATACATAAACTATGCTAAAATATAGTGTTATTAAACAATAAATGTGTCAATAGTATATAAATATTATCATGCTTACATGAAGTGTCCGTAATTTCTAGCATAAAAGTAAAACTAGAATTTCATATTAATTAATACTCCCCCGTTTTATAATCATTAATAGTAATACTCCCTTAGTCCATCGAAAACTTGCCCCGTTGAAATAACACGAGTTTTAAGAATATCCGGTAAAAAGTGATTTTACTAGCGAAAGGGTCCCACTTTTGAAAATAAAAAAGAGAAAAAATTTCCTTTTATAAGTGGGGCAAGTTTTTTAGCGGACACCCCAATAAAAAAATTGGGATAAGTCTTTTGCGGACGAATGGAGTACTTTTTTTTATCTTATAAGAGTAGGGAAATTTCCAACAAAGTCCTATTATTTTGCTCCAATTTATGGAGAAGTCCCAAACTATTTTTTTTTTACAAAAGAAGACCGAATACCGGCTAATGTAACCAAATCAGCCCATTTTTACCTTCTCAGCAAGTAACTTGTCTTTTTCGGCCACTTCATCTTCTCCGACGGAGTTTCCGACCACTTCCACCTTTTCTGTCCCTCTCTTCTCTCTCTCATTCCCGAAACTCGCAGATTCAAAATCAGTAATGGAGCAAAAACTGAAGCAAAGAATCTCAGGTGTATGATTTATGATGACGTAGCATGAGATTCAAAATCGAAAATGGAGCATAAAAATTATAAACCAGTGATTTTCAAAAAAAGAACATAAATAATGAGAATTTTTTCTTTGTTAAGAAGTCAACTTTTTTAATGATTTTAAGAGAAAGAGAGAGATAATCACATACCTGGATTTTCATTATCATCGAGATTTTACGGCCAGTAAATCGTGTTATTCAGATCTGGAGAAGGACTTCTACATTTTAAAAATTAGAACAGGAAATTGTGGTGGTATCTATTTCAAAAAAGTATTGCAGGAATTAGATGCATCATGTTTTGAAGATGACCAATTTGCGATTTGATTTTCCAAACACAAATAAAAAACACAGAGATTGGTGCTGCAGAAACTAAATCCAAACGCATAAAACTAGGGGTGGTATACCGTACTGTACCGAATTTTCTTGTCGATACCGTATACCGTACCGAAAATTTCGGTACAAGAAAATTCATACCGATACCGTACCAAAAGTTTTGGTATACCGAAATCCGGTATACCGAAATTTCGGTATGACTTTCGGTCCATTTCCGATACCGTACCGAAATTGCGGTATCCCGAATTTTATTTCGGTATCGGTGTATACCGAACTTATCGAAATACCGAATTACCAAAATATCGAAAAAATCTTGATATACCGATATATACCGAAATACCGAATAAAAAAATACCGAAAATATCGATATACCAATATATATATTAAACTACCGAATTTTTTTTGGTATCGCGGTATATACCGAAATACCGAAAATAAAAAAAATTCATACCGTTACCGTACCGAAAATTTTCAGTACGGCACCATACCGTACCGAAAATTCGGTATACCGAAATTTTCGGCAACTTCGGTAATTTTTTGATAGGGTAAATTCGGTATTTCGGTATATTTTGCCACCCCTACATACAACCATAAAGATTTGATTTCGAAAATACACCTGTTTTGATCTTCATGGATGCTATCAGATGAGAAAGAGAGATATTTGGAAGGTGGAGGCTCAAATCAAAGTTGATGTGTGGTGGTAAAAAAAGTGTTTTACTAAACAGCAGATCGAAGGTGGAGGCTGAAATCGGAGGTGAAGGAAGTGTTTTCCTGAACAATAGATCAGAAGATCACAGGTGGTGGAAACGTTGTTTTCAGGTGGTTGGCGGTGATGCTAGGGAGGTGGCCGTCTGTTGGTAGGTGATAAGAGAGAGAAGGGAGGAAGAGAGAAGGTGGAAGTGGCCGGAAACCTCACCGGAGAAGATGAAGTGGCCGGAAACCTCGCTGGAGAGGATGAAGTGGCCGGAAAAGGCAAGTTACCCGCTGAAAAGGTAAAAATGGGCTAATTGATTACATTAACCGGTATTTTGTCCTTTTTGTAAAAAAATTAATTTGGGACTTTTTCATAAACTCGGGCAAACTAATAGGACTTTATTGGAGATCTCCTATAAGAGTATGCTCGTCATTATGGGTACGTATTTTAGTAAAATTAAGTAGTGGTGAATTTGAGTGGAAAAAGAATCTCACTTTTGTTGTAGAAGTATATTAAATATTAGTGTTGATATAAAGAATAAAGAGTATGAGTCATCCTTGGTATTTTCGTAAATATGTTGAAAAGTGGAGTAAAAATATAAGGGATAATTTCTAAAAATAAAATGAGCACACTCTTGCAGAACGGACGATAACGACAAATTGAGCACACTCTTGCGGAATGGAGGAAATATTTTTCTTGAAGTTATTGTTTAAACATAGATTATCTATTAACAAATAATTATTTTTATTAAAAAAATAAAACATAGGGATTTTTTGGACCTGATTTATTTTTCTTTGGGTTTTCTTTCTCAATAATAGGGCTGTTATCGGGTCGATTAGACCGAGTTTTGATAGAACCGGGATCAACCCGATAACTTAGCGAATAAACTCAGATCGAACCGATAAGTCTATCGGATCAATTTTCAGATTCGGAACCGGATCGAAACCTGCCGATTAGGAACCCGGACCAAGTCCAAAACCTGAAATTCAGAATCCGGAAATCAAAACCGAAACATTTTTTTGCAGCAAATGTTAACAACAAATCTAATTTTTATGATTCAAATGAAAACAACAGATCTAATATTTTTGATTCAACGTGAAACCAACAAATCTAATCTCTGTATTTATGTGTTTTGTTTAAGAAATAACATGAATTATTGAAGATGAGAGAATGGAGATAGCGAATGAAGAAATAAAGAATTGTATCATAAACCTCATTTTATATCATTCTTCCTTCCCTAGTATCTATCTAGTCTTGACAATTATGTATCTTTCTAGATCTAGAAGGTAAAAGCTAAAGTCTTTTGACTAATTCAAGAATTTTATGAGAAAGAAAGCAAAGAAAGAAAGAAAGCAAAGATCGGTGGTGGGTGCGTATAAGGAGACGAGACAGGCAGAACCCGTGCTACGCACGGGCTGAGCATCTAATTGTTAATCGTGTATTCTTTATGTATATTGGCGAGTGTATATTTAAGCATTATTTAGTATGTTGTATGAAATGTTTTAACTTTGTTGTATAAAAAATTAAAAATGTTTGATGTTGTTTGTTACTAAGTTGTGATGGCTTTGTTTATTTTGATCTATTACTTATTTGTATGATAAAAAAAATGTCTTTGTTTCTTTTGGTCTATTACATAGCCTTATGATACACTTGGGCTGCCTCAGGGCCCTTGTGATACACACAGGCTTCGGCTGCCTCGGGACCTGTATTATTATATATAACTTGTAAGTTTACTCACTCTGTCGCTTCATAAATTATACATAATATATTGATATTCCAACTTCAGTAAACACATTTGAACGACGGGACCATCAACTTGATTTACAAAAATGATAATGGATTAATGGGACTATACGAATGATCTGACAACACATACTGCTATTTCCTTTAGCATATTAAACTTCCTGTTCACAATTTCGCATGTCCAAAACTTAAATGGCAATTCTATTGGAATGTAATTATCTTTAGCCCAAAACTGATAAGCCCAAAACATAGATGAAAAGGAGTAATAAAATCTACTCTACCCTAAAACTTGTCACATATAACCCTATTTTTCATTTCATTAGCCTCCCTTATTCCTTCTCTGAAATGCAGTGACACAAACAACACCATGAACACAAATCCCTTTCCTTCTTTCGTCTTTAATCCAAACCACAAATAAAAATCCACTAAATCACAACCCTCCGATTCTTGTTCTTCAAACACACGACTCTCTTATTCTTGATCTTGTTACGTTCTTCAAAACGGAGGCTTCAAAAGATCTTGTATAAGATGTAAGGTAGGTTGTTATTATGTTTTTTTCTTACCACGAAACAAAGATAGATTATAACATATTTGTTATAATTCTTTCTTTATTACTTTGGATATTAAAAAGATCTATGATGAGAACCGAGATCTTGCACTTTTTCTTTCATGCTTTTTGTTTGATTTGTCGAAAAGAGATCTCATTGAAGTTAGCGGTTTCACTTCTACTTTGATCTCTATTTTTTCGATCGGCCATAAATCTTTTTATAAAAGGGGTAGTTTAACGGCGGCAAGTCACCACTACTCTTCTTTGGGCGCTAGCTTTTTTTTTTTTTGAAGTAATAGATCGATTGTATTTGATGGCCGGGTTTAGTGTGCCAAAGTACGTATTTATACTACTCATTATATGTATATGGAAAGACTAATCGGTTTATATTCTTTTTGGTTATAAATGGAGGATGGTTTATATTCTTTTTGGTTGTAAATGTATTCCACAAAGATTGTAACTTCGTATTGATTGTATATTCTCCTGTATATAACCGCATAAACCTTTTGCATACTTGCAATTACTCAGGTACAGAAATTTAACTCTAACACTACTCCACATTAAATCATGATTACTCCACAATTTTCTAACTCTAAAACCTCTATCATCATAATTACACATTTAATTTTAGGACTGAATCTTATAGTATTATAGATGATGAACCTTGCCCTAATTTTAGTTTTTTTTTTTTTTTTTTTTAATTTTTTTTACACACGCACACGAGGGGGATTGTCCCCTGTCATGAGTACCCCCAAAGAGGCTCGAACTCACCCCCGATCTAGAGGTAAGTTTGCCAGCATGACCTGATCGCCTCATTATCCCCCGCTTGGGTTACAGGCCCGCGCTTACTGGGCCCGGGCAGGGTTAATGGTTTCATCCCCGGACATTGCCTAAGGGCTCCAGCCGTTCCCCCTTGCCCTAATTTTAGTTTGCACCATGACTTTACGCCATCTTTGGTATATGTATTTTAATTTTCATATACCAAAGCCTATTATTGGGTATTTTTTTTCGGTTTTACTGGTCCGAGTTTTATCGATTTCCAAATTTTAGATCGTAATCGAATTCGCTAATTTTAAGTTGAGTTTTGATACCGAGTATTCTGGTTCGGTTCTCGAGCGAGTCTCGAATTCACTCGGACCACTAACAGTCTGATCAATAATAAGTAAATACCCTGGTTCACTGATCACGGGGCTTCCACTTCAAGTGGGAGACCCCGGTTCGAGTTCCTTTGAGGACGAGAATTTTCAAGGGTTTATTACTTTTTAATCTATGATTAAAGAGGAGACCCTAGCCCTCCGAAGTATGCTGATGGAACAATTAAATATTGAGGGCTTCAAGCGGAGGTCAGATCTCGGTGGGACTCTGCAGTTGGATTTGAGAGGTTCCAACATGGAGCAATCACTTGGGGGATGACTCCTTGTGTGCAGTAGTTGAGGATATTTAAGAACTTGGGAGCTGGATACACATCTCGCAATTTATTTGGTAGCAGCTTTGTGGGGTCGGGACTGTTATCCCAAGGACTAGTGAGGTGTAAGTTTGGAATTCGGTATTAAAAATAAAATAAAAAAATAAAAAAAATAATAATAAGTAAATAAATAAATAAACAATTTCTTGGGCAACACTCATCTCAGCGGACTGAAATTTCGAAACCCACGATGAAAAAAGGGTGGACGGTGGACGCCATTTTTTTGGGATTCCTTCCTCACGTTTTCCTAGAAACTTGCACCATCTCCCCTCTTATCTCTCTTCCTTCATCCCCAAATTATTATGCTTGATTTACAAGCGGCCGCAGCCGATCTGAACTGAAATTTATTTTTGTTATTAATATTGTTTATCCATTCAGTTTTTCTCTTCCGTGTTTGCTTCTCGCTGAAATTCAACCGACGGCGTTTCGAGGGAGTTCGTTTACTTTTGGTTTGTAGTGTGGTCGGTTGGATAGTGATATATCGGATGGCCGCGTACGCGGCGGCGGCTGCTTGTAGACGGGCGGCGAAACTAGGAACCCTTTCGACCGGAATCAAGTTGTTTGGGCCTAACCGGTTGGATTCGAGGTCCATCTCCGAGCTAGCTAAAGCCAACGGCAAACGCCTCTTTCTCGTCGACACTTTAGCCCTTGTAATTTTGTTCGATCTTTTGATTTGGAATCCTGTATTTGGTTGATTGATTTAGTTGCCTGCCCTAAATTGATTTTTTTTTTTTTTATTGTATTGCTAGGTTAGGAGATTAGAGGCGCAAGGCGTGCCGTCAAAGCAGGCGGAGGCGATAACGGGTGCCATGACGGAAGTCTTGAGTGATAGCTTGGACAATGCTTCTCATTGGTTTGTTTCCAAAGGTGAAATGCAAAAAGTAAGCAGCCTTTCATATTTCTCTCATTGAATAATGTAATATGAAATTGTATTCATCTGTGAATGCTTTTGTTGAGAGGAACTTTATTTACTTATTTAAATTTTTTTCTGTTTAGAATGAGATGACACAGGAATCCAATTTGTCCCAATTCAAAACTGAAGTTAAAAGTTCCCAGGTACAGCATCAGAATCTCTTTCATTTTTTCATGGAAAATATGTAATGATGTCTCTACTAGGTAGATGTTAAGATTATCTCCAGGAACCCTTTTGAGAATAGATCCTAATTTTGTTAGTTCTGTTATGGATTGCTGTTTAAAATAATTATGAAGGAAATACCTTTTCTGTTTTCCCCCTCTTTTTAAGAACTCAATTGCGCGCCTTCAGTTAAAAGTATGCCCACTTGAATCCAAGTCACATTTTCATGTTTTAATGATCCCATAATAATTATTCGTACGTATTTATGTTATTTCTGTCATGTGTGGTATGTTTCTGGATCTGGATGACTGGATTCGTCTCTAAAATTATACTCTGCTTCTGAAGGAACCAATAGTGTCGGTGTTTTTGTCTGATACCACTTTTGGTTGTCTATGATTAAAGCATGAAGATAGTCTTAGTTTCCTGAGGTACTGAGGTGTCCAAGTTTTTCTTAAACCTATATAACAACCTGCAATCTTCCATCACAGAGTACATTACTCTTAAACCATCGAAAAGCTGCATATCTGTGGGGAATAAGATGTTGTGTAGTTGGTTAGTTAGGTGTGCTTTATAGTCGTCTAAACAACATTTAGGCCCAATACTCTAGTGATGTTGTGTAGTTAGTTAGCATGTAGTTCTTCCAATAAATTGTTGTGTAGTTGGTTAGTTAGGTGTGATTTATAGTCGCCTAAACAACATTTTGAGGCCCAATACTCTAGTGATCCCACAAAAGTGAGTATGATACTGACCAAATCTGTGTAGCTATAGTTTTTGTAGTCTCTGATGGCCCCCTTATTTCTAGATGGAGGAGTTTGAGCTTATTAAGCTAAAAGAAGTGCTTCTCTCTTAAGAAGTTCACAGGTACCATCAGAAGATGTCGGTTTAGGAGTTTAAGCGTATTTTCAAACTCAGCCAGCATTAGAAGATTAGAATCCAATAAGAAAAAGAAGAAGCGGTTCATGTAGTTCTTCCTGTATTATTACTTGCATATCTTTTGGGAATATTAATTTCATAAATTACAAAGAATAATGTAGGGAAATAGACGTTAAGCAAAAGATTTCTGTGGTTCATGTAATGTTGCAAGATATGCTTTACATATGTACAAATACCTCTGTGTATACAAATACATAATATTGCTTTTTACATGTGTGCGTACATGTATATGTATAAATAACATACTTCCAGTAAGTATATGATATCTTAAGTAGTGGAACTGATCACCAAAGGAGAACCTGCTTAGGATCAACTTATAACCAAAGTTTACTTGATAGATTTTTGGTTTTGTTCTGTTCTTTTTTCCTGAAGCTAGATTAAATTTATCCATTCTAGAAACTATCCTGATGTGTTTCTAATGTACTTATACTGCAAGGGTACTGCTGAAATCACATGTGTATTTTTTATAATCAAAATGGATAATGGTGGGAAAACATGTTACACTTTTGGCGCATGTAAAAATTCCGTTATCAAACATAACTTATGTCATGTGAAAAACCATAACTCTGGATGAGAATTTTATATAAAATGGTTTATACAATAATTTGTTCTTCATTTTGAATTGACTACATTTGTATATCTATTGTTTAATTGGAAATAAAGTGATCTGTTCTGTTCTTTCATATTAAGGTACGTCTCAGTAATGTCTTCTTATGTCAGAAAACTAACCAATATGTTGATCCTCACTATTATAAACTCGACAAATATTGCTGGTTGACATATTGAAAGCTTCTTTTAATACTACTTTTTAATGTTCCATTTATATATCATTTATATAATAATGTTTACGTGGATATGGCCATACCTTATGTTATTGCAATGTGGTGAGTTTCCCTTCTGAGAAGGTTATGGTAGTTTCTAACCTAATTAATAGTTGTTATATATCCATACTTCAGTACTTGAAAAATATTTCAAATACAATAGCCAATTATGCTGTTGATGGAGATTATTAATCCCCAAATGCCAAGATTTGATGCTACTTAATATGCTGAGTAGCTTGTGAAGCTGATAGACCAGTCGCCGTTGTGGTTTAGGTTCTAAATTACCTCTTTGAGTAGTAAATTTTTTGGTGAACTTCCTTTCAATATTCATTATTTGGAAGGACCCGTTTCTTTGTTTGCAGTATTCAACCTTTTGGGACCGTAAAAAATGGACTTTTCTGAAGTAATACTTATAGTTTAATTAAGGGAAGATATTTAAATAGTCTATGTTGTTGAGTGTTAGATTTTTGTGATAGACTCGTCAATACTTATGCATTTTTGTGGTGGACTCTTGAATACCTATGCCTTATGTTCTTTTACAATAAAATGTATCAACAGCGTTAGAATTGTTATTTGATAGTTAATGTATGGTCTGATAATGGAAAAGTTGTCATGGATTTATAGATACAGTCCGAGTACTAGGAATTATGGCACAGCCACATCCACATGGTAGATATTGAAAATTATTGTATATTTTTATATTTTTATTTTGTTTTTGGCTGTGTCGTTTTCAATTTTTGAGTTCCAGTTTTGTAGCTTAGTCCATGAGAAATATTATATGCAGTCTTTTGAATATTAGTAATTGAAAGGCGGTTTTATTTAGAGAAGCTCCACAGTTGGTTGGGAATATCTTACATAATGATGACAAAACTTAAAATTTGTAAATGAAGAGATTATACTTGAAATAAAGAAGCACGTGAAGGTTCTGAATTAGGACTGATTTTTTTCTTTTTTGTGGTCCAGTTTGTATCTCCTGTACTCTTGGAGTACAACAAGAACTCTCTTCCTGAGAACTAGAAATAATGATGTTTAGGATTATTAATTCAAGGCAAGCTGTTTATTGAGAGTTGATTTTATTTCTTTTACAAAATGACTGTTAATTAGTTTCATAATGCAGGAACATTCCTTGTTCTTTTTGGAGCACAGAACAAGAATCATATTTGTATATATTAGCAATCTATGATAATCCATTGTTTTGGGGATTTGTCGTATAATCCAGTGACTTGTATTGTTGGCTTGTGTGTACTTTACTGGACACCCGCTTTTAAAAATTTTATCCACCCTCTTTACTTGTTTGATCAATTGCATCAAAATGAGGGAAAAATCCAAATGTAGCAATTAACTGTCTAGTTGAGACATTCCAAATAGTGATTCTTGTAGTATTATACTCCCTCCCTCTAACTTGAAGAGGGTAATTTGGTTAGGGTGCAACTTTTTAATTTGTCATTTCAATGAAGGTAAAAAACCATCTATTCACTCATTTTTTCCAATCAACTAATATTGTTTATATGATGAAAAAACTTTAAATTTATGAAATATTACATAAATTTTATTTAGTTATGAAGATTTTATTTTGAAAGTACCCTCTTCAAGTGCGTCAAAATCAGGTTCTGAAATTACCTTCTTCAAGTGACACGGAGGGAGTACTATTTAGGAAACTTGAAAACTGACTATGTTTTTTCTTGCTTGCAATTTTGCTTGAATGGAAGGGATGAAATTGCTTGGATCTAAGTGTAGTTGTTAAAAGCGTGGCTGAGGTGAGAGGCACGTAGTTGAAAATGGAAATCACCTCTTAAGCCCAAAGGCGGGTGAGGTTGGCAAGGCCCGTGCTTAGGCACGCCTCTTTATTAGGTCTTTTTTTTTGTGTTTTTCGGGACACTTTCAAAGTTGCTTTGCTGTTCTCGGACTTAAATTTCGTGAATTATTAAGTTTTTTGTTGATCATTATATTTTCTTGTAATTATGTGTTCTAAGTTTTATAATTATATAGTTTTATTTTATTTTATTTTTTGCGCCTCACCTCTCTCTCGCGCTCTCCGCGCCTTGCGCCTTGTGCCTCGGGCAATAGGAGCCCCTATTTCCTTGGTGCGCCTTCCGCCTTTAACAACTATGACTCTAAATCTGTTTCCTGATTTATATTTTCCTTTTTTAGCAGTGTTGTTTAGAACTCTATAAGTGTGAGGCAACACATTATTTTAGCAAAATTGAGTGACATAAATGTAAAATAAGAAGAGAAGTTGGGGTTATATAAGACATGGGAAATAATTGTCGAAGTATTTGATGAGGTCCCAATTCATGTTAGCTCTACAAGCTGCAGGTGCAAGTTGTAAGTTGAATGTAACTCTCATGGTGGCTTTTGTAGTTTTCATAGTTAGCTGGTGTTTTTGTAATTTGGCCAACCCTCAAGTGTTTTTTTTTTTTTTTTTTTTTTAAGTTATCCCTTTGTTTTTTCATTTGTTAATCGTGTTTTTGAACACTCTAAATTCTAAAAGCGTGACACAAAACGATGGCTAAGACACACATGCCTAATTCATTTGATTTTCGATGCAGGACCATCATTTTTCTATGTTGCAACACGAGACCGAAAAACTTAAGAGTGATATAGATAAGATGTCGGACAAACTCAAGAATGATATAGAGAAGATGCGTAGTGAATTGAGGTCCGTAGATAAATAAACTGTGTGGAATTTGGAACCCTTTTTCTTTTGATGGTTTATTCTGAATGACAAACAACATGATATTGTTTCAGGTATGAAATTGACAAAGTCACAGCTGGGCAGCGCTTGGATCTTAATCTTGAAAGGGGGTAAGCTGTCTCCATTACTACCAGCCTTTCTGTATGCAAGTCCCCTTCTTTGTCCGCAATCTGATAAAAAAATCGATAAACTCTGGGGTGATGCAGGAGAATCCGGGATGAGCTGAACAATCAAAATCAAGAAACCACTAACCTCACTACCAAACTTGATCGAGTGAGTATATTATATGGTCGTGTTTTCAATTTTGAAAGATAGTTGGGGTTTCTCTGAAATTAAAGTGAACCTATGTTACCTGGACTCAGGTACGCGTGTATATCTAAATGTTGGGCACGTACACTTTTAAAAGTTAAGATACGGGAACTCTTACTTAAGCTAGGACACTGGTATGTGGATGTGGCACTTGATATAATAGATGTAGAGAATATTGACTAACATTACCAGTTTATCACATTAATTAGTCAGAAAAATAATAAACATGAAAATTGAATCCAAATTCAATACATAAAATCCAAAACGAAGATAAGTCGATAAATTATAGTGCAACATCGAAGTTTGAAATACTGTATCTATTTTTATAATAAATAGGAACTGCTGTATAATGAAAAAGAGAGAACTGATATAAAGAGCAAAGAAAAAGAAAGAGTGGCATAATGTTGAGAAAGATTAGAAAACATGGGTAAGTGTGCGTGTGATAGGTGGAGGAAGAAAGATTAGTGAATGTCAGTAATAGTCAAATAAATAAATGAAAATTTAGAATAACAAGTCGGTCGAGCACTCGAAGGAAAAAAATATCGAACAAGAAAAGGGAAAAGAGAAACAGAGACGAAGAAAAGAGAGAAATTCGGTCTACTTTCCTGGTACGCCGGAAGATTTTTAGTTAAAAATATTTCTCTTCAAGGGAATATCATATGTTCGACTGCCGCTACTTCGTTACTCCATTCCAAGGTAAACAGCTTCAAGTCATGTTTATATCATGCATTTAGACTAATATCGTAAAACATAATAATTTTACGTAAATATGCATGTATCTTGTTAGTATTGCCGGTTTCACTGTGACTCCACGTAAGAGGACCGAGGCGGGGTCCAGCTCGCGCCCCCTAGCACATAGAGACTCTTGGGGAAATCCAGGACTACCCGAGAATGCCCCGTACTGCATAGTCGAGAGGATTCAAAAATGGTTCATGTCCGGGAAGACGGGAGATCCGGTCGAAGAAGTCGAGCATTTGATCATCACATTGCCGAATGATTGGAGTTTCACCATATACCGCCTGTGGCACGAGGCGAACCGCAGGACCCCGGAGGAAAGAATAGTCATAGATGACTTTCAGTATGCTGCTGGAAGAATTCTCGACTTGTTTTCGAGGAGCGAGTTCCCCATGATATATGAGATGCACGATACCCCATCACAGCCGATGGAGGAATTCGAGGACGACCCAGAGCTCGAACTGATGGTTGACTCGGATGACGAGGATATCATCTCCTGGACTGAGTCCCCACCCCCTGTTCCTGTTATTGAGATCCTTAGCAGTGACGACGAGGATTAGTTTTGAGATGTCGTGTTTTATTTATTTTAGTAGTAACTATTAGTCTCAACTTCCATTTTAGTATTTCATGTTGACTTTCAAAAGTTATCATTAATGAAAATATTTAATTTCTCGTATTAATCAAATCCAATATGTAATGGATTATTTTATTTTATGCCACGCGTATAAATATCTTTATCTCTACCTCATTTCTCGCTCTCAAGAACTTACAAGAACAACGGTTCGTTGGCAAGGACCGAGTAACAATACTAGCAACAAGAAGGGTAGTTAGGAAGGACCATTCGGGTCAAAGGCGCAGTATGACTACCCAACCTGCTCGAAATGTGGGAAAAGGCACAAGGGAGTTTGTATGCCAGGACAGAATCGATGCTACCGGTCCCATGAAGGACACATGGTCTCCCAGTGCCCACAGAAGAACAATGGCCCAGACATAAGGGTCCAGAATCAATACATATTAGAGATGAATAACTTCAACGCAGTCTTGGGCATGGGTTAGTTGGATAAGTATGATGCCGTTTTGCAATGCGCGAGGAGGAATGTGGTCTTGCATCCAGTAGTCGGAGTAGAGGACGTTTTTCAAGGGGTTAAGCGTAGCAAAGCCTCTCCAGTGATATCAGCCATGAAAGCAATGAAGATATTGCGTAAGGGCAATTGTCAAGGATATTTAGTGAATATCATGGGGGAGTCGAAGTCCGAAGTAACGATCGAAGACGTCCACATCGTTAAGGATTATTCAGATGTTTTTCCGGAGAACTTGTCGGGTGTTCCACCAGATAGACAAGTGGAGTTTACAATTGACTTGGTGCATGGAGCAGCCCCTATATCAAAGGCCGATGACGCCAAAAGAACTACAAGAACTGAAGGTGCAGATTCAGGAGTTACTCGATACGGGATATATCTGACCAAGCGTCTCACCTTGGGGAGCACATGTTATTCGTGAAGAAGATGGAAGCATGAGAATGTGTATTGATTATCGTTAGTTGAATCGGCTCACGATAAAGAACAAGTATACACTTCCCCGAATCGAAGACTTATATGACCAACTTGGAGGTTCAGGAGTGTTCTCAAAGATAGATTTGAGTTCAGGATACCATCAACTAAAGATCAAGGACGAGGACATTTTGTAGACTGCTTTCCGAACAAGATATGGCCACTACGAGTTCGTATTAATGCTATTTGGGCTAAGTAATGCCCCAACAGTCTTTATGGATTTTGATGAATAGAGTTTTCCAACCCTATTTGGATCAGTTTGTTATCGTGTTTATAGATGACATACTAATTTATTCGAAAGATGAAGCAGAACATGAGAAGCATCTACGGACAATTTTGGAGATACTTCGCAAAGAGAAACTGTATGCGAAGTTTAGTAAGTGCGAATTTTGGCTCAACAGGGTGGCATTCCTTAGACATGTTACCACCTAAGGAATTGAAGTCGATCTGTCTAAGATAGAGGCTATCAACGATTGGAAAACACCAACTAACGCGAATGAAGTTCGCAGTTTCTTGAGGTTAGCAGGATATTATAGGAGGTTTATTGAAAGATTTTCTAAGATACCTGCACTGATGACTCGACTAACGAGGAAAGGAGAACAGTTCCTGTGGAATGAGAAGTGCGAAGAAAGTTTCCAAGAACTCAAGCGGAGATTAACCTTAGCTTCAGTTTTGACGATTCCAGATCCGTATAGAGAATTCGTGATCTATAGTGTGACGCATCCAAGCAAGGATTAGGATGTGTTCTAATGCAGCAAGGTAAAGTCATCGCATGTGTTAAGGCAATTAAAGCCGCGTGAGTTAAATTATCCGACGTATGATGTAGAACTAGCTGCGGTAATTCACGCCTTGAAGATATGGCAACATTACCTCTACGGAGGTAAATGTGAGATCTATACCGACCACAAAAGCTTAAAGTATCTATTCACTCAGAAGGAACTGAATATGAGACAAAGAAGATGGTTGGAGTTAGTGAAGGACTACGATTGTATAATTCAGGCGAACGTGGTCGCAGATGCTTGAAGTCGCAAGGTCAGAGGAGAATTAAGTTGTATATCGACTAAGGAAGACAAATTGGGCAGTGAATTTTCAAGGATGAACCTAGAGGTGGCTACACCGTTAAAACAGGTGGAAGTAATTTTAATGACGCCAACCGACCTTGAGAGAGAGGATCAAGGAAGGTCAGGGTCAACACAATTTCTTGACCAAAATGAAGGAGCGTGTTATAGTTGGAGAGGATAAAGGATTTAATATATCAGAAGATGGTAGGATATACTACAAGGAAAGGATTTGTGTGCCCGACAATACGGATTTGAAGAAGGTGATTTTGGGAGAGGCACATAACACACCATATACTGCTCATCATGGTAGTACAAAGATGTACCAAGATTTGAAAAGCAAATTTTGGTGGGAAGGTTTGAAAAGAGACGTTGCTGAATTCGTCAGGAGATGCATTATTTGTCAGCAGGTGAAAGCCGAACATCAACGCCCCGTTGGTTTGTTAAAATCACTCCACATTCCAGAGTGGAAATGGGAACACATCACTATGGACTTTATGGTAAGCTTACCTCGATCGGAAAGAGGAAATCAGGCGATTGGGTCATGGTTGATCGCCTAACTAAGTCGCTCATTTCATCCCAGTGAAGATGAACTTCAGAATGTATCAGTATGCACAATTGTATATTAAAGAGATCGTAAGGCTACACGGAGTACCGTGTCTATCGTCTCGGATAGAGATACTCGCTTCACGTCACGTTTTTGGGAAAGTTTGCAGGAAGTATTGGGAACTAAATTAAATTTTAGTACAACCTATTACTCACAAACTGACGGTCAATCAGAAAGGACGATACAAATACTTGAAGACATGTCGAGAGCTTGTGTGCTGGATTTGGGTAATTGTTGGGAACAGTTACTACCCTTGGTAGAATTCGCATACAATAATAATTTTCAAGCAACGATTGGAATGGCCCCGTACGAGGCACTTTATGGGACAAAGTGCAGATCACCAGTTTATTGGGATGAAGTAGGTGAAAGAAAAATTTTGGGTCCCGAGATGATCGAGGAGACCGTGGGCGTAGTAAAGAAGATTCGTGAAAGGATTAAGACAGCTCAAGATCGCCAAAAGTCTTATGCTGACAAGCGAAGGAAGGACCTTGAGTTTAATGTTGGCGAAAAGGTCTTCCTAAAGGTAGCCCCGACTAAAGGAGTTATCCGGTTTGGATCGAGGAACAAGTTGAGACCAAGATAGTCAGACCATTTGAGATCCTCGACCGGATTGGAGATTTGGCATACCGTTTGGCATTACCCCCCGGAACCTTGATTCTGGACCCTTCTGTCTGGGCCATTGTTCTTCTGTGGGCACTGGGAGACCATGTGTCATTCATGGCACCGGTAGCATCGATTCTGTCCTAGCATGCAAACTCCCTTGTGCCTCTTCCCACATTTCGAGCAGGTTGGGTAGTCGTACTGCGCCTTTGACCCGGATGGTCCTTCCTTACTACCCTTCTTGTTGCTAGTATTGTTACTCGGTCCTTGCCAACGAATCGTTCTTGTAAGTTCTTGAGAGCGAGAAATGAGGTAGAGATAAAAGATATTTATTCGCGTGGCATAAAATAAAATAATCCATTACATATTGGATTTGATTAATACGAGAAATTAAATATTCCATTAATGATAGCTTTTGAAAGTCAACATGAAATACTAAATGGAAGTTGAGACTAATAGTTACTACTAAAATAAATAAAACACGACATCTCAAAACTAATCCTCGTTGTCACTGTTAAGGATCTCAATAACAGGAACAGGGGGTGTGGACTTAGTCCAGAAGATGATATCCTCGTCATTCGAGTCAACCATCAGTTCGAGCTCTGGGTCCTCCTCTTCCTCAGGATCCTCCTCGAATTCCTCCATCGGCTGTGATGGGGTATCGTGCATCTCATATATCATGGGGATCTCGCCCCTTGAAAACAAGTCGAGAATTCTTCCAGCAGCATACTGAAAGTCATCTATGACTATTCTTTCATCCGGGGTCCTGCGGTTCGCCTCGTGCCACAGGCGGTATATGGTGAAACTCCAATCATTCGGCAGTGTGATGATCAAATGCTCGACTTCTTTGACCGGATTTCCCGTCTTCCCGGACATGAACCATTTTTGAATCCTCTCGACTATGTAGTACGGGGCATTCTCGGGTAGTCCTGGATTTCCCCAAGAGTCTCTATGTGCTAGGGGGCGCGAGCTGGACCCCGCCTCGGTCCTCTTACGTGGAGTCACAGTGAAACCGGCAATACTAACAGGATACATGTATATTTACGTAAAATTATTAAGTTTTACGATATTAGTCTAAATGCATGATATAAACATGACTTGAAGCTGTTTACCTTGGAATGGAGTAGAGAAGTAGCGGCAGTCGAACATATGATATTCCCTTGAAGAAAAATATTTTTAACTAAAAATCTTCCGGCGTACCAGGAAAATAGATCGGTTTGACGGAGGCTGGGTCGCCAGTGGCTGAAGACGCGAAGGACTTTCCTGTTCTTTTTTGGTTTGCCAATGCTGATCGATTTAGGTAGGTGTTTTTGGTTCATGGGCCCAATATTTCTGGCGAATCAGGCCCGGAATCCACACCTACACAGGTATGAGGGCCCATTGTCCGAGTCCATGTAACATAGAAGTGAACCTCAAGGGTTTGTTTCGTAATTAACCCCTGCACTGGTTGTATTACAACTGAGATTGTTATTTACACATCCTGCTATCTTTTTTTTTTCTTTTTTTTTTTTAAATTCCGGTGTGATCAGGAAATTCATGCATTGAGAGCTCAATTAGAAGCAGCGAAATACGATGTGATTAAGTATTGCATAGGTTCATTAGCTTCTGTGGCTGCCGTTGGTCTAGCTGTAATCCGTATTTTGATGTAAAGCTCGGGTCTAGCGTTCCGAAGAAGGGTTTTATAGTGTTTTTTTTTTTACGTATAAAATCCTCGGCTAAAAGAAAGATAGACTAACATTGTTGTATTCTTTGATTGAAAGCTCGGGGGGTTGTAATATACTACTATGAACTCTTTGATTCATTGCTTTCTACGGATACTACGACATGGGATATGTAGGGCAAATCTTTTGTAATCGTCTACGTGATTCTTCTTTTGTTGTGAAAAGAATACTATCTCGAGTATCATCTTGCATTCGCAGTGCATTATTTTCTTCCTTTCTCGTTGTTATTTTTATTTTATTTGAATTTTAACCTTTTCTTTTATATACTTTTATGATGGGTAGCTTGGATGTCTTTTTTCACTTCAGAGGGTGAAGCTATGTTTATCATGTTTGTCCTGATCCACATACTCGTACTTTTCTATAACCAAATAATGCTTGGAAAAACAAAACACAGGTTTTTTTTTTTTGGGGTGGGGGGGTGGGGGTGGGGTGTGGGTGAGTTGGTTGGTTGGTTGGGTGGGTGGTGTGGTATCTCTACTTGGAGCAAGGCAGAAAATGGAAATTTAGGTAAGTGTTGTATTTTGTGGGATGATGGTTTTAGAATGAACTAGTAAAGCTTTTCTGAGCCTGAGAAGTTCGTGCTCGAGTTCGACTGTTTTCGAACACTGTTCTGAGGTGTTGGTATAATATTCGAGCAAAAAGTGATGTTCGAATCTGTTCTTTTAATTGCTTTTAAGTTTGAGGTTGTTTGTTTAAGACTTGTTTAATTTAACGAGCTTATTCGGACTGTTCGATTAATTTGAGTTGGAATTGTTTGGTTTTGAAGGTTATGAGTTTTTGGATTGGAGAAAATAAAATTTTATTTACGTTTACATTTTTTACTAAAAGTTATGTTTTCTTGATAACACTAACAATATTATATATATATATATATCTTATTTTTTATTCGTGTTTGTGAACCTTAGAAGATATTCGCGAATAGGTTCGTGTTCGTTCGACTAACAATGTGTAATTTTTTTGTTCAAGGTCGACTCGAATATTAAATGAATGCGCCTTGATTGAATTCGACCATGCTCAAATGAGCTTTTGTTCATGAACGTTGACTCGTTTATAGCTCTAGTGGTCGTGTAAATATTTTAGGTTTGAAGTTCGACTTGTGAGGATTTTTACAACTTTTTACAAGTTCACATCGAAAACAATCTAAAGTGAGCTTTGAGCACAAGAAGAGTGCGCATGCAGAATAGCAAAAGGAGTTGATCATCTCCAATTCATCGTCTTTTTGGGACTAAATATTTTACATATTTCTAAATTAAATATACGAATTTAACATAAAGAAAATAATTACAAAACTGATGCATTGAATACCTGCAACAGGTAGTTTGTTTTCTTGAAATATTATATTTGGATACCAGTCATTTGGATATTCAATTTTTAGCATTCAGTGAAGTAAAATGTAGTTGATACTTGTAAGTGGCAGTTTGGTTACCTGAATATTATATTTGGATATCAATAAAAGTCGTTATTCTTGTAATTATTTTAGATTTGTGCGATTTTTGTAATTCTTTTATAAAATGTATTAGAATGTGTAATTTACATGACTAGTTTATGCTTGAGTTTAGTTGATCAAGAGTACGATTCGATATTTCCTATGTCATTTCGTCAAACTTTATCATTTTGAGGGTCGATTTAAACTCAATACTGGAGTGAACCTTACTACCATTAAGCCACCGAGCCATGCACATAGGCTAACATTGGTTGCGGCCGTTAAGGGCCATGGTTAGCGGCCGTTATGGCCAACCGACTTAAAGGTGTTAACCTTGTACAAATAAAGGACTTAGGTCGTTTTCTATCATTTCATCCTCTTGCAAACTGCAGCCTCGACCTCTTTCAAGAAATCTTAGTGTCGATCTTGTTACTGATGTGGAAAAACACCTATATAACATAAAGAAAGCTAAATATCAAGCCGGTCATGAATTTCGTCCGATTGGAGGTCACCTTTACTGTTGTCTTTTAGATCTTTGACGAATTGTTATTTAGATCTTGAAATAGATGTAGTTAGGAGTGTTACAGAGCTGTTGGTATCGATCCTAGCAGAACAAAAATCAATTATTTCATTCGAAACATCCTAATTGAATATCATCCCCTAAGTGTTCGATAAAAGTCGTCAATGGGTTTTGATTAAAATTTTTATTATTTTTTGATTAGAATTGCTAGTACTAATAGCGATTATGTTGTAATATCCTTTCTAGTTTTGAATATGGAGAATTTGTATCTCATTTGCGAGTAGGTCAAGACTTTCCGATCCCTTAGGTTATCAAACAAATACATTGATCGTGTTTTATGTATTATATTGTGATTGGTGTTGTATAACGATGATTTTGAGATATGTTAAAAGCATTGTGAAAATGACATTCTAAAAAATAAATGATATTGTTGCGAAACTTGTTAGCCGAGTACAACCAGGTAAGACTCGATGGGGTCTCTAGGATATGTTATTTAGGTAGTAAGTATGCTGAAAGACCAAGTTGAGACCAAAATGCTAACAGCCGAGCTAAGGTCGAGATGAGGCCAAAATGTTGAAATGTCGATATGATGCCGAGACGAGGCCAGTATGATGACAGTTTGAGCTGCTGTCGCGATGTTAAAAGGTCGAGCTAAAGCTGAGATGACGCCAAAATGCTGACAGGCCAACATTAAGCTAAGATGAGGCTAAATGCTGATAGATCGAGCTGCGGCCAAGATGTTGAAAGGCCGAGGTGAAGCCTACATGAGGTCGAGATGAGGTCAAAATATACAAGTTGTCGCACAGAGAGGTCGAACTCAGGCCAAATAATAATGACATGAAAGAGCATTTTTCTCATCATGGTTGTGTTGATGGATAAATCATTCGCATAATTCATTCTAGGATCACATGATGTTCGTAAATGATGATTGGATTTTTGTAATGCTTCAAGGCGAATTAGCAACAATGATTTCTATACAGAACAATAAACTTCGGCTGTCTAATAATTACGCACGGAATTCACTTTGAGATAAGGCCAGGTCGGGCCAGGACGAGCCACAAACAGGCCGAGATGAGGTCATGACTCAGACATGCCGAAATTAACATAGGTCAAGATAAGGCCGAATCACATAGGTCGAGATAAGGCCGCAATCTGGGTAGGCCTAGCTTTAGAGTGAACAAGCTTGATAATTGATGTGCAATATGATGTTTGCAAAATGATTTCCAACTTATGCAATACATCTAGGACAATATTCCATGTCTTCATTAAATGGTTCAATACGACGGGCTCGACTTGATCTCGTCGGCAAGTATTTCTAATCTACATCAAATAATTCAATACAGAGGGTGCAGCTCGGGCTGGCCGACACGTATTCCCAATATTCATTACAGAATTTAATACGGTTGTGCATAGCTCGAGCTCGCCAATACATATTTGCAATTTTCATGACAGGGTTTAGTATGGTCGGACGTACCTCAAGTTGTCTAGCAAGTATTCTCAATCTTCATCATATGGTTCAATACGATCGGGCGCAGCTCTAGCTGACCTGTATATATCCCCAATCTTCATTACATAGTTCAATACGGCTATGCGCAGCTCGAGCTGGCCAAACATGTATTCTCAAATGTCCTCACAAGGGTCAAAATTTCGGGGGGCAGCTCGAGCTGGCCGATAAGTTCCAATATCTATTACTTGGTTCAATATGGCCTAGCGCAACTAGGATTGCTCGACACGTATTTTCAATCTTCATTAAAGGGTTAAATAAAGTCGGGCACAACTCGAGGTGCTGACAAGCATTCCCAATCTTCATCACATGATTCAATGTGTCTGGGCACAACTCGAGATGGCCGGCAAGTACTCCCAAACTTTACCATAGGGTTCAATGCGGCCGAGCGCAACTCGAGCTGGCCAACATGTATTCCCAATCTTTATTACAGATCTCAATACGGCTGATGCGCAGCTCGGTATGGCCGATGAGTATTCCCTGTTTGTGCTCTGCATCACAGCTCAGGTTGGGTCAAAGATGAGGACAGTTCCATTGCCTAGGAACACAGAAGCTTTTGAAATCTGGAAAGCTCAAACGCGGATACAGCTCAAAGAATTTCGACCCAACATAAATGGGTAGATTAATAACATGAGATCAAGAAATCCACAACATAGTTGTAATACCCGAGATTTCTGTTTCTGGTTACTTCGAATTATTTTTCGGTTGTGCCAGTTATTTTGTTTCTTTGATGATTATTCGGGATTTTCCCTATGTTGGGTACCACGTTGTGGCGTTGGTCGGGTACAACTTGTTGTTGTGTAAGTCATGCAGATCGTGTGTATGCATGTGTGACATGGCATATTGTTTTTCGTTGTCGTTTTGTCTCTTCGAGGGCGTCGTGAGCCCTTGTTTCCGTTACCTTTTGAGTTGGTTATATCCTGGGTGCCTTCGGGGCCGTGTCAGGCTCGATATTGGCCTCCTATTGTAGCACACGAGCAGGCCACACGAGCACGTGGTCGTGCGTGGTGCTCGTGCGCAATCCAGCGCTCGGCAGTGAGCTCCAGGGACGCACGAGCAGGACACACGAGCAGCTGCTCGTGCGCGTTGCTCGTGCGTGGTGTCAGTAGCTGGGCAGTGGCCTAGCGCACGACCAAACGCACGAGCACTTGGTCGTGCGTGATGGTCGTGCGTCGCTGATGTATTTAAGGGGATAGACGGTTTTTTCACCCCATTTCCTCCCCTTCTTCTCTTCTCATCGCGGCTGTCGGGCGGGTGAGACTAGGGTTCGAGTTCTTGGTCGATTCTACTCAATTCCAAGGTGTTTTGGAGATCTCTAGGTGATTGTAACATCTAATCCCTTGTTCTTCGTCGGATTGAGGTAATTCTTGATTTTTCTTTGAGTTGATTTTTCTTGGAAATTTGTTCTTGATTTCGATCCTAGTCCGATTTTGATGAATTGGTTGGTGTAGTATGATGTTATTAATCGTGTTCTATGGATTGTATATCCATATCTCGAGTTTGTTTAACTCGATTGACGATTCGAGTGTTCTTGGGAATTATTGAACATTTAATGTTCGATTAAATGTCCCAAATGAGTTTTCCTTCGATAGTTTGGTGGGATTTCCGTTGTTTTTTACCGTGATTCTCATTGTAATCGTATCTTCGTTGTTTTTATTGTTCCTTCCGGAGGATTATATGTGCTCGAGGATTTCTAGTTGAATCCCGTTTGGCGATTGATAATTCGTGCGGTGTTATTCTCGTAGTACTCGTGGTGCTATCGCGTTCTTGATAGTGTTCGGGGGTTCGTGACTGTTCGACTGCATCCCATCCGTCGTCTTGTTGCGATCGTGGTTTTGAGGCAAGTACTTTGTCCATACATTTCTTGTTTTGTAGATATGATGATCGGTGATCGTCTAAATGTTGTTGTTTGGTTGTTTGAAATAAACTTTCAAAAGATTAGGTTAGCCTCGTTAAAGGCTCTCTTTCAAAACCGTGGGTATTTTGTGATTAGTGTGTTTCGTAAACGATTATGTGAATCCTATGGATATGGTTGGTGTTGATGTGGCGCTTGATAATGCGTGTGTATGTATATTACTTCTTTCCGTCGCTTTGTGGTTTGACGTGGTGTTTTGCTAAGTGTTTGATGCCTCTGGGTGAATTATTTGGATATCCTTGGTGTGATATGTTATTTGTGTGAATGTGTGGATATGGGCGAAGGTCTACGGTGACACATGACATGTGATCATGTGGTCAGGATGCAACAAGTGATTGATCCAATCGTGAGAGCCTAAGACAATCTACGGTGACACATGGCTTGTGATCATGTGGTTAGGATGCAACAAGTGATTGATCCAACCGTGAGATGATAAGACCTGCGGTGATATATGGCATGCGATCATATGGTCAGGAGACAACAAGTGATTGATCCAACCGTGAGATGCCATAACAAGTGTTCGCGCTGGTGTGTTTATGATTTGTGAATATATTTCGCTAGCCAGCTCGGGAGGGTCCTTAGAGGCCTCGATTGGGATTTGTGGCTTCGTCCCGGTCCTAGGCGATGCTTGTGCGTGATTTGTTTATGATATGGCCACCTCGGGAGGGTCCGTCGAGACCTCGAGGGAATCTATGACTTCACTCTGGATTCATGAGTTGGTGTTGTATTTGTGTGACCCAGATTTGCGTGTCTTGGGTGGTTATGTTGTGTTGATTTTATGTCCGTTGAGGACACGTGACGTGGGTTTTAACCTTGTTAATTGTCGTTGGTTTTATTTGTGAAAACAAAACCTTTGGGCTGTGACCCCCGTTGATTTTTGGAAAGAGTAAGATTCGATAATCCTAAATTGTTTTCTATTAAAACTCCCGGTGGCGTATTACACTATTTTGTAAATTGTTTCTCTTGAAGTGTGATCTTTCGATTTTGGAATGTTTTACCCAAACTCTTACCTCGGGAAGTACTTGTTACGTTTGAATCTTTGAGGATTCCCGGTTATTGTTATTCTTGGAACTTGGATTGTATGGCTCGTATTTGCACTTTGTACTTGCACTAGCAAAATAGTGGAATTTTGCTAACCCCCGAGTAATCGGGGGGTGGATGTCTGTATTGCATTCAGGTTTTCGGGAGCATAGCACAGGGTCGGCATGAAGGATGATGAAAGATGATCGATACTAATCACATGAGGACCCGTTTATTGTTGTATTGTTTCAGTTGTATTTTATTCCGCTGCAGTATTCCTTCCCTGTTGTATGGGAATGTGTTGTATTCGACCCTGCGTGTGCATGTATTGAGATTGAGTTGTATGTTTTTATTGAAAGACCAAATCGGTCTACTGAGTCATTTTAGCCTTAAAGGCATTGTTGAGATGTTCGATGTTGTTACCATCCTGGTAGATCCTTGAGGAAGGGTTCTACGGCGTGTAATATCCCTGAATGGATTGGGGGTGTTACAATAGTCGCGCTGATAATATACGTTCGTGATGAGATCGCCAAGAAATTCACGAAATAAAGAAAACCCCATTTATAATGAAGTTATCGATGCAGCCAGGTTAAAGTCAGTACAGAGTAAGCTCTGGTCAATAAGAGCAAAGATCACACCAGCTGACATGAAGTGAGGCCTGAACAAGATTAGACGACCGTGGAGAGATCGAAATGAGATCAGGCACCCATATAGAGGTCGAGCTCATGTCGGATAGTACAATGCTGACTACAGATCCGAGAGCTTCATCCTAATTAACGAGCTATGATGAGTGAGTTTCTTCAAGAAATGGTAGAAATCCAAATTGAAACGAGATACAACCGGGCTTGAAAACTACCGCAGGTTATTATTAGTATGCTCACCGATAAAATCTTCCGGAAAGAAGGCCGTCAGATATTGTTTGGAGTCCAAGATCGCACGTGGTTCCTTGCAAAACGTGTAAGAGGAATTTATCTCAGATAAGACCAACAACCACAGAGAGGCAACGCTACTATAAGACGAATTATTTGTATGTCGAGGTGAGGCCTTAATTAGAATATTGGAATGAAGCAAGTACGTCGGGTATGATTACTCAACCGCTTTACTCGATAATTGGAGATCTTCCAAACTTCATTAAGTAAATACAACTCCATTTAGGAATAACTAGAATATATATATATACACATATATATATATATATATATATATATATGTATATATGTATGTGTGTCTCGTTACACGAGATTTATATTGTCTAATGTTGCATGTGCTAATTAATTAATCTTTTTTATTGTAATTAGACACACGCAACAGACATATATATATATATATGTGTGTGTGTGTGTGTGTGAGAGAGAGAGAGTCTCATTACACGAGATTTATATTGTCTAATGTTGCATGTGCTGGTTAATTAATCTTTTTTATTGCAATTACATATTTTAATATGAGTTAAATAGCTTTTCCATATGATAATCTTCTTGTTCAACCCAAAATATTTTCAATTTGTACAATACCATGTTTGTTAAAATTTCTTAGATATACATGTATTTGGTAATTTTAATTTTATATATATTACATACATTTTAAAGTCATAAGAAAAATATTTTCATCTTAAGCCTCTATCTAAAATTAATCTCCATTTATAAATAAATTATTGAAAATTTAGGAGTATGACTTAATAGAGGTATAAGAAAAAATTGCACAATTTGCCACATACATGCATCAAATTACATCCCACCTAATTCTCCATTTCTTTATTACTCCCTCTGTTCCATATTTAACTGTTATCTTTCCATTTTGATCTGTCCCATACTTAACTGCTACTTACTATAAAAGGAAATATACCAATTATTCCCTCTAAATATACACCCCCAATGATCATCTATTTACCATAAAATGTCATTATGAGCCCACACAATTAACACACAATATTAATAAACAATATTAACATGATTTCAGATTTCCATTATTATCCCTCTTAAAATATCATTTTTTTTTACATAATACTAATAAACAACTTTAATATTAATACCCGTACCCAGAAAAAAGTACCAATTAAGTCTCGGACCAAGGAAGTATTTCTTTATCCTCCATCATACATTTATTCACATACAGCAACAAAAATCACTAAAGCGGTTCTGAAAAACCCCAAAAAAAAAAAAAAAAAGACAGAGAGAGAGAGCATCAGTATGAATAATCCTAGTGGCGCGTGGCAAATGAGAAGTCTTAGCTTCGATTCCACCACACTACAGTGGGCACAAAAGCCTTGGACTCGGCACTGCCGTCAGCCTAGTGGCGCGTGGCGCCGTCAGACCGAAGACGTCACCCATGTCCAGCTCACTAGGTCTTATCCCATCCGGCAATTCCCAACTGAAACTATGGAGCAGGTGCGCCAGCGCCATCTCCAGCGCGTGCAGCCCGAGCTGCATCCCCGGGCACGATCGCCGCCCCGACCCGAACGGAATGAACTCGAAGTTGCTCCCCTTGAAATCAGCCACGCCGTCTCTCAGGAACCTCGAGGGTTTGAACGACTCCGCGTCCTCCCACGCGCTCTCGTCCCGGCCGATCGCCCACGCGTTGATCATCACGCGCGATTTCGCCGGTATGTGGTAGCCGGAGACAACGGCGTCGGCGGAGGTCTCGTGGAGGAGGAGAGGGATCGGCGGGTGGAGGCGGAGGACCTCCTTGATGCAGCACTGGAGATACGTGAGCCTCTCGAAATCTGGCTCTTCCACCTTACGGCCCAGGCCCACTACGTCAGTCAGTTCTTGTTGGACCCTCTTGAGGTCTTCTGGGCTTTTCATCAGCTCTGACATGGCCCACTCTATGGCAGATGCTACTGTCTCGGTCCCACCAAACATGACATCCTAATATAATATCATCACAAAATTCCAAGTGTGAGGCGATACCTTTATTTATTTAATTAAAAAACTATCAATCTTTAATTAATAATATAACAATAATAATAATCCCCATATTATATTTAAATTTATTACATGTATAAAAAAATTTATTATAGTACACATTATTTAAGCACACATTGATCATGGAATCTAATCATCTTTGTCAATAACACAATTTCAACAAAGACAAACTAATTATAATATATAATAATAATAATAATAATATAATAATAATAATAATAAAACAATTCACCGTCAAGACTTTAAGAGCTTATCCATTTCAATTTATCCCGTTTTTAATGCTTATTTGTGTGGTTATGTGTGGTTGAATGTATGTGCCTCTAGCATTTTTTAGTTACTTAAATCTTTCGTGTTTAAATCATGCTTAAAAATTGAGTATTTTGTTATTTATGTACTCAGTCAAATGAATATATAAATACTAATATACTTGTTCAAATAAATACTATTCTACTTATATAATATGAAGAGTAGCGGAGGCGAGAATCCGTAGAGAGAGGCAGAGGCTTGTACGCGTCTAGGGCGCGATGCCTGTGAAGCTTCAATCTCTCAAGACTATATATAGAGAGAGAGTCAGGTTCAAACGACAATGTTGACTATTTAAGAGAATACGAGAATGGTAGTACATATATAAAATCATATATGATTTTACACTGACGGAAAAAATCTATAATTTTATACGGACCAAAAAAATTAAATATACATGTATAAAATCATATATGATTTTATACTAATATACACACTCACGTAATCATATATGATTTTGTACGTGAATCATATATGATTTTGTACATGAGCGACCATTCTCGTATTCTCTTAAATAATTAGCATTCTCGTTTGAACCTGATTCTTTCTCTCTCTCTCTATATATATATATATATATATATATGGATGAGTTCTGGTGAGAACGATACTTAAGTTAAGAAATCAGAATGAATTTGATCCATAGATCTTGATTAAATGGATGACCTAAATTTATTCTAATAAAAACGTATGCATAAAATATAATATTCTAGTGGATCGATATTTTGATGCTTATAATGCAGAGTTTTTATACATTGCAAAATCAATCTATCGTACATCACACACAAATCAATATATATATATATATATCATTGCACTCATGCATTCGGTGAAATGAGTGAAGTGGTGCTTATATAGTAGGGTAAATTTCAAATAAATGCCTGAACTATTCACTTGGTCCCAAAAATATCCTAAACTATCAATAACAACAATAAAATACCCGAACTGTCGACTAAAGTAACAAAAATATCCCGGTTAACATTTTAGCTAACCGTTGTTTAACGGAATGCTGACATGACAGTTTCCTTCGAAATCGGAATAATGACGTGGCATTTTTCTTCCAAAATTATTAAAAATAGTTAAATTACTAAAAATATTTAAATATGTTAGTTCACATGATCTAATCAGAACATGACCCAAGTATGTGATCTGTTTCCTAATACTAATTGTTTATTAAACACAATATTGAATACCATTTCTTCAAGTAGGGTTTGTAGTTTAGGGGTTCGGATATGGTGCAGTACTGCACCATGCTGTACATCAGATCCGCCGTCGGATTACACACGCACATACATCAGTGCGGGTGTGTGTGATCCAATGGTAGGGTGCAGCACATGGTGCTGTATTGCACCAGATCCCCTCCCGTAGTTTAGCTGAGCTTACCATGATTATGGCTTTGATGTTATTCCTGGAAAGTCTGATGGCGTTCTGCAAATCATCAGACTCTGAAACTTTTGCTTCATCACTATAAAAAGCCAACAACTCATCCACCATATCACTATCAACGGGCCCTTCACAGCCGCTTTCGGGCCTGTCTTTCTGCATGTGATCATCAATTATGGTGTCTATGAATCCATCAAGCGCGGCCCGCGCATCAGCCACCCTCCTATTCAGCCCCTGAGGATCCATCCACCCCAACCATGGAATGAAATCCGAGATATTAAAAGCGCCGAACAGCTTCGAGAACTCCTGCAAAATCTTGATGAAGTCGTCCTGGCCCTCGTGGGAGCTCGACCCGAAGGCGGCCCGGTATATGATGCTACGGGTCAGCCCAAACACGAGCTCGCCGATGTTTACGGCCGTGCCCGTGCTTGCGCCCACGGACCGGACCATGACGTCCACCTCATCCCGGACCGAGTCCCACGACTCGGCCCGTCTGCGGCTGAAGAGCTTCACAACGCAGAGCTTGCGCATCTGGCGCCAGAAGGGACCGTAGTGGGCGAACGCCATGTCGGCTCGATCGTAGGTTAAGTAGGTTATGGCGATGGTAGCGGGCCGATTGGAGAATACGTTGTCGTGGACTTGGAGGACCTGTCGAGCCACATCGGGGCTCGACACGGCCACCATGTGGAGGAAGCCCATGCGGAGGTGGAAGATGCCGCCATATTGTTTAGCGAGTTTAGCGAGGCCTCGATGGGTTAGTTGGTCCGCCATGCCCATGTTACCGATCACAGGCCATCCACGAGGCCCGGGAGGGTAACATTTACGTCGGAATTTCGATAAAACAACCGATAAAAGTAGAGGGATTAAGAAGAAGATTAGTAAGGGTTTAGCCTCTAGAGCTTGGATAAGAGCATTCATTTCAAGTATGAATCTTTTAGTTTTAAAGAAATAAAAGAACAACTTGGGGAGACAACAAAGGTGGGAAAATTGTGCAACTCTTAGGATATACTGAGGGGTTTATGTATATATATATCTATATATATATGAGAGAGAGAGAGAGAGAGAGAGAGAGAGAGAGAGAGAGAGAGAGAGAGAGAGAGAGAGAGAGAGAGAGAGAGAGGTTGTTGAGTGGTTAAAAACTTTGAAAAAACATGTCTATTGATAATATGTAGTTGTTTTTAGTAAATTAACGTGCATATAGATATTATTATCTTAAGTTTCGTTTGAAAATATAGACATCCTTATAGTAAAAAAGACGAAATTCATCGCTCTCGGGGTTTTCACCGGCCGATCCGTAGGAATTGCTGGAGAAGTTAAATCATGTGACTTAGCGGCCCACTAGGTTGGATGAACAGTATCTGCTGCTCATAACCTACATTGGAGGAATAAAACTCTCCGATGACAGGACTCGAACCTAGGCATGTCCAAGGGTCAAGGGTTGACCCGGACCCGGCGGGAACCTGTCCCGACCCGAATCCGCCGGGTCACGGGTCAGACGGGTCACGGGTCAGACGGGTCACATGTTAGGGTTAGGGTCGACCTATTTCGTACCCGCTGACACGCCGGGTCGTCCAATTTTTTTTAAAAAAAACTGTTGGGCGGGCCCAAGTGGAGTGGAGACTCTCCTTATCTCGTTAAAAAAATAGGGTAGATGATGATGTGTGTGTATTTAATCTTCTTTCTACTATTTTCCAGCAACATTTGGATGATAAGCATCTATGTAGGTTCTTGGAAGCTGACGAAGTCGTCGATTTAATAATAAGCTACAATAATATTTAATGAGCATTTTTTATAAAAAGAACAACACTATTATCCTTGTTAAAAACTATATAACAAATTAACAATTGTATTTCAAAAAATAATTTTTATATTACAAAAAAAAAAATTGATCGCAACCCGCCGACCCGGCGGGTTGACCCGGTCACCCGGCGGGTTGACCCGGTCACCCGGCGGGTTGTACGTTTTTTCGGGTTAGGGTTCGGATCCCCTTTATTGGACCCGACGACCCGGCGGGTCCGACTCGTGGACATGCCTACTCGAACCTGCATTTGAATACCAATTTGCCATCCAAAAATCGACTGAACTGCCCATACGGACAAAGTAAAATATGGACATCCTAATCTAAGGGTGGATAAATCATAAATGGATTGGTATATTTCCAAACTAATTATACCATTAGTTTAGTCCAACATTTTGGTTATTGAACTTCTGAAATTTTAGTAGCACATCAAACTAAATAGGATGGCAGAGTAATGGTATTGATTTTCCCCATTTTACGGCCGGGATCTCATACCATATCGTATATATTTAGTATACAATCTTATATCGTCCAATACTTACTTAAAAGTCGGTAACTCATTAGTACGGGGCACAACCTTTTTGGGTTGGTAGTGGTATGGTTGGTTCCATGGTACACCCCATGTAGTGCATCCCTTGTCGGATGCACTACATGTGGCGTGCATGGATGGTGCAGATCGATGTCCCATCTAGTGTATCAATCTACACCGTCCATGCACGTCACGTGTAGTGCATCCGGCAGGGGATGCACTACATGGGGTGTACCATGGACGGTACCGTAGTGGTATGCATTTTGCTCTACCAGCAAAGAGTGACGTCGTGCATGATACCGGTCCAAAATTTTGGTAACTATCAAATCCACTCCGTTCCGGGACTGCTCATATAATTCAGCTCATTTTAATAAAATTCAGACTTCAATATTATCAAATCTACAGTCAACACACGTGCGTCGAACGGCCCACGATGACCTTCTTCGCGCCACCCGAGCACAGGCGTCCCCATATAAGTGTTAAGTTTAGCTACATGTTAGTCCGCATGGGCAGCTCAACTGGGTCTTGGCTGACAGATTGCTACACGAGTTCGAGTCCTGACAGCCGCAGTATGGGAGTATTATCCTTCCAATATGGGGAATAAGCTCATTGTGGCACGAGACACTGTTCCTCCCACTTAATTGGCCATTAAGTCACCATGATTTAACTCCTCCATCAATTCATATCGGACCGGGGTGGGGTCCCTTGAGGGGAGAAATTTCGCCGAAGTTTAGCTACATGTTTAGCTCTTGTTTTTAATTAATTCGAGATGGAACCCAAACTTTTAACCTAAAATATTCATCTTCTCATAATAATTCATTGGTGGATTATAATGTTCAGTCATGACCCCTTATCGAATATGAATAGGAAATTACTTTCTCTAATATTTTTAAGATATTTTTTAGGTGAGATTTAAAAGATATAGAACCAGTCAATTTTTTTTTTTTTTTCGAAAAACCTTTCAACACGTTTAGAAGCGTCGACCACTTGAATTGGTTGCTCATTGTATATTTAGGTGTCAATGACTCAATGGTCTGCCTCTATATTTTTCTTTTTTTATTTGCGATATTGGCAAGTTAAAAACTCAAACGAGGTGAAAACATTTGTGCGGGTCGGGACTTTCGGTTATTGAGTAAAAAAATCGTACCCATTATTCGAATCGAATTAAAATTTCGGGTACAGTTTCTCATTTTTTGTTTGCATTACCCAAAAATATTCGAATCGAAATTATATCCGGTATTTTTATCGGTTCTTCGGTTATTTCCAACAGGTGACAATATAGTATATATTATATATATTTCCAAGAGTATTCAAAAATATGTAGAATATAGTATATAGCCAAAAATAAAAAATAATCGAAAACATATACAATAACCGAAAATATGTAGAATAACCGGGTATTTCGATTATTTTTAACATGAATTTTATGTATATCTGTTTCTCGGGTGTTTCGGAATTCGAAAAATCAATAACCGTTATCCAAACTTTAGTTTGAAGTAGGATCCAATAACCAAAAAAAAATGATTTTTTTTTTCAATAACCGAACTGAATCGGACCGTTTTCACCTTTTCGGTTCGGTTATTCGGTTATTCGGGTCCTATGTCTCAGCCCTACATTTATGTGACTAAGGGGTAGAATATTTTAAGGAAATTATACAACTTTATCAAATTAAATAAAAAAAATTGAAATAATAATTGATAAACTAATAATTCTACTTAGCCAATAATTTGTGTAGTTTGTGTTTAATTAAGTCGGGAAATATATTTTTTGTTAAAGGAATAATACCGATTGTGTGCCTAAGTCTACTAGTTTATGGGCTTTCCTAGTTAGGGTTTGGTTAAGGCCTGTTTGTATGTATTTCACCCTATTTAAAGGGATCTCATTGATGGAATAATACACAACTTTTGCCATACTTTCTGTCTCAAGTTATTTTTCCTTCAACACGTTATCAGCACGTAATTCCCAACTGAGCAAATCCCGATTTTCTGGGAAAAAAAAATCCCGAAAAAAAAAAATCGTTTTTCGGCAGAAACCCTAGCCGTCGGTCTTCTTCCCCAACCAACGCCACCATCTACCCCAGGAACCCTAGCGGCCTGCATCCCCCCGGAACGCCACCCCGACCGACGAACGGTCATCACCTCCCTCACGTCCGACGTGACTACCCCTTCCGCGACCGGTCACCTTCCCCACCAGACCAGTTCGCCGCCCTCCCGCGACCTACCTCCAAAGTCGATCGCCCAGCGCTGGGCCGCCGCCGTGTCCCGGCCGACCGCCCGCGACACCTTCCATCGCACTGCACTCCGCCGTCTCTCGCACCAGTCCCGTCTCCATCCGCCGGCTTTCAAACAGATCCGACCGTGACCTGTTCTGTTCCCAGTCAGCCCAACCCTTCTCCGGCCTCCGTCGCTGCCCGTTCCGACAAGTAGTCCGTTCGTCTCCCCAGTGACGTTTCGTCCCAAATTCAAGCCCAGAAATCGGCCCGCTCGTCCAGCCTTCGGCCCGCCCGTCTCCCGCAGCCCACTCGTTCGTCCAACGTCTGGCCAGTTTGCCCGACCCGATTGCTGACCCGGTCGCGACCCGCCAGCAGTCCCATTTTTGATCTCTCCAGTCTGTTTTTCTGCCCCTATCCACACGAAATAAAGTACACAAATACGAACCCTACTATCTGCAATGTGCGAACTTACAAGTTTTTAATTACTATTGATTGCATATTATACTCCGAATTTATTTATGACTATTAAATCAATTAAAAGCATGATGCATTAATAATTAAATTAAAAGAAATTGCTTATAACAACTTGAATTAAAATAAATTCAGGTTGCATTAATAATTATTGCGGCAGAAGACACCTATTTGACTGTATTTATACGTGTATAGATATATTCATAGGGCTATGTGATTATATCTATAATTATATATATACACTTTGCATGCATCGTTAGTTATGGCATGTGTATTAGGTTCATCATTAGTAGAACCTAGAAGACTTATTTTTACTGTCCATATCAACTCGAACCGTGATAAAGTACTTTCATCGGTAACCCCAATAGCATCGAAAGTAATTTTGACCATATCTTGGTTCTGAAAAATAATAACCCTCCACATTATTGAAAATTTTATCATGGAAGGTACTCATGATATACTGTGAAAAATCATTTTCCTTTTTTTCTTGTCTCAAGATGGCTGATCCAACTCGTCCTGAATTTGACATCTTGGACTCAGAAGGACTTGAGTACCATAGATGGGTTTCTGACGTAGAGACCACTTTTGTCGCTAAGGACTATTGTGCTACTATCTTTGAAAAAGCAGGCGAAGTACCGTCTGACAAAACCAAAGCTAGTGCATTAATGTTCCTTAGGCGACATATCGACCCGAGCCTAAGGTGGGAATATCTGCAGTTGAAATCCCCGAAAGAACTGTGGGATGCCCTTAAGGGCCGTTTTGGGAACATCCTCAATACCTTGCTCCCAGAGTTGACCGTGTAGTGGAATGAAATCCGCTTGCTTGATTATAAACGGATCAACGATTTCAATAAAGATATGCTCCGTCTTAAGGTACGCTTTAACTTCTGTGGAAAGGACCTCACAGAAGATGATATGATTCAGAAAACTCTTTCCACTTTCCCTACTTCTGCCTTATACTAGCGAACCAGTATAGGCTGGAGTATGACAATAAACGTATCACTACCTTCAATAAGCTTATCAACCTACTGCAAGTGGCTGAGAGGCACAATGAAGTATTAGTGAGCAACAATGCCAGGCCGGATGGGACAAAGAAAGTTCCCGAGGCCAACTATGGCAAAGTAAAAGGTGGAAAGAACCCCAATGCACAGGGGACTGGTCATGGTAACCCCAAACCACAACGTGGAAGAGGGCACAATGGTCGAGGACGTGGTCGAGGACGTGGGGGTTCTTCCAATGTAATGAGAAGACTTGGTGCTCCCGACTCTTCTGGCCAAGGAAACAAAGCACCTACCCCCCATGTCGCTCCCAAAGTCAGAGTTGGCGATGAATCGTGCTATCGATGTGGAGATGCTGGACATTGGTACAAGAACTGCCATGCAAGTAAACAAGTCGCAGCACACTACAAGAACTATAGAGAGTCCAAAGAACGGGAGGCTCGCTATATGGAGGAATATGCTCTCGACGAGTCCCCCGACGCCAATTTCACAGTCACCGATAATCGCAATGAGCCATACGTGTCACAGTCATTAGAGGCACCCCTTTATGACTGAATGTTTTCATTGTGTTTACTTTCTCGTTTACATTTGGCATTGTTAGCTCGGAACGATTTTATCGATGTTTTATTTTCAATAATGGTGTGATGAAACTTTGTTTTTCTAGAACAAGATATTATTATTGCTTACGTTATATCCTTAGCTTTATTTCGAAGAAATGAATATTGGTTGCATGTTTATGGTTCGAATTTTTTCCCTCCTTTTCGTAGGAATGAATCGAGGAGAACTTGAATGTTTGGTTGACAGTGGGACCACCCACACCATTCTTAGGAATAGGCTTCTATTCACGGAATTAATTGCATGTCAATCCTCGGTAACCACGATGACTGGGTCCTCCCAACTCATCCAAGGGCGAGGCAATGCCCGATTTTTATTGCCTAACGGCACTCTTATCCGAGTTACCGATGCTCTATACGCACCTAGGGCCCCTCGAACCTTACTAAGCTTTAAAGATATAAGTAGCAATGGTTTCCACGTCGAAACCCACTGTGAGAATGGAATCGAGTTCCTTTATATTGCATCTAATGAATGTGGACGTAAACGCATATTAGAAAAACTTAAGAGTCAAAATAGTGGACTGTACACCACAACCATTAGGGTATTCGAATCCTATACTGTCACCATAAATGAAATTTGGGACAAAGACTCATATAGGCTTTGACATGATAGACTAGGTCATCCTGGTCGAGATATGATGATCAGTATACTAAAGAACTCGCAAGGACATCCTTTTTTTCGAGTGAAAAAAGGGCAACAACTCAATACGAAGAATAGTATTGATGTTAATCATGCTATGTCATCTAAAGAAATAGAGACATATGCCCCTTCTAAGCAATTGACTATGTCAAAAGCACATCGCTCATTCTGCAAAGCCTGCTCTTTAGCTAAAGTAGGAGCGAGACCTTCCTACACTAAAGATACTAAAGCGAACATCCCATTCTTACAACGTATACAAGAAGATATTTGTGGAGCCATCCACCCAGAATGCGGACCATTTAAGTACTTTATGGTATTGGTGGATGCTTCGACACGCTGGTCACATGTCGCACTCCTTTCCACTCGAAATGCTGCATTTGCAAAACTCCTAGCTCAGATCATTCGTCTAAGGACTCACCATCCTGATCACCCTATCAAGTCTATTCGACTCGATAATGCAGGAGAATTTACATCTAAAGTATTTGATGACTACTGCATGTCAATCAGAATCGATGTAGAGCATCCCGTTCCCCATGTGCATACACAAAATGGTCTCGCTGAGGCAACCATTAAAAGAATACAAATGGTAGCACGAGCATTGGTTTTGTGCACCAATCTGCCCATCTCTGCTTGGGGATATGCAGTCCTACATGCAGCCGTACTTATTCGTTTCAGACCCACCGTTGGCCAACCATTTTTTGCGTACCAGTTGGTAATTGGATATGAACCGGATATTTCACACCTACGCATATTTGGTTGTGCAACATATGTGCCGATTGCGCCCCCACAACATAATAAAATGGGTCCTCAGAGACGTTTAGGTATCTACATTGGATATGAATCCCCAACAATTATCCGCTACTTAGAACCCTTGACAGGTGATCTCTTTACTGTGCGCTTTGCGGATTGTCACTTCAATGAGTCAGAATTCCCATCGTTAGTGGGAGAGGAGAAAAAGAAATTTCTCAAGGAATGACAGGAATTGTCCTGGTACGTCCCGAGTCTGTCTCATTATGATCCCCGTACCTCACTATGTGATCGTGAAGTACAACGAATCCTCGATCTTCAGAACGTAGCATATTCGATGCCTGATGCGTTTACTGATATCGCCAAAGTGACAAGATCACACATTCCAGCTGCAAATGTGCCTGCAAGGTTAGAAGTCCCCAATAAGGGGCACATCACCAACGTACCGAGTGATGCGATCGCACCTAGTGGAAGCGCGATCGAGGCCGTGGCTCCAAAAAGGAAAAGGGGGAGGCCACCCGATTCGACACACACCCGCCCAAGGAAGAAAAGGGCAGGTGAGGCACAAATCAACCCATTAATCATCAATACTGTGAATCCTTCCCACGAGATCATATCTGACTATAGCTATGTCCACGAATCATTAATGGGGGGCGCCCCGAAGATCGATTCAGCATTAGAAAACAAAGAGATCTCGATAAACTATGAAAGTGCGTCTGATTTGATGGAACGATCGACCACTCATATTGATGATGTGTTTGCATACACAGTTGCTCAAGAAATCATAGAGCACGATGATGTCGAACCACGCTCTGTTGAAGAATGTCAACGAAGAGCCGATTGGCCTAAATGGAAAAAAGCTATCCAGGCAGAGCTTGACTCTCTGACAAAACGCAAGGTACTTGGCCCAGTAGTGCTAACTCCGCCAAGTGTAAAGCCTGTTGGACACAAATGGGTTCTTGTGAGAAAGCGTAATGAGAATCACGAAGTCCTGAGGTACAAGGCTCGCCTCGTTGCACAAGGTTTCTCACAACGCCCTGGTATAGATTACGAGGAAACGTACTCCCCCGTAATGGACGTTATTACGTTCCGCTATCTAATCAGTCTAGTTATTTCTGAAGGATTGGAAATGCAGCTAATGGACGTGGTCACTGCGTATCTCTATGGGGATCTAGATACGGAGATTTACATGAAAGTGCCCGAAGGCATTTCATTGCCCAAATCAAGTAACTCCAGACCATGGAGTGCGTATTCACTTCGTTTGAAATGCTCACTTTACGGTTTGAAACAATCTGGAAGGATGTGGTATAACCGTGTGAGTGAATACTTGATTGGAAAGGGATACAAGAACGATGAACTGTGTCCTTGTGTCTTTATAAAGAAAACAAGTTCCGGATTTACGATCATCGCAGTGTATGTCGACGATATGAATATAATCGGCACTCTTGATGAAATAAGAGAAACCACTGGATACTTGAAAACTGAGTTTGAGATGAAAGATCTTGGGAGACTCATTTCTGTCTTGGTATTCAGATAGAACATAGAGTCTGTGGAATTCTCATCCACGAGTCTGCTTATGTCCAGAAGATGCTTAGATGCTTTAACATGGACAAAGCACACCCGGTTAGCACTCCCATGACCGGTCGTAGCTTGGATGCGAAGAAAGGTCCATTTCGTCCAAAGAAAGATGACGAAGAGCTTTTAGGAGCTGGAATTCCCTACTTAAGTGCAATAGGCGCTCTATTGTACTTAGCTCAATGTACGCGACCGGACATCGCCTTCTCAGTAAACTTACTAGCTCGATTTAGTTCAGCACCGACGCAACATCATTGGAATGGTATCAAGAATATATTCCGATACCTAAAAAGAACCATTGACTTGGGGCTATTCTTTCCCTACAAGCAGGCAAATGAAGCTGCTTCCGTAAAGGCAAATGCTGAAGTAAATGCTAATGCCATAGAACCTACCACGACGAACGTATTGGTAGGATTTGCTGATGCAGGGTATCTCTCCGACCCACACAAAGGTCGTTCCCAAACTGGCTATGTATTTGCTATTGGGAACACCGCTATGTCTTGGAGATCTACAAAACAAACCCTTGTAGCTACCTCATCTAATCACACCGAAATTATCGCTTTGCATTAGGCGGTACGTGAGTGTATTTGGTTAAGAGCTATCATTACACATATCCGAGATAACAGTGGACTAAGTAATATCACTGGAGCACCCACGTGCATATATGAAGATAATGCAGCTTACATCGAACAGATGAAGCTTGGGTATATCAAGGGGGATAACACAAAACACATATCTCTAAAATTCTTCTATAATCAGCAACAACAGACTCTCCTCAATATTCAAGTAAAACAAGTCAGATCTGAGGAGAATGTGGCCGATTTGTTCACCAAATCTCTGTTCAAAGCCGTGTTTGAAAAATATGTGAGAAGTATCGGAATGCGGAGAATTTCTGAACTCCCGAAATCGATGTAAAGGTAGAGGGAGAAGGGTGAGTCATAAAGAAACTTACTTACCGACGTTGTACTATTTTCTTTGACCAAGGTTTATTTTCTCCCATTGAGTTTTGTTACTTGGCAAAGTTTTTAATGAGGCAAACGACACATGCACAAGTTTTTCAAAGTATCCTTGATTGATGTACAAGTCAGAGGGAGATGTAGACTTGAGGGGGAGTCTTACATCCACACCGTACGTTATACTCTTTTCCTTCCAAGGATCATTTCTCCCACAGGGTTTTTATCACTTAGAAAGGTTTTTACCGAGATAACAAGATGTACGATTTTAGGGATCGATGGAATGGTCACCTTAGTAGCACTATGATCAAATGTAACGATCATATGAGAGGATAGATTCAAAGGATGAAGTCTAAACTCGATGTGTCTAGATGCTGTACTCTTTCCCTACGATCAAGACATTTTTCCCACTGGTTTTTGCTTGACGAGGTTTTAACGAGGCAACATGACATGCGCTTGTAGACTAGGCACAAGGGGGAGTGTTAAATGAATAATACCCATTGTGTGCCTAAGTTTGTTAGTTTATGGGCTTTCCTAGTTAGGGTTTGGCTAAGGCCTGTTTGTATGTATTTCACCCTATTTAAAGGGATCTCATTGATGGAATAATACACAACTTTTGCCCTACTTTCTGTCTCAAGTTATTTTCCCTTCAATATTTTTATCCTTAATACTACATACGTCCTTAATATAAGAGGATGTTTGAAATTATTCAGGTCTCAAATACTCATCCGTCTACGAAAAGTGTGTTCTTTTTTTCTTTGAGTCGTTTATGAAAAATGTGGACTTTCCATAAATAGAAATGGCCTCACTTAAAATATTACATTTTCTCCATTCAAAAATACTACCTCCGTTCTTTTATAACTGCAACATCTGGACTTTCACGCTTGCCAATGCACAACTTTAACTATTAATATCTTCAATTCTTTATCTTTAGAAATTAGGGCTGCAAACGAACCGAGCCGAGCCGAGCTTTGATCGAATCGAGCCGAGTTTTAAATTTTTTTCTGACGAGCCGAGCCGAGCCGAGCTTTCTTACCGAACAAAAATCGTGTTCGAGCTCGAGCTCGTTAATAAATCGAGCCGCACACGAGCTGTTCGCGAACAACTCGAGCCGAGTCGAGCTCGAGCCGAGCTCGAATTCGCGAATAATTATATATTTTTAAATTATTTAAATAATATATTTGAATTATTTAAAATAAATATTTTAAAATAATCATTAAAAATTATATATTTTCAAATATATATATAAAAATTAATATGTTAATATATGAAAATTATTTAAAAATTATTAATCTATAATATAATATATAAATATTATAAAAAATAATTTAAAAATATATTTATTAATCGAGCTTAACGAGCCGAACCGAGCCGAACCGAGCTCGAGTCGATCTCGAGCCGAGCTCAAGCCGCACATGCCCAAGCTCGGCTCGAGCTCGTTTTCTTAACGCACAGATTTTCGAGCTCGAGCTCGAGCTCGAGTTCTTAACGAACCGAGCCGAACCGAGCCCTTAACGAGCCGAGCCGAGCTTTGTTCGCGAACAGCTCGGTTCGTTTACAGCCCTATTAGAAATTATAAGAAGTTGATATTTTGAAAGTATATTTCGAGATGAATCTAACAAGATCTCACATGACTATATTTTTTCATATGTATAAATCACGAAAGATGGTCAAATGAGAGTATGTGAACAGTGTAATAGTCAACACGTTGCAATAATAAGAAAATGGAGGAAGTACGTCTCTCTTACATTTTTTCCACTAAAAAATACATCTCTCGTCCACTTTAAAAAAACATGTGTCACTCCCTCTGTACCATACTTTTCGTGGATCGAAATATAAGAATTACTTTTTGATAAGAATATAAGATAATTAAGAATACAAGATAAATATTGTTTTTAATGCGTATTTATTTATTTTTTTGATACTTTCATAGTTCGTATTTTTTTTAATGAGTATTTATTGATCTAATATCAGTTTTTTTTTTTTTCCTTGATCTAATGTCAGTTTGCCCCTTGACATTGTGATCTTTCAGTTTTCTGAGTTTCAACTCAACGTGCTCTTTGGTATAATGGTATTTGATGTATTAAAGGAACTGTTGAAACTAGATGGATAATAAGTCAATGTTATGACATAAGTGGGAAACTTAAAAATAGTTTAATATTTTATTATGGTTCAACCCAAATTGTTCACCAAGAAGAAATACGACAACAAATTGAAATGATGAGGCTATGATTCAATTATCCGAACAATTTTAAATTTATATATTCATACTTATCTCAAACGATAAAGAAATGTTATTTTACTACTTGTTCTCGTTCCAAGCATGTATAGTACTCACTCTGTCCCACAAAACTGTGCTCATTTTGATTTTTATTGGTCAACATTCATAAACTTTGACCATGAATTACAACCAATATATAAAACAGTTATAGTAATGTAAATACTTATTTGATTTGTCTTAATGTATATTTTCCAAATATTATTTTTTTATAATTGTTATTCATATATAATTGCAATTATTAATGGTCAAAAATGTATTTAGGAAGAACGGTCAAAGTCAAAATGAACACAGTTTTGTGGGACGAGAGAAGTAATATACAAAATGATGAAGGTGTGTTCAACGGACTGATCCTCTTCACATGTGAAGATAAAGACGGCTTGTGCGCAGTCTGCGGCCGCTTGATCACACAAACTCGCACGCAAGTGTGTGTGCGTGCGATCAACGCATCAGCCTTGCAAAGACGGCGGCAGACCGCAGCGATCCAGATCCATGGTTCAATCATCAAATTGGTTTAAAAATTATATATATGTACTCGTACCAAATTCAACTAACACGAGACTTTATTATCCTTTTCAATCTCAATTTTGTTAATAAGTTATTTATATAACCAAAAATAAATTGCTACCATAATTGGTTACTTTTCCGATAAAAGCCTGACTACTATAAAGTAAACATTAAGAGTAAAAGTAAAAAATGACAAAAGAATGAAAATTAAATTCCAACTATAATTTTAAAAATTATACTACCAAACGCATTAGAATTTATATACCATCACTGGAATGTGGAATTCAAAATTCGGGATTGAATATTTTAGATAAATAGAAATCAATAAATGAGAAAGTAAAAGAGCGATTAGATACTTTAAATATTTATTTGAAGCTGAATATAATCGATAATTTAAAGGAAAAATATTTGTATTGTCCTTTTAAATTTAATATGATTCTTTTCTACCCCAAACTTAACAATAACTCTTTTAATACTTAAATTATCAGATTTGACTTTTTCTCGAAGACATTCGAGTCGCTTATTCGAGTAACACATTCGAGTCACCTACTCGATTAACACAAAATACATTCGAGTCATCTATTCGAGTCACCTATTCGAGCGACTCGAAACCTATTCGAGTGACTCATACATTCGAGTCACCTATATATTCGAGCGACTCGAAACCTATTCGAGTGACTCGAATAAGTGACTCAAATCTATAATATGTAACTTGAATATAATTAATTGACTCGAATAGGTGACTCGAATGCAATTTAGATGACTCGTGTAGGTGATTCGAATGTGTTTTGTGATATTTGAGTAGGTGACTCGAAGGTGTTACTCGAATAGATGACACGAAAGTATTCGAGTAAAGGTCAAATCTGATAATTTGTGTATAAAAGAAGTTGATGTTAAACTTGAGGAACGAAAAAGTTCTACTATATTTAAAAGGGCACAATGAAATATTCCCACTAATTTAAAAATATATATTAAGATAAATATCTAAATATTTATGCGTATATAAGGTAGATATTATAGCAATAATTATGTACATATTTTGGGCCATAGAGATTCTAAAAAAAAAAAAAAAAGCTTTTTTGATTCATACATCCGACTTAGTGATGTTGGTGGCGCTTAAACTCGTGACCGTTGACCTTCGAGCAATATCATTCTACCATTAGGCCATCCACACTCAGAGTTCTAAAACAAAAAAGTTCACATATAGTGATATATAAGGGTTCGGTCGATACGGGCCGGCTAAGGGCTCGGGTCTGGATTGGACCCGTGGGGTCACTGATCGATCGTGTATTTTTTTTTTTTTGAAAAATACATTTCTCATTTTTTTATTGAATTATCATTTTATATAAAAAAAGAACTAATGAACGAAAAGAAAAAAATGGGCTTGTATTTAATTTTAAGTTTTCACTTAAAATTAAATTCCCTATGTACCCCGTGAGAAATCAAAGCTCTATGTAATTCTATTACTTACATGACTTACCTAACTTACCTTTAGCATAAGCTGATATTGTTGCCGTTTTGGTCGGTGGTTTGACTCGTTTGACTAAACTCTCCTTAAGTGGTACCTTCTTGATAGGCATCTTGGCCCGCTAAGAGGTTATCCCACCTATTTTCTTGATCTCGTAACTCGGCTTTTATAGCGTCTTTAAACATCTCTAGGCTTCAAGATTTTTTCGTATCATTCGAGATCTTCGCTCGTCCAATATATAACCTCTTGTATTGAAAACGCTCTCAACGAAAACTACGGAGGTGGATACTAAAAGAATCTCTCGTGCAATAATGGAGAGTATGCGAAAGTTTGTTCCCCTTCTCTTCTATCAATCCAACATGTCAAACGTATCTACATTGTCATCGCCTTCCATAAAATTAGTTTGTAACTTCGATTAAGGTCACCTGTTTGACCTACGTTACTTTCACCCATATTTCTTACTCCCTCCGTCCGGCACCCATGTGCAACAATTTCCTTTTCCGTCCGTCCGCAACCTATGTGCATTGTTTATTTTTAGCAAAAAAAAATTACCACAAGTGGGGTCCTTACTCCACTCTCAACACTCTTAACCAACTAAGTCAACTGAAATATTAAAATCCGTGTCGATCAAAACAATGCACATGGTTGGTGGACGAAGGGAATACTATATTATAGAGTTGTTCTTGAAATGGATTAGTAGGGATTCGTTCTAGTTCCATGTTAAATGCATTGGCGTCCCAGGTCGTATTTTTGAGTTTGAATCCTATCTAAATATTTAACTACAAATTCACAACTATTTTTTAAATATATTTTACTTGTTCAATATTAGGGATACATTCAAATAAAGTTTGACTCTCAATATCTTTAATATTAGGTAACCCATATTAGAAAGAATATTATAATAAATTTCAAGTAATTGTTGTATTTGTGCTAACTTCGATCTGGAGGTAAAATAACACTAATCCAAAAAACATCACAAATACGATTAAAATACTTTAACTATATATATATATATATATATATATATATATGGAGAGAGAGAGAGAGAGAGAGGTAGGTCTCGTTTGACCTTTTTGATTTGACCATTAATTTTGTAGATGTAATACCAATAAACATAAAAATTATATTCTCAGATTAATTTTAAATATTTTCATAATATAAATTTTTCGATAACTTTTCATTATATAATTAAAAAGCTTTCATGGCCACGAACGTCTATCTATAATATATAATATTTATCCCCCTTAATTTTATATAAAAGGGGAATTTAATTGTAACTTTTAATTGTAAATATATGAAGAGACTATTTTAATTGTAACTTTTAATATAAATAAATTAATTTAAATACAAAAGTTATGATAAACATCACAATGCAAATGCACTTTCTAATACACAAGGTAATTAAAATGAACTTTTATAAATTACAAGATGGTTAAATTTTAGCTATGAAATCTTAGATACAATCGGTGCATCGCACGGGTTGAATAAACCAAAACAACCACGGAGCAACATACGTGTTAGTAAAGCCTCATTTCATATAACTAATTAGATAGACTAAAATAAAAGGACAATAACAATAAAAAATATATATATAAACTTCTCTAAAAGGCATTTAAATTTTGTCATCTGCTCATTCAACCGTTTACCCCAACATTACGTACAAAACACGTGCACCTTCTAATACACAAGGTGATTAAAATGAACTTTTAAATGATAGTATAAATTTCAAGATGGTTAAATTTTAGCTATGAAATCTTAGATACAATCGGTGCATCGCACGGGTTGCATAAACCAAAAACAACCCCGGAGCAACATACGGGTTAGTAAAGCCTCATTTCATATAACTAATTACATAGACTAAAATAAAAGGACAATAACAATAAAAAAAATATAAACTTCTGTAAAAGGCATTTAAATTTTGCCATCTGCTCATTCAACCGTCTGCCCCAACATTACGTACAAAACACGTAGATATTCAATTAAAGACCGTGCATCGCACGGGTTGAATAATGTCTCGTTAAATATTAAGGAAGTATAACACTATTTTGATGTATTTATTTTTTGTATATTTTATGATTGATTAATAATATTTCAACTTATTATAAACTTTATAGCTTTTTATCTTATTTCATAAGGTGTTGAGTAAGGGTTGGGATCCTCTGCAGCACAGCACCGTGCTGTGCTGCATCCCAATCGTTCGATCACACACACCCACACGGGTGTGTATGTGCGTGTTCCATCCGACGCACAGTAGTGCACAACAGGTGTTGTGCACTGCAGGGGACCCTCACCCGTTGAGTAATTATGGTGAAACTAATCACATATTAGTATTTATTATAACGTAAGTAAAATAAGTGAATAACTGCAATTAGTTAAATACTAAATATTAATTAATGTATGTTATTAATAATTAGAACTTCATGTAAACTTAAATCAAATCACATTTACTATATATATATATATATATGTGTGTGTGTGTGTGTGTTTGTGTATTGTCAATCTTGTATATTTATATGTGAATTAGTATTTCTATTTACAATTTTAATAAAATGTGGGAGTATTAATACTATTTTATGAAAGAATTACATATATTGTCCATATTGGGGAGGTAGTGAGAGTTACATCTGTTAACAATTATTTAGTACATATTTTTAATATAAATTAGTCATATATTGATCTATTATCTCATTTATTAACATATCATAATTTTATTAGTTTTCTTATATATTGATTCCTAGTTCACCGTGAATTATATATTAGACTGTAAATTTTTTATCTCATACGATTTACACATAAAATTTATTAATTAATATATATTAATTAATTTCCATCTAAAAAATCTAATATTGAGAGTTTCTATATTACCTATTATTTTATGAAAGAATTGCATATATTTTCCATATTGGGGAGGTAGTAAGAGTTACATCTGTTAATAATTAATTAGTACATATTTTAATATAAATTAGTCATATATTTCTATTATCTCATTTAGTTTTGTTAATATATCATAATTTTATTAGTTATCTTACATATTGATTCTTAATTCATCGAGAATTGTATATTAGACAGTAATTTTTTAGTCTCATATGATTTACATATACAATTTATTAATTAATATATATTAATTAATTTCCATATAAAAAAATCTAATGTTGAGAATTATAAATTTCCATAAAATAGTTATTTTTTTACAAATCTCATTCAATTAACTATTTTTTTTGTGGAATTTATTAAATATACATATGTTTGTCAAAAGCTGAAATTATGTTCTTGAAGATAGAAAGTAAGTTAGAATATCTACATGCTTTTGGTGCAAGTGAGAAATTACAAATCAGCTTTTGACAACTGGATTTTTCACATCTCCTAAAATATTAGACAGATATTGATGCACAAACCTCTATGGTTTATTTTCTTGGTTTGGACCTTTGAACCATTGACAGTTTCATCTTACCTTGTGATTTGTGAATTTGGGTCCCTATATATATATATAAAAGATTAGTTCAAAAAAAAAAAAAAAAGACGAATAGACGCTTAAAATCAACGAACATACATTTTAAGTCAAATGAACAGAAAATAAACAAACAAATATAAAAAATTTGCTCCAATCAGAATTCAAAGTCAGGTGCTCCATTCGTTCAGTAAGGAAATACATCCATCGTAGATCAATGTGATCAAAAGATTGGACATGATTCTCCCTTTTCTCCCAAAATTTCATCTCTCTCTCTCTCTCTATATATATATATATATATATATAGGTAAATATATTGTAAATCATGATAATGATGATCAAAAATAATATTTTTTTTTGATAATGGGGGACCCGCAGTCGCTACTATTCGAATGTGCACTCGATAAACCCTCGGGCTGGACGTAATAGCCTGCAAACTATGCCAACCACGTAAACCACACTAGGCAAGCTCTGTCTGACAGGCCCAACCAAGAAAGTGCTGGTAGGGGAATCGAACTCGTGACCTTTCAGTTCCGCGCTCACCTACTCCACCAACTTGGCTACCCTTGCGGATAAAATTGTGTTGGGTAAACTTTTTTACGTGACTGATTCCACCGCACTGCGGCCCCATACCCCCCTCCGGCCTTGCCCTACGGGTTATACCGCTTGGCCCTACGCGTATGGAGAATTTTTGGAGAAATTCAGTACCACTATTTATTGATAAGAGGACTCGAACACGAAACCTCAGCCAGCAATATCTGGATTTTTTACCGTTGGGGCAAAGATGCTAGACAAAATAATATTCTGGGTAGGGATGTCAACTTTATCCGTACCTGATCCTACCCGTCGGATAAACCCGAAATCGGATCGGGTGTCGGCCGAACCCGAAATTTTATGACCGGGTATGGGTAGGGTATGGGTATAATATATTACCCGATTACCCGACCCGATTACCTGACTCGCGTACCCGTTTGAATTATATAAATATATTTTTATTATATATTATACACAGATTATATTATATTATATATTATATAAATTATTATATAAAATATTATATTTTAAATATTTACTATACTAAATTGAATTTATTAATTACATTATATGTATATATGATATATATATTAAAAAATATTTACATTCTTAAATATAGGGTATACGGGTACCCGAATATCCGTTGGGTACCCGGTTACCCGATGGGCAATACCCAAACCCAATCCGAATAAAATAGGTTAGGATATGAGAGAGGCATACTCGTACCCTACCCATTGACATCCCTAATTATGGGGCTGAAGGGATTATCAATATTAGTGTTGAGAATCTGATGTGGGATTTTGAGAGATTCTTTCCCAACATATATTTCTCACATGTGGCATGTCTGTTTCTCAAAACAACTTTTAATATTTACAGCAACTGTTTTTTATTTAGTTTGACTAGTGCGTAAATTACTAATTACTTTTATATATAATATTATTTTTTTTTCACTCAAGTTTAACAACAATTCTTTTGATACTCAAATTATCCGAATGAGTTGTTGATACTCAAATTGTCGTAATTGACCTTTACTCGAATAAATTCGAGTCATATATGTATTTTCGAGTAACATAATTTCGAGTCAACTTCAAAAGATATACAATATTGAGTAAGGTTGCCTATCGGATAACAAAAATTTGAGTAACCCGAATTCGCGTTACCCGTAACGAACTCGAGTTACCCGATACGAATTCGTGTTACCCGAATTCGAGCTCGAGTTACCCGATTTGAATTCGTGTTACCCAAATTTGAGTAACTCGACAGAACTTAAGTTACCCGTTGATTTCGTGTTACCCGAATTCGAGTAACTCGAAAGAACTCGTGTTACCCGAATTCGAATTCGAGTTACCCAATTTATATTCGTGTTACCCGAATTCGAGTAACTCGACAGAACTCGTGTTACCATATACGAATTCGTGTTACCCGGATTCGAGTTACTCGACAGAACTCGTGTGACCCGAGTAACAGTTCGAGTTACTCGGTATATTCTCGAGTTACGCGACTCGAGTTACCCGATGAAAACTCGTTTGTCTAATTCGTGTTACCCGATTGTCAACCTTCCTCAATATTGTATATTTTTGAAGTTCACTCGAAATTATGTTACTCGAAAATACAATATATGACTCGAATGTATTCGAGTAAAGGTCAATTCCGACAATTTTGAGTATCAAAAGAGTTGTTGATAAACTGGGGGGGAAAGAATAATACTAAATGTAAAAGGGCAAGACAAGTTGTCGCTCTTGTTTATATCCCTTGTTTGATTTTATAACTTATATTTGATAAATGATTATTAGTTTTTTTGTTATTTTATATATGAGTTATTGCAAAGTAAATTATAAATTTTTATTCAATTATAACACGAGTTTTTTTATTGGGATTCAATACAGGGACTATTTAAGTCTGTCAAATCACCGTATATTGAATTTTTTCAAGCGAAAATCTTAGTAACAAGGATGCCGGAGGCGCCTTATATGCCACTTTTGCGCCACGTCTTCTATGTCATGCAGATAAATACATGGGATTTCTATTCAAAATAAAAAACCCGAGGTTTCGAAACGTTTAATGACCATATCATTATTACCTTTTAAAATTTAATTAAAAATCCTATGTATCATCCACATGACATGGAAGACGTAGCATACAAGTCATCTCTGGAATCCTTGTGAGAAATTTTTTCATTGAAAAATTCGTTGTATATCGATTTGACAAATTTAAATAGTTCATATATCGAATTGCAACTAATTTAAATAGTTCATACATCGATTTGACAAATTTAAATAGTTCATACATCGAATTGCAACTAAAAACAATTCATGTTGTAATTCATAAAAACTTTCGTGATTTTTTTACGATTAATCCTTTGCACAAAATATACTAAAAAGTCAAAAGTCAGCGAAAAAGCCGCTATCATAAGCTTTTCTTTTTTGGTGATAAAGTTTAATTTTCAACCATGCAAAAACTCAACTATCAGTAACTTTTTTTTTTTCATTATAAGCCTTTGGGTAATTTTATGGGTGTTGATAGAAATCTGAAAACCGAGCAATCAATCGGTACCGAACCAAAAATCCCCGACCGAAAGCAAACTCGAATTTGAAACTTACAAACCGAAACCGAAACCGAATTAATTCGAGTTTAGATAACTTAAAACCGAACCGAACCGAATTACCCCGAATTAGACCGAACTAACCCGAATTATTTATATTATATAAAATTTTATTTATATGACAAAAAATTTTAAACTTATAAAATAATATATCTACACATATATTATAGTTTTGATAAAAACAATGATTAAATATATCAATTAAAGATCTATCTATTATTTTAGAACAAGTTTTATTAATATAATTAATTTTTTTGTTACTTTATAAATAAATATATATAAATTAAATATGTTTGGGTCAAAATCGAATTTGACCGAACAAATCTGAAACCGAAACATTTGGGGAGGGTTTAGGTTTCGAAAATTTTACCCCGACCGAAACCGAAAACACCCCTAGATAGTTTTCTGATGTAGAAAAAATAATTAATCAGTCAAATAAAAACTTTATTAATAGTGGAGCCATAAGATATGCTAGAAAGTTGACAAAATTTAACAATGCTAACACCATTTTTGGATTAGCTAGTCAATTATTAAGGGGTTGCTTGACAGTTGCTGAATGATTTAGTGCAGAATGGTTGAGAGGCCAGAATGATTGAGAGGTTCTGTATGGTTGAGTGCAGCATGAAATTTGGTTGTTTGGTAACTGTTCTGAATGGTAACTCTGAATGGTAATCACCATTTTACCCTTCTGTAAAAAAGTAGAGATTAAAAATCCCGTTTTTTCCTCCCATTGCGTACCAAAACTTCCCCTTTTTATAAATAAAACCCCTAATTTTTATAACTAATTGTGTATAATATTTTTAAAATTAATTCATTTAAAATAATAATAATAATAATAATTATGTATAGTATTTTTAAATTTAATTCATTTAAAATAATAATATTAATAATTATTATTATTATTATGTATAATATTTTTAAATTTAATTCATTTATAATAATAATAATAACTATGTATAATATTTTTTAATTTAATTCATTTATAATAATAATAATAATTATGTATAATATTTTTTAATTTAATTCATTTAGAAAATTATAATAATAATTATGTATAATATTTTATTTAAATTCATTTAAAAATTAATAATAATAATTATGCATAATAATTCTTAATTTAAGAGGAGGGGTAAAGCTGGAAATTGTTTGCCTCTGAATGGTTGAGAGAGTGTATGGATGCCTAATGGTTCAGACCTCTTTGTAACCATTAAGAGGTCAAAAAAATTTGCCAAACAACCGTGGCCTCTGAGCGATTCAGAGGTAGGCTTTTAATGGTTACATTAAGAGCCAAACAAACGGCCTCTAAATAAAATTAAGCCCCATCGGGTCTCTAATCGCAATTTAGCTTTGAATTCATGAACTACTTTATTGAAGGATAATTCAACGTTCATAAAGAACAAATGCATTCCTCCATTTCCATAGTATCTATACTACACAACCATGAATCGTTCGAAGATCACATGTTCGTGATCTGCACCAAACGAACTGTCCACGCGGAAACACTTTCATGCACACATACGAATACAAAACTATCAACTAAAGGAACATACAAACATAAACGAGTTAGAGTATGTGCCTTAGATCTCGAAGAAAGTCATTACATGCTAGGCGCGTCGAGCATATCCGTTGGTTTCAAAATCTTGATTACATTGATATGTTCACTAAGCAACGATCTATACATAATTTACTATGAGAACCAATGATCTCTTATTCGGGTATTTTACCGAACAACACGCGAGAAAAATCATGCCATTCATCAAGTTTTACGATCAATCCCGATATCATGAATAAATGATCCCAAATATATCCAAATATATTATTCAAGTCTTAAAAGTCGAATTAAACGGAAAGTATTCCTATCAGGTCTTGTAAACCAACAAATAACCCACAACTTCACCACATAATGCACAAATCGGAAAAAAATGAAGATCAAACCATCTTACCTCAAGTTTGAAGAATTCCACGAAATTAACCGGTAGAAATACTCCAAATCCCCCAAGCAATTGATACCTTGAAGTAGAAGAGAGTAATGTACTAATATCTATTTTGTTGGAGAGGTTATGGGTTGATTTAGGGACATAGAGTTCGAAGAGGGAGGAGGGAAGATGAGAAAAGCAAATAAAAGTGAATCTAAAACGCTCGACAATCACACCCTTACAAATTTTTGGGGCTTATGTACGTAACTCATCTGCACTGGTAGTTTTTATTATTTTGATCATATCTCCTTCTTTTCGGATTTAGAATGACTTTCCGTTTGAATCATTGAAAAGATAGCTCAATTTTATGTTAAATTGTAGGTGATGATGGTGCTCGTTCAAAATCGACTCATGTGTGCACATAATATTATAGAAAACGTCCAACCTATATCCACTAATATTTATAGGGATGGCAACACGGCGGAGGCGGGCAGGCGCTACCCATCCCCAGAACCACGGATCAAAATTGAATCCAGAACCGACACCAGAACCATAAAAATCGATTCAGATAATACCCAAAACTATCGGATTCGGGTCTGATGTACCCACGAGTATGAACATTAAAATTATGTCATTTACATAAACATTAAAATAAAAATTAATAATATTAAAGTCATTGATTTAAATTTTTTCATATTTTATTACTCTTGTATCCAATTAATTAAATCAATGGATCTTTAATCCTCATAATATTATTATTGATTAAATAAAATGAGTTGTGTTAGAAACTCTAACTTCAATAAGAGATGCAAATAAATTTATTCTTTTTAATAATTATATTTATATATATATATAGCTCTATTTCGAGCAGCTTTTACGGGGCTAGGTATTTGTATACTCAGACCCGCCCCAGAACCATTTGTTCCCTACCCTTCCCGGACCCAAAAATGACTACCCGAAATAGACTCGTTCGGATATATACCTATGGGTACCTGACCCACGATCAATTTTGCCATCCGTAAGTATTTAGGGTACCCCATTCAGATTTTAAAAGGTGCAAAATCATAATTATATTTTAAATCAACTGTTAGAGAATATTATCGACTCAATAACCTTAAGCCTTACCCGACATGAATCACATTTCAAAAGTCGAAAATTTCGATCCAAAATTTTTGGGTTATTTCTGAAGGGTTTTAAGTTTTCCCCCTATTTTGTAACGGTCTTTTTATTTATCACATAATTTTTTCTTTGGTAATTATAAAAAATTAGTTTTTTCTTTTTGTAATTAATAAAAATATACTTAGTTTTTAGGAATTATCTCACCGTTGAAATTGTAGAATGTTTTTATTGAAAGACTCGGCAATTTTTTATACTCAAGTGAAAAATAGGACGAGTGGGTCTATGTGGCCATCTCCACCCTTTGGAGTTCCGGACAAATGTTAGATAGGTTAAAAGGTCAAATTTTAAAAGATACAATTATCAAAAAATCAAAAATTGACAATTTTTTTAAACGAAAGGAGTATTTTGATTCTCACTAGACTCGGCAATTTACCACACGACACGAAAACGACACAAAAATTTAGTGTTTGAATTTGCATTTTGAGTACACGACACGAAAATACACGAACACGAAAGTACACGAGCGAGACTTAGTGTCGGTTTTGTGTTTACCCTTTGGATACACGACACGACACGAGGTACACGAAATAAATAAATAAATAAATATATATAATATTTTATATTTGATTTAATAAAAATATATATTTTATGAACTCCGTTTATACTAAATTTTAAAATTTGAAAATATAATGTGAATTTTCATAAATTTTGTGTAAACATTCGTTTTTTCGTTGCCATTCGTTTCATTTCGCCTACTAAAACCTATAAAAATAATATTATAATATTAAAATTATTATATTTATAATATTTTAATATTTATTTTATATTATGTGTCTGACACGAAAACACGACACGAAACGACACGAATTTGCGCGGTACACGACACGACATGACACGAATTCATTTAGTGTCGTATATGAGTTTGGACTTTTGGTATACGAAATACGAAAGTACACGACACGAAAATACACGATACGAATGAATTGCCAGGTCTAATTATCACATAGGACTGAAAATCAAATCAAACTAATCGATACTTGATTCGAGTTCGATTAGTAAAAAGTTCGTTTGAGCTTCGCTCGCTAATATAATGAACCAAGTTTGAACACAATTTTTTGTTTGACGAATATAAAATTCGGCTCGAGCTCGGCTCAATTTGAATAAAAATTATAAAATACATATAAAAAATTAAACTACTCGAGCTCGATTCGCGTTCGGCTCGATAAAAGCTCTTTGAGACTCGGCTCGATTACTAACTAAATCAAGCTCAAATATAATATCTAAAGCTCGATAACATTTCAAACAAATTTGAACAAACACATGTTCGATTCGTTTGGATTGATTTACACCCATATTCGTTTGGATTGATTGGTAAAAAGTTCGTTTGAGCTTCGTTCGTTATTTGAACATAATTTTTTGTTTGATAAAATATAAAGCTCGGCTTGATTTGAATAAAAATTATAAAATACATATAAAAAATCAAACTACTCGAACTCGATTCAAGCTCGGCTCGATAAAAGCTCGTTCAAGCTCGGCTCGATTACTAATCAAATCAAGCTCAAACATAATATCTAAACCTCGATAACATTTCAAACAAATTTGAACAGACACATGTTCGATTCGTTTGGATTGATTTACACCATATTCGTTTGGATTGATTGGTAAAAAGTTCCTTTGAGCTTCGCTCGTTATTTGAACATAATTTTTGTTTGATAAAATATAAAACTCGATCCGATTTGAATAAAAATTATAAAATACATATAAAAGAAATTAAATTACTCGAACTCGATAAAAGCTCGTTCAATATCGGCTCGATTACTAATCAAATCAAGTTCAAACATGATATTTAAAACTCAACAACATTTCAAACAAATTTAAACAGATGGATATTCGATTCGTTTGGATTAATTTACACTCATATTCTCACATTTGGCGATCATTCCCCCATTTTGTGTATGAAACCATCATAGTAGATGGGAAATCGAGAATCACCTTTGAGGGTTTTCTTACTTAGTTGGTGGAGAAAATTGAGACAATTTTGACCATGTTGCTGGCCGACCGCAACCGACATAATATTAATTGTATTAGCACGTTGTTCTTTTATTGTTTCTCACGAGTTTCCTTCTGTTCCAGAGCAGTCTGCACAGCTGATTGAGTACGAAGATTAAGAAAATATACTTTTTGAAGAGTTGATCAATTTAAAAAGAGGGTATAAAAGATAATTCATGTGTAAGTGAAGTAAAAGTGTGTTCATTGAGTTGAAAAAGTAATGACAATTGTGTAAATAATTGTGCATCGTGAGGTGTTAAAAGCAAACTTTTTTACCATTTATGGGTGTGCAAACTTCTATGAGACGGACGAATAAAACAAATGTGCAAAAACTCATGTGGGACGGATGGAGTATAATATATTGTGGATTTTAATTTGAATTTTGTGATGCTTTATAATTGATACTCAATGCCTCTTATAGGAGAAATCTTCATTGGCTAAGGTTAGAGTTGAGGCTCAGAATTCGAATAATCGAATATCCGAAACAAATTCATAATTTTCATTTGGTTTGGTTGTTGATAAAAAAACTTGTTATAAAATTTCGAGTTCGGATTCTTCAATAAACATCGAGTTCGGGTACTGTAACTTGAAAGTTTCAATAATCGTAATAATCAAAGTTAATTTCATTAACTGAACAATATATCGTAATACTCGAAATATAAAAACCTAATATATTTATTATTATTATTATTATTGTTATTTTTATATCGGACTTTTTCCACATTATGAAAAAACTAAATTCATATCTTGACTTTTTCTGTTCATTTCAAAGTTTGACATTTTGAATGGTGGAGAATCAATGGTTCCGTCCATAGAACATCCCCACATAATACATTCAGCAGGAATACACTATGTGGGATGTCGTGCATCCGACAAGAAATACACTACGTGGGAATACTTCGTTACCAGAACCAATGCCCATAGGAGTTCTATGACTCCTGAAATTGTGGGTGCACTTTTTCTATTTTCAGAAATGACCGAAGAGTGATAGGTTCGAATATTTCCAACTGTTGAAGAATTAAAATTTATGAAACTATTGAAAAAGATACTTTAAGTATTTCACTGTTTCCTGTTTTTAACTTTTTTACTCATCATCGTCAATTTGAACATTAAAAAAAAAAAAAAAAAGATTGATTGCATGCATCAATTAGTTGGCAGAGAAGTGCAAGACCAACCTAAAGAACAAAAGGGCGAGAAAGTGATAAATCTCAAGCTAATCTACAGGCAACACTAAAGATGTTCAGACTTTAGCCGAAAGCAAGAAGTCGCCGGCTAAAGTCAAAAACCATCGGTTAAAGTGGACGACCATCGATTAAAAGTCGGTGGGTCGAGGTCGGTCGGCTAAACTTTAGTCGACGGTAGAGACACAAGGTCGTCGGTAAGGGTGACCCGTGAACCGAACGTTCGCGAACTGTTCGTGAAAAAGCTCGGTCAACGGTCAGTTCGAGCTTGGTTTGACCGAACCGAACATGTTCGCGAACATGTTCGAGTATTTACGAACCGAACATCGAACATTTTATATTTGATCGGGTGTTCGCGAACTGTTCGCGAACATTAATATATATATATATACTATATATATAATATATATATATATATATTATATATATATATTATATATATATATAATATGGGTGTAAAATATATATATATAAAAAATATTATATATATATATATATATATTATATATATCTCGAACACAAACGAACCGAACACGAACAATAAAAAATATGTCGAACCGAACTCGAACACTGATTTGTAATGTTCGTCGAACACGAACACGAACCGAACACTACACGAACCGAACGAACGAACGGTGAATAAAACCAAAAGCTCGGTTCGTTCGGTTCGTGTCCACCCCTAGTCGTCGGCTAAAATTAAACTTTAGCCGACGGCTAGTGTAATATCCGCAATTTCGAATTTCGGTAATTTTCTTTTTCCGGCGGAAGTCCGTTTTGACGACTCGCTCATGACCGTTTCGTCATTCCGAGAATGATTAATTCTGCACTTTTTGTCATCCGAGTTCGTTTCGGTATCGTTTTGTTGAGTTCCGAGCTTTTTAGCGACTTTTCGCCAGAGCTCGATTCTTGCGAATCTCGTTGGCTAACATTTGAGTTTCACGTAAGTCCGTTTAACTTTGTTAGACGTGTTGTGAACTTCGGTTTGGTTATTCAATCACGTATCGTGATTTTCGGACGTTTCGGGCCATTTTTGTAATTTCCCAAAGTTTGGGGTAATTACTTCCGTCGTCGAATTCCGACACTTCGGGTGGTCGGAATCGTGTGTTCTCTTAACGCTTGGATTCGTCTTGAGTACTTCGTAACCGTATCTCGGTTTTACTCGGAGTTCGGGTTTTGGGGTCGTTCGGACCCGTCGGAGTGGCCACGGCCCGAGGCGGCCGCAGTCTTGATGCAGCGAGTTCTGGCCGTAAGGTGCGATTCTGCCGTAAGTGATCGCGAGCATGGCACAGCGAATGCGGTCTGGCCGTAAAGTCGGAAATTCTGGCCGTCGGGTGCAGGCGACTCAGGACGATTGCCGATTCTGGCCGTAAAGTCGAGTTACGGCCGTATGGGTGCTGTGCGACTTAGGACGAATGCGATTCTGGCCGTAAGAACTGCCGGACATGCCCGTAAGTGCCGAGTTACGGCCGTAAGTGTCCGCGATGGCCAAGCTATATAAGGCACAGGCGGCCGTTTTACTCATTTCTTCACTTTTCTTGCGGCTATCGGACGGGAGATTGGGGAAATCGAGTTCTTGGCCGATTCTTCTCGTTTCTAAGGCTTTTTGGAAGATCCTTTTTTATTAAATCATCATTTAATCCGTGTTCTTCGTCCGAATCAAGGTATTTCCTTGCTTAAAACCCTACTTGTATGATTTTTGGGGGTTTTCTTCGTGATTCACCGATTTGTCCGATTTTGATGATTTGATTATGGTATTCTTGTTGTCTTGGCCATGATCTTCGGATTTTGTAACTCATATATCGATTTTATCACCCGGGGCTTGATTTCCGATTTCTTCGAAGGAACCCTCGGATCCTTGTTGTTTTTCCGGTTGATTCGGATTCCGTTTAAGGGTGTTTATCCGTGGTGATGTTATTTTCGTAGTGATCGTGAGGTTGTCGAATTCTTGGTCGTTTTCGGAAGTTCGAGGGCTATCCGACCGTGTTCGTTCGTTGTTTCGTTGCTCGCGGTACCGAGGCAAGTATCTTGTCCATACATTTCATGTTTCGTAGGCATAATTATTGATAAATGATTTTATGCGAAATCGATGTTTAATGAACGTAAAGGGATCGGTATGTTCTCGATAAATGTTGTCTTTCAACAATAATTCTTGTAATTCGTGAATATATGTGTTCTCGGAATATATGTGTTGGTTTTGTATGTTGAAAGATGCTACGATCACTTTGAGTGAGTTTAATAGACCGTAATCCTTTGCCGGGGATTACGTAATGTTATGTGTACTTGTTCGGTAAGAACGTAATGTGTGCGATATTGGTTGTTATTTCTTCGTGAGGAGATTGTGACACTTGGTGTTGCTTGGTATTGGTATTTACTTGTGGTTGTGTGACATTAGTTGTGAGTGTACGTCGACTAAAGTGGCCATTCTAGCGAAGTACCTAGCATTTGTATGCACATTCTAGTATTCGAATTATGGCTTCCCGTGGCGTTGTGGATGATATGTGTATGTTCACCTAGGGACGGTCTGACGAGGCCTCTAGGGATACGTTGCCGTGAGTTTCGTATCGCGAACTGTGGTTAACCACCCAGGGATGTCCGACGGGGCTCTGCGGGGTACGGTGGCCGTGAGTCTCGTACCAGGGTTAACTTTGAAATGTTTTGTTGGAGAACTGTGATTTTTGGCGCATATTTCGTCTGATTAGAATGGCAGTCCAAATGGTAGGGTACTTAGCTGGAATGACACCAATAAATGTGTTGTGTATGATTCGTCTCTTGGTTGTGATAATTTGGTATGGGTACGTGAGTCCTGTGGTTGCTCTGTGCATTGTAGCTCTGTGGTATGTTGAGTGAGACTGTTGTCATGGTAATGTTGGATACGGTGTAATTTCCACCGGGTTATTCTTGCGAGTATGTGATGTGGATGATTTGGGTCGTGGACCCCTGTGTTGTGATTGGAATGTTATAATTGGGTCGTGGGCCCTGTTATCCGCTATCGGACTTGTATTTTGAAATAAACGATTGTTGGGCTATGTCCCTAAATATTTCGAAAGGCTTGAAAATTCTTAAATCCCAAACGTTTTCAAAAACTCCCGAGATCGTAAAATGTTTTGTAAGTTGTAAAAAGGTTTTATTCTTATCTTTCGTAATCTAAATTGTTTTGATCAAGTGAATTATCTCGGGAAGTATATTCATGATTTCTATGTTCTTGGAGTATGATTTGTATGGCCTGTCTTTGTATTTATACTTGCACTAGCAAAACAGTGGAGTTTGCTAACCCCAGTATTCGGGGGTGGATGTCTGTATTGCGTCCGGTATTTGCGGGTTCTTTGGGAGCAATTCACGGGATCGTTACGAAGGATGATGGAAGACAGCGATACTAATCACATGAAGACCGGTGTTGAATATTTGGTGATGTCTTGTTTTGTCTTTCCGTTGTGTTTACTTTCCCCTATGCGGGATTGTTGATTTATGTTAACCCCTGCGTGGGTATGAGTTACGAGAAAGAGTAATGTATGGTCGATGTGTATGTTGTGGTAAAAGACCAAATCGGTCTAATGGTTCGTTAGTTAGCCATGTCGGCATGTATAGTGTTAATGTGTTTTCTGTATTTAGCTTTGGTAGATCCTCACGGAGAAGTGCATGCGGCGTAATATTCCCGAATGGTTTGGGGGTGTTACGAATATGGTATCGTGAGCTTAGGTTGCGGAAACCTAGGCCGTCGGGTCGAGTTTTGTGTTGTCGGGTCTTTTCTTGTCTTGTCTTGTCAGATTTTGTCTGACTGAGTCGTGTCGCGACGCGTCGTCTGAGGTGTCGGTCGTGATTAGTATCGAGGTGCAGCAATCATCTTCGTGCGATCTGTGGATGTAAGTCTCCCTACTTTGTTGCGTCCGTGTTATACGAGCTTGTGTTATTATATGTTATTATGTGGAGTTTAAATGTGCACAGTGAATATGTACTCCATACTTGTTTGATTCTCGTATTGTACTAGAATGAAAAGTGATACCGGTGTATAAATGTGTGTATATATTGTGTGAATCGTTTTATTGAAGTAATGACTTGGTGTGATGCCGCAAGGAAAGTTTCTCAATGTGATATTTTTCCTCTTGCTTTGTAAGTTTTCAAAATTTGATTTTAAGAACCCAAATGAGGTCTACCAAAAATTTACTCGAAACGTGGCTCTTGCTTTCGACTTTTTGATTTCATGATCGTCGGTTCGGAGGTATGTATTGATGTTGGCATTATTGTTTGGTCAATAATGCTCAAAATTTGTGACTAAGTTGGTGGTGTGAACGTTAAGTCGTCCTGAATGCACTTGTTGTGGGGATCCTCATTACTGAGAGGAAGGATTTCGCTTTAGATGTTAATTATCTTTTAACGACCGCTTGTGTGATAATGTAATTATGTGGATGAGATAATGTTTACGTGTGAGTGGATTTGATGATAATGGATCGTATTTTTATAAAGTGGTAAATTATGTCTTTTGTGTGTGTGTTCGAAAACGCTTTTCTGAAAATTTTATAAACTTGAGCAAGTTGTGGAAAAAATTAAATTTCATAAAGTTTTAACAGTTCGCTTAATCGGCAGCTTCGTGTGGACTTTGAAAATCGTTTAAAATTGGCGAGCCGGCCTTGAATTTTCTAAAGGAACCCCGACGGTATTGAAAGAGTCGTTTTAAAGTACCTCTGAACATTTTGTAAAATGTTACCGTCGTTTATTATTGTGTAGTGTTGAGAAGATTTTTTAGAAAAAAGGATTTTTGACGTATTGTTGTATTTTCAAATAATTCGAGTACATGATTTCAGAAATCTTTCACACCATAAAAAAATTTCTATTTTCAAAAACCAATACAATTTTTATCTTCAAAATTATATTGTGAAAGATAAAGAATCTTACTCGATTTAAACTTTAAACTCGGATTTAGAAAAGTTTTACATCTTGAGTCGAGTTATTGTGCATGACCTTGAATCGCTCCAAAATGATGACGTGTGGTGGCATAGTGATTTTGATAGTGCGGTTGTAAGGAAATATTGTTTTGCAAATAATTTCAAATGAGACGATTAAAGTCCGTTGTGTAAAAGTTTTGACAAAAGCCCGAGGTACCACAAACACTTTCAAAGTAATATTTTAAATAAACATGCAAATCAAGGATTTTCAAATGATATCATGTAAAAGGATACCTCGTGGATCTTCTTATCGAGTTGCTATTAGTTGTCTTATGTGATATGTAAAGCCGAGATGGCAATTTGGTATATTATTTTGTGATCTTTGTACCATTGTATTGAGAGTATCCGCTTAATATGCCGAGGGCAAAGGCGCGGTCGTGACCACGGTACATGCGATCATGGAGATTAGATGCGAGACCAAGAGAAGATTTTTGGGAAGGTTGCTATTCTAGCACTTCGTTCTCGTTGTTTAGGTTTCGGGACGAAACCTCTTTTAAAGGTGATATGGTGTAATACCCATATCTTTCGCTTTCATTTTATTCGACTCTATCGACTCGTTCGCATTCGTCGATATTTTACGGACTTTTTCTACTCTTCACTTTTGTTGTTTGAACAAGTTGCGGTGTTGTTCCAGGTTAATCGATTGTCGTTGTGACTTTTTCCGAATTCGGTTCCGCTCTTGTGAATTTTATATGAATTCATATCTTGTCGTTTTCACCGGATCGTATATATTGTCTTGAGTCGAGCTGTGAACTATGGGGATGCTATTCGATTTTCGTTATTCGTTACGATTCATACATGATTGATCGACTGTCATTGTCTCGATCGTTGCAATTCAATTGTTTGATTGTTCGGTTTCTGTTGATCTTGTTCCGTGATTGTTGAATGTTCAGACTTCGTCGTAATTCCCTTAAGTTCGAGAAATTAGTCCCGTTTACAATCTTCCATTCCTTGGGCGGTGGAATTCCGTATTTGTTCAGCGACTGGATCGCGTTTTGATTGATGTACCGTTGGGTTGGTCAATCATATCGATTTTCGTTCGTTGTGTTTTATGATTGTTCGGATAATTGACTTGACCATGTTATCAGTTTGATGACGCTTGTCACTTGTTGGTTTTATTATGTCTCTATCGGTGGCGTTGTGTTGGTTGTCGTGGAGCGTGTTTTCACGCCGTATGTGTCTTTGCGTTTCTTGCAGCATTTCGCCGTTGGGCGCGAGTTCTCGGTTTTCGTGTATCTCGTCGAGTTTTCCTGGTGGGGATATTGCTTCTCCCTACTTGTTTTAAGTTTCGGGACGAAACTTCTTTTAAGGAGGGTAGAATGTAATATCCGCAATTTCGAATTTCGGTAATTTTCTTTTTTCGGCGGAAGTCCGTTTTGACGACTCGCTCATGACCGTTTCGTCATTCCGAGAATGATTAATTCTGCACTTTTTGTCATCCGAGTTCGTTTCGGTATCGTTTTGTTGAGTTCCGAGCTTTTTAGCGACTTTTCCGCGCCAGGCTCGATTCTTGCGAATCTCGTTGGCTAACATTTTGAGTTTCACGTAAGTCCGTTTAACTTTGTTAGGCGTGTTGTGAACTTCGGTTTGGTTATTCAATCACGTATCGTGATTTTGGACGTTTTGGGCCATTTTTGTAATTTCCCAAAGTTTGGGGTAATTACTTCGTCGTCGAATTCCGACACTTGGGTGGTCGAATCGTGTGTTCTCTTAACGCTTGGATTCGTCTTCGCGAGTACTTCGTAACCGTATCTCCGGTTTTTACTCGAGTTCGGGTTTGGGTCGTTCGGACCGTCGGAGTGGCCACGGCCAGAGGCAGCGCAGCAGTCTTGGTGCGGCGAGTTACGGCCGTAAGGTGCGATTCTGGCCGTAAGTGATCGGCGAGCATGGCTCAGCGAATGCGGTCTGGCCGTAAGAGTCGAGAGTTAGGGCCGTCGGTGCAGTGCGGCTTAGGACGATTGCCGATTCTGGCCGTAGAGTCGAGAGTTACGGCCGTATGGGTGCAGCGACTTAGGACGAATGCGATTCTGCCGTAAGGGCTGCCGAATGCGGCCGTAAGTGCGAGTTACGGCCGTAAGGCCCGCCGATTCTGGCCGTAAGTGTCCGATGGCCAGGCTATATAAGGCACAGGCGGCCGTTTTTACTCATTTCTTCACTTTTCTTGCGGCTATCGGACGGAGATTGGGAAATCGAGTTCTTGGCGATTCTTCTCGTTTCTAAGGCTTTTTGGAAGATCCTTTTTGATTAAATCATCATTTAATCCGTGTTCTTCGTCCGAATCAAGGTATTTCCTTGCTTAAAACCCTACTTGTATGATTTTTGGGGGTTTTCTTCGTGATTCACCGATTTGTCCGATTTTGATGATTTGATTATGGTATTCTTGTTGTCTTGGCCATGATCTTCGGATTTTGTAACTCATATATCGATTTTATCACCCGGCTTGATTTCCGATTTCTTCGAAGGAACCCTCGGATCCTTGTTGTTTTTCCGGTTGATTCGGATTCCGTTTAACGTTGTTTATCCGTGGTGATGTTATTTTCGTAGTGATCGTGAGGTTGTCGAATTCTTGGTCGTTTTCGGAAGTTCGAGGGCTATCCGACCGTGTTCGTTCGTTGTTTCGTTGCTCGCGGTACCGAGGCAAGTATCTTGTCCATACATTTCATGTTTCGTAGGCATAATTATTGATAAATGATTTTATGCGAAATCCAATGTTTAATGAACGTAAAAAGGGATCGGTATGTTCTCGATAAATGTTGTCTTTCAACAATAATTCTTGTAATTCGTGAATATATGTGTTCTCGGAATATATGTGTTGGTTTTGTATGTTGAAAGATGCTACGATCACTTTGAGTGAGTTTAATAGACCGTAATCCTTTCTTAGGGATTACGTAATGTTATGTGTACTTGTTCGGTAAGAACGTAATGTGTGCGATATTGGTTGTTATTTCTTCGTGAGGAGATTGTGACACTTGGTGTTGCTTGGTATTGGTATTTACTTGTGGTTGTGTGACATTAGTTGTGAGTGTACGTCGACTAAAGTGGCCATTCTAGCGAAGTACCTAGCATTTGTATGCACATTCTAGTATTCGAATTATGGCTTCCCGTGGCGTTGTGGATGATATGTGTATGTTCACCTAGGGACGGTCGACGAGGCCTCTAGGGATACGTTGCCGTGAGTTTCGTATCGCGAACTATGGTTAACCACCGGGGATGTCCGACGGGCTCTGCGAGTACGGTGGCCGTGAGTCTCGTACGAGGTTAACTTTGAAATGTTTTGTTGGAGAACCGTGATTTTTGGCGCATATTTCGTCGATTAGAATGGCAGTCAAATGGTAGGGTACTTAGGTGGAATGGCACCAATAAATGTGTTGTGTATGATTCGTCTCTTGGTTGTGATAATTTGGTATGGGTACGTGAGTCCTGTGGTTGCTCTGTGCATTGTAGCTCTGTGGTATGTTGAGTGAGACTGTTGTCATGGTAATGTTGGATACGGTGTAATTTCCACCGGGTTATTCTTGCGAGTATGTGATGTGGATGATTTGGGTCGTGGACCCCTGTGTTGTGATTGGAATGTTATAATTGGGTCGTGGGCCCTGTTATCCGCTATCGGACTTGTATTTTGAAATAAACGATTGTTGGGCTATGTCCCTAAACATTTCGAAAGGCTTGAAAATTCTTAAATCCCAAACGTTTTCAAAAACTCCCGAGATCGTAAAATGTTTTGTAAGTTGTAAAATGGTTTTATTCTTATCTTTCGTAATCTAAATTGTTTTGATCAAGTGAATTATCTCGGAAGTATATTCATGATTTCTATGTTCTTGGAGTATGATTTGTATGGCTGTCTTTGTATTTATACTTGCACTAGCAAAAGCAGTGGAGTTTGCTAACCCCGAGTATTCGGGGTGGATGTCTGTGCGTCCGGTGTATTTGCGGAGTTCTTTGGGGAGCAATTCACAGGATCGTTACGAAGGATGATGGAAGACGGCGATACTAATCACATGAAGACCGGTGTTGAATATTTGGTGATGTCTTGTTTTGTCTTTCCGTTGTGTTTACTTTCCCCTATGCGGGATTGTTGATTTATGTTAACCCCTGCGTGGGTATGAGTTACGAGAAAGAGTAATGTATGGTCGATGTGTATGTTGTGGTAAAAGACCAAATCGGTCTAATGGTTCGTTAGTTAGCCATGTCGGCATGTATAGTGTTAATGTGTTTTCTGTATTTAGCCTGGTAGATCCTCACGGAGGGGGTCTGCGGCGCTGTAATATTCCCGAATGGTTTGGGGGTGTTACAGCTAGGCAGACGGCTCAGCAGTTGTCGGCTAAAGTCTATATGTTTTAGCCGACGGCTAGGCTGTTGTCGGCTAAAGTCTATATGTTTTAGCCGACGGCTCAGCAATTGTCAGTTAAAGTGATTTTTTATTATAAAAAAAATTTTATTCGATGGTTTGTGCAAATATTGTCGGCTAAAGTCCATTAAAAAAAGTATATTCATATATTGAGATCCCCAAACATGTTCAGATTTAACCTGTAAATTATAAATGTACAGTACATCACAATCAACATACATCAATGTACGAAAAGCATAATTTATACATCAACAATATAAAAATCACACCATATCAACATATCACCTAGCAACATCAACAAAATCTCTATAAACACCAACATTAACGAACACGAGTCTAAATAAACAAATATTTAGCATTAATATGTTTATATATCAAAAGTACTACTACAATGACACCTAAATCCGTCAAATTCTTAACGATAGAAGAAGAATTACTACCGTCTTGCATGTCATCGTCCCGAGGCTGTAAAGAAGAGGGGGTATTTGTAAATTGAAGAATGGAGGTGGTGGTGCCTGAATTTCCGATTGAGCCACGGTCTAACTCAATGACATCATATACTGCATCATGGCCTGCGGCTGAGATAACATCTCTTGTTGGACCTTCCTTTGGTCCTCTTGGAATTTCTGAAACTGGTCTTGAGACTTGCTTTGCTCCTGAGCTCGGAGTTCCCTCTTGATCATCAATTGTGTAATATTCGTACCTTTCCATTTTTAGTAGTTTCCATTTTTGGTGTATGTCTATTTTTATCGACTTGCTTGTAACCGTTTCGACATTTTGAATCTACTTTATTCTTGGAGTTTTTTTCCATTTGGACGAGTTTTGGTGATGTTTTTACGTAATTTCATTTTATGACATGTTTTGCCATATGAACGTTCGATTCTCGTAAAACTCATTCGTTTTCGTTGTTTCTTGGTTTGTGCAAGTTCGTATGGTTATGTTGGTCGTGTTGAGACTTTCGGTTTGTAAATCCGACGTCGTATTGTGATTTTCGGGCACTTGGGCTATTTTTGTAATTTCCTATAAGCTTAGGGAATTTCATTTCCTTTGTCGCATTACGGACTCTCCGGTGGTCGGAATTATATTTTCTTTCAGCGCTTAGCTCTGTCGTCTTGTATATTTCGTGTTTATGTTTCTGGATTCTGGCCTTATCGTGCGTTTCGAGTTTCGTACCTTCGGCAGCAGCGTACTAATCTGAGCAGTACTGAACTGCTGCGTGAGTAGCGCACGCTATTCCTTACCTCCTTGCGTGCGTTATCGGTGTGCTGTTAGCGTACGCTAACTCGTTGTTATTAGCGTACGCTATCGAGTAGTATTTAGCGCGCGCTAAGCATGTCTAGCGCACGCTAGCGACGTTGGGCAGCAGCTTCTGGACTGTTTGCAAACCCCGTTAGCGCGCGCTACCTTTTGATAGTTAGCGTGCGCTAACTATGCATTTTAAATAGAACAGCGGGCAGGTCAGAACATCATTCCTTTTCATTCTTTCTCTCGTTTTCTTCTTCGGGCGATGTAGAAGGCGATTCCCTTCAACTTCTATCCGAAAATTATTCGTATTCCACCACTATAGAGTGAGCTAACATATCATCATCAGCGTAATCATCTTTCATCATCCGAATCCGAGGTATTTCTTCAGGAACCCTAAACTTGTCCAATTTGGGGTTTTTTTTGGGTTTTTCTTGATTACTTCCGAATTGTCCATATATGTTGTATATTTCCTCATCGATTGTTGTTATCGGATGAATCCCAATCCATTTCACCTAGTTAAATTCGTGAATTATCGGATGTATCGGATGAATCCAATACATTCGTGTTTGCGTTGCCATTCGTTTCATTTCGTCTACTAAAATCTATAAAAATAATATTATAATATTAAAATTATAATTTTTATAATATTTTAATATTTATTTTATATGATGTGCCTGACACGAAAACACGACACGAAACGACACGAATTTGCGCGGCACATGACATGACATGACACGAATTCATTTAGTGTTGTGTATGGGTTTGGACTTTTAGTATACGAAATACGAAAGTACACGACACGAAAATACACGATACGAACGAATTGTCAGGTCTTATTCTCACATAGGACTGAAAATCAAATCAAACTACTCGATATTCGATTCGAATTCGATTAGTAAAAAATTCGTTTGAGCTTCGTTCGTTAATATAATGAATCAAGTATGAACACAATTTGTTGTTTGACAAATATAAAATTCGGCTCGAGCTCGGCTCAATTTGAATAAAAATTAGTATAAAATACATATAAAAAATTAAACTACTCGAGCTCGATTCGCATTCGGCTCGATAAAAGCTCTTTGAGACTCAGCTCGATTACGAACTAAATCAAACTCAAATATAATATTTAAAGCTCGATAACATTTCAAATAAATTTGAACAAACACATGTTCGTTTCGTCTGGATTAATTTACACCCACCTTCTCACACTTGGCAATCATTCCCCCATTTTGTGTGTGAAACCATCATAGTAGATGTGAAATCGAGAATCACCTTTACGGGTTTTCTTAGTTGGTGGAGAAAATTGAGACAATTTGACCATGTTGCCGGCCGACCGCAACTGACGGAATATTAATTTTATTAGTATGTTATTCTTTTTTTATTGTTTTATATTGTAACCTCTTTAAATTAATATTCGATAAATTAATAATTTCAATAAAATTAATATTTTTTCGGTATCGACTTGGGCTCCAAGCGTAAATTAATAATTTCGATAAATTGATAAGATAATAATTTTTTAGACCCCTTTATAAATCAAGGGTCCATCAACATCATAAATTAATAATCTCAGAAAATTACAAAGATAACTAAGACAACTTAATAAAATATAACTATAGTGTTGATTGTTTTCTATTGAAATTCAAATCAAAATGAATCTCATCGCCCACTTTTTTCACGGCACTTAAAAACTCTGGTGTGGTATACTCTGCATGAAAAAATTATGGAGGATTTTCGGCGCTTCTATTGCTCTTTTCGCGTAGCCGACTCTGATGATACCGTATCATCTTGAGCTTTATCCTCCATTGGATTTTTAATTATAGTATCGACAATTTCTTCTAAACTTTGGATTTGTGAACATCCTTCATTTTCACTCGGATAATCCAATAGATGATTGACATCCATTTGATTGTGATGATGAAAATTTTTAATCAATGCAGCGAGTTCATGAGTACCTGCTTCAGTATCCGGATGTAAATTTGTTGAATCTTCTTCATTCACTGAATGAATTTTACAATGTCTGAAACAATTGGCTATTGTCTCTTTAAATTAATAAATTATTAATTTATTGATTAATTAATACCTCTCTAAAATTAATATTTTTTCCGATCCCAACTGTATTAATTTATAGATATTCTACTGTATATAGTGGATTTTAATCCGAATATGTTGATGCTTTATGATTGATACCCAATCCGTCTTATAGGAGAAATCTTCATTGACTAAGGTTAGGGTTGAGGCTCAGGATTCGAATAATCAAAGATCCGAAACAAATCGATAATTTTGATTCGATTTGGTTGTTGATAAAAAAACTTGTTTGAAATTTTCGAGTTCGGATTCTTCAATAAACATCGTGTTCGGGTACTGTAACTTGAAAGTTTCAATAATCGTAATAATCAAAGTTAATTTCATTAACCGAACAATATAGTATAAATCGTAATACTCGAAATATAAAAACCTAGTATATTTATTATTGTTATTTTTATATTGGACTTTTTCCACATTATGAAAAAATTAAATTCATATCTTGACTTTATCTGTCCATTTCAAAGTTTGACATTTTGAATGGTGGAGAAGCAATGGTTCCGTCCATAGAACATTCCCACCTGCATTCGACAGGAATACACTACGTGGGATGGCGTGCATCCGACAGGGAATGCACTACGTGGGAATGCTTCATGGACGGTACGAACCAATCCCCATAGGAGTTCTATGACTCCTGAAATTGTGGGTGCACTTTTTCTATTTTCAGAAATGACCGAAGAGTGATAGGTTCGAATATTTCCAACTGTTGAAGAATTAAAATTTATGAAACTATTGAAAAAGATACTTTAAGTATTTCACTGTTTCCTGTTTTTAACTTTTTTACTCATCATCGTCAATTTGAACATTAAAAAAAAAAAAAAAAAGATTGATTGCATGCATCAATTAGTTGGCAGAGAAGTGCAAGACCAACCTAAAAAACAAAAGGGCGAGAAAGTGATAAATCTCAAGCTAATCTACAGTACAGACAACACTACCAATGTTCAGACTTTAGCCGACAGCAAGAAGTCGTCCGCTAAAGTCAAAAACTGTCGGTTAAAGTGGACGATCATCGGCTAAAAGTCGGTTGGCCGAGGTCGGAACTTTAGTCGACGGTAGGCTAGGCAGTTGTCGGCTAAAGTCAATACCGGCTCAGCATTGTCAGTTAAAGTGCTTTTTAATTATTAAAAAAAAACTTTAGTCGATGTTTGTGCAAATATTGTCGGCTAAAATCAATTAAAAAAAGTATATTCATATATTGAGATCCCCAAACCTGTTCAGATTTAACCTGTAAATTCTAAATGTACAGTACATCACAATCAACATACATCAATGTACGAAAAGCATAATTTATACATCAACAATACAAATAATCATACCATATCAACATATCACGTAGCAACATCAAAAAAATCACTATAAGCACCAACGTTAACGAACACGAGTCTAAATAAACAAATATTTAGCATTAATATGTTTATATATCAAAAGTACTACTACGATGACACCTAATAAATCCGTCAAATTCTTAAAGATAGAAGAAGGATTACTACCGTTTTGCATGTCATTGCCCCGAGGCTGTGAAGAAGGGGGGTATTTATAAATTATAGAATGGAGGTGGTGGTACCTGAATTCCCGATTGAGCCACGGTCTGACTCAATGACATCATATACTGCATCATGGCCTGCGACTGAGATAACATCTCTTGTTGGACCTTCATTTGATCCTCTTGGAATTTCTGAAACTGGTCTTGAGACTTCCTTTGCTCCTCAGCTCGGAGTTCCCTCTTGATCCTCAATTGCTCATCCAGATAGGCCTTTTGAGTCTTGCCCTTTTGATTGCACTGAAGTCCTACAGTATCCTTCAATAATTTGTTGCCTTCAGCTCCCATCATCAGCGTCCGGTGATGACTCCCTTTAGGAGGGGAGTAGTCCAAGATCTTTATATATTGATTGCAATGCTTGTATTTTCCCAATGTCGGATTAATGCTTCAACACGCTCCTTCACGCGTAGCCAGAGTCAAGACTTACAACTGGACTTTTTAACTCGGGCGGCACGGAGCTAGAACATCATGAGTCGTTGAGCTCGCATGTGTAGAGAGTCTGCTCCGATACCATATTAAAGTCCGGGGTTCCATCTCAAAATCAATTGGTAGTGGTTTAGGATCTTTATATATTGATTGTAAGGTTTGTATTTTCCCAGTATGGGATTAATGCTTCAACATTCAATATTTTAAAATTTGTTATTATTAAATCGAGGGATGTGCACTAATGGCAGTCCTGAAAGGGAGAGGACCAACGAGACACGAACCCAGCAACAAATCGTGCAATATTTCAGCAAAGTATTGTCACCACACGGATTCGAACCCGCGATGTCGGAGTGTTTCTACCCCAATCACCTTGCAACTTGCCATCAGTCTATGCTAGACGCGGCAATTTACCACATGACATGAAAACACGACACGAAAACGACACGAAAATTTAGTGTTTGGGTTTGCATTTTGAGTACACGACACGAAAATACACGAACACGAAAGTACACGATCGAGATTTAGTGTCGGTTGTGTATTTACCCTTTGGGTACACGACACGACACGAGGTACACGAAATAAATAAATAAATAAATACAATATTTCATATTTAAATTTATAAAAATATACATTTTATGATTTCTATTTGTACTAAACTTTAAAATTTGAAAATATAATGTGAACTTTCATATATTTCGTGTAAACGTTCGTGTTTTCGTTGCCATTCTTTTCATTTCGTCTGCTAAAACCTATAAAAATAATATTAAAATATTAAAATTATTATCTTTTATAATATTTTAATATTTACTTTATATTAGGTATCTGACACGAAAATACGACACGAAACGACACGAAACACGAAAGTACACCACACGACATAACACGAATTCATTTCATGTCGTGTATGGATTTAGACTTTTAGTACACGAAACACGAAGGTACACGATACAAAAATACACGATACAAACGAATTGGCAGGTCTAGTCTACGCCATTGGGGGCAGCTTTGTGTTTCTATAATTGAATGTTTGGTAAATCATTGTATGTTTGAACTTTTTAAGTTGAACTTTTAAGTTATTGGGCCATTTTTAATGTATTCATAAAGTGACAGTGGACCTTATAAGTACAATGTGACTTGCCCATAACTTGAATTGGAATTAATGTGATTATTAGGTTCACAAATATTTGGGGAAATATCTCCGTAATTGTTGATGGATGAGCTTTGCATAAATAAATACGTCCAAAACTTGATTTTTTCTATCGTTAGGCCAGACGTGATGTCGTACTAAAATCATATATTGTTTTATACTCGTCGATTTCAATCCGTACAGTTCAATCTTAACAAGAAGAATATACAAATTGAAATCGACAAATATGAACAAATATGTAGTATAATTAAGATGTAATTTCTTATCGTCGGGTCGGAAAAACTTGATCTTATATTAGGTCGGTACTGAAATTGCATATTTTTTTATATTTATTGATTGCAGTCCCCACAGTTCGACGCTAACAAGAAGATTATACAAATTAGAATCGACAAATATGAAAAAATATGTAACTTAAATACCGACCTAACGTCAAGCCAAATTTTACTGGCTAGACGGCCGAAAAACGCAACAATACATTCATTTCACACTCTTAATTCAGTCTCTTTTTGTCCTATTGAAAAAGAAAATACTGTCAACAACTAAATAGTATTTTATCATAATCACTAATTAAATGTGTATTTCATCCTCTCTTAGAACAATAAAATTTACATTAACATGTACTCTATGCACTTTTCCCCTAGACATTCATTTCCAAAAGGTTAATATATGAGTCACCAATAAAATAAAAATAAAAATAAAATAAAAATAAAAATAAAATAAATAAAAATAAAGTCGACCATACCACCCCCACCCCCACCCCCACCCCACCCCCCACATATGTGTATATATGTAATACTTTAATTGTCATAGTTACAAATGGAGTGAAGTCGTAATAATTTAGATAAATAATTGGAGATTAGAAATTAAATATTGACGGTGAGTATGTAGTTGTGATTAAAAAGTAAAAATGTGCTCATAGTGATTGTTAATGGAATTAGAAAGTATAATGTGATTGGTTAATTTGATTGTATAAAAGTTATACGTATAAAGTTGTGTAAAAAAGAAATAAAAGAAAAGCATGTTACAATAATAAAGAAGGCCAAAAATTGTTTTTAGTCCCCTAATTATCTATTTATATTATTTCGATTCCATGATTATTGACTTTTTTAATTTGGTCCAATAAGTGTGAAAATTGACCAATTTAAGGCTAATATTTTTCGGGAAAATATTAAATTGGCTGAAAATGATCACGTGTTGGTCGGGTGACCTCTAAAATTTGGGGATAATTATGAACGTGGCATAAAAGAGTTGATGTAGATTATTTTTGTGTTAAAGAACTATTAAGATAATTGGTATATTAGACATAACTCTAAAATTTGGGGATTCCGGCTAGGATTATGAACGTGGAATAAAAGAGTTGATGTAGATTATTTTTGTGTTCCAAGAATTATTAAGATAATTGGTATATTAGACATAGTTTTCCTATAAACTCATAAACGTTTGGTGCCACTAAGTAAACCAAAAGATAAATAAAACAAAATTAAAATTCACAAAAAATTACTAGAAGCAAACTGCGATTTTTAGGGCCATTTATTTGTGGAAAAATTTTCTACTTTTCTTCTCCAAAATTTTTTAAAATTTTCTGAGTTTTCAATTTCTAAGAAAACTGTTTGAAAACTAGGAAAATATGTTCCAAATATGCAAATAGAATTTATCAGTTTTCTACTTTTTTAGTTTCATAAACTATATACATACTTTTTACATTAACATAATTATTATACATTACATTTTAATATACCTCTATAAATCTACTCAATACTCAATACTATATATATATATATATATATTTGGGTTATTCTAAAAAGGGTGTTATAATAAAAAGTGTAGGAAGGATTGTGGGAGTGACATCTGTCATCCTCATGCCACATCATATGACATGTGTCACCCCCCACCCCCCCACCCCCCGCGCGAAAAAAAAAAAATTCCTACCAAAATAAATTTTTTTTTGGGGGCAAAAAAAATTTTTTTTTTTCGCCAAAATTTATAAGTGCATCACATTTATAAAGTTACTGCATCACAATTATGATTTTAGTGCATTAAGGTTATAAGTTACTGCATCATAGTTGATGCACTTAACTATAAACTATGATGCAGTAACTTATAATAAAGACGCACCAAAACTTATTAGTGTGATGCACTAATGATATAAAAAAGTGTAGTACTTGTATAAAAAAGAATCATATTTAATTTTGAAGCAATTACATACATATATGATGCAGAGAAACTTAGGATGATGCAGTTTCCTATAACTATAATGCAGTTACATACATGATTCACTTACTTATAACTATAATGCAGTTACATACATATATGATGCAGAGAAACTTAGGATGATTCAGTTTCTTATAACTATAATGCAGTTACATACATATATGATGCATAAAACTTAGGATGATGCAGTTTCTTATAACTATAATGCAGTTGCATATATGATGCAGTTACTTATAACTTATAATTATACTGCAGTTACATATATATGATGCAGAAAACTTATGATGATGCAGTTTCTTATAACTATAATGCAGTAAACTTATAACTATGATGCATTAAACCCAAGTGCATCACCGTTATGAAATTTGGTGCATCATAGTTATAACTAATTTTTATAACTGTGATGCACCAAAATAAAATAATGCATCATAGTTATAAAATTTTGGCGGGAAAAAAAAATTCGGGTTGGGGGGAGGGGGGTGGGGTGGGGTGGGGTGGGGGGTGGAGTGGGGGGTGACACATGTCATATGATGTGTCATATGATGTGGAATGGGGATGACACATGTCACTCCCACAATTCTTCCTACACTTTTTATTATAAGACCCTTTTTAGAATAACCCCACTATATATATATATATATATATATATATATATATATATATTCAAAAGATTGTCTTTTTCATCTAAAAAATAAATCTCACTAATCAATATATTCATATAACCCTCCACAGTTCATTAGTTATAGTTGTTCGCCACTGATTAGTACTTTCTCTTTGTAGTTCTTGACTCTCAGAAAATAGTTCTGTATTATCCTCTCAAAAAACTATATACATACTTTTTACATTAACATATAACTAATTATTCATTATATTTTAATATTTTATAATCATATTTATACACTATTTATTCCTCTTATTATTTTTAAGCGATCACTAGTTCATAAAGTTAGATTATTAAATATAGGAACAAGATTTCTATTTTTTATTTAATTTAAAATAATGGACATGAACACAGTAAAATGATAATTAACAAATAAATAATATTTATACTATTTGATATTTCATTTTGTTTGTTAGATTTTTTTATCATTTAAAAATATTAATTATGTAACGTATTCATAACTACAAGTATGGCTCATAGATTTAAATAAATGTTAAAATATGTGATTTTGTTGAGATTCGATTGTTCGAAGAGTGTCTATCTTGTTTGTAGCACAACTCTAGCGTGTTTTCTAATTTTTTAAATCTAGGAAACAAGTCAGGACTGTTTTCTATAATTTTCTCAAGTCCAATTATAATTTGGAGAACCGTGTTTTCCGATTTTCTAGTTTTTTTTTTTGAAAACATTTAATTTGAACGTGTTTTCATTTTTTTTCTGTTTTCTTAGAAAATATTTCTAGAAAACTGGTGAAGTAAACAGGGCCTTAGAATTTGTTCCGAAAAACCTAAGTAATTTTCATTGAGTAATAATTTTATTTTATTATCCTTCACAATTTGTTGAGTACTAAAATAATTTCAGTTAATCAATTATTTAAATGATGTACGTCTATTTTGTATTTTTTTAACGTTAGATTAGTGAAATGTTAATCTACAATTTTTTGTTTTATATATATATATATATATATATATATATATTGTAATTAATGTATTTACTAATGAATGACCTTTATACCCCTGAAACTCTAGATGTGTACCTATAAATAAAGGCCTTTGGCCCTCATAAGAAGACACACATTATTCTTCTTCTCTTTCAATTTCTCTCTTTTTCTATCATGTTTATAACACGTTATCAGCACGATACTCTACGAGTAATTTTTTTTTCTCTCCGATTTTCGAAATAAAAAAAAAAAAAAACGCGAGCAACTTTTCTGCACTGCGAGATCGCGCTAAAATCGCGATTCCTGTTTTGTTAACCGTTGGATCATCATGAAATTTTTACAGTATCTTCCTGACAAGCAGATCTACAAATTCAACGGTGGAGATCGGATTCTAAAACGTATTGCATGCATAAAAAAAGTCGAGCGAAATAGTCTTTTTTTTACATTGGTGAAAGGTATTAATTCTATTTACTCCTTCAAAAACTTTCTTGCATATGATGATTTTGAGGAAAAATATATTATATTTAGTTATTAAATTTTATATTTTTGTATGCATCATATATAAATAATATATATGATGACCTCAAAATTTATTATCAAATCATATTCCTCTTTGTTTCCGGAAGAAACACGATTCAACAATACTTAATAATCCAGAAGATTATTAAGATAAAAGATTTGTTGTAGTCCTTGAAGAAGGACAATGTTATCTCGTCATATTCTAGTTGAATATGATGTGTTCATGAAGAACACTATGAGATCTAATAATTTGTGCAATTCCTAATGAAAAATGCAAAATAATATTTCTGAAGAATATTGTAAAAGCAACTATTTTAGTTTAGTTATTTCGAGCCTTGATTAATTCTCGTACTATTTTTTTTCCCTTTGTATATTCAATTATGGATCTTAAAATTATTGCTCCCGAAGTAGCACAATTAATTGTAATATTCTTGAAGAATATTACTATTCTAAATGAATAATTCTTATTTATACATGAATTATGTGATGATACAATATTCCTGAAGAATATTGATTTGTTATTTATAAATATAATAGCATAATTAAATAATTATGCCCTTGATGTAGCATGATATTATCCCTGAAGGAAAATATAACTTATATCTCAAATAAAAAAAAATATTAATATGATTTGAGAATATCCTCTATCGAGATTGTACAAGATATGATATACTCTACAATCATAATCCGACTGTGCTCCAATGATAGCAAGATTAGTAAGTGGTCGAATATTCCTATCAAGTTGTTCCCGGAAGTGAACAATATTAAATTAAAAACTTCAATATTACATGGCTCAAATTTTATCTCCCGAAGTAGATAAAATTTAGAGTTTATCCTTGTAGGAGATAATTATTTATAAATTTTATCTCGTGGAGTTGATATATCAACGGTTAATGATAAGGACACGAAAATGATAATCTTAAGATTATATGTCAATATATAATCTTATATTGTGTAGTTTAATATTTTATTATCTCTTATGATATATTGTGAGTTTTTATCAATATAAGATATGATGTCATACCTGGAGTATGATTTGAATTGATCGTTGCTATATAATTAGTGATAAAAGGGTCAAATATCCTGAAGATATTTGTATCATTCAAATTCTTGGCTTATCTTGTTTCTTCTTTTTGTGAATAGAATGCCAAGTTATTGGGATTAAATAGTGGTCATAATTTATTGTCTCATCAAAGCGCAAATATGCATTATATCTTTAGAATGATATTTTTCGTATGAAAAAAAAAAGGTAGTGCTAAATTTATTGACAGTTCATGAAGAACCACTAAATTTCTTCCTACAGGGTCGAAGATTTTGCACTATTATCTTCTAGGTATCGATAAATCTATGGATTTCTAAACTCGCTTGAAATATGTATGATTCCGCGATAACAAGTGAGACAAATGGCATATACAATTTATGAAGAAAAGAAATTGGTATTAGAAAAAAAATCAATGTAAATAATATTCACCACTTATTAGACCAGAAGTCTATTAATCCTAATACTTTCAATATTTACATATTTAAATTTACGTGTTTGGTGTTAAAGTCTATTTATATTATTTTTATACATTATTTAACTATATGTTTATTTATGATATATATCCTGAAGATATATTAATACAAATTCACACATATTGTATGATAAATATCACAAATTACTAGTAAATATAATGAAGTACATTTATACACTTAAAATTGTATTATTTTGAGTTGACCAATTTTCATCAACATCTTATAGATGTTGGATTAATTGCATAATAATTATTGCACTTTCTTCTGGAAGAAGAGTAATAACGATAGTTATTATATATTATATTGATGATGATACTTGTATCATTGATATAAAATTATTTGTAATGATTCTTTTAATACATTACATTAATATATTTTCATGGTTTCCTGAAGAAACATGAATTTGTAATTTTAATAATCCAGAAGATTATTAAAAAGAAATTGTTGATGTTCTTGATAAAACACAACGATATATAGTCATATTTTTATGATAGTATTTATGATAAACACGTCAATTAAAGTTAATATTCCTGAAGAATATTAAACAAAAAAAAAGGCATTACGTTGAATATTTTCTATATAGCCTTGTGTTATTGAATTGCTTTTATTATCACCACATTGATATAAATTGTTGCTCATGACGTAGCACAATTAATACTTTTAATTAATATTTACATACTCTTTAGAGTAATTTATATTTTGGGTGTTATATGCTTATAAATTGTTGCTCCCAAGGTAGCATAATTGATACTTTTGAAAAATATCACATACTCTTGATGAGTACTTCATATTTTCGGTAATATATGATTATCTTTGATTTAAATTGTTGCTCCTCAGTTAGCACAATTAATATTTTTTGAAGAAAAACACATGCTCCTCGAGAGCAATTTACATTTGAAGTTGCATGTATTTATTTCAAATGAAAAATACATAACTTTATGTCATATTGATTCGTTCAATTTCTACTTGAGGAATGGAAAGACTGTAACACCCCCAGATTTAACCGGAAATATTACAGCGCCGTGGGCCCCGAGATGGAACCCACAAGGCTAAAAAGAAATTTTCACAAACATTTACAAATGCCCAAGAGGCCAACGACGGTACTATCTTTAAAAATTCACAAAGACTTATAAAATCCATTTATCAAAAACCGTCGTAAAACTCATTTGAAATCGCAAGGCCAAACAGCCGACACTCAAAAGTTTAGAAAACGATTTCCAAAGTAACCTCAGTTACTAGATACCAAAAGAGCATTTCAAAATACTCACGCAGCGGAAAAAGACCAACCATAAAGATACTCTAGCAGCGGAATACAAGAACCAATCAAGAAACTCAATGCACACAACATGTCTTAGCCAGTATCCTCCGGAAGCTCATCTCTTCACGACCGCTACAAGCTCGATACTCCGAGAACCTAAAAAGAAATCCCACGACGGGGTCAGCCATAATATCCAACAATGATAACTGTCACATCACATTAATAATAACATACCAATGAGAATACAACATAAGAATACGACCAACATAATCTTACCGCCATGACTTTGCTTACTCAAGAAATTCTCATCAGAATAACCATTATCACATTTCACATCCTGTACTCGATTAACCAATAAACTCGAACATAATATCTATATTGTACCTCAAACAATACTCAAGATTCTCAAACTGTCATCACCAACTCACGATACGGAAATATACCATTACCGACCAATACGATCCATCGAATAACATCATCAAATCCCAAGACGATAACCGATTTTCCATCAAAGACAAATACCAAGGAAATACGGAACATACCTCGAGATATGAAGTGCCACGACAATCATATCAGTCTAATCCGAGATCAGATCAATGCAATACGGACACGGTCCTAACACAAGACCTACAAATGCATACTCATATGACCACGTCAATATGATCACAACAATAACAATCATGTATACTCAATGGAAATCCGACGATCCAGCGCCCTCAGCATAGATCCCTTTGTTGATCCTATCAGATCAACATAAGGTGGATAACTAACAATACACATGTGAACAACAACACATGATAAAATCAATGATGCGAATTCACCAGATTCCATCAACACAATACTGGTAATCCAACGATCCAGCGCCCTCAGCATAGATCCCCATGATGATCCCGTCGAACCAACGCATGGTGGAAAACATGTCCAACGATCCAGCGCCCTCAGCATAGATCCCCATGATGATCCCGTCGAACCAACGCATGGTGGACATTCGATCCAGCGCCCTCAGCATAGATCCTCATAATCCCATCGGATTATTTACACAACAAAAACAACACAATATGCATACACATATGCAAATCAACACGTTCATCCACATGAACAACATAACATGCACGACAACATGACAATATACTAGGACTACTTCATGTTCAACAACATGAAAGAAAATGTACGAGACCAAAATAAATAACACTAAACCATAATCAATATGGAATACTTGCCCCGAGTCCTTCGGGAGCAACCTCGATGTCCAATCATCACCGACGATTATCCTCAATGCTCGGCGATCCAAACGTCTGATGAACTATAGATACTCATATCTTCGTCTTTATTATAATGTAACCTCGATACTGGTTACCAATAAGCGAGATAAAGCATATACATTATGATTTACCTCCCGAATCGAAAGAACGATATGCGATCCGAATATCGAGTTCACAATAATAATCATCGCTATATGCATTATAAACGAAATGAAAGCAAAACCATTCATTAAATATTATAAGCGAGCAAGTAATAACTTGCCTCGATACCGATACCACGAAGCTGCTGCCGAACACATTGCCTTTGTCTACGAGCTCCTCAGCCCCGATCAAAAGCAATACAATGGACATACTCGAACACGACCGCAATATCCGGTTATAATCACCGATCAGCAATCTCAACCTATCGAAGAAATCAAATAACACATATCCGATAACAATCAACAACTGACAATACTAACCAATCGAACTCAACGGTTCAACACAACCTCGAATAAACACAGTCAGAACCAACCAAGTCAAACCATCACGAATTCCTAATCAAAACACAAAAATACTGCACTGTCTGCCTACTTAGCGCACGTTAAACGCATAACGTAGCGTGCGCTAAGTTGTCCCGTTAGCGTGCGCTAGCCAGTAAGCTTAGCGTGCGCTAATACTGTACAGTGGCATGCATTCCAAACATCGACTCACATCTTGCGACTACGAATCCGAATGAAGGGAGACATAAATCCCCATATCTCTTGAAGATAAACGACCCCATAATTATCACAATGATCATGTCAATGTCCATATATCAATAACAACCTCAATAATCAAACCGAATCGATAACAAGGATCATATCATGCTAAATCTGGAATTCAACCTAGTATCATGATTCATCTCATCTAAATCGACCAATATAATTACCAAGATTCAGAAATCCTTCTTAGATCGGGTTAAATGAATCAACATCCTTATGGTATGAAGAATCTTAACTAACATCCGAAACTCTTATCAAAATTCCATTGAATCTCATATAACATCATCATATGATTATCCAACATGCTCCTTGCATGAAATCATCCAAGAAAAATGAACCACTAACGAAGGAATACGAAGATTACGGTTTAGATGAACCAAAAAGAAGAACATTAGAACTCCATCCAAAGAATCATGAACAACTTGAAGGACAAGGCTTGAATCCATGCTCTCCATCTTAATCTTGTTAAAGATCACCATCTCTCAGTGTTTGAGACCTCAAACCTCTTTCTAAAAACTCTCTCTCTCTGTTGCAAGGAAGGAATGGACGAAATGCTTCATAACACCCTTCTGTCCCTTTTTATAATATTCATTATTAGCGTGCGCTAACATCTCATGTTTAGCGTGCGCTACCGCCTTAGCGTGCGCTAACTGACTTTGTTAGCGTGCGCTATCGAAGCCCAGAGGCTACTGCCTTGCTTCGTAAACTAGCTTACGTACGTAATGCCCATGCATTAACGTACGTAAAACATCCTGCCTAGCGTACGCAAGTCATTTACCTTAGCGTGCGCTGATACCAGTTGACTTGCTACAGTCTACACCTACCACGAAGATGCTCGTGACCCCACTAGCCGAAATCAACCAATAAAGCCAAGATTCCCTGTTGACCGATATATAGTTAGCGTGCGCTAATCAACATGCATTAGCGTGCGCTAACACTAGATTACAACATCCGTTGACTTATCAGAACGTGCGCCGAAAGTGGCCTGGTCCACGCGTAGATTCCTTCCGATCGGACTGTATTAGCGTGCGTTATCTTATATCCGTAGCGTGCGCTAATCTGCATCGATAGCGTGCGCTACTCATGATTATTAGCGTGCGCTAATAATGTTACACTTAGCCATTTCCAATGTATCACTTTGTCTCGACATACCGAAAACACATATACACTTACCGAATACATATACCGAATCCAATAATATTCTTATACGATATACTCTATATCGAAGTACGATAACCTAATACACGATATCCTCAAATGTAATCACGACTGATACGACAATTATACCGATATCGACATCTCGTCCTTTATTTATTTTATTCCTACTGCATGCATTCCACGCTGCACAATATAACTCGAATAAAATAATATCAAACAACGATAGTAGAAATTCCGGATATTACATTCTACACCACTTAAAATAAGTTTCGTCTCGAAACTTGCAATCCGTCATAAAACAAACAAACATACCTTCCAACCCAAAATATCCCCAAAACCATCACGACAACGATCAATTATCGTCATCATGAATAACCAAAAGAGCATACTTACAAATACGCAGTCGACGATCTCTGAAATACTAGCAAGCGGTCTCACCGCATGCCTCAATACGCTTACGATCACAATTCCCGAGTCTCAACAAAATATATCATCTTCGGATGAAACAATGCCCGAATCAAATTACATGCGTTTGATTACATAATCAAGTCCCAATTCCGATAAGACGAATAATATACAATACATCTACGAAACAACTGCCCAAAAAAACGACACGAATCCCGAAACATCAACAAAAATCCGAACGCTCAGATGATCACCAATAATGATCAACAATCAACCGAATTTATCATCGACATGATAAATTCCAATATGACCAACCAGAGGTCAAAACACAATCGAGAATATCATCAACGTGATAAACTCCAATATTACCAACGAATGATCAACGAAAATCGAGAATACCTTCACACGATAAACTCCAACACGATCAACACAGAACCACAGAAACAAATATACGAAATAATAACATTCTCAAAACTACAAATCAATCACGTACAGTAGATCTCAATAAACATACCCAACTGGCGAACATATTCCTCGGCACACGAACAACCAATCACAAATCGATGAACATACCTAATTATACATGGAGTGGCAACGACCACTCAATATCCAAAACCACCAGTATGGGGTCACCATCCCCAAATTTACACTTACAAAGAAATCATTCAAAGATCATTATGGTAAGATTGCGCAACTACCGCACCAATGGACTCACATAGCACATATGTCCCGGTTTTACAAAGTCCAAAGTTCCAAAATTACATCCTGCACATGAATCTACAACGCGCAGTATATTTCTCTTATCTGATCAATCAACCGATCATCCTTGCATAACCAATCTACCATACTAAACTTCGAATCTCTTTTCCTTGTACCATCGATATGATATGCCCGATGCACTAAATGCGTATGTATATCAATCACATTTTCAAAACCAGTTTGAAATCATATATTCTTGTCAAAAGACAAATTTTCAAAATTCTTTCAAGAGTTTGAAAACTCAAAACATAAATTTTGGTAAGACCACAAAATCAATTTTCGAAAAATTAACTTGGCTCGATGGTGCCAAGTATTTGATATGATTTCCTTCGAATCCACACGATTTGAAGTTTTAAAATGAAAAGTATGCAAATGCTCGACTATATCCATACTCCCGTATACCACCCGGTTCGTCACCACGATCCCCGGAGATTCCTTCGCAAAACCACCCGCTCGAGTTCCACAATCTCACTAGATAAATTCCGACTAAACTCCAGTTCCACACAGGACGGGCAACGTCAGTCATTAACCCCTCCTGGATCACCTTAAAGATGATATGACAAAATATTGAAACAAATCCACACAAATAAAGACTTCCCGAGAGGTTCGATTTGAACAAGTAAACCAAAGCCTCGAAAGGCGGAAATAACATAGGTAAACGATTGGTAAAGTGTTTTACAAGTCTCGGGAGTTTTAAGAAAACAAAAGCCGTTTGAAACATTAGGGTCTTAGCCCGTAACTGCTCCGCATTACAAAAAGTTTAAAAAGTAGAAAACCCCTTTTCGGACTTCAAGTCCTGAGTTATAAAACCATTTCAAAATACGATTGGTCTCGCCCAAAATCATTTTCCGTAAAACATCCGTAAAATATTCATTTTGAAAAGTATCATTTTCAAATGCTCAAAACAGTTCATGTATCTCAAATGAATTAACATGCTACATGTTCTTCTCAACAATCCATAGTCCTTCTCCCGATTACACAATTCCGTTCCAAAATCTAGCTGATATACTGATTTCCAAAATCATAACTTCTCAAGATCATCAATCCTATCCCAACTCTGTCACCTTATATTGAAATGCATAATATCTGCTGAATCTCAAAACATATCAACTTAGAACGGCAGTAAATCTCAATGAAATTCAAAAATCCGAATACTTACAGATCGTGAAGCCGACGATTCCCCGTGATACTGGCACATGTCTCGACTCTAGAAAATACTCAACACGGATATTTTCAAAACACACGTTTTGCCAAGTCAGTTCGACTCAAGAACACAATACATCTCATTCCAGAGAATCTCGTTTAACACCGTTAGGAAAAGTTTATAACAACCCCAATACTACACTGGCAAATCGCATAACCCATAAGCCCGAGTGAACAACAAAAACTCACGGCTCCAATATTTGTCAATTGACAACTCGAATGAGGCAACGAAAACACGACCCAAATCGGCCCAAATGCCTAGGTTTTCTCAACCTAAGCTCCGATACCATATTCTGTAACACCCCCAGATTTAACCGGAAATATTACAGCGCCGTGGGCCCCGAGATGGAACCCACAAGGCTAAAAAGAAATTTTCACAAACATTTACAAATGCCCAAGAGGCCAACGACGGTACTATCTTTAAAAATTCACAAAGACTTATAAAATCCATTTATCAAAAACCGTCGTAAAACTCATTTGAAATCGCAAGGCCAAACAGCCGACACTCAAAAGTTTAGAAAACGATTTCCAAAGTAACCTCAGTTACTAGATACCAAAAGAGCATTTCAAAATACTCACGCAGCGGAAAAAGACCAACCATAAAGATACTCTAGCAATGAATACAAGAACCAATCAAGAAACTCAATGCACACAACATGTCTTAGCCAAGATCCTCCGGAAGCTCATCTCTTCACGACCGCTACAAGCTCGATACTCCGAGAACCTAAAAGAAATCCCACGACGGGTCACCATAATATCCAACAATGATAACTGTCACATCACATTAATAATAACATACCAATGAGAATACAACATAAGAATACGACCAACATAATCTTACCGCCATGACTTTGCTTACTCAAGAAATTCTCATCAGAATAACCATTATCACATTTCACATCCTGTACTCGATTAACCAATAAACTCGAACATAATATCTATATTGTACCTCAAACAATACTCAAGATTCTCAAACTGTCATCACCAACTCACGATACGGAAATATACCATTACCGACCAATACGATCCATCGAATAACATCATCAAATCCCAAGACGATAACCGATTTTCCATCAAAGACAAATACCAAGGAAATACGGAACATACCTCGAGATATGAAGTGCCACGACAATCATATCAGTCTAATCCGAGATCAGATCAATGCAATACGGACACGGTCCTAACACAAGACCTACAAATGCATACTCATATGACCACGTCAATATGATCACAACAATAACAATCATGTATACTCAATGGAAATCCGACGATCCAGCCCTCAAAGATAGATCCCTTTGTTGATCCTATCGATCAACATAAGGTGGATAACTAACAATACACATGTGAACAACAACACATGATAAAATCAATGATGCGAATTCACCGATTCCATCAACACAATCTGTAATCCAACGATCCAGCGCCTCAAAGATAGATCCCCATGATGATCCCGTCGAACCAACGCATGGTGGAAAACTCCGTCCAACGATCCAGCCCTCGGATAGATCCCCATGATGATCCCGTCGAACCAACGCATGGTGGACATTCGATCCAGCGCCTCAAGATAGATCCTCATAATCCCATCGGATTATTTACACAACAAAAACAACACAATATGCATACACATATGCAAATCAACACGTTCATCCACATGAACAACATAACATGCACGACAACATGACAATATACTAGGACTACTTCATGTTCAACAACATGAAAGAAAATGTACGAGACCAAAATAAATAACACTAAACCATAATCAATATGGAATACTTGCCCCGAGTCCTTCGGGAGCAACCTCGATGTCCAATCATCACCGACGATTATCCTCAATGCTCGGCGATCCAAACGTCTGATGAACTATAGATACTCATATCTTCGTCTTTATTATAATGTAACCTCGATACTCGAAGTTACCAATAACGAGATAAAGCATATACATTATGATTTACCTCCCGAATCGAAAGAACGATATGCGATCCGAATATCCGAGTTCACAATAATAATCATCGCTATATGCATTATAAACGAAATGAAATCAAAACCATTCATTAAATATTATAACCGAGCAAGTAATAACGCCTCGATACCGATACCACGAAGCTGCCGCCAACACATTGCCTTTGTCTACGAGCTCCTCACCCCGATCAAAAGCAATACAATGGACATACTCGAACACGACCGCAATATCCGGTTATAATCACCGATCGCAATCTCAACCTATCGAAGAAATCAAATAACACATATCCGATAACAATCAACAACCGACAATACTAACCAATCGAACTCAACGGTTCAACACAACCTCGAATAAACACAATGTAACCAACCAAGTCAAACCATCACGAATTCCTAATCAAAACAAAAATATCTGTCGCCTACTTAGCGCACGTTAAACGCATAACGTAGCGTGCGCTAAGTTGTCCGTTAGCGTGCGCTAGCGGTAAGCTTAGCGTGCGCTAATCTGCATGATGGCATGCATTCCAAACATCGACTCACATCTTGCGACTACGAATCCGAATGAAGGGAGACATAAATCCCCATATCTCTTGAAGATAAACGACCCATAATTATCACAATGATCATGTCAATGTCCATATATCAATAACAACCTCAATAATCAAACCGAATCGATAACAAGGATCATATCATGCTAAATCGGAATTCAACCTAGTATCATGATTCATCTCATCTAAATCGACCAATATAATTACCAAGATTCGAAATCCTTCTTAGATCGGGTTAAATGAATCAACATCCTTATGGTATGAAGAATCTTAACTAACATCCGAAACTCTTATCAAAATTCCATTGAATCTCATATAACATCATCATATGATTATCCAACATGCTCCTTGCATGAAATCATCCAAGAAAAATGAACCACTAACGAAGGAATACGAAGATTACGGTTTAGATGAACCAAAAAGAAGAACATTAGAACTCCATCCAAAGAATCATGAACAACTTGAAGGACAAGGCTTGAATCCATGCTCTCCATCTTAATCTTGTTAAAGATCACCATCTCTCGGTGTTTGAGACCTCAAACCTCTTTCTAAAAACTCTCTCTCTGTTGCAAGGAAGGAATGGACGAAATGCTTCATAACACCCTTCTGTCCCTTTTTATAATATTCATTATTAGCGTGCGCTAACATCTCATGTTTAGCGTGCGCTACCGCCTTAGCGTGCGCTAACTGACTTTGTTAGCGTGCGCTATCGGGCTCGAGGCTACCGCCTTGCTTCGTAAACTAGCTTACGTACGTAATGCCCATGCATTAACGTCGTAAAACATCCTGCCTAGCGTCGCAAGTCATTTACCTTAGCGTGCGCTGATACCAGTTGACTTGCTACAGTCTACACCTACCACGAAGATGCTCGTGACCCCACTAGCCGAAATCAACCAATAAAGCCAAGATTCCCTGTTGACCGATATATAGTTAGCGTGCGCTAATCAACATGCATTAGCGTGCGCTAACACTAGATTACAACATCCGTTGACTTATCAGAACGTGCGCCGAAAGTGGCACGGTCCACGCGTAGATTCCTTCCGATCGGACTGTATTAGCGTGCGTTATCTTATATCCGTAGCGTGCGCTAATCCTGCGATAGCGTGCGCTACTCATGATTATTAGCGTGCGCTAATAATGTTACACTTAGCCATTTCCAACTGTATCACTTTGTCTCGACATACCGAAAACACATATACACTACCGAATACATATACTGAATCCAATAATATTCTTATACGATATACTCTATATCAAGTACGATAACCTAATACACGATATCCTCAAATGTAATCACGACCGGATACGACAATTATACCGATATCGACATCTCGGTCCTTTATTTATTTTATTCCTACTGCATGATTCCACGCTGTACAATATAACTCGAATAAAATAATATCAAACAACATAGTAGAAATTCCGGATATTACATTCTACACCACTTAAAATAAGTTTCGTCCTCGAAACTTGCAATCCGTCATAAAACAAACAAACATACCTTCCAACCCAAAATATCCCCAAAACCATCACGACAACGATCAATTATCGTCATCACCGAATAACCAAAAGAGCATACTTACAAATACGCAGTCGACGATCTCTGAAATACTAGCAAGCGGTCTCACCGCATACGGTCTCAATACGCTTACGATCACAATTCCCGAGTCTCAACAAAATATATCATCTTCGGATGAAACAATGCCCGAATCAAATTACATGCCTTTGATTACATAATCAAGTCCCAATTAGATAAGACGAATAATATACAATACATCTACGAAACAAGCGCCCAAAAACGACACGAATCCCGAAACATCAACAAAAATCCGAACGCTCAGATGATCACCAATAATGATCAACAATCAACCGAATTTATCATCGACATGATAAATTCCAATATGACCAACCAGAGGTCAAAACACAATCGAGAATATCATCAACGTGATAAACTCCAATATTACCAACGAATGATCAACGAAAATCGAGAATACCTTCACACGATAAACTCCAACACGATCAACACAGAACCACGTAAATGGATATACGAAATAATAACATTCTCAAAACTACAAATCAATCACGTACAGTAGATCTCAATAAACATACCCAACTGGCGAACATATTCCTCGGCACACGAACAACCAATCACAAATCGATGAACATACCTAATTATACATGGAGTGGGAACGGCCACTCAATATCCAAAACCACCAGTATGGGGTCACCATCCCCAAATTTACACTTACAAAGAAATCATTCAAAGATCATTATGGTAAGATTGCGCAACTACCGCACCAATGGACTCACATAGCACATATGTCCCGGTTTTACAAAGTCCAAAGTTCCAAAATTACATCCTGCACATGAATCTACAACGCGCAGTATATTTCTCTTATCTGATCAATCAACCGATCATCCTTGCATAACCAATCTACCATACTAAACTTCGAATCTCTTTTCCTTGTACCATCGATATGATATGCCCGATGCACTAAATGCGTATGTATATCAATCACATTTTCAAAACCAGTTTGAAATCATATATTCTTGTCAAAAGACAAATTTTCGAAAATTCTTTCAAGAGTTTGAAAACTCAAAACATAAATTTTGGTAAGACCACAAAATCAATTTTCGAAAAATTAACTTGGCTCGATGGTGCCAAGTATTTGATAACAGTTTCCTTCGAATCCACACGATTTCGAAGTTTTAAAATGAAAAGTATGCAAATGCTCGACTATATCCATACTCCTGTATACCAATTCGGTTCGTCACCAATATCCACTGATATTCCATCGGAAAACCACACGATCGAGTTCCAAAATCTCAATATATAAATTCCGACTAAACTCCTTTTCCACACATGACTTGCAACGTCGGTCATTAACCCATCCTGGATCACCTTAAATATGATATGACAAAATATTGAAACAAATCCACACAATAAAGACTTCCGAGAGGTTCGATTTGAACAAGTAAACCAAAGCCTCGAAAGGCGGAAATAACATAGGTAAGCGATTGGTAAAGTGTTTTACAAGTCTCGGGAGTTTTAAGAAAGCAGAAAAGCCGTTTGAAACATTAGGGTCTTAGCCCGTAACTCGTTCCGCATTACAAAAAGTTTAAAAGTAGAAAACCCCTTTTCGGACTTCAAGTCTGAGTTATAAAACCATTTCAAAATCGATTGGGTCTCGGCCCAAAATCATTTTCCGTAAAACATCCGTAAAATATTCATTTTGAAAAGTATCATTTTCAAATGCTCAAAACAGTTCATGTATCTCAAATGAATTAACATGCTACATGTTCTTCTCAACAATCCATAGTCCTTCTCCCGATTACACAATTCCGTTCCAAAATCTAGGCGATATCTTGATTTCCAAAATCATAACTTCTCAAGATCATCAATCCTATCCCAACTCGTCACCTTATACTGTAACGCATAATATCTGCTGAATCTCAAAACATATCAACTTAGAACGGCAGTAAATCTCAATGAAATTCAAAAATCCGAATACTTACAGATCGTGAAGCCGACGATTCCCCGTGATACTGGCACATGTCTCGACTCTAGAAAATACTCAACACGGATATTTTCAAAACACACGTTTTGCCAAGTCAGTTCGACTCAAGAACACAATACATCTCATTCCAGAGAATCTCGTTTAACACCGTTAGGAAAAGTTTATAACAACCCCAATACTACACTGGCAAATCGCATAACCCATAAGCCCGAGTGAACAACAAAAACTCACGGCTCCAATATTTGTCAATTGACAACTCGAATGAGGCAACGAAAACACGACCCAACTCGACCCAAATGCCTAGGTTTTCTCAACCTAAGCTCCGATACCATATTCTGTAACACCCCCAGATTTAACCGGAAATATTACAGCGCCGTGGGCCCAGAGATGGAACCCACAAGGCTAAAAAGAAATTTTCACAAACATTTACAAATGCCCAAGAGGCCAACGACGGTACTATCTTTAAAAATTCACAAAGACTTATAAAATCCATTTATCAAAAACCGTCGTAAAACTCATTTGAAATCGCAAGGCCAAACAGCCGACACTCAAAAGTTTAGAAAACGATTTCCAAAGTAACCTCAGTTACTAGATACCAAAAGAGCATTTCAAAATACTCACGCAGCGGAAAAAGACCAACCATAAAGATACTCTAGCAGCGGAATACAAGAACCAATCAAGAAACTCAATGCACACAACATGTCTTAGCCAGTATCCTCCGGGAAGCTCATCTCTTCACGACCGCTACAAGCTCGATACTCCGAGAACCTAAAAAGAAATCCCACGACGGGGTCAGCCATAATATCCAACAATGATAACTGTCACATCACATTAATAATAACATACCAATGAGAATACAACATAAGAATACGACCAACATAATCTTACCGCCATGACTTTGCTTACTCAAGAAATTCTCATCAGAATAACCATTATCACATTTCACATCCTGTACTCGATTAACCAATAAACTCGAACATAATATCTATATTGTACCTCAAACAATACTCAAGATTCTCAAACTGTCATCACCAACTCACGATACGGAAATATACCATTACCGACCAATACGATCCATCGAATAACATCATCAAATCCCAAGACGATAACCGATTTTCCATCAAAGACAAATACCAAGGAAATACGGAACATACCTCGAGATATGAAGTGCCACGACAATCATATCACTAATCCGAGATCGATCAATGCAATACGGACACGGTCCTAACACAAGACCTACAAATGCATACTCATATGACCACGTCAATATGATCACAACAATAACAATCATGTATACTCAATGGAAATCCGACGACGATCCAGCCCTCAGCATAGATCCCTTTGTTGATCCTATCAGATCAACATAAGGTGGATAACTAACAATACACATGTGAACAACAACACATGATAAAATCAATGATGCGAATTCACCAGATTCCATCAACACAATACTGGTAATCCAACGATCCAGCGCCCTCAGCATAGATCCCCATGATGATCCCGTCGAACCAACGCATGGTGGAAAACCTGTCCAACGATCCAGCGCCCTCAGCATAGATCCCCATGATGATCCCGGTGAACCAACGCATGGTGGACATTCGATCCAGCGCCCTCAGCATAGATCCTCATAATCCCATCGGATTATTTACACAACAAAAACAACACAATATGCATACACATATGCAAATCAACACGTTCATCCACATGAACAACATAACATGCACGACAACATGACAATATACTAGGACTACTTCATGTTCAACAACATGAAAGAAAATGTACGAGACCAAAATAAATAACACTAAACCATAATCAATATGGAATACTTGCCCCGAGTCCTTCGGGAGCAACCTCGATGTCCAATCATCACCGACGATTATCCTCAATGCTCGGCGATCCAAACGTACAATGAACTATAGATACTCATATCTTCGTCTTTATTATAATGTAACCTCGATACTCGAAGTTACCAATAAGCGAGATAAAGCATATACATTATGATTTACCTCCCGAATCGAAAGAACGATATGCGATCCGAATATCCGAGTTCACAATAATAATCATCGCTATATGCATTATAAACGAAATGAAATCGAAACCATTCATTAAATATTATAAGCGAGCAAGTAATAACTTGCCTCGATCTGGATACCACGAAGGCTGCTTGCCGAACACATTGCCTTTGTCTACGAGCTCCTCAGCCCCGATCAAAAGCAATACAATGGACATACTCGAACACGACCGCAATATCCGGTTATAATCACCGATCAGCAATCTCAACCTATCGAAGAAATCAAATAACACATATCCGATAACAATCAACAACTGACAATACTAACCAATCGAACTCAACGGTTCAACACAACCTCGAATAAACACAATGTAACCAACCAAGTCAAACCATCACGAATTCCTAATCAAAACACAAAATATCGCCTTATGCCTACTTAGCGCACGTTAAACGCATAACGTAGCGTGCGCTAAGTTGTCCCGTTAGCGTGCGCTAGCCAGTAAGCTTAGCGTGCGCTAATACTGTACAGTGGCATGCATTCCAAACATCGACTCACATCTTGCGACTACGAATCCGAATGAAGGGAGACATAAATCCCCATATCTCTTGAAGATAAACGACCCCATAATTATCACAATGATCATGTCAATGTCCATATATCAATAACAACCTCAATAATCAAACCGAATCGATAACAAGGATCATATCATGCTAAATCTGGAATTCAACCTAGTATCATGATTCATCTCATCTAAATCGACCAATATAATTACCAAGATTCAGAAATCCTTCTTAGATCGGGTTAAATGAATCAACATCCTTATGGTATGAAGAATCTTAACTAACATCCGAAACTCTTATCAAAATTCCATTGAATCTCATATAACATCATCATATGATTATCCAACATGCTCCTTGCATGAAATCATCCAAGAAAAATGAACCACTAACGAAGGAATACGAAGATTACCTGGTTTAGATGAACCAAAAAGAAGAACATTAGAACTCCATCCAAAGAATCATGAACAACTTGAAGGACAAGGCTTGAATCCATGCTCTCCATCTTAATCTTGTTAAAGATCACCATCTCTCAGTGTTTGAGACCTCAAACCTCTTTCTAAAAACTCTCTCTCTCTGTTGCAAGGAAGGAATGGGACGAAATGCTTCATAACACCCTTCGTCCCTTTTTATAATATTCATTATTAGCGTGCGCTAACATCTCATGTTTAGCGTGCGCTACCGCCTTAGCGTGCGCTAACTGACTTTGTTAGCGTGCGCTATCGAAGCCCAGAGGCTACTGCCTTGCTTCGTAAACTAGCTTACGTACGTAATGCCCATGCATTAACGTACGTAAAACATCCTGCCTAGCGTACGCAAGTCATTTACCTTAGCGTGCGCTGATACCAGTTGACTTGCTACAGTCTACACCTACCACGAAGATGCTCGTGACCCCACTAGCCGAAATCAACCAATAAAGCCAAGATTCCCTGTTGACCGATATATAGTTAGCGTGCGCTAATCAACATGCATTAGCGTGCGCTAACACTAGATTACAACATCCGTTGACTTATCAGAACGTGCGCCGAAAGTGGCCTGGTCCACGCGTAGATTCCTTCCGATCGGACTGTATTAGCGTGCGTTATCTTATATCCGTAGCGTGCGCTAATCCTGCACGATAGCGTGCGCTACTCATGATTATTAGCGTGCGCTAATAATGTTACACTTAGCCATTTCCAACTGTACCGCCTGTCTCGACATACCGAAAACACATATACACTTACTGAATACATATACTGAATCCAATAATATTCTTATACGATATACTCTATATCAGAAGTACGATAACCTAATACACGATATCCTCAAATGTAACTGTCGACCAGATACGACAATTATACCGATACTGACATCTCAGTCATTTATTTATTTTATTCCTACTGTACAGATTTCACGCTGTACAATATAACTCGAATAAAATAATATCAAACAACAGTAGTAGAAATTCCAGATATTACAAAGACAATCCCCAAAGGATTGGTATAATTTCATATGGCAATATTCTTATTGTCGGCTCTAAAAGGAGCTTTATTCAATGAGTATCGAATTAATTATAAGCGATATAATATTTTATCCAATGATCATGTTGCGATGAATTTCATATTCAAGTATCCATATCAAAGGCACAATATTTGAGTCACGCCCTCTGTTATTAGTGCACCTCCTGAGGAGGATTGATTTGATAATCCAATCCCAACTATCTCCGACATTAGAGGGAGATATGAAATATAAATAAGAGAAAGTCGGAAAATTCTCATTGGGTTGGATATTTAAATTTACGCACTATGAACTCGAAGTTCAACAAGTTATTGATTGCCAAATGAGTGATGAAATCTCATATACCAGTTGTATATGTACCATAAAGAATTAAAGTCGAATGTGAACGAAATATATTTGTTGATACTCCTCGACGCCAGAAGCGTGAGAGACATATTCTTTATTGGTATTAAAGATAAAATCCGCAGATACAAATAAATTAAACTACAACATCACTTCAAAAACCTCCTGAAGAGGATCGTCCCGAAGATGAGAATCTCAATACCTTAATTTGCACGTGCACTAAATAATTACAGTATTGGATTATGGGACGACCAAATCAAATGTTATGGGAAATGTTGAATATTTGATTTTGTTGAAGTTGTCATTGACTTTGTGAATATGGAAGAATTGTTTATAAGAATGATAGTTGTCGACAACACTTTGTGTCTCAACCATTGCTAGTGGAGTGCCTGAAGCACTAAATAAAATATAAGCAATTGAGACAAAGCTTAACTCACAAAATAAAATAAAGTGGTGAAAGATAAGCGAGATTAGTATATCAAGGGTTTAAGCGCATACCCAAAACATATTCTCCCGTTGGCACTAAATTTCGTCATTTAATATACATATGACAATTATTATGAATATAGATATTCAATTAGTGATATCATCACCACATTTTTCTATGGGTCATTGGACGCGAATATCTATATGAAAGTCCCTGACGGACTTGAGGTTCCTAAAGTAATAGGAACGTGAAATTCGCAACATGTACTATTTTGAGTTATAAATATTTATACATTTTGAAATAGTCTGGTGGATCAACCGACTAAGTGAAATCCTCCTGAAGAGGATATATGTGAATTATTTGAACTCGTGTCTAAATACAAGTTCAAAATGAAAAACTTAGATAAAACTAAGTATTAGTATTGTCTCGACTTGTAGATCGAGCATATATGATGGAAAGTCTTTATCCATTTATCTACCTAAAGATTGTCTTACCACTCGAAGTGGATACCGACTCATATAGATCTCAAGAAAATAACAAAGATATAAGAGGACCAGAAGTTCCGTACTTGTATGCTATTGAAGCATTACATTATCAGGCCTGATATACAATTTGAAGTTAACATGCTAGCAAAATTTAATATTTCTCCAGGAAGGAGAATGTGGAATAGTGTTAACCATATTAGTTTATTACATGAAAGAGATCGAGATTCGATATTGGTGGCTATTAGGGATTATGATCTCATATTTGTTCTCATACTGCCTATTTATTATGATGATAAATATTCTCCATTTATGTGTTGCATATAATGTTTGGGCAAGTAAGATGAAATTGATTTCCACACGAGCTTCAAAAGAGCAATAATGATAATCTAGCAGATTTATTCACTAAATCTCTCCATGTCTGAAAATTATATTCATGGTATTGGAGTGCAAGATTGTTATCTTGAGGGGGAGAAGTGATAACTTTTAAATCAGTTTGAAGATTATGTCGACCCTGAAGGTCAAAAGGTCCTGAATACCAAATGGTTGTACTCTTTTTCCCTTTCTAAGTTTTTTCCCACCGGGTTTTCTTAGTTAAGGTTTTTAACGAGGCAACCAATGCAACACATGACCAATTTTATACTATATACTCTTTTTCTTTATCGGTTTTTTCCCACAGGGTTTTTCCGAAGGAGTTGATGAGGCATGAACATCATAATATTCAAGAGAAAATATTGTATGAAGACGATGTCACTTGTATCTCGAAAGGTAGATACATCAATATTCACTTAAGTGATTAGTCGGCGAACTTATTCACAAAGGCGTTGCCGACATCAACATTCAGAAGACTAGTATACAAGATCGAAATGCGTCAACTCAAAGATCTTATGTAATCGATTTCAGGGGGAGTAGCTGTACTCTTTTTCCTTCGATCGGGTTTTTTCCCACTGGGTTTTCCCGACAAGATTTTAATGAGGCAGCATGTATTAAAGGCCATTCAAGGGGGAGTGTTGTAATTAATGTATTTACTAATGAATGACCTTTATACCCCTGAAACCCTAGATGTGTACCTATAAATAAAGGCCTTTGGCCCTCATAAGAAGACACACATTATTCTTCTTCTCTTTCAATTTCTCTCTTTTTCTCTCATGTTTATAACAATATATATATATATATATATTCAGAACTTTTTAAGTGCGAGGACTGCGAGAACTTCTCTAAACCAATGAGATTTTTTTAAATATTAAAAAATATTATTAATTCAAAAGCGTATTATAGTAAAATATAATTTTTAATACGAGAGATAACCCCTACTATAATAGCCCCTACTGATGATAACCCCTACTATATATAACCCCTACTATATATAACCCCTACTATATAATAGAGGTTATGATCAGTAGGGTTGTATGCATTGACATGATTTATATTATGTATTATTAGGAGTACAAAAGATAGTTCTCGCACTTAACAGAATTCTGAAAATAAAATTACCCATATATATATATATCGAATCGTTTTCTCTAGTAAAACCAAACCAAACCAAACATATCCAGTATTTCCCGCTCAGAGCAGGGTCTGGGGAAGTTAAGATGTACGCAGATCATGCCCCTACTTTTTACAGTAGGGAGGCTGTTTCCGTGAAGACCTCCAGCTTAGTACTCATTGAAGTATAGAGTGGTATATACAAAGCAGCATATGATACGAAAAATCCCACGACCATACCTGGGCCCATGGTTTAATTCACATGAGACTTACTTAAGGGGACTTTGACAACTGCACTCTCGATGATGAAGAGATGTTGACTCTGCGTACAGTTCCTTGTAAAAAAAATACAGAAAGTAATAGGATCCAATATAAAGTAAAAATAAAAAGTGTAATGCTCTATAACGTTTTCTCTAGTACATATGTGTATATATCGAATCGATTTCTCTAGTACATATTTCTAGCCCAGTATCAGTAGTCAAAGTAGCGATTGTAGCCCAGCTCATTAAGCACTAGGAATTGGACTTGGGCTCATTTTGGAGTTTCGCAGGATAGTTTACATCTATCAAAATTTTTCCAGCCCAAATATTTATGGGCTTCCATGAGTAATCATCTAAGGGGTGTTTGGTTTACTGTCTCGTATGGTTTTGAAATCAGAAACAATTTGGAACGATAAGGTTGGATCGTGATACATGATAGTATGTATTTAGTTTAATGTTTTAAAAATAAATATATTTTGTTGTATATATTATTTAATTGAATTTATTGGTTATAAATATCATCAATGTGCGCTGCCAAAAAATCAGAAAAATATATAAATTGATCATACAAATATAATTCCAATTCATTTAACTAATAATTGAAAAAATATAATTATTATTTTAAGAAAATAAAAATTAAACAAAACAATAATTAATAATATTATGATATTAAATTGAACAATATTAAATCAATTAATAAGTACAGAAATGTATAAATTAAAAATAGTTATTTATAAATCTGAAAAATAAAAAGCAACGACATAATTCAATTTAATTTTTACATAAAGAGATATATAGTTTCTATATTTTGTCAAATTATTATTTAGAATTACAACTTTATATTTGTTAATAATATATTATTATTTTTTGCTTTTATTTTATATTATTTTATACTATTTTTTACTTTTTTACTCTATTATCTATATTTAAATAACTATTTTGAGTTATAAGTTTTATAATTATTAATTGATTTATATTTTTCTAGTTTTAATTTATATAATTTTGATAAAGGAATTTAAGTTTTTAGTTTATTTTTCCAATAACTAGTTAGAATTATAAATTTTTATGCTTATTAAAAATTTTAATATTTTTCGGTCGTTAACATTTATATTTCTCTCTCTCTCTCTCTCTCCTTTTAATTTTAGGGTAGTTTATACTATCTCCGTCTAGTTGTCCTATTTTGACTTTCAATAATCAAATTGACCAATTTTTGACCAAAAATTATGAATAATTCTTTTATTATTTTTAGAAAGTAAAAGTTGCATTTTAAAATAGATTATATGTACGTTATAAAAATAATTTTTTTTATTTTATCAGTTATATAAAATTCGTAAATTTCAGTCAAATTTTAGTCAATTTAATCAGTCAAAAATCAAATTGCACAACTAAAAAGGGACTAAATAAGTGTTTAGAATTTATAATTTTTTCAATCAAACACATTATATGAGTCTTATCAATTTTGAACTCACGCCTCATTTCAGAAATTCGCAAACTAAACGTCCCTTAACTTTTTATAAATAAAAAGGGGGATTTTTTTTATTGTAAATTATTTAAAAAAAAGTCATTCATTGAGTAGTTCTCCAATCTATAATATCTTATATTGCGTTTTGGGTTAAAGTTAGAATATTTCAATGAAGAATTTTATAAAGTGATACTCCTTACGTCCCGACCCAAGTGCTATATTTGGAGTAAACCTGGTGTATTTTAGGAGAATGATTGTGCGTGACTAGGACTCTTAGCGATCCAAGTATACTCGAAAATCACCCTAGAATCGACTCGAAATAATCGTGGCCGATACTCTCCCAAAATGTTAGTAGTCTGGATACTAGTGCTCAAGTTTGAACCAAAATCGATGAGGGCCAAAACCGTTAGCTCGATAAAAATGTGCATACCGAATATGTCATTAGCTTAGTGAGATTTTCATTAAATTTTAGTACTCATACCAAACATGTCCTTAATGAAGAGCGTTTGAAGTAGGACTTTGCCAATGTAATGTTCTTATGTTTGATCTTTTTGGTTTGATGTACCTTTTATTATTCATTTAGTTGTGATACTAACTTTTTAAAATTAATTTGGGAATGTATGAGGATATTGGAGCCACCACTTCAAGTCTAAGGATGGCAAGAAAACCCGAACCCGAGGGGGAAACTCGAAACCCGATCTTAACGGGGCGGGGCGGGGCAGGCATTATCGGGTTACGGGACGGGGATCGGGGCGTTAACGGGGATTTTTTTGGGGTTCGGGGTAGTGACTGGGGTGACCATGCCCTGCCCTGCCCCGACCCGACCCGATATTATATTATATATATTTTTTTTATATTTTTTATATTTATATAAATTATATTATATATACATATATATATATATATAAAATATAAGTATATATAAATATATAAAACGGGGCAAAAACAGGGAACGGGGAACGGGGCGGGGTTCGGGGTAAGTTGTAGCCCCAATGGGACGCCCCGATAAGATCACCGATGGGGAACGGACAGATTTTAGATTTCGGGTTCGGGAACGGGGATAGTCTGCCCCGCCCCGAACCCGCCCCATTGTCATTCCTAACTTCAACCACCTAAGCACTTGAGCCAAAAAGTAGTTGTATTTTGTGTTTGAACCTATGATGAATTTGTTGTAAGGCTGTTATTTTCAACGTACTACTCATGGAATTATAGATAATTTGTTTTTCCATTTGAGACTTAAATATTTAAAATTCTCTCTTTTAATGGAATTATGTATTAAGAATTCTCTCTTTTTATTCATTTGTATTTCTGTTGTGATTCTGAGACTATAGTATTAGAGATCCTGTCTTTTAAATGGATAAATTTGCAAATAGTTTGCTGTAATGGTAGCAGGTTTTCGAGTCTTCTGGAGTATTTCTCGGGTACTTAATGATTTCAAAGAACCGGGAATTATTGGTTCTCCTATGAGTCGTGTCATATCGGTTCGATTCTAAAATACCCGGTAGAAATAATGATCCGGTCTCGGCTCAGATATTGGAACCTATATCATACCATTTTGGTCTTGACTTTACCCAATAAGATTAGCACATCTTACCCATTAAGCCAATAACCTGCTCGACTCGATCGGTAACATGCCTAAATGTGTAAATTTTGAGTTGTTTGTGGTGTAGATTAAAAGAATAAAGATATTAATAGTAAGTTTATTGTGATATTAAAGGAGGAAGTATGATGATTTTATGTGGTTTGAGGTATTTAAAATATATACTTTTTAGAGTCTCTCTCTCCCATTAAAGGAATACTTCATTTTCTTCACCCTTCACATTTATCAATCTTTCCTACCCCTGAAAATTCAATAATTTTGACACTTATATCCATGTAAAAGTTTAAGCAATTACCTAGGGCTGCTAGAAACCGGGTTTGAATTATTTTTTGCAGGAATCGAACACGAATCGAATTGTGTATTTCGAGTTCAGTTTCATATTTTTTCATTTGAAACCGAACACAACCCGAACCGAAATTTTCGGTTCGGTTCCGACAGTATTTCGGTTTCATTTTTTTCATATCTATATGAATCTATTCATCTGTTTCAATCTAAAAATTCAATTTTAAACAACAATAGTCTATTTAAAAGCAAAGTTTGACTCCAATTTAAATTCTAAACAACAATAGTTCAATTAAAAACAAGATAGTGAAGATACAATATTGAATGTTTAGTTGATACAATCAAAATATCAAATAAAATGAAGCAACAAAAGAGTAACTTGAACTTCAATAAATTAAGTAAGACGGTATACTTCTAAGATTTTTTTTATTTTTCTTTATAAATTAACTAATATTAATAAAAAAAGATAAATAGGTCATTTCGGGTTTTTATGAATTTTTTTCGCAGGAACCAAACCCGAACCGAATTCTAAATTCGGGTTCGGTTCCAAAAAAATACATAATTTCAACACCCAAGAACCGAATCGAACCGAGAATTTTAGTTTGGTTCCGGTCGGTTCCACTGGTTTCGGGTTGAAAATTCCCAGCCCTACAATTACCCGTGCCGATTTCGTCCGAATTTTGGTGGGGGTGGGCACAAATCCCGGTTTGGCCGAACCGGACCATTCCGATCCCATTCCAAAAGTGTCCTGAACCATTTGGGACGGACAAATTTTGTCCCGAACTGGTCCCGGACCGATCGAAATGGGATAGGAGCGGGTCGGTATTTTTTGTCCCGTCCCGAAAGTGATTTTTTTATAATTAATATTAGATTTGTGAGATTTTAACTATAAATTAATTTTTATGCCACTAATCAGTTAGCCAAATATGTCTAAACTTACTAAATTAACTGATAATAATGCAAAAAAATTTATAAAATTTGGATTATAAATTTGGAAAGAAAAATCAAAAATACAAAAAATATATTTTTTATTATTTATATTTACCAAAAAATATCCCGTTTTATCCCGGACCGTTTGAAACTATTCTTGTCCCAAAAATACCGGGATAAAACGGGGAAACACCCTTGTCCCGGACCGGTCCCGGACCGTTTATATAAATCAGGTTCGGGGCTAGGACCTGGACCGGCCCAATCCCGGGCCGTGCCCACCCCTATATTTTGGCTTATCGAACTCTAGTCAATTTTTTTCTTATCGAACCCAGTCGAGCTCGATAAACCCATGAACAAAAAAAAAATCTTTGCACTCGAGCTCATTTTCTTATCCAATCGAGTCGAGCTTAGCGAGTTCAAATTCAAGTTTTTATCTAACAATTCGATTATGTTACAATTTAGTGCCAATTCAAGTCAGATTTCGGGTTATCGAACTCGAGTTCGAATATTTTTTTTATCGAACCGAGCAAACTCAATGAGTTTATCGTCAAATCGGAAACCTCTTTCACTTTGCACCAATTAAGTTTTCTCCTTTCTCGATTCTCCTTCTCAGTCTCTCGTTTCAGGACGATTTGTCTGTAATGTACATCCAAGCATGGTTCATGACTAAAACAAAAAAATACATAATGCACTTCATTTTATATATATACGAGACAGGCAGAATCCGTGCTACGCACGGGCTGAGCATCTAATTGTTAATCGTGTATTCTTTATGTATATTGGCGAGTGTATATTTAAGCATTATTTAGTATGTTGTATGAAATGTTTTAACTTTGTTGTATAAAAAATTAAAAATATTTGATGTTGTTTGTTACTAAGTTGTGATGGCTTTGTTTATTTTGATCTATTACTTATTTGTATGATAAAAAAAATGTCTTTGTTTCTTTTGGTCTATTGCATAGCCTTATGATACACTTCGCCTCGGGGCCCTTGTGATACACACAGTGCGCCGGGGACCAAATTATTATATATAACTTGTAAGTTTACTCACTCTGTCGCTTCATAAATTATACATAATATATTGATATTCCAACTTCAGTAAACACATTTGAACGACGGGACCATCAACTTGATTTACAAAAATGATAATGGATTAATGGGACTATACGAATGATCTGACAACACATACTGCTATTTCCTTTAGCATATTAAACTTCTTGTTCACAATTTCGCATGTCCAAAACTTAAATGGCAATTCTATTGGAATGTAATTATCTTTAGCCCAAAACTGATAAGCCCAAAACATAAATGAAAAGGAGTAATAAAATCTACTCTACCCTAAAACTTGTCACATATAACCCTATTTTTCATTTCATTAGCCTCCCTTATTCCTTCTCTGAAATGCAGTGACACAAACAACACCATGAACACAAATCCCTTTCCTTCTTTCGTCTTTAATCCAAACCACAAATAAAAATCCACGGAAATCACAACCCTCTGATTCTTGTTCTTCAAACACGACTCCCTTATTATTGATCTTGTTACGTTCTTCAAAACGGAGGCTTCAAAAGATCTTGTATAAGTTGTAAGGTAGGTTGTTTTTATGTTTTTTTTTACTACGAAACAAAGATAGATTATTAGATATTTGTTATAATTTTTTCTGTTTTTCTTTCGGATATTAAAAAGATCTATGATGGGCGAGATCTTGCACTTTTTCTTTCATGCTTTTTGTTTGATTTGTCGAAAGGAGATATGTTGAAGTTAGCGGTTTCACTTCTACTTTGATCTCTATTTTTTCGATCGACCATAAATCTTTTTATAAAAGGGGTAGTTTAACGGCGGCAAGTCACCACTACTGTCTTCTTCTTTGGCGCTAGTTTTTTTTTTTTTTTTTTTGAAGTAATAGATCGATTGTATTTGATGGCCGGGTTTAGTGTGTCAAAGTACGTATTTATACTACTCATTATATGTATATGGAAAGACTAATCGGTTTATATTCTTTTTGGTTATAAATGGAGGATGGTTTATATTCTTTTTGGTTGTAAATGTATTCCACAAAGATTGTAACTTCATATTGATTGTATATTCTCCTGTATATAACCGCATAAACCTTTTGCATACTTGCAATTACTCAGGTACAACTCTTTACATGCTCGCAATTAGAAATTTAACTCTAACACTACTCCACATTAAATCATGATTACTCCACAATTTTCTAACTCTAAAACCTCTATCATCATAATTACACATTTAATTTTAGGACTGAATCTTATAGTATTATATATATATATATATATGTGATGGAAGCCCCATTAATGGTGAAATCTAGAAACCAAACTATATCTGTTGAATTATTAAGCAATTTCATTGCATATTTGTTATTATTTGTTGCATCAAGCTGTTCGCTAGTATATGCAACAATAATGCAATAAAAAATACATAAATACATATAATCCTACTCATCTACAGTCGTTAGATCACTAATATCAATCGCCTACAAAAGTTTCTAAATTTCACAAGGTAATTAATTTTCATATAAACAATACAGGTGGGTATGGTTTACTTTTATAAAGCCAAGGACAAAATGGTATTTTCACTACATGTATTTTAATCGTTTGATTGAAAAAGTCCCTCCAAGTAACTTTTTTAAAATTAACGAATTCGACACAATCTGCTATTTTAATCCGCTAACCACCAAACACTAATATTAGAGGATTCACATAGTCCTCGAATTTTTTCCCAAACCTCTAACTTCCAAACACCCTACGTATCATAAATTCGAATTCATGGTATAATAGCTATGACCCAAATAATTAAGTACAAATACAAAATGAATGAAATAATTAAAGGGGAGATAAATAAACTTGGGGTTGAGATTAAAGTAAAAAGTAAGTCTTTCTTTAATCAATTACACTGGGTAAACCTACCTCACCAAACCATTGGTCCATGGGTCCTTGAAAACAATATACACACTGATTGAACCGGGTCCACTTTACCTAAACCGGCCTGCAGGTCACCCTCTTTATAGTCCTACTGTTTTTCATTCTTATCTATGGGCTAATTAAAATTTAAAATTTATTTTCCCCGAATTTTTTTTTCCTTTATGGCCCGGTTTTCCCCTACCTAATAATACAATTATTAGCCTTCAGAAACTCTGAACCGGCAGCGGCAGGCCGGCGGCCTCCGTCTCCACCTCCTTCTTCCGCCGCATCTCCAAAACTTTCCGGTGGTTGTTCGAATGCAACTCGGTGGAGAAAGTCGGGCTGCAAGCGGGCCTGTACTCCGGCAGGAGTCGTCCCGATTTGTACCTCACGCCGCAGGCGTTGCAGAGGGTCTTCGGGCCGAGCGGGCCGGCCCGCCACTGTGGTGTCTTCGTGATGCCGCAATGGGCGCACCTTCTCGGCGGCGGCGGCGCCACATCTCCGCCTCCATCTACCAGCTTCTTCCTCTTGCCGTTCGGTGGCGAAAACAACGTCGCGGAGGACGTCGAAGATGAGGACGATGTCTCGGCGGAAGGTGGCGACAGAACGGGCCGGACCCGGACCCGGACCCCGGCCCGCGCTCGCTTTGTTCTCGCCTTGGTTTGAACAGGAGTGGGGAAACACGGCTTCTCCTGCGCTACCGCCGCCGGCACGGTCCGGTTTCCCGTCGGCTGAGGTGGGAATTTTCCGGCGAACGCATAATCTGGAAACGAGTCGTCCACGATTTGCGACAACCATTCTAAACTCTCCAAACCTTCAACCTGTAATAATAATATTTTTATTAAACTTTTAATTATTCCCCTAAAAAAAATTAATAAAAAAACATCGGACATTTTTTTTTACCTGAACGCTGAGTTCGCTTTCTCGGAGAGACCCGAAATCGTCTCCGGCAGAGAGAGAAACGTTCGCCGTCGGTGGCGGCGGCTCTTGTTTTTCACGAAGAGCAGGGCCGGTTTTTCTATTTTCCAGTTCGTTTTGCGGCGGCGGCTCCTCCGTCTCAGAAAACCCATTTGAAAAGTCGAGAAGCTCGTCGACGAAAAAGTCGTCCCCCGCGCCGCCGCCGCTAACACCACACGAATCGTTCGCAGCCGCCGTATCCGGTTCAAACCCGATTTTGAAACCCCCCTGTGAAAGCTCCATTCCCTAAAAAAACATGGACGAATAAGCAAACACATGGCGACCACCATAGTTATTAGAGTGAGAAAGGGAAAACAAGGAACAAGCAGCACCTGAATACGAGGCGATAAAGAAGACGAGCGGGAAAAAGGGTTTACTGTGAAGAGAAACGGGTCGCGGTGTGGAGTTCGGTGAAGCATTGAATGAGAGAGAAAGAGGAGAGAGAGAGAGAGAGAGGATGAGGAAGATGATAAAGCCTCTGACCACACAGTGACCTAATATGCAGTGAAAAATAAATGGAAATCAATCGTTATTTTAATATATATAAATATATATATATATATATATATATGAGAATGAGATTTATTTTAAAAAAATAAAAATACAAATCAATCTTGATCGTATGTGATGAACGGTCCGAATTATATAATATTTGGATTGTTTTTTAATTAATTACTGTTCGATAAATTGATAATTAATATATCAAAATGATATTTTCTTCATTTCATGCATTTATCTAGATTATTAAAACTAGTTAAATCAATAGTATGAGTATATATATATATATAATTAATTACTAACTCCGTCCCAACAAAAAGTTTATATTTGGAATATTTCTAAGGATTTAAGGTAAATAATTGACAATACTAGATTGATAAATTATATAAATATTTATAGTGCGTACGTTTTTTAAATTAAAAATTAAAAAATATTGATGGTAAGTATGTGTAGAGATTAGAAAAAATGTGATTGTTTGATTTCATAATGTAAAAATAATAAATATAAATTTTATAAATGAACAAGCCTTTTGAGTGAAATATAAACCTTAATAGGAAATGGAGAGAGCATAGTATTGAACTTTTTATGGAGTTCAAATATATAGTTTTGAATATATTTTAATTATATAGTAGCAAAACATATAATTTTTTTTTAGAAAAATATACTACATGAAAATAAATTCATAGTATCTTATTAAAATTTGTACTTATATTAGCAGAACAAAGTATATTCGATAATTTGTATATGGGTATGAAAATGAGTAAAGTGTTACATATATATAAATAAAGAAAATGTGATACATCATCTATTTCACTTGAAAGAGTGTATTTTGTAAAAACTAATGATATATGCAATATCAGTGTTAGGTTGAAAAGGCGTACTACATCCGTTCTCTTATAATTACAATATTTGGATTTTCACGCTTATCAATGCAGAACTTTGACTATTAATATCTTTAATTCTTTATTTTTAAAAAATAAAAAATTGATATTTTGAAAATATATTCGAGATGAATCTAACAAGATGTCACATGACTATATTTTTTCATATGTATAAATCACAAAAGATCGTCAAAATAGAGTATGTGAACCATGTAATAGTCAACACGTTGTAATAATAAGTAAACAGAGGAAGTATATTTTGTCATATGTCCTTTTTTTTGTTGAGGGAGAGGCGAACTCCTCCACCAGACGTATGCACCGATCGGGCGGGTGTTAAATCGAGGATGTGCACTGGCGGCCTGCAAGAGAGGACCAACGAGATCTGACTCAAAGAACAAATATTGCAATATTTCAGCAAAGTATTGTCACCACACGGATTCGAACCCACAATGATTTTGTCATATGTTCTTACTTCCATTGATTGATGCAAGGATATATGCCTAATATAGGTGTCTTTTCTGATCATTTTGATAACCTCCTCCTACGTACCCATACCACAGCCATTTTTAAAAGATAATTTTAGTCAAATAGAAGTGTTTCCTTTGAAAATAAAATTTTAATACCTACTTAAAATTTATCAAATATTTCTTAAAATTAGTTTTTTTTGCTATATAAATTACGTATTTAGTGTATTGAAAAATGTGAAATTAAAAAAAAATATCAATAGATAATTAAATTGAATTATACTTTTATTAAAATATCTAAAACTAAATATCTTACTTTAATCAAATTAGACTCTTTAAATTGGACGAAGAAAGATATTTTATATTATCTCATTAATGATATATTACAAATTAGCATTGGTATAATGTGAGATGGTCAGAATTTATAATCTTGTTTTATGACGCTTTGCTAAAATATAGGTAGTGTAATTTATATTTTGAGATTATGAAGATTATTATATACGCGACAATTAAGAATTTTTGTGATTATATATTTTTGTAATTTAATTTACTCAATAAATCAATATAATTCATATACGCGTGGTTAATATATATTATTACTATGATTTAAGGCTTCATATATAGTTGGGAAAAATGCACAGAAATATATAAACTTTACCCTGTCTTTCATTTTGCACGTGATTTTTGATTTTTCTCCATAAAATCACCAAATTTCGATGTTCATATTCTCCCTAATACGAAAAATTTCGACCAAATCTCCTATATTTCCGAATCATTATAGATCAAGATGACTTTACGCAAACATGGAGAATTTTGCTTTATTTCGCAATAAAATTATCACAAGTTCCGTGAATTAACATGGGAGTGAAATTTAGAAGAATGTAATTGAGGTGTCAAACAACGTCGTACAGAACTCCTAAAAATAATCTCGTTAAATTTGGCGAACATAAAAGGTCGGCATATGTCTGGTTGCCACATAAGCGTCAATTAGTAAGATTCAATTTAGGCGGGGTTTAAAATTAGAAAAAAATTGAACAAAATTGAAAAGTGGTATTTTTATGGAAAAATATAGCAAAATTCATGTATATCTATGCATTTTTTTCTATATAGTTCTATACAAGCAAACTTATGAAGGTGTATTATGATCCCAACTCTTGTTCAAGCAAGTGGTAATAAACACACCAAGATTCAATTTCGTGCAATTTTTTTTTTTTCCAATTTATTTATGTAATACTTATGGGATAGAGATTTAGATATTTAAAATTTGTTAATTTGCGATGTCGAATATCGAAATCCAAGCTTCACTATTGAGCATTGCAAATATTACTCATTGTAATTAATTCGTCATTCATAATAATATTAAATAAATTAGGATTTATGTTATAATACAAAATAATTTACTCAAAAAATACATATAATACGAAATAATTTACTCAAAAAGACACAAAAATGGAATGATTAAAAAATTCCATCATGGAAATAATTCACTTTTTTTTTTGCTATCTTCTTTTACTCCATTTACAACGCAGAATTCCTATACACTAATCTTTTAAGCGTAGATTCGAGAATTATATCTCGCACTCCATGAGTATATAGTAAGAAGTTCACCATATTGTATATATATATATATATATCATATTTATACTATACTTGTCATATTTAGACTACATCCAAAACCTCATATATACTACATTAGTCTAAATATGACAAGACGAACATCATGTTAGGTGCTTTTAGGGCGGGCTGATATTTCTCGTGCTCATCTTGCTAATATACATATATATTTTTTAAATTTATACTATACTTGTCCTACTTATATTACATCCAAAATTTCATAGATACCGCATGACTCTAAATTCGGCAAGAAAAATATTTCGCTATATGCTCCTAGCTACGTGGTAATATTTGTCGTGTGGTTTGTTATCCTTTGCATAACCCTAGCTCATGTGAGACACTAGCCTCATGGCTCTATGAAAATGGGTCCTAAAGATAAATCACTTTAGGTACACATAGAGACGTGTTGGAAATTAGTTTTAAAAAATGAGTTTTGCTTCAATTTGAACCAATTTAATGATAATAAAATATTTAATTCTTGAAAATTAAATATTAAATTGTGAATTTACATTTCGAGAAGATAAACATAGGATTTTATTTTTCTCAAAATTGATTCTAGTGAGTGAGAATTAAATGATTACAGTTGCCTATTTAATTGAAACGGTGAAAAGTTAAAGTGGATATAAAATGTCCCATACTGGAAAATTAAAGTTTTCTTGACTAGCTTATTACAGTAAAACCTCGATAAATAAAATATGATCGGCATCGGAGAAAAATATTCATTTAGCGGAATTATTCATTTATCGAAAGAAAATTTGAACATGTTATAAAGAGTTGAGACCGGAGAAAATTATTCATTTGGCGATGTTATTCGTTTATCGAACATTCATTTATCGAGGTTTAACTGTAGTAAGAAAGTGTATGTGTAGTTCAACAAGTTAGAAGTATACGCTAGTGGGTCAACGATGCAAAGCCCACATGCGCGTCGTCGCCGCCCGCCCGCCTGCCGGCTCGGCTCAGGCACAGGCACGGGACGGGGGTCTTGGGACTTGGGCGACTTGGGCCTTGGGGCTTGAGAGTTTGGGCTGCAGCTATATTAATTTTTGCAACCACGCTCAATGAAATCAAGTTCAGAACCCAGCTTATATTTGGACTCAGCTGCAATAAGCCAGGTTGAGAACCCAATTCATATTTGGACCGAGCTGTCATAAGTCAGGTTGAGAACCCAGCTCATTTTGGACCCAGCTGCCATAAGCCAAGTTTGAGAATCAACTGATATTTGGACCGAGCTGCCATAGGTCAAGTTTGAGAACCCAGCTCATATTTAGACCCAGCTGAAATAAACCATGTTTGAGAATTCACCTAGGTTTGAACCCAATTGCCTTAACTAGCTTCTCGAATATGACTCCTCACACTCCATAGTGTAACGTTCGAATTAAATGCGACTATTTATGGAGGTAATCTTTCAGCTGAAGGATTAAAGAGAATTAATGGCATTTTAATCTGCAATAACTCATCACGTGATTGAGTGGTTTTGGACCCTATGAAAGGAGGTATTATGCATTTCATTTCACACAAAAAAAAAATACGAGCAAACATCAACATATTGCAGCATATTTCCTCCTTGCGTTTCGTGTCCAGTTTCCACCACTTGAACGTTCGCCAGAGTTCTGAGTTTTAGAGAGCACATAACTCAGATACGTAGCAGTTGTATCTTGGGGAGATCTTGCCTGAGCCGTCTGCTTTTATACAGGGCAAAATTGTCTTACGAAAATGGTTCTACTCGTCTCTCTTAAGTTGTATCTTATTCAGTTTTTAATTACTAAAATTGTAATAGATTGCCTTTGTTTGTAATTTTATTGTAATTATATTGTTGGATATTCACAGAACCAACAATCGCGATACATTTAATTTTCTGTAATTTTCAATGACGACCGATACTGGCGCTATTGCCGCGGCTGCCAAAGTTGCTGCCAAGCACCTACCGTTGCAGTATCTGTTGACTTATAGTCAGATAATCAAAAGTAACTTCTTTTGATTTAATTTGGATTTCCGAGACTTAAATTAAGGGTGGATATGTGGCATAATTTTTGTACTAATTTATCCCATCGCATTCATCGCCGCCGTCAAAGGTAGCTCAGCGTTCTTCTCCTGGCTTTTTTCCCGCTTTTGCTTTCTAACTTGGCCACCGTGAATCCTCAACAGTTCCTACTAACGGCAGAAAAGGGAAGGCATGTGGCAATTATTATTTTTGTTAATAAATAAAAATATTTCCATTTTTAGTGCGACATATGGAAATAATAACTTCGTTAGGGATGTCAATGGGTCGGGTAGGACACGAGTATGACTCCTCCATACTCTATCCTATTTAATTAAGATCGAGTTCGGATATTGGCCATCGGGTAATCGGGTAACAATGGGTATTCGAGTACCCGTATACCCTATATTTACGAATGTAAATATTTTTTAATATATATCGTATATACATATAATGTAATTAATAAATTTAATTTAGTATAGTAAATATTTAAAATATAATATTTTATATAATAACATATATATAATATAATATAATATAATATAATATAATATAATATAATATAATATTTATGTATAATATATAATAAAAATATATTTATATAATTCAAAAGGGTAAGCGGGTCGGGTAAGCGGGTCGGGTAATCGAGTCTGGTAATCGGGTAATGTACTATGCCCACACCCTACCTGTACCCGATCATAAAATTTCGAGTTCGACCGATACCCGACCCGATTTTGAGTTTATCCGACGGGTTGGATCGAGTACGGATAAAGTTGACATCCTTAAACTCCGTCCAAACCAAATTTATATTCGATGTAAATAATTTTAATGTGATATATTAACAAGTTGGGCCTCCTTTAGCCACTTTACCATAGTCAATGACAATATTTGTCAAGAAACTTAGTTTGTATAAATTCTAGCCAAAAAAGAACATGGTTAGACCAATATACTCTTACTTTTCAATAAAACTAACTCACTTTATCACTCTCCTTATCTTTTTTGAGTTCCTGGGTTACGACGTATCTATTTCGTACCGTCTCGTTACCATGTGTTGTTTACCTTTTGTGTTATTATATCGTAACTTTGTATCTTATTTACCGTGTTGGAATATTGTACACGATGTACCAGTAAGCGGATACGATATTTATTTTTCGTTACATTCGTTACATTACCCGATTAATAATTGATCATTTATTATTTTTTTTTCGTTACGTTCGTTACCAATATAGTAACATGTTAAATTTAAATCGTACACTTGGTAAGAAGTTATAATTTCTTACCAATATACCAGAACCCCATTAAGACAGATACTAATTCGTAGCTGGAAATAGTTACGGTTACACTAATAAGAAGTTATTTCGTACTAGTTACACTTGGTAATAAGTTACAATTTCTTACCAATATACCAGAACCCCATTAAAACATATACTAATTCGTAGCTGAAAATAGTTACGGTTACACTAATACGAAGTCATTAATTTGTAACTTCGTACTAGTTACACTTGGTAAGAAGTTACAATTTCTTACCAATATACCAGAGTGTAAATAATGACACCCTTACTAATTCGTAGCTGGAAATAGTTACGGTTACACTAATACGAAGTCATTAATTAGTAACTTTATACTAGGTACACTTGGTAAGAAGTTACAATTTCTTACCAAGCGTAACAGTTACGAATTCGTAACATGTATACCAAAACTACAATACGAAAATTTCAAATCGACACAAATGTGTTATGAAATTCGAATTTCGTAACTTCATACCGATACGAAATGATAGAATCTTAATAGAAAATCAAGGCATAGTGATACGAAATGACAATATTGTAACATAGTAACCCAGTACGAAATGAATAAATCGTAACAACTGTAAATTCGTAACCACGTATGCAAACATGCGAAAAAACTAGATCTAAAACACCAATACATACAATTCGACCGGAAATCACCCCAAATATACCACGAATCACCAGAAACCATATGAAAACTTGTAAATCATCAAAAACAAATACGAAAATAACATTATTTCAAGCTAGATCTATGATTTTTCTAGAGAGAGAAAGTCGGAGAAAGAGAAATAAAATCGAAAGAGAGAGTAGGGAAGATTCGGAGCTGCTGGCGGTCGTTGGACAGGAAAGACCGGAGCTTCGACGAAGTCGGCGCTGGAAGGAGCTAGGGTTCTGGTGCAACGGCGCGGCAATGGTGTTGGATCTACGGGCGGTGCAACTTCAGCGGCGGCGGCGGCGGAAAGAACTGGAACTCCGACGAAGTTGGCTCCGAAAATAGCTAGGTTCCGGCGAGATCTGGAGATGGTTGTGATGGAGGAAGGGTGGATGGGTGGCGCGGGTGGGAGGGAGGGTGAGAGAGAGGAAAGAGAAGAGAGAGAAAATGTAAAACTGAGAGAGAGAAAATGTAAAAATGAGAGAGAGAGAGAGAGAGAGAGAGAGAGAGAGAGAGTCGAGCGAGGGGGGAATGAGTAAGAGAGAGAGAGAGAGAGAGAGAGAGAGAGAGAGAGAGTCGAGCGAGGGGGGAATGAGTAAGAGAGAGAGGCGGGGGAGAAATAAGGGAGGTCAGGGGTAAATTGGTCCAAATTTGTTCTTTTTGGCTACAATTTGTACAAACTAAGTTGCATGGCAAATATTACAATTTACTGAGCAATATAGCTAGATTATGTCTTCTCTCTTAAATAAATTTGTCGAATAAATATTATACTTCAGGTATAATCCAAAATTTTGTGTTTTCTATTTATTTTTATACTAATGACAGAAATCAGCAGCTATTATTTTTATAGGTAAATTATTAGGTCTTGAGACAATAACCTTTTGTTAATCGAAGTATCCATATAATAATAATAATAATAATAATAATAATAACAACTTTTTCTTCATTATGCCTTTCTTGTGTCTCGCCTGCAGTCTGCTGCGTTGCAGGCTAAGCTCCTCCATCCTTCCGGGATTGTTGGCCCGAGAGCTTCTTTTGATGCTGGTGTGAGAGTGTTCATTGAGACTACGGGTTCGGATATCCCGCGCCATCCGAGTGAGATCGCTGCCCCCAATCTTATGAAGAAATTGGCAGATATATATTTCGCGAAGGTGACCGCTACTGCTGAATGTCACTACTCTTTAACCACTCGACATGTTGCATTATGGAAGTCCTAGCAGGGTGTGCATACTTCTTATTGGCTTCGGGCGGTTCCTATCTCTGGATTAGGGCAGACCATGAATGGGCGGACTTATCGCAGTGTCCTGAGCTATCGGCTAGGTATTCCCATGTTTCCGGTATCTCGGCCGTGCTCTGCCCGTTCTCGGGTCTTTCATGGCGACATCTTCGGCGATCATGCCGTGTCCTGCTCTGGTACTATAGGGGTTAAGCATCGCCACAACCTGATTCGTGACACTCTCTTGGACGTCTGCTTTCGGTCTGGGATTTCAGCGGCTAATATGGAAGTGGATGCCGGTTTGGTCGACGGGCAGGACAAGCCCCTTCGTCCTGCGGATGTATTGTTATACTCTTGGGACAAGGGAGGGGATGTGTGTGTAGATTTGACTGGTTCCTCCTCATTAACCCAGTCTGCTATGGCTGGAGTTTGCACCTGGACGAGTTGTGGTTGATGCTGCTCGGCACAAATGTGCCAAGTATCGGGACTTGTGTGAGGCGCGGGGATATGGTTTCCTACCCTTCTCTTTCTCTTCGCTGGGGGAGTCGGATTCAGAATATTTCAGTATCGCATGATGGTGGGAGACGCGCTGCTGCTCATATATTTACTCGAGTTGGTTTTGTTATTGCAAAAGGAGTGGGGACCCAGATAGTATCTCGGTTGCCCACTAATTTCTTGTAAACTGTTTTTCATCTATAATAATAATAATAAAAAAATAATAATAACTTATAAACTGTACCAGAGACATTATAGGCCCAAGTAGAAATCTGTTGGACTAAAAATTTAAACGCAACAACTTTCAAAATTGTCTATAAATTTTTTATCTAATATATTATGAAAGATATATTATCTAAAAAATATTCGAATTCATTTGCCAAAAAAACGTGGTAAATCTTGTTTCGAATTACAAGCCTCGTAAATACTTTCTCAAAATATAGTGGCTAAATTCAACTTATTTACGAAAATGTACATTAACCATCAAAAACTCGAAAACCGTTAGTTATCGTTAATATATACATCTTCATAATTAAACAAGGATCGGTTGTAGAAATCAGTAAACTTGAATGAGTACTCGGGTGAGTACTCAGGAATCGATACTCAACCAAGCCAGGTTGAGACTACTAGGATCAAAAATCGATTTTGACCAAACTCGGGTCAAAATCGGTCAAATTCAGACTAATCTTTTACTCTATATATCTTACATTAGCACTGATGGACTGATTTTTCTTATTATATATTAAGTAGTTCTTTAGAATATGCAAACGTAAGACAATAGTATGTGTATGACTTATTTTTTTTTTGAAAGATGTATGTGTATGACTTATGAGTATGATAAGATAATGTATAGGCAATAATATTATCTCTTATATTATTTAATTACATATTAATTTCTTAATCCAAATATCTCTCATTAATTAAATTCATTTATAATTTTAGTGTTTTCTAATAATATTTTTTTGAAACCTAATTTGTTTAAAACCTAAGTTTTTCAATCCATTATTTAAATAATATTTTAGTTTCGATGTCTAAAAACTAATAAGGAAGTGTTCTTAGCAATAGTTGGCTGGAAAAAATAAAATCGATCAAAATTAGTCGACGTTGGATGCGCAGCGATTGCTGCACGAAATGATGGTTAGAACAGTTATAAAAATACCAGATGAAGTTTTGATACAATGGTCAGTCGCACAATCGTTTTTATTCTAAAAATTCTACATGTTTAATACTTGGCACATGATTTAAGATCATTTGAGGATCAAACTTTTTTTACATACCAAGGGATTAATCTCCACCCTTCATCTTCCCTCCATCTTTATTTGATCTAATGAATGAGATTAATCCCAACAATTTAAAACACCCACTTTCATCATTTTTTTTCAAATATCAATATCTTTCAAACCGTTAATCGTTAAGTCAAAAAAATATACGTTACGACGGCATTTAATTATCTTTCTATAGATAGACTTTGATATACTTTCGACAATTTTTTTCCGCTTTTTCACGTTTTTTCGTGGCGAAAAAATCATATGTGATATATCATATATGATATTACATATCACATATGATATGTAATATCATATCATATATGATATTACATATCATATATGATATATCACATATGATATTTTCTACTTAAAAAACGTGAAAAAAATGAAATTTTTTTTTGTCGAAAGTATATCAAAGTGCCTGTCTATAGAAAGATAATTAAATGCTCGTCGCGATGGTGTAATTATTTTCGCTTAACGATTAACGGTTTAAGAGATATTTAAATTATAAAAAATGTGTGAAATATTAAATGCTTTTAATCTCAACCATTAATTTCTTTTTGGATGGATGGTGGGGATGAGTCCCTTGGTATGTAAGAAAAGTTTGGTATTTAATATAACTCTACTCCTTGACACATTCTATTAATAGGGCTGCGACTTTTGAAACCGGGAACCGTGGAACCGATCCGAACCGCATTGGAACCGACGGTTCGATTCGGTTCCTTGCAACAAATTTATTTTTCGGTTTGGTTTGTACTGTTAGTATTCGGTTCGGTTTCCTGTCCGTTTTAAAGAAGAACCGATTTGAACCGCAAGGAACCATCCGAACCGCACGGAACCGGGAAATTCACCCTCTGAATATAATATAATATAAAATATTCTTATTAAACATAATTAATATAATATAATATAATATATTCTTAATAAAATAAAATATAATATAATATATTTCGTCCGAACCATACAAAATCGGTTCCGATTCTGCCTCGCCTTTCGGTTCCTGTGCGGTTCGGACAAAAAAAACTGGCAAAACCGAACCGCGAAAAAATTATGCGGTTCGGTTCCGGTTCCTGTATTTTTCTCCCCAGAACCGAAAAGTCCCAGGCCTAGTTTTGAACCTGCAACGGCAAAAAGTCCAATCATATAGATTATTTCGTTAAAGTGGCTTTTAATCCATGTGGGTCTGGCATGTTGGAGGTGGGATCGCGAATGAGTGAACCTAATATAGTTCACTGTCGATGGATTAGTCGACGGACAACATGGATTAGTTATACGTCGATCACGACTGAATTGTTGTTGGGTCGGAGACGGGACGGTAGAAGAAAGAAGAGGCGTCTGAATTGTTCGAAACAGGGAATAAAGAATAGACGGACCGAGAAACGGGAAAGAAGATAGATGAAAGATTTGGAAACAAATCAACGATGGAGAAAGTTTTATCAGTTCTAAGGTATACAACTACAAAATCAAAATCAAAATGGGTGTTTGGTCTAGTGGTATGATTCTCGCTTCGGGTGCGAGAGGTCCCGAGTTCGATTCTCGGAACACCCCTTTTATGTTTTTTGTTCTAATTATATACTTTTTCATTTAGCAAAAAAGGAAATAAAAAGAACTGCACCAGCCGGGAATCGAACCCGGGTCTGTACCGTGGCAGGGTACTATTCTACCACTAGACCACTGGTGCTTGATGTAGCCTTTTATTCAGGACAACATAGATGTGTTAGCCTAATGCAAATGGATATTTTTACGAACTTTTCCTAATAATCCGAGCGAAAAATACAGTGTTGCCTTGACGAAGATGATACCGCAATTTGATCATGTCAAAAAAATAACACAAAATATGCATACATAAAAATTATTAACCGAATGCAAGCATATAGTTAATTATTTATCGAGCCATGAAAAAAAATCAACATTCCATAACAAACTTTTTTTATAATGGAATTATGTGAAAATAAAATATCGGACCAAAAATCTGAGATATTAGACCAAGGGAATTGAGTTGATTAAGAATATTGAAAATTATAATTTACTAATTATTTTAAATTGCAAGATTTTATATTTTTTGAGTTCTTTACTCATTTGTCTATTGTTTGACTAATTTAGAATTAGATGAAGAAGAGAGAATGCAATGAGAAACGGAGTGTTGAGAAGAAGAATCAGGTTGCGAATTCTAGTAAGATTGTCGATGTGGGACTGTCTCCAAAATAATCATAACTAAATAATCTTATGATTATGTATCTAATTTTTAATTATGGGCCTTGTATTTCTTTTTATTATGATGCTTTTGCACTTATTTATCCGCTTAGACTAGTCCCGGTAGCCCTTCGCTTTTTTTAACGATATATATATTGAATTCTAATGCGTTTTGGAGAATTTTTTTTAGTTTGGATAATATGAATTTTCAATCTTAATATGGTTTCTCGGTTCTTGAAGTGTATTTACAATTAATTAGTAAATTCGGTTCTTAAATCAATCGAAAGAAACACACTTGTTCCATCTGTTTGGTTCCTCTTCGGTTCGTGCATAAAATTTAAATCCAAATTGATTTTTAAGCACCGGTTCCAATTTCGGTTCTGATTTAAATTTTAGTAAGAATTGAACTGGTTCCAAACCCAAATAACATTGTTGTAAAGATGTGCTAAAGATAATAGTTAGGGCTCATTGTGAAAGATGCAAGAATAGTGGTTTATTTGTCTTTTTACAAAATGAGGAATTGTTGCATATGGTGTTGTTAGGGAAACATTTGTACAAAAATCATCCTAGATCGTAAAGAACCATTTCTTAAATATTGATAAAATTTGTACAACAATCATCTTTGATCATTTGTACAACAATCAAATATTGATAAAATTGTATTTACTTAAAAGATATTCACTTATAATGAAGAAATTTGTTAAGATTTGTGGTTCGATCTCAAAGACAATAGTTTTTGTAACCGTTGTCTAATTTTACATGGCCTCCTTAACAACACTAACTACAATAAAAATCGTTGCTTCGACTGGATTTCTCGTATCTCGTTGACTAGGAGCATCCAAAGAATGCCAAGTCTAGAGAGGCTTAAATATTAATAAGGTTGTGTATACTTAACAAATACTCACTTTTAATATTAATAAAATTGTATATACTTAACAAATACTCGCTTTTAATGAGTGAATTTGTTAGTCTATGATTCAATCGAAAAATCAATTAATAGTGAGAAAAGTAGTATGTGGACTCTTTTTTTAGCAATGTGGGATTAATGCTTTAAGAAATTTATAACCAAGGATATAAAAATTAATTGAAAGCAGTTATTGTTAAAAAACAATACTTTGTGTGCCTTAATCGGCAAGTTATGGTTTCTCTAGTTATGGTAGAATTAGGCCTGCTATAATGTAATCTCTCCCTATATAGGGTATCATCAATGAGAATACAACATATTTTACCTACTTTCTGTCTCATTTCAACACGTTATCAGCACGTAGTCTATCAACTGCACAAGAAAAATCTCATGAAAATTCCGAAAAATAGAGAGAAAAAATCGGATTTTTTCCCAGAAACTCTAATTTCTGCAGTTAGTTTGCTGACTAGATTTAATTCATCATCGACGCAACGTCACTGGAATGGTATCAAGAATATTTTCTGATACTTTAAAGAAACCATTGACTCAGGACTATTCTTTTCCTATAAGGAGGCAAAGAAAACTGATTTCAAAAAGACAATGTTAAAGTAAATATTGATGCCGAAGCAACTACCTCAATGTGTTGGTAGGATTCGCTGATATTTTGAAAACCTACTAAGCAAATTCCTTTTGGCTATTCCTCGAATCACGACAAGATTATTGCGTTGCACAAATCAGTCTGTGAGTGTACATGATTAAAAACTCGGCACTTGTGAGGAACTAATGGTTAAGTACTACCGCTAATGAGCATACTCACAATTTCCTTGATTGATGGAATGATCATAATGAAAACTATGTGAAATATAAAGGAATATACTTACATTGGTTGCACTCTTTTCCATAGATCAAGGTTTATTTTCCCCCATTAGATTTTGTTACATGGCAAGATTTTTATGGAAGCAATTAGGGCTGTAAACGAACAGAGCTGTTCGCGAACAAAGCTCGACTCGACTCGTTAAGGGCTCGGTTCGGCTCGATTCGTTAAGAACTCGAGCTCGAGCTCGAACACAAAAAACTGTTCGTTAAGAAAACGAGCTCGAGCCGAGCTTGGGCATGTGCGACTCGAGCTCGGCTCGAGATCGGCTCGAGCTCGGTTCGGCTCGTTAAGCTCGATTAATAAATATATTTTTAAATTTATTTTAATAATATTTATATATTATATTATAGATTAATAATTTGTTAAATAATTTTCATATATTAAAATATTAATTTTTATATATATTTATAAAAATATATAATTTTTAATGATTATTTTAAAATATTTATTTTAAATAATTCAAATATATTATTTAAATAATTTAAAAATATATAATTATTCGCGAACAGCTCGAGCTCGACTCGGCTCGAGTTGTTCGCGAACAGCTCGAGTTCGACTCGTTTTATTAACGAGCTCGAGCTCGAACACATTTTTTGTGCGATAACAAAGCTCGGCTCGGCTCGGCTCGGCTCGTCAGGAAAAAAAATTGAGCTCGGCTCGTTTAGGTCAAAGCTCGACTCGGCTCGGTTCGTTTACAGCACTAGAAGCAATGATTTATGAATTGAATATAAGCATTAGGGGGGAGGTGTATATTTTTTCAATGTGGGATATCAGTGTAAAGATGACAAGAAATGAATGATTTATAAAGAAACTTAATCACATATATTGTACTCTTTTTTTTTTATCAATATTCATTTTCTCCCATCGAGTTTTGTTACTTAGCGAAGTTTTTGATGAAGCAACAACTTCTTGATTGATGTACAAATCAGGGAAGGATGTAGGCTTGAGGGGAGTCTTACATCTATATCGTACGTTATACACTTTTCTTCCAATGATCATTTCCCAACATAGTTTTTATCATTTGGACATGTTTTTAACGAGGTAACCAGATGTATCGATTAGGGATCGATGAAATGATCACCTTAGTAGCACTATGATTAATGCAACGATCATATGAAATGATAGACTCAACTGGCAAAGTCCAAACTTGATGTGTCGAGATGCTGTACTCTTTTCCCTACAATCAAGATATTTTTTTCCAGTGAGTTTTCGCTTGACGAGATTTTAACGAGACAACATGACATGCGCTAGTATAGTAGACATAAGAGGGATTATTAAAGGAATTTTGTGCCTTATTCTACAAGTTATGAGTTTTTCTAGTTAAGGTAGGATTAAACGTGCTACAATGTAGTTTCTCTCTATATGTATAGAATATCATTAATAAGAATACAATATATCTTACTTTCTGTCTTGGTTATTTTCTATTCAATAATTGTGTTTTTTTTTTTTTGGACAAATTCGCAAAGTATTTTCCTCTTGATTTGTTTTATTTTTCCGTATTAATTAATCTTTATTTCATACATAATATCCATGTGGTATATTAACACGTCAAACTCAAATGTAATAATTGAAAATATGAAATTTAATTTTCAAATTCTAGACGGTGATGATTGTATACCAACCAGTTCTTTCCCTACAACCTTTTTCCACTACCTATTGTCATCATCATTTAATGTCGAAAGTATAGTACCGTGTACTTTTTTTTTTCTTCTAAATTTTAATTTTCTTCGGGGAAAATTGTTTTTTTTTTTTTTGCAAAAGAGTACAATGGTCCCAACTTCTTTTACTTCTTGACAGGAACAAAATTGTAGGTACTTACGCCCTGTTTTTTTGTACTTATTTTTCGATTTTGATTCGATTCGATTCGATTCGATTCGATTCGATTCGATTCGATTCGATTCATTCTTCGATTCTTCTTCTTCTTATTATTATTATTATTCTTAATTATTATTATTGTTATTATTACTAATAATATTACTATTATCGTTGTTGTTGTTAATTACGATTATTATTATTATTTATAATTATTTAATATTATTATTTACCCTTAATATATATTTGATTCGATTCGATTGATTCAGTCCATTCGATTCGATTGATTCGATTCGATTCGAATCCATTCGATTCGATTGATTCGATTGATTCGATTCAATTGATTCATTCATCAAAAAAACGAGCCTTGTCCGTATTTTCGGTGACTTATTTTTCACTACAATTCAGTTCAATTTGGTTTTTAATATTATTATTATTATTATTAATAATAATAATAATATTTACTATATTAATAATACTATATTTATTGTTATTGTTGGTGTTGTTGTTGTTGATTATTATTATTATTATTATTATTATTTATCATTATTATTATTATAGTTATTATCGTTATTGTTATTAATATCATTAACATTATTATAATACAAGATATTAGTAATAATAGGTATTTAAAAAAAATATTTACAAGAATTATTATTATGAGAGGAGTAGGAATGTAGCCATATGGAGCCCTTAAGCTACAAATTATGTCACGCAATTTAATATTGTCAAATTCTAGCTAATTTCACAACTTGTGTACGATTTTACTCTTCAAAGTTTGACACCAATTCATAAAGGAACTTCATTTATTTAATTTAATAAGCCAATAATGGCAGTCAAGTTATCAAACTTCTAAAGAAAACAACATAAGTAAAACTTTCTAATATAGAAATGTCAAAAGCGGAAGTACTAAAAATGTTCATTGACTTAAAATAAATCACAGTGTGTCACGAATGCTCAAATCGGTCCTTAGCCTCCTTAATCGTAATACCTGAAAATGTTAAGTAAAACCGTAAGCACAAAGCTTAGTGAATTCAAACACAACATTATACCAATATCCACAATCACTAGACCTAGATTAAAATATATCGTTATAACATTTAAACATAAGCCAAGAACAAATCAAGGCTTATAAGGAGGGCTAGTAGGTTACCCGCATCTCACAAACCGAAGAGTATTGGGTTAATCTTACCCTCACCTCACATCCCGGAGGGTATTGGAGTAATTATACCTAACCACGAGCACAGGACAAAAGCCGGATAATTGCTATGATCCCTCAACAATAAACATACAGGTGCACATGTATGATTAACAATTTAAGCATGCATCCACATTATCATACCATAATAATAATTTAACACTCACGTCTTTAACCTAGCAATCATAAATATTGAGACAATGGAGTGAGAGAACTCACCTTGAATACTTAAGGAGATTGCTAAATCAAAACCTGCTACCACACTTGAGCAAATGCCAAAACTTCACCTATTATAAACTAGGAGTTAGGATATACCCAAAGATGAAGCTTAAAGACTTAAACAAAAATCTGGACAGAAGGTCTAAAACAGACCGCTGTTAAAGATGGATTTACTTAATTTTCCTAAGTATTAACATATCAATATTAAATTTTTCTAAGAAACTAGAGTCTTTCCCCTTTTTAAAACAGTAAAGAACTCACTCTAACTCCAAAATATGAATTTATTATGATGCTTTTAAAAAGACATCGCAGTGCAGTCCCAAATCATAGGAATCAGTAGTGTTGGCCAATTCTACCCAACTTGTGGGTAGACATTGTCCAAACTAAAAATCACAGAGATAATAGACATAAATACCAAAGTCTCAGAGTTGGAACCGACCAAAAAGGGTTTCCCAAACTCTAGATATGAAATTCACAACATGACTAATTACAAAACCCTTAAAAGCTGTGACAGAAAACTGATCTGGAGTGTGAACTCAATATGACCAAGAAATACTTGGAGATAACATCCCATAAACTCCAGATCACAACTTTAGGTCATAACACACATGTGGGAACTTGGAATCCCATTAGATCATTTCCCAAGCCCTAGAAACGAATAAAACAAGTTGACCTATCAGATCAGACCCGGATCAGACCTACCAGCAAAGGTGCTGTTCTTGCCCATGGATAAAGTCCTAATTAGTGAGAGTGACCTTCATAAGAAAGTTACCCAACACAATTTGTAAACTTTTGGCATAGGTTTTAGATCTGTTTGAGTTATAGAATTCAAGTTATGATTTTTGTAAGATGACTACAAATCTGATGGAAACAGAATCGTAGCCAACCCTTAATCTTTTTAACCAATCCATTCCTCTCCCTTTTGAAACACATTCCTAGATGTATTTATCACCCAAATTCAGTCCCCTATGAACATGGTGGCACCAAAAAGGGCTAGGGGTCATTGGCATTTCATTTAGTCACAAGGAAAAGAATCAAATCAACATAATATATGACAAACCATTTAAACTCATAATTTTCCCCTTTCTTAAGGGTTCCTTGATCTTTCAAATACACAAACATTTATATACACATCTTAGAAGATGCTATAAAATTGTATACTTAGATCTAGACATATTGATATGGATATGTTGAGAATCAAAATAATAATTAACAAGAATTATAACCATTCACAAGATCTATCACATTTTATCACCTAAATAAAACTTGGTGATTTCCATGGTTCATTTAGACCTTGTATTTTGTATAATCATCTAGATCCATCATACACCATGTATAGGGTGTAGATATAATCTAGAGATGATGATAACATACAACTTATAACAATAACAACATTGGTTAAAACCATAAGATCTATCTTCTTTAAATCACACAAGTTACAACTTGATGATTTTTATGAATCATATAGATCTTTTACATAATATGATCATCTAGGCTCATCATACACCATGTATAGGAGATGGTGATGAAATTTCTAGATGATAATCAACACTTAAAACAATTAATTGAATATAAATCAAAAGAAAAGATTAAAACACCTTAAAAGATCTTACCTAAGCTTGTTACACCAACAAGGAAGTGAAGGAGAAGATGATTGTGGCTTTGGAAGAGAAAAATGAGAGAGAGATGGGAGAGAGGGATCGGCGAAAATGAGGGAGAGAGGAGGGAGTTTAGGGTTTTGTGATATTTTTATAAATCATTTAAGGATAAAGCCTAATGACTTCACTAATGGGCTAGGCTCAAAACTCATTTCTTACTAGCCCAATATAATTAAATCTTTCAATTAACTTAGCCCAAAACTTGTATTTTAATCTAACTTGGCTAATTAATTAAACCCATCATTTAAATAACTAAATACCATGAAAATAATTAACGTCATCAAAAAAACCGGCGTTACAACTCTCCCCTACTAAGAAGGGACTTGGCCTCGAAGTCAGTCCCTCCGAATAACTCGGGATAATGCGCCCTCATCTCGTCTTCGAGTTCCCATGTACACTCGCATCCCTTCCTATGCCGCCACCGAACCTTAATGAATAAAAGTCTTACCGCTCAGAAGGGTCTTTGACTTTCGATCAACAACCGCGATAGGTTTCTCAACATAGTTGAGCCGTTCGTCAATTTGGATGTCTTCCAGGTACTACGGCGGTATCGTCAACAATGCACTTCCTCAATCGAGACACGTGGAAGGTGTTATGAATCAAACTAAGCTCGTCGGGCGGCTCCAATCGGTACGCTACTTTACCAACGCGAGCTATGATCTTATAAGGTCCAATAAACCGAGGTCCCAGCTTCCCACGCTTGCGGAACCTAATCACACCCTTCCAAGGGGAGACCTTTAATAGCACATGATCCCCAACCTGAAACTCAAGATCGGAGCGTCGCTTATCTGCATAACTCTTCTGACGACTCCTAGCGGTGATAAATGATCCCTGATCATTTTGATTTTCTACGTGGTCTGCAAAACAATATCGGTGCTACCGAGCACCCTCTGTCCAACCTCACCCCAACACACTGGGGTTCTACACTTCCTACCATACAGTGCTTCATACGGGGGCATTTCGATGCTTGAATGATAACTGTTGTTATATGAAAACTCGGCTAAATGAAGATGATCATCCCAACTACCTCCAAAATCAATTGCACATGCCCGAAGCATGTCCTCCAAAGTCTGTATCGTCCGCTCACTCTGCCCATCAGTTTGCGGATGGAACGCAGTACTGAAATGCAATCGGGTACCCAATTCTTCTTGGAATTTCTGCCAAAATCGAGAGATGAATCGAGTATCTCGATCAGAGACAATAGATACGGGCACCCCGTGCAATGAAACTATCTCCCGAACAAAAATCTCGCCAATTTTTCACCAAGAACTTTCCTTGATGGCCAGGAAATGAGCACTCTTCGTCAATCGATCCACAACCACCCATATCGTATCCGCTCCCTTTGCAGTCTTAGGAAGTTTTGTAATAAAGTCCATGGTTAAGTGCTCCCATTTCCACTCAGAAATCTCCAAAGGTTGCAATTTCCCATGAGGTTTCTGGTGTTCGGCTTTGACCTTCCGGCATGTTAGGCATTCTTCTACATATCGAGCCACATCATTCTTCATCCCGTGCCACCAATAACCCTCACGAAGATCTCGGTACATTTTTGTAGCACCGGATGAATAGAAAACTTGGACCTGTGAGCTTCTTCCATAAGAGTTTTCCGGTTCCCACCGATCAAATGGAACCCAAACCCTACCATAACGAGTTAGTAATCCACGCCCATCTCGCTCCATCTTAGGTAACTCATTCACAATCCTTTCACGATTTGGGTTCCCCTCTTGAGTCGCCACATCTTGAGCATCTCGAATCATACCCAATAATGATGTCTCCATAGTCATCCGAAGACATTTAGCTCGAATCGGTTCGACAGTTGCTTACGATCGGTGCGTCGGCTACCACATTTGCTTTCTGGGGTGGTAGTGAATCTCACAATCGTAATCTTTCACCACATCTAACCATCTAACTTGCCTCATATTCAAATCCCGCTGATCGAAAAGGTACTTCAAACTTTTATGGTCGGTGTAAATGATACACTTAACCCGTAAAGGTAGTGCCTCCATATCTTGAGAGCAAAAACAACGGCTCCTAATTCCGGGTCATGAGTGGGGTAGTTCCTTTCGTGAGGTTTTAGTGGCGAGACGCATAAGCTATCACCTTACCCGTTGCATCAACACAAGACCAAAACTCGGGAGGGATGCGTCGCGATGCACTACCATGTCCTCCACTCCTTCCGTAAAGTCAAAACCGGGCATTACACAACCGCGTCTTAAGATCTTCAAATGCAAACCGTTGTTCGGACCCCAAACAAATTTCTCCGACTTCTTGGTCAATCGCGTAAGAGGTAGAGCAATCTTTGAGAAATTTTCAATAAACCTACGATAGTAACCGGCCAAACCAGAAACTACGAATCTCGAAGGCGATTTAGGAGCTTCCCATTTCTTAACCGCATCAATCTTGGCCGGATCGACCTTGATACCTTCCTTGTTCACCACGTGGCCCAATTGAACCTCTTCTAACCAAAATTCACACTTAGAAAATTTAGTATAAAGCCGTTCTCTCCGTAGTGTCTCTAGAAGTTCGAATGTGCTTTTCATGCTCCTCCTGGTCTTAGAATAGACCAAAATATCGTCGATAAACACAATGACCGAGCGGTCGAGCATCGGACCACACACCCGATTCATAAGATCCATAAAAGCAACGGGTGCATTAGTGAGTCCGAAAGGCATCACCACAAATTCAAAGTGTCCGTATCGGGTTCAAACGCCGTTTTCTCAATGTCACATCCACGAACTCGCATCATTGATAACCGAACGCAAATCAATCTTGGAAAACCAAGACGCTCCTTGGAGTTGGTCGAAAAGATCGTCGATACGAGGTAAAGGATAACGGTTCTTTATCGTGAGTTTATTCAACTCAGATAATCTATGCACATTCTTTGAGAACCGTCCTTCTTTTTCGCGAAAAGTATAGGAGCACCCCACGGCGAGAAACTTGGCCGTATAAACCCCTTATCACTAAGCTCCTGTAACTGATCTTGAAGCTCTTTCATCTCCGGTGGCGCCAAACGATAAGGAGATTTGGCGATCGGAACAGCGCCAGTACTAAATCAATGCGAAACTCCACTTGCCTAATAGGTGGCAAACCCGGAGTTCCTCAGAAAGACGTCACCAAAGTCGGAAACAACTGGAACATTATCGAGCGCAATAGCAGAGGTACAAGAAGCAATATCCAAATGGGAATATCTCCTTGAATAATAAGTTCTCCACCCCTAGGGTTTTGAACACGAACTTGTCTCTTGCGACAAAGAATTTCTGCATCGAATGCATCGAGCCAATCCATACCCACAATAACGCAAAGTTCCCTCATAGCAATAGGGATAAGATCAATGGGAATTCAACTCCCGAAAATTCAAGGTACAACCCGATAAACATCGATACGAAGATAGTTCGATTGTCGGCAACCGATAACCATGGGACGTGCTAGTTTCCGACACCACGCCCCAAACGATTTATGAGCGTGCGTGACACGAAGGAGTGAGTAGCGCGAGAATCAAACATAACAATGGCGGAGTTGAGAATCTAATAGATAAGTGCACGATTCATAATATTTAAGCAATAAAACAATTACTCTATGGCATAGCATAAGATAAAAGATAAGGAAGAGATGTTTACCTTTCTGATCGCGAGCTTCGCAGCTCCTCCTCGTAAGGTGGTGGACACGTCCTCGTGTCAACATAGTTGGTCCGTTAGAGGTCGAAGCGGTATTGGGATTTGCATTCCCATTCTTCTTGACTTTGGGCAATCGGGCTTCTTGTGCCCCTTCTCTTGGCAATTGTAACAAAGCTGGTACCACTTGTGATAACACAGGGAGGTCAGTAATGGCTTTTGGAGCCTTGCAACTCTTCCAGTGATGCCCTTCCTTCTTACGCTTATAACACACCAATGGGTGTCGATCACCCTGCTTCGCAGATGGCTTGTATTCATATCTTGGTTTATCCCCAAACTTTGTCTTCTTATGAGCCTCATTAGAAGTTTTAGAAAAAGTGCTCTCGTTTCCTCTTAGATTGAGTTTGCGGCTCAATCTCTCTCTTCAGTGCCCCATGATCGCACCCAAAGTCGTAAAGTCTTGCATGCTCACAAATTCCGGATGTCGGTACGTAAAATCGAGATGTACCGACTAACAAGCCATGCTTCATCTCCGGCCAAAAGTAGGACGATGGAAGAAAGCATCTCCATGAACTTGGCGTTCGGATCACTATGAGACTCGGTGGTGCATTTGTAACGCCATGAACTCCTGCATCATTCTTTGTTGCTCCACCCTAGGCACATACCGTGCCTCGAACCACTCCACAAAGCTGGGCCCAAGTAATCGCCCTTCTGACTTCTTGATCATTCTTCCCGTGGTGGTGTTCCACCATGTCTTACCCGCTTCCTCGGTGGTTCTTTGCTACCAACACCCTAAAGTAGTGCAGGCACCCTATAGTCATAAAGGCGCCCTCCACGTCGGATAACCGGTGCTTAGCTTCCACGGATCGTCCTCCCCATCCCAATGAGGTGGGCCGCACTTGCCGAACTTCGTAGTAGTACATTAAATCACGAGCAGGAGGATCGGGAGCCCCCAGCGGAGGTGCATCGCCATACGCTCATCTAGCGAGCACGAACTTGATCAATGATGTTAGCCGTGACATTCGGAATGATCTCGTTAAAAGCATTATTGAACTCCTCGGAACGAGTTCCCTAACTTGAGCTATTTGAATTGCATTGAGGCGAGCGGGCGGAGCCATCTAAAATTGATAAGAAAAGAAAAAGCGATTCAACCTATGCATGTCTAAGAGATCGAAAACACTCGACTTCTTTGAAAACTTTTCAACCTTGCCCCGTCCCCAAAACCGGCTCCCATATATTGAATAATAGGGGCCCTTCTATTATTCAATATAGAAGTTCCAATTTCGGTTTCAGTCTAGTTTCAAAATTTCATCTTGCTCCTAGCCATGTGATTTAATTCACACTCATGGTAGATCTAAAAGGCCTAAATTCTCACATGGTAGATAGTAGCACTAAAGGCATATAATTATCCTCCTAGGCTAGTCTTTGGGATATGTCATAATTGGAGCATACTATAGTGTTTGATAAGTAATAAAATTTAAACTCAATTAGTAAATAAAACTTACTTGGTGGTCAGTATGCAAGTGACATCTTCACTGCTAGTTTTTAATAAACTTTGTACAAGAGAAATAAAATGTTTTAAATTTGAGTCTAGACATCCCTAAGAAGGCCTAGTTCACTCAAATGAAAAGCTCTGATACCAACTTGTAACACCCAAAATTTATTTATATATTTTTTTTTTTTAATATAAAGTTTGACACCAATTCATAAAGGAACTTCATTTATTTAATTTAATAAGCCAATAATGGCAGTCAAGTTATCAAACTTCTAAAGAAAACAACATAAGTAAAACTTTCTAATATAGAAATGTCAAAAGCGGAAGTACTAAAAATGTTCATTGACTTAAAATAAATCACAGCGTGACACGAATGCTCCCGTCACCCCTTAGCCTCCTTAATCGTAATACGAAAATGTTAAGTAAAACCGTAAGCACAAAGCTTAGTGAATTCAAACACAACATTATACCAATATCCACAATCACTAGACCTAGATTAAAATATATCGTTATAACATTTAAACATAAGCCAAGAACAAATCAAGGCTTATAAGGAGGGCTAGTAGGTTACCCGCATCTCACAAACCGAAGAGTATTGGGTTAATCTTACCCTCACCTCACATCCGGAGGGTATTGGAGTAATTATACCTAACCACGCGCACCGGACAAAAGCCGGATAATTGCTATGATCCCTCAACAATAAACATACGGTGCACATGTATGATTAACAATTTAAGCATGCATCCACATTATCATACCATAATAATAATTTAACACTCACGTGCTAACCTAGCAATCATAAATATTGAGACAATGGAGTGAGAGAACTCACCTTGAATACTTAAGGAGATTGCTAAATCAAAACTGGCTACCACACTTGAGCAAATGCCAAAACTTCACCTATTATAAACTAGGAGTTAGGATATACCCAAAGATGAAGCTTAAAGACTTAAACAAAAATCTGGACAGCAAGGTCTAAAACAGACCCGCTGTTAAAGATGGATTTACTTAATTTTCCTAAGTATTAACATATCAATATTAAATTTTTCTAAGAAACTAGAGTCTTTCCCCTTTTTAAAACAGTAAAGAACTCACTCTAACTCCAAAATATGAATTTATTATGATGCTTTTAAAAAGACATCGCAGTGCAGTCCCAAATCATAGGAATCAGTAGTGTTGGCCAATTCTACCCAACTTGTGGGTAGACATTGTCCAAACTAAAAATCACAGAGATAATAGACATAAATACCAAAGTCTCAGAGTTGGAACCGACCAAAAAGGGTTTCCCAAACTCTAGATATGAAATTCACAACATGACTAATTACAAAACCCTTAAAAGCTGATGACAGAAAACTGATCTGGAGTGTGAACTCAATATGACCAAGAAATACTTGGAGATAACATCCCATAAACTCCAGATCACAACTTTAGGTCATAACACACATGTGGGAACTTGGAATCCCATTAGATCATTTCCCAAGCCCTAGAAACGAATAAAACAAGTTGACCTATCAGATCAGACCCGGATCAGACCTACCAGCAAAGGTGCTGTTCTTGCCCATGGATAAAGTCCTAATTAGTGAGAGTGACCTTCATAAGAAAGTTACCCAACACAATTTGTAAACTTTTGGCATAGGTTTTAGATCTGTTTGAGTTATAGAATTCAAGTTATGATTTTTGTAAGATGACTACAAATCTGATGGAAACAGAATCGTAGCCAACCCTTAATCTTTTTAACCAATCCATTCCTCTCCCTTTTGAAACACATTCCTAGATGTATTTATCACCCAAATTCAGTCCCCTATGAACATGGTGGCACCAAAAAGGGCTAGGGGTCATTGGCATTTCATTTAGTCACAAGGAAAAGAATCAAATCAACATAATATATGACAAACCATTTAAACTCATAATTTTCCCCTTTCTTAAGGGTTCCTTGATCTTTCAAATACACAAACATTTATATACACATCTTAGAAGATGCTATAAAATTGTATACTTAGATCTAAACATATTGATATGGATATGTTGAGAATCAAAATAATAATTAACAAGAATTATAACCATTCACAAGATCTATCACATTTTATCACCTAAATAAAACTTGGTGATTTCCATGGTTCATTTAGACCTTGTATTTTGTATAATCATCTAGATCCATCATACACCATGTATAGGGTGTAGATATAATCTAGAGATGATGATAACATACAACTTATAACAATAACAACATTGGTTAAAACCATAAGATCTATCTTCTTTAAATCACACAAGTTACAACTTGATGATTTTTATGAATCATATAGATCTTTTACATAATATGATCATCTAGGCTCATCATACACCATGTATAGGAGATGGTGATGAAATTTCTAGATGATAATCAACACTTAAAACAATTAATTGAATATAAATCAAAAGAAAAGATTAAAACACCTTAAAAGATCTTACCTAAGCTTGTTACACCAACAAGGAAGTGAAGGAGAAGATGATTGTGGCTTTGGAAGAGAAAAATGAGAGAGAGATGGGAGAGAGGGATCGGCCGAAAATGAGGGAGAGAGGAGGGAGTTTAGGGTTTTGTGATATTTTTATAAATCATTTAAGGATAAAGCCTAATGACTTCACTAATGGGCTAGGCTCAAAACTCATTTCTTACTAGCCCAATATAATTAAATCTTTCAATTAACTTAGCCCAAAACTTGTATTTTAATCTAACTTGGCTAATTAATTAAACCCATCATTTAAATAACTAAATACCATGAAAATAATTAACGTACCGAAAAAAAAAACGGGCGTTACACCCACTTACTTTTATCTCATAAACTCTCTCTCTCTCTCTCTTTCTCTCTCTCTCTCTCTCTCTCTCTCTCTCTTCATTACCAAACGCATGCTCCTCTCTCTCTCTCCCTCTCTCTTTCTACTTCGCTGCTCCTCCCTTCTCCCTTGCAGCCGCCGCTCTCCTGCCGTCGCTGCTGCTCTCTTCATGTCGCCGCTCTTTTGCTCGTCTTCCCCAGCCCAGAATCTCAGACGTTGTCCATGTTCTCAGGTCACCACCATCTTCATCTCCGGCGAGCTTCAATCTATGGATATGACTCTGACGAGATCGATTCTGACCACCTCTACCGCTCCTCCGACGAGATCTCTCTGCTCCTCATATTAATGGTGTTCTCATGCGGCACCCCTCCCATACGATTTTCTTTCTCTTTCTTTATCTTTCTCTCTCTAGAAAAATCCTAGATTTAGCTTGAAATAATGCTATTTTTGTACTAGTCTTTGATGATTTACAAGTTTTTATATGATTTCTGGTGATTCGTGGTATATTTGGGGTGATTTCCGACCGATTTGGATGTATTGATATTTTAGATCTAGTTTTCGCATGTTTGCATACGTGGTTACGAATTTACAGTTGTTACGATTTATTCATTTCGTACTGGGTTATCATGTTACAATTTTATCATTTCGTATCACTATGCCTTGATTTTTTTATTAAGATTTTGTCACTTCATATCAGTTGAAGTTACGAAATTCGAATTTCGTACCACATTTGTGCCGATTTGAAATTTTCGTATTGGAGATTTGGTATACATATTACGAATTTCGTAACTACTGCGATTGGTGAATTGATACGATTTGTGGTTGAACTGATGGGTGAATTCATACGAATCTTGTTATTCTCGCCTGTTTTTTTCTCAGATCTGTTACACATGTTACGGAAATTGCAATTTCACATCGAATATTTTGTTATGATTTTAGGTTTTCGTATTGAAATAAATAATGACACGAAAAGCAAGAATAAATGATATGAAATGTGATTTTCATAATAAGGTTATAACTTTGTTACGAATTTAAAATTTCGTGTTGGATATTTTGTATCCTTGTTACGAAATTCATATTTCGTATCATCATTTTTAAATGCATACATAATTTGCTATTTCGTAACATTATTTACATGTTCCAAATTAGGGGTGTAAATGAGACGAGACAACTCGCGAGCTACTCGAGATCGACTCAGTCAAAACTCGGTCAACGCTCGACTCGACATACTAATGAGTCGAGTCGAGCAACCCAATATTCGACTCGATAAACTCGTGAGATACTCGATATTTTATATATAATTAGTTTAATAATATAATGTAAAAAACTATTATTACGTTAAATTAATTTGTTATCTTTCAACAATAAATATAATATAAGGATAATATTTTTTTTCATATAAAATGCTAAATAGGGTGGTAGTGGGTTCATCCCACATCGTTTGCTTAGAAATATAAGGGGTTGAGTGATGAGTTATAAAAGAGGAGGTGGGACCGTGGGAGAAAAAGTGAAAATAGCCCATCCTGCATCGCTTGGCTACAAAATAAGGGAGTGAGAGAAGATTTATAAAAGGGAATGTAGGTTCAAGTTTTGAAACCATATGTAGCTTGACCATAGCCAAAGCTTGAGCCTTATTTGAGTTTTAGCTTAATCATGATTCGAGCTTGATTTAAACTTCACACGAATTTGAGTCGAGTTCAAGCCTCAGAATAGGCAACCGAATTCAATGATTCGAGCTTGTAACGAGCTCGTGTTCGAGCTTGAAATGAGCTCGAATTCGAGCTTGGGGAATTGGTTATCGAGTCGAGTTCGAGTTTGAATTTTCACTACTCGCGAGCTTTTGAATCGAGTTCGAGCTTGAGATTTTTTTTTCGAGTTCGAGTCGAGTATACTGATACTCGAACTCGACTCGCATCATTTACACCTCCATTCTGAATTATTGATTTGATTTTATTGTTTATTTATCATAGAACAAATGGACTTTTAAACGAAAGAATCTGGCATCAGATGACCACCAAAATCATCAAATCGTAACACAAAAACAAAACCGTAAAAAATTATTTTGGTACGAAATAAACAAACCGTAACACACTAAATTGTACGAAAAGATAAATTCGTAATGAAATTATCGAAATCTTAACAAGTCGTAACACCAAAACAAAATCGTAACAAATCATTTCGTTACGAAATCCACAAATAATAATAAAACAGTCACAAGAACAACAAATAGTAACACAAAAATAAAATCGTAACAGCATGATGAGAGAGAAAAGGAGAAAAAGTAAAAAGTAAGAGTAAAATGGTCCCACATCACTCAAAATTAGAGATGTTAAACGGGCTCGGGCCCGCCGGGCTGGCCCGTTTAACCCGCTAAAAAACCGGGTTAGGGCCGATATTTCCTAGCCCGTTTAAATCCGGGCTTTTTTGGCCCGGACCGTTTAGCCCGAAGCCCGTTAGTGTAAAAACCCGAGATATTCGGAATAATTACAGCGCCGTAAACCCTTTAAGTAAGGATTTACAAGGCTAATAAAAAAGAAAGTAAATCTAAGTCATCAAAACTGCGGAAATTCAAGTTTGTGAAAACGTACAACTGGTTCAACGAGTAATTAATACAACCATATCGAATTAATATCAATAAGACACGCGTACTCGAGTACAGAAACCAAACCAAGAAAACAAATCTCCAATAACAATAAACATCACTGAACCCCTTCGTCGTCACGTCGGTACTGTGGCTGTTTCCCTGCTCCTCGGCTACCTGAACATCAAAACAAATGTCCACCCCCGAAGGGGTTAGCAAAACGATGCTAGTACAAGTATCATATTAAACAATTCGAATATGCATCAACAATACATAACAAGATACACCACACGGACTTCCGCTACCGGAATCCGACAATGCGAATCTACAAGATTTCATTACACAGCATGGGTATTCCAATGATCCAGCGCCCTCAGCATAGATCCCAAGATGATCCCGTCGGACCAACACGAGGTGGAAATAACCCGTCCAATGATCCAGCCCTCGGCTAGATCCCAAGATGATCCGTCGGACCAACACGAGGTGGACATCCGATCCAGCGCCCTCAGCATAGATCGTACAACGTATACAAACACAACTCATGCATACACATATGCCAAATCATTATGTTCATCAACATGAACATATAAACACTATATAACGAATATCATGGCAAATCAACGAAGTAAATATCATGTTCAACAACATGAATAATCATACGCATGCTCCAAAAAATACCGATATTAACATATCACGATACTTGCCTCGAAGATGGCAAGAACGATATACTTCAATGATCTCAACACTCTCGAAAGTCGCCTCCTTCGATCAACGTAGCAAGCTTGAACCTTAACAAAAGGAATGATATACAAATCATCTCAAGTCGAACAATGGCCTAACAATTCGGCCTGTGGCCGAAAAGCTCAAAATAAACAATCTGTCTGGATTGCTTAGCGCGCGCTACGTACTCTACGTAACATGCGCTAAGCCGGACTGTTAGCGTACGCTATCGTATAAGACTAGCGTGCGCTAGCCACGGACTGGCAGTCTGACTCGGCTGGTCTCATAACGTATGCTACGTACGTTTCGTGCGTTAACTGAACCCCGATAGCACACGTTAACTCACACATGTTAGCGTGCGCTAATCTTGCATGGCAGAATACTGCAAACCGAAAACTGGGTTGAATGGTGAAGAACTCATGAATTCTACCGTGATAATACAAGTTATCCTCGGGCATATCATGCTAATAAGGTTTGCGGAAGTTTTATGATTATGAAATACAAATATACGGATAGTCATCTCAATATCATAATCCATCTACGATCTTCAAGAAATAATCTAAGTTCCGATCGTCTTACGTTCCAAAACACGTGATTCCAACGTGTACAACGTAGCAACTGGGTAATATCCGATTACAGATCATAAATCGATTTGAACATGCTTAGGAGTCCTTATAATAATATGGTTCAAAGGTTCATACGATATATAGTGCCGATACGTCAAAAGTATCCTTCTAACATGTGATGACCGATTATAACGAAATACTTGCTATCCAAACATGATTCAAACTTCCTTAGGAACATTACTAACATCGGTGAAGAATCACCTACCTCAAAGTAGTGAAGAACACGGAGGAAAATGAAGCAATCCAACACCGAAGGCTTGAACACCAATCTCCAATGATATACGATCTTCAATCTCGAACTAGGAGGTTGATACGAAGTGTTTAGGACGAAGGGAGTTATGTTCTAAGTGTAAGAGTTCGGGTTATGGGAGGAGAAAGAATCAAATCACGAATAGGATCTTTGTCTATTTATAATAAATGGCTATTAGCGCGCGCTAGTCCTGCTCGTAGCGTGCGCTAACCGTATCGACTTAATCAAGTCAGCACTTAGCGTGCGCTACGCATATGCCAGAAGCGTGCGCTAAGGCGTTGACTTGGCTTTTCCCGAAAGCCGTCCTGTGTTCATCCCGACACGATCCGGCAGGGTCCCCGGCCAGATCTCACCTACCGCACGTCTCAATCAATTTGACCACTCATAGCGTGCGCTAATGATCCCCTGTAGCGTGCGCTATGAATCCCTGTTAGCGTACGCTACACGCAGCCTGTAGCATGCGCTACATGCACAGAATTTCAATCTCTATAACACATATACGAAATTATACGCTCGACAACATCGGATTATGAAATACGGAGAATAGTACTCAGACAAAAGTACAATCATTACAATATCACAAGTTCCAATTACATAACAGAAATCTCGGGTATTACATCCTTCCTCCCTAAAAAGAAGTTTCGTCCCGAAACTTAGGATGAAAACAACTCCGGATATTTAGCCTTCATACCGTCCTCCGTCTCCCAAGTGGCCTCTTCGACTCCATGTCGTGACCATTGTACTTTAACCAAATGTATTGGTTTATTCCTCAATTGTTTGATCCGGATCTCAAGTATCTTGATTGGTCTCTCTTCGAAGGTGCCATCATTAGCTATCTCGATCTCGTCGAAATCAATGACGTGACTGGGGTCCGGTACATACTTCCGCAGTTGGGATACGTGAAACACATTGTGAACATGACTCAGCGATGGCGGTAAGGCCAACCTGTATGCTAAATCCCCAACTCTCTCTAGGATCTCAAATGGTCCGATATATCTCGGACTAAGCTTGCCTCTTCTCCCAAAACGGAAAATCCCTCGTGTAGGAGACACCTTCAATAGTACGTGGTCCCCAGCGTCGAACTCTAGAGGGCGACGACGTACATCGGCATAAGACTTCTGTCGACTCTGGGCAGTCAACAGTCTCTCTCGAATCAAGGCTATCTTCTCTTGCGTCTGAATAATCAATTCCGGTTCCGTCCGTATCAAATCCGAAGAATCATCCCAACTCAGGGGTGATCGGCATCTTCTCCCGTACAAAGCTTCAAATGGTGCCATCTTAGTTGAAGCATGCCAACTATTATTGTAGGTGAATTCAACTAATGACAAATGAACTTCCCAATCAGTTGACCAATCCAAAGCACAAGCTCTAAGCATGTCTTCTACGGTTTGAATAGTCCTTTGGATGGCCGTCTGTTTGGGGATGATAAGCTGTGCTAAAGTTGAGTTCATCCCCAAAGCCTTGTGAACTGCTTTCCAGTGCGACACAAAACGACCATCTCGATCCGAAATAATGGTCTTCGGCGTCCCATGCAATCTGACTATCTCCGCAATAAATACTCGCGCCAATCTCTCGGGTCCCCATGTATCTTTGATCCCTAGGAAATGAGCCGACTTGGTTAGTCGATCAACTACAACCCAAATCGTGTTCATTCTTGTTCTAGTCCTTGGCATATTGGTGATGAAATCCATCGAAATGTCCTCCCACTTCCATTCAGGATCGGAAGCGGCTTTAACATCCCGGCAGTCGCCGATGTTCAATCTTAACCTGTGACAAGTCAAACACTTGAAACGTACTCCGCTCGTCCTTCTTCATATTCCCCACCGAAGTTTTGCTTTAAATCCTTATACATCTTACTGCTTTGCACAGGTGAATAGAATAGGGCGTGCTATGAGCTTCCTTCAAAATTGTCCGCCTCAAATCATCATCCTCGGGAACGCAAAGTCGACTCAAATCTCGAACTCCATCATCTTGTATCACGAATCACAGGGCTTTTCCTTTCTTTACTTCATCACATAATCGAAGGATTAAAGAATCGTCAACCGCTTAGATTTGATCTCTTCGACTAGTGATGAAGTCGGCCCATCACATACGATTGCCCTTGGATTCCTGGTGCCCATACTTCAATCCCTTCGCGGATCGGTTCTCGTTGAATCTTTGATGCAGGACGTAAGAGCTTCCAACACTCGAAGAGAAAGCAGTTTACGGCTCAATGCATCGGCTACTACATTTGCTTTCCCCGGATGATAGAGAATCTCTAAGTCGTAATCTTTGATCCATTCCAGCCACCTTCTCTGTCTCATGTTTAATTCTTTCTGACTGAAAATGTATTTGAGGCTCTTATGATCTGTAAAGATCTGACAATGAGTGTCGTACAAATAATGTCGCCAAATTTTCAAGGCAAAGACCACAGCTGCTAGCTCCAGATCATGAGTCGGATAATTAACTTCGTACGGTTTCAATTGCCGAGAAGCATAAGCAATCACTTTATCCTTCTGCATCAACACACAACCCAAACCCTGATTTGAAGCGTCGCTGTATACCATGAATCCATCAGTTCCCTCTGGCAGTGCTAATATAGGTGCTGTCGTCAGTCTCCTCTTAAGTTCGTCAAAACCAGCCTGGCATTTCTCATTCCACGTGAACTTTTGAGTTTTCTGTAACAGCTGAGTGAGCGGACGAGCAATTTTGGAAAATCCCTCTACAAAGCGGCGATAATATCCGGCAAGTCCTAAGAAGCTTCGGACTTCTTTCACGTTTTTAGGAGCTTCCCACTCCAAGATTGCTTCGACTTTCTTCGGGTCCACCTGAACTCCTTTTGCTGATATCACATGCCCAAGGAAGGTTACTTCCTTAAGCCAGAACTCGCATTTTGAAAACTTTGCATACAGCTGTTCCTTCCTCAAGGTGCTCAAAACCACATGCAAATGTTCGGCGTGCTCCTCTGCGTCCTTTGAATATATCAAGATGTCATCAATGAAGACGACCACAAATTTATCCAAATATTCCAAGAATACCCGATTCATCAATTGCATGAATACTGCAGGAGCATTGGTAAGTCCAAATGGCATCACTACAAATTCATAATGCCCGTACCGGGATCTGAAAGCAGATTTCGGTATATCCGATCCCTTAATTCTCAACTGATGGTATCCTGATCGCAAGTCAATCTTCGAGAATACCCTTGCCCCTTGCAGTTGATCAAACAAGTCGTCGATCCGAGGTATAGGATACTTATTCTTGATCGTCATTTTGTTAAGCTCCCTGTAATCAATACACAGTCGGAGGGATCCGTCTTTCTTCCGGACAAAGAGAACGGGCGCTCCCCAAGGAGAAACGCTAGGTTGAATATAGCCCTTCTGTAACAATTCCTCCAGTTGCTTCTTGAGTTCATACATCTCGGTTGGCGCCATGCGGTATGGTGCCCTGGAAATAGGGGCTGCTCCAGGCTCTAATTCGATGGTGAATTCCACTTCTCTTTGCGGAGGTAACCCCGGTAGTTCGTCAGAAATACATCGAGAACTCATTCACAATCAAATAGGACGAGCTCTACTCCTTCCTCTTTCCTCATGGCATAACACCAAAGTCCATGACATCCCCTGTTCGATAATTTTACGGCTTTCATTGCTTTGATCAATTTTCCCGAGCTTCCCGGTCTCCATCCTCGGAATAAGTGTTCGGACCCGTCATCGGCAATGATAGAAATGACTCTCTCTCGGTAATTCAGATAGCTCCATAACGGTTGAGCCAATCGTCTCCGAGAATTAAATCGTCGTAGATGTCAACAATGAGATTCGACGTCGATCTTTCCCTCCTATAGATACTGGAAAATCTCTAGCCTCTAGGGTTCCCACAATTCTCTCTCCACTCGGCAATCCCACAACATACGGTTCACAATCAATTAAGCACGAGATTTTTAAACGATTTACACAGTTCAATGATACAAAGGAATGTGTAGCTCCGAATCGAATAAAACACTAACTGGTTGCAAAAGGATCTGAATCGCACTGATGCAACAACGGTGTTCGATCGTCGGATCTCCTCATTTCATGCAGCGCGGAGGAACGGACCCGGACTGGATGTCTCTCTCTTCCCAACGTTCTGCTGCTGAAATCCACTCTGCGTGTGCGGTTCACACTTATCTCCTTAGGAATCAGTGCCGGAGTGCGGGTACCAAAGATCTAGTAGTGGCTCCACGAAGGCCGCACGGTGCCCTTCTTGCCCACAATCGTAACAAGTCACGAAGGTGCGGGGCAATCACGTCGAATATGCCCTGCCGACCACAATTGTAGCATTTCTTTCTTTGCGTCAAAGCTCATTGATGTTGTCCGAAACTTCTTTCCGCCTTTAGAAGGATGTGGAGGTTTCTAGCCGAATAAAGGAAGAGGCGGCCCTTGCGGGCCCCACAACTCTTGTTTTTCTGCCAAAGCCACGGTCACCTTCGCTTCTTTGCCTCTCTTGATTTCTCCACCGCCGCCTCTTTCATGTCGTAGGCGGCGCTTTGTCTTGATCTTTATGCAACGTAGTACACTCGAATCCGGACATGTACTGCTGAATCTCCGGCTTCATCCGCATATCAAAATGAAAAATCTTTTCTGCCTCCGTTCTGACCAAGTGTCGCACACAAGTCAACTGATGATTAAAAGTTTTAATTACATCTGTCACAGATGCCTCCGAACTCTGTGGTGAGAAAAACTCTCGGATCTTTGCCTCTCTAACTGGACGAGGACAATACTGTGCTTCCATCATTAGTTTGAATTCCGTCTAATCCGCATTATGATTCTCGGGTCGAATAGCTTCCCACCAATCAAAGGCTTCCCCAGTCAGAAAATACTGGGCAATGGGAACCTTCCGGTCCTCGGGACAGTTAAGACCCGCGAATATCTTCTCCAACTCCTTGAGCCAGTGATCCCAAGTAAGTGCCTCAGCAGATCCGTCAAATTTTGGCGGGTGCAATTTAACCACCTCAGCAAGCCATCTGTCTCCCCGGTTATCCTCGTGGTGCTGCTGTCCCATCGCCGTCTGCATGCGATCAACGACCTGAGCGAACTGGTTTATCTGCGCCACCACCTGTTGAAGCACTCCCGGCATGTTAGGATTTGCATCATCATTCGCTGATCCTTGCTGCCCTCCAGAATGGGAATCGGTTCGACTAGCCGATATTTCGGGGTAGTTGCGGAATCCTCATGTCTCATGTTACCACGTCGCGTCCACGACCACGTCGCGTCCACGTCCTCCTCTCAACATACCAGAACGCAATTTCTCAATATCCAGAACAAAATTTTTCAAATAAAGTCCGTCAATACACACAAAACAGTAATTAAGTAAAACGGTAGTATAAGAGATTAAGAGACTTACAACCACGGTCCACATGACGACTTCGGCTGAACAGTGATGTTACAAACGACCCGTAAATCAAATAACGTAAATAGACCCAACTAAAACCCGACTGCCAAGATATCCATGAATCTTAGCTCCGATACCATATTCTGTAACACCCCGAGATATTCGGAATAATTACAGCGCCGTAAACCCTTTAAGTAAGGATTTACAAGGCTAATAAAAAAGAAAGTAAATCTAAGTCATCAAAACTGCGGAAATTCAAGTTTGTGAAAACGTACAACTGGTTCAACGAGTAATTAATACAACCATATCGAATTAATATCAATAAGACACGCGTACTCGAGTACAGAAACCAAACCAAGAAAACAAATCTCCAATAACAATAAACATCACTAAACCCCTTCGTCACACGTCGGCATCAAGTCGCTTCCCCGCCTCGGCTACGAACATCAAAACAAATGTCCACCCCCGAAGGGGTTAGCAAAACGATGCTAGTACAAGTATCATATTAAACAATTCGAATATGCATCAACAATACATAACAAGATACACCACACGGACTTCCGCTACCGGAATCCGACAATGCGAATCTACAAGATTTCATTACACAGCGTGGGTATTCCAATGATCCAGCGCCCTCAGCATAGATCCCAAGATGATCCCGTCGGACCAACACGAGGTGGAAATAACCCGTCCAATGATCCAGCGCCCTCAGCCTAGATCCCAAGATGATCCCGTCGGACCAACACGAGGTGGACATCCGATCCAGCGCCCTCAGCATAGATCGTACAACGTATACAAACACAACTCATGCATACACATATGCCAAATCATTATGTTCATCAACATGAACATATAAACACTATATAACGAATATCATGGCAAATCAACGAAGTAAATATCATGTTCAACAACATGAATAATCATACGCATGCTCCAAAAAATACCGATATTAACATATCACGATACTTGCCTCGAAGATGGCAAGAACGATATACTTCAATGATCTCAACACTCTCGAAAGTCGCCTCCTTCGATCAACGTAGCAAGCTTGAACCTTAACAAAAGGAATGATATACAAATCATCTCAAGTCGAACAATGGCCTAACAATTCGGCTATGGCGAAAAGCTCAAAATAAACAATCATGCGGATTGCTTAGCGCGCGCTACGTACTCGTAACGTCGCTAAGCGGCTGATAGCGTCGCTATCGTATAAGACTAGCGTGCGCTAGCCACGGACTGGCAGTCTGACTCGGCTGGTCTCATAACGTATGCTACGTACGTTTCGTGCGTTAACTGAACCCCGATAGCACACGTTAACTCACACATGTTAGCGTGCGCTAATCTTGCATGGCAGAATACTGCAAACCGAAATCGGGTTGAATGGTGAAGAACTCATGAATTCTACCGTGATAATACAAGTTATCCTCGGGCATATCATGCTAATAAGGTTTGCGGAAGTTTTATGATTATGAAATACAAATATACGGATAGTCATCTCAATATCATAATCCATCTACGATCTTCAAGAAATAATCTAAGTTCCGATCGTCTTACGTTCCAAAACACGTGATTCCAACGTGTACAACGTAGCAACTGGGTAATATCCGATTACAGATCATAAATCGATTTGAACATGCTTAGGAGTCCTTATAATAAGATGGTTCAAAGGTTCATACGATATATAGTGCCGATACGTCAAAAGTATCCTTCTAACATGTGATGACCGATTATAACGAAATACTTGCTATCCAAACATGATTCAAACTTCCTTAGGAACATTACTAACATCGGTGAAGAATCACCTACCTCAAAGTAGTGAAGAACACGGAGGAAAATGAAGCAATCCAACACCGAAGGCTTGAACACCAATCTCCAATGATATACGATCTTCAATCTCGAACTAGGAGGTTGATACGAAGTGTTTAGGACGAAGGGAGTTATGTTCTAAGTGTAAGAGTTCGGGTTATGGGAGGAGAAAGAATCAAATCACGAATAGGATCTGTCCTATTTATAATAAATGGCTATTAGCGCGCGCTAGTCCCTGCTCGTAGCGTGCGCTAACGGCCGTCGACTTAATCAAGTCGGCACTTAGCGTGCGCTACGCATATGCCTGTAGCGTGCGCTAAGGCGTTGACTTGGCTTTTCCCGAAAGCCGTCCAGGTTCATCCCGACACGATCCGACAGGGGTCCCCCGGCCAGATCTCACCTACCGCACGTCTCAATCAATTTGACCACTCATAGCGTGCGCTAATGATCCCCTGTAGCGTGCGCTATGAATCCCTGTTAGCGTACGCTACACGCAGCCTGTAGCGTGCGCTACATGCACAGAATTTCAATCTCTATAACACATATACGAAATTATACGCTCGACAACATCGGATTATGAAATACGGAGAATAGTACTCAGACAAAAGTACAATCATTACAATATCACAAGTTCCAATTACATAACAGAAATCTCGGGTATTACAGTTAGGGCTAGCCCGAAACCCGCTAGGGCTAGCCCGAAACCCGATATATATATATATATATATTGTTAATTTCAACTTACAGTAATACTATATTTATATAACATATATTAATATTATATATGTAATATATATTAATATTATATATAATGTATATTATTACTGTATTTGTTAATATAGTGTTTATATATATATATATATACATAAAAGTGTATTTTTTGTTATATTTATTATAGTATATTTGTTACTATATATATAAAATATATTGTTACTGTTTTTTTTGGTTTATGACTTATAAAAAATAAAAAATAGATTTTTTAAATATTTAGCCCGTTTAGCCCGAAACCCGTTAGGGTTAGGGTTAGGGCCTATATTTCCTAGCCCGTTTAAATCCGGCCTTTTTTGGCCCGGACCGTTTAGCCCGAAGCCCGCTAGGGCTAGTCAGGAACCGCTAGGGCTAGCCCGTTTAACATCTCTACTCAAAATGACTAAAATTTGACAATATTAAGTTACTTGACAAATATTGTATCCCACTTGGTCAAAGTGACTATATGGTTGTATTTCCTCTATTATTATTAATATTATTATTGTTGTGGTTGTTAATTATTACTATTAGTAATATTATTATTGTTATGATGATTGTAATTAATCATATTATTATTATAGTATATTTATTATTTTTGTTATATATTATATTATTATTATTATGTTATTATTTTTATTATTATTTTATTATATTTATTATTTTTAATATTTATAATATATTATTATTATTATTTACTCTTAATATATATTTAATTTAATTTAATTTAGTTCTTAATTATAGTCGTTTAGTTCAATTATATGTGGACCATATTAGGTATCTTAGTAATTACTAAGCTGTGCGACGTATTAAATAGAACATTATATTACATAAAGATACTCTTCTCGTGGATCAATTTGTTCTTCAAGATTTTCGACACGAATTTTAATAAAAATTTATTGAATGTATTATAGAGTGTATTGTTATTGGAGAAGGAGTCTCATATTAGCATAGTGCCAAGTTAATTAGTGTTCATTATATGAATAAATTTGGGAGATATACCAAAAAGAAAATGTAGAAAAAATTTTAGGAACGTAAGTAGTATGTGTTTTAGGTCATAATATATGTCCAATGTATGTTTTACTATTTTTAGTTATTATAATTGAATAAAAATATAATGTCTTAAAAGTGAGTTAATTTATTTTTATTTTGCAACAATTAATTGTACTCAAAATTAATATCAAAATTTTTTAATATAATTTTTTTTGTGCAATCAGCCGTTAATATAAAAAATTCATCAAATTTACTATATTCAATATGAATGTCTAATTTAAGATCGCGAAATAAGAATTAATTTGATATATTTTCAATTAATTTAATATAAAATTGTAAATATTTAGAAGTTTAAGTTAAAGAACATGAATAAATAATTTTTTTATTGATAGATGAGTGCAAGTTACGTGGTAAAACTCTCACACTACATATTTAAAAATTCTATTTAGTTTTTTTCTTGAAAATATAAGAAGCTCTCTCTCTCTCTCTCTCTCTCTCTCTCTCTATATATATATATATATATATATATATATATATATATAAAAGTTATACTCCCTCCCTCGACAAAAGAATGTCCATTTGATATTGGGCACGAAAATTAAGAAAGGTGAAAAAGATATTGTGAGTGGTGTAAGAGGATAGTATTAACGACTTTTACTTACGTTTACTAATCCTTGATTACAAAAAGGTGTTCATATTTAAAAGTGTTTGGCAGTTTTATTCATTTTGGCCATGTGAAAGTCGAACAAGACTGAAAAAGAGAATGTGCTTTAACGATCCCAAAAAAATAGAGAAAAATCTGTTTTACAGCTACACAGATTCAACAAAAAAGGGGGAATTTTGAACTCAACCCCCTTAAAACCACAATAAATACAGCAGTAAAGACACATTTTTTACAAAGATCTTCCCTGAGAGTTGAGAATAGCATCAGTGCCAAGCAAAAACTACATTACTGTCACATAGAATATAGAGTCCAATCAAATGAGAGGCGACAGCGACGAGCAAAGATCTTAAGCACCATGCCCAAGACATGTCAAATTGTCAATTCATGCATTTAATTCAATCGGGAAATTGCAATATGTATTCAGAGCCCCTACCTTATATTATAAGCAAATAAAACCAAAATGAGAGAAAGTTGAGTTGCAAACATTGACTCGGAGAAAATCGTTACAGCGCGGGGAGTCCTCAAGGGACGATCCTCGAGTTCGAGATCCAAAATATGACTGATCCCCTTATCATCCAACAAGTTTTGTGGTTTTCCGATTTTTGTTGTCTGATATCGTACCGTGAAGAATTGTTGTTCACCGTTGGTCAGCTGTTTCGATTGCGGTCATTTGGGACACCGAGCCGAGCATTTCATGACGGTAGCTGAGAGGTTTGGGGATCGAGTTGCATCTCTGCTCCGAAAGGACACCGAGATGCCTAATGTGGTTTTCGAGAATTCCGGTGTGGTCGGAGTTCTCCATGGTTACCATTGCGGATCGTTGTGCGCTTCATTTCTATTTTTCGACTGTGCGTGTTTTCTTGTAATAGGTGCCTTTTGTCTCTTGATGGTTCGGATAATTGACTTGATTGCGTTATCTGCTTGGTGATGCTTGGCACTTGTTGATTGTGTTATGTCTCTGCTTGTGGCATTGTGATGGTTGTCTTTGAGCGTGTTTCCACGCTGTATGTTCCTTTGCATTCTTGTAACATTTTGCCGTTGGGCGCGAGTTTTTGGTTCTTGTGTATCTCGTTGAGTTTTCCTAGAAGGATATTGCATCTCCCTACTTGTTTTAAGTCTCGGGACGAAACTTCTTTTAAGGAGGGTAGTATGTAATATCCGCGATTTCCGGTCGCAATTTCGATTTCTGGTAATTTTTTTTTTGGCGGAAGTCCATCTTAATGACTCTGTTGTAACTGTTTCGTCATTTCAAGAATGATTAATTCTAAACTTTTTGTCATCCGAGTTTGTTTCGGTGTCGTTTTGTCGAGTTCCGTGTCCTTAAGCGACTTTTCCGCACTTGAGTTCGGCCCTTGCGAATCTCGACCGAAACTGTTATTTCGTGTTTCCGTAAGTCCGTTTAACGTTGTTAGACGTGTTGTGAACTTTTATTGATGTTTGATCAAGTACCGTGTTGGGTCATTCCGTAATATTCCAAAGTTTTGGGTTTCCATTGCGTTCATTCTCTTTTCGGATCATTTGATGTTACCGTCGTGTTGGGACCGACTTTGTTTGATGTGAACTCACCATACTAGTGTTTGTGATAGTTCATTCAGGCCCTTAAATGGTTGGGATTATGTTTCGATCGATTATATCATGTTTGGGGGTCGTTTTTCATCAATTTTGGGCTCGAACAGGGTGTGCCGCGGCACAGGGGACTGTGCGCCGCGCCACGGCCTTAGCAAGATTGTTGCCTGGGCCGACTGTACTGTGTGCCACAGCATACAACAGTCCGGACCGCGGCCCCAGTCAAAAACCTGCTCCCTATTTTCAGCTGCGGGCCACGGCACACTCAACCTGCGCCGCGGCATGCGGGTCAGTGAGGCTATATTTCAGCGGGATTTTAGGAGAGGGTTTCATTTCCTCCCCTCTCTTCCTCCTCCTCTTGTTTTGGGTGATTTAGGGGCGATTTTTGGGCGATTTGAGCACCTTCAGTCTTGGAGAGATCATCCACCTTAATTTCTTGGTGTGGATTAACAATATCAATTCGTGTTCTTCGTCATTGATCCGAGGTATTTTCTTGATTCTCTAGAGTTGATCTTTTTGGGAGTTCTGTTCTTGATTTTATTTTCCATCCGATTATGATAAATCGATTGGTATTAGATGTTGTTATTAAACTTGTTTTATGGATTGTATATCCATATCTTCGGTTCGTTTCAACCCGAAGGGTGATTTCGATGTTCTTGAGGTGTAGTGAACATTTGATGTTCGATCAAATGTTCGAATGAGTTTTCCTTCGATAATTTGTTGTGATCTCCGTTGTTTTTGGTCTTGATCCTCGTCGTAATCATGTTTTTGTTGTTCCTTCCGGTGGATTATAGGTGCTCGAGGATTCCGAGTTGACCTTGTGTTGGTAACTAATGTGGTGTTTTTCTCTTGGTGTTCGCGATGCGATTACATTATGGATGATGTTCAGGAGTACGGGCTGCCCGGCCGCATCCCATCCATCGTCTTTCGATCGTGGTTTCGAGGCAAGTATTTTCTTATACTATTTGTGCCCTACAAATAGGGCTTATATGTTGGATTTACGATGGTTGGTTTACCCTCGTTAATATGAGTCGTGTGAATTGATTATGATTTGATTATGTTGAACGTTGAGGGCTTTAATGATACCCTTCCTTGTATAATGTTGTGGAATCATGTATTCCGTGTTGATTGTGTTATTGTATTGTGATGAGTGAGATAATGGTGTTGGGTAAGTGGCCATCTCTAGTAAGTATTCTTGATGAACTTACATTCTTAGCATATTAGTATTGCATGAGTAACGTGTGTGTGTGTGTGTATGCTCACTACGGGTTAGATCCGACGGGGTCTCGATAGGGATCCACAGAGACGTGGATCGACGAGCTTGCTTTTAACCACTACGGGTTAGATCCGATGGGGTCTCGGTAGGGGTCCACAGAGACGTGGATCGACTGTTAATTGTGGTGCATTTTACAAATGTGTTTTGATATTGGCGTTTCCGGAAACGGGTGTTTTTGAACGGTGATTTCATGATTACATGCATTGACTAAGTGTGTAAGAGATAAGTTGTTCATTTGGCTTACTTGGCGAGGATGGCACTAGAGTATTTCGTCTTATGTGTTTAGTCCTTTAGTTGTGGAGTTTTGATGTTGGAAAACGGACCTTGCTATCGTTATCGTGTACTGTGATTTGATGAGATTTGGGATGAGATCCCAATGGTTTTGTAAAGGTCGTTTTACGGAAAGCAATTTTGGGCCGAGACTCATTCGTATTGAAATGGTTATTTTTCAACTAAGAACTTGAGGTCCAACAAGGTTTCTACTTTTAAAATTCCCGAGATGAGGAATTTATTTTCAAACACTTTATTGACGCTTTCTAATTAATAAAACCTCTCGGGAAGATTTTTGTAGTTAATTGTCATATCCGATTCGTGATTTCTATTTATTTATTACATTTCGTATGATTATGTACTTGGACTAGCAAAATAGTGGGATTTTGCTAACTCCCGAGTAATCGGGGGTGGATGTCTATTTTGCATTCAGGTTTTGGGGAGCATAACACAGGGTCGGCGTGAATGATAATAAAAGATGATCGATACTAATCACATGAGGACCTGTACAATGTCGTATTGGTTTAGTCGTACTTTATTTCCGCTGCAGTATTTTTTTCCGTTGTACAGGAGTGTGTTGTATATTGATCCTTGCGTGGGCATATGTTTAGACTGAGTTGTATGTATTAATTGAAACACCAAATCGGTCTACTGAGTCTTTTCAGCCTTAAAGGCGATGTTGAGATGTTTAATCGTGTTATCAGCCTATTAGATCCTTGAGATAAGGGTTTACGACGTGTAATATCCCTGAGTGGATTGCGGGGTGTTACAGCCATCCCGAATGAGAAGACCAGAAGGCAAAAGAACCGAATTTCAGATAGACCGACCGAGCAGAGCGACATAGAAGACCGACCGAGTAAATATAAAATTTACTCCCAAGTTTGTTAAAGACCGGACCGGACAGAAACGATCGGACCGACCCGGTAAAAACCAGATCGGAAGGGCCGACCCGATACAAGATGAATGTTTTCCAAGCCACCATTATGACACGGCCGATCAGAGCAGCGGAAAATCCGAGGGCCAACCCCATAGTCGGCCACAACAGATAAGTATTGCCAAAAGCACGAGGAACAGGCAGACAGGACGTACGGAACAGGCACATATGACAGTTAATGCACTTTGTCCTCCCTCTTCCCAAAGCAGTCCCCAAAAGCCGCCACTTGTTTAAGGCACATTCTCCCTCTGACAAGTGTTTGGACACATTCCCAGACAACCTCCAGCTGTCACCCGCTGATTGGTTCAGACCTTCTATATATAGAAGGAAAATACAAAAAGAAAGGACTTTTGGAATTGGAAAAAGAAGAAAAAAGAAGAGAGAAAGAGAGAAAAAAAGACAAGACTTGTAATAAATAAGCAAAAAAACATAGAGCGCTGTAGAATCTTCAGCTCGGCTCTACCCCAAATTACGATCATTAATAATAATTTGTGATCCAACTTATTTCATCTTTTTTATTATTTTCTACGTGCTTCGATCCACTTGTCCAGATCAGTCTACGTTACGTTGACCAAATCAGTCGTCAACACTATATTAATTGATCAATTGTATTATAGATTTTATATATAGGATAAGACTCTCAAATATAATGACCCAAATATAAGTTTCTAGACAAACATTTCAAGTACAAAAAGAATTTTGTATCAAAGTATTTAACATAAGATGATCGGAATTTATATTTTTAATATTAGAAGTAGTAATTTTTATGTAAAATAATACTTTGTAATAACTAATATTACGTCACTGTTAATAAATAATATTCATTCCATCCCTAAAAATTGCATTATTAATTCTATTTTCGTCCGTCTTACTTTTAATTTGAAACATGACTTCATCTCATAGTTCTATTTTTGTTCGTCCCTAAAAAATTCATCACTTCTATTTTGGGGCATGACTCCACACATCTCATTATAATTTATAATTCGTATATCTATATTTATACTTTTATTAAAAGATAGTCGCGACGCGTGTCATTTGTTTAAGTTTTCCTTTTTCAAAGTATAACACACACACACACACATATATATATATGGTGGAGTTATTTTAAAAAGGATCTTATAATAAAAAGTGTAGGAAGGATTGTGTGAGTGACATGTGTCATCCCCATTCCACATCATATGACATGTGTCACCCCCCACCCCATCCCACCCCACCCCACCCCCCACCCCCACCCCGAAAAAAAAAATTCCCGCCAAATTTTTTTTTTTGGGGGCCAATTTTTTTCCGCCAAAATTTTATAACTATGATGCACCATTTTATTTTGGTGCATCACAGTTATAAAAATTAGTTATAATTATGATGCACCATATTTCATAACGGTGATGCACCTGGGTTTTAATGCATCATAGTTATAAGTTTACTGCATTATAGTTATAAGAAACTGCATCATCCTAAGTTTTCTGCATCATATATATATGTAACTGCAGTATAGTTATAAGTTATAAGTAACTGCGTCATATATGTAACTGCATTATAGTTATAAGAAACTGCATCATTCTAAATTTTCTGCATCATATATGTATGTAACTGCATTATAGTTATAAGTTATCATGTATGTAACTGCATTATAGTTATAAGAAACTGGATCATCCTAAGTTTCTCTGCATCATATATGTATGTAACTGCATTATAGTTATAAGTAAGTGAATCATGTATGTAACTGCATTATAGTTATAGGAAACTGCATCATCCTAAGCTTCTCTGCATCATATATGTATGTAATTGCTTCAAAATTAAATATGATTCTTTTTTATACAAGTACTACACTTTTTTATATCATTAGTGCATCACACTAATAAGTTTTGGTGCGTCTTTATTATAAGTTACTGCATCATAGTTTATAGTTAAGTGCATCAACTATGATGCAGTAACTTATAACCTTAATGCACTAAAATCATAATTGTGATGCACTTATAAATTTTGGCGGGAAAAAAAAATTTTTTGCCCCAAAAAAAAAATTTTTGGCAGGATTTTTTTTTTTTTGCGCGGGGTGGGGGTGGGGTGGGGTGGGGTGGGTGGGAGTGGGGGGAGACACATGTCATATGATGTGGAATGGGGATGACACATGTCACTCCCACAATTCTTCCTACAATTTTTATTATAAGACCATTTTTATAATAACTCAAATATATATATATATATATATATATATATATATATATATATATATATATATATATAGAGAGAGAGAGAGAGAGAGAGAGAGAGAGAGAACGGGTTTATTTTAAAAAATAAGAATATATCTCATCTATTGATTGCATGTGATTAATGGTACGAATTATATGAATTTCTGAGTTGTTTTTTAATTAATGACTTGATTTCTCATATATATATATATATATATATATATAATCTTTCCCCATTTCATGCATTTAAATCAACGGCTTTAAATCATTTTCATGGGGCTAAAGTTTGAGTGCTCGTGAATCTTGACATGTCAAAGCACAGGCGGGATAAGGGTTATCTGGATTTGGCAAAAGAACTAGTGTTGGTGCCTGGTGGACATCGTCTATGAAAACCTGCCCTATTATTGTCAGCATTGTCAAATAGTTGGTCATGAAGCTGCTAAGTGCAGGACGTTACACAAGGAAATTGAACTTGGTAAGAAGGTGGCTCAAGAAGCTGTTTCATTAGAAAAGCTCTACATCAAGGTTAACGCAAGCAGGTTTGGTAGCTCAAGGATGCAACCCTTACAAGGCAATGTCCGGGGATGAAACCATTAACTCTGACCGGGCCCAGTAAGCGCGGGCCTGTAACCCAAGCGGGGGACAACGAGGCGATCATGTCATGCTGGCAAACTTACCTCTAGATCGGGGGTGAGCTCGAGCCTCTTGGGGGGGGGGGGGACTCAGGACAGGGAACGATCCCCTTGTGTGCGTGTGTGGAAAAAAAAAAAGGATGCAACCCTTACAACCTCACCTCCGGTTGGCCGAAAATCGGAATCGAAACCGAACCCCCTTATGGCGGTTCACGGTTTCGGTTTTGAAGCGTGAACCGACGGTTCCGAACCGAACCGGAACCGACAGTTCACGGTTTTCTTTCAATTTAATTGAATTGTTAACATTTCAATTCAAATAAAAAAGTATGGTTAAAAATTGGAATTGAGCTTAATTCAAATATTTAAAGTTAAAATTAAGAATTTCAATGTTAATTCGCAAAAGTATATGGTCATTTAGTGTCCCGTATCCTCCTCCTTTTTTAAACTTGTAATATTTCGGGCAATAGTTGCACTTGGCCAAGAAATGACCTGGACCGAAGGCAACGTCGTCCAATTTTGTATAATACACCGTATGTAATACTCCCAAATCCCATTGGGTCATTATAGTGCCGTGGACCCTACACCAGGAGATCCACCAGGCGAACACGACCAAAATACAACAACTGACCAAAAGGAGAATCTCAGTCCCTACTATGACATCCGACATAATATTCCGATATGGAATTTCTACGACAAAAGTGGGCCTACATGGCCAAAATAAAAAGACAACAACATCCACGAGCCTTGCTCGGATAATACAAAATGACAACAACTGACAAAACTGGAGTAGTCCAAACTGTCTAACTAACAAGAACACCAAAACATTTCGGACTAGTATCGCTCGAATGCCTCGTCGCCATCGTCATGCCCCTGTGTCTCAACTCTCTCCTCGCAAACACCTAAAACATGAAAACATGTTCCGCCCCTACGGGGTCAGTCATCTAGATAATAAATATCAAATACATGTATAACATGATATGCATCCAAAGGCAGAATAAAATGGTACAACGATGGTAATACGAGATGCTCACAAACCAAAGTGAGAATCGAGCATTCGAGAAACATTATACCCACGGTATACAATCGGTACCTGCTCAATAGGTTAGAACACAAATGCCCAATGGCGAATCATCAATATAGAACACAACCATGAACTACCCGAAGGTAAACCAAACCAGAACTGAAATAATTACTAATCATAATGCCCGAAGGCTCCAACGGAAATACCAATACATCACAATGGCCTGAAAACCGCTCAGCCAAAGCTGCCAATCACCACAATGGCTTGAAAGCCGAACAGCCCGAAGCTGTATATCATCACAATACGGATCTCAAGAAAACAAACCCGATTGTCGAACATACCCCTCGGCATATGAACAACCAGTCGCAAATCGTCGGACATATCCAATACAACATTGACTATGATCGACCAAAACAATAAGGCTCAAGAGGGACATCACAGTACTCCCGATCCGGAAATGTGTCCGTGCATATGTCCACCCCGTATACGGAATCCAGAATATACGTGGGACAATGTACCTAATTAGACTCACGAACTATGTCCCGTGTGGACAGTCCAATGCGGAAACATCTACGCATGACCATCGTGTGCTTGGCTAAAAATCCTACACATAACCAATCGGCACGCAGATATAATTCCAGATATGTCACGATGCAACATGACAATGAAACTCAAAGGATAACACATCCAATACGGATCAAAAGACTCACCAAAGTAAACGATGACACACGGATAATGAAAGATCGACACGACCAACAATATCCAAAACAACCATTCTGGAATCACAATCCCTAAGGACCGATTAACGCGATCAACAATCACAACACAACAATCCTGTAATCCTCAACCCTAAACGATCACAAACTTACCGAGTTTACAAGAATGATAGTGTGCTGCCTTGAGTCGGCCAACACGACAACAATAACTCATGGATGGGCACCATCCTCGGCGGTCCCAATTCAAATACCTCGACTGCCTTAGAATGTCCAATCGATAACGACATGGCGGATGGGAACTCTCTTCAATAATCCCAATCCAATAACTCGATTGCCTTAGAATGGCTCATCGATAACAACGACATAACGGATGGGAACTATCCTCGATAATCCCAATTCAATACCTCGATTACCTTAGAATAGCCAATCGATAACAACGATACAACGGATGGGAAATGTCTTCGACAGTCCCAATTCAATACATCGATTACCTTAGAACGGCAAATCGATAACAACGATACAATGGATGGGAAATGTCTTCGACAGTCCCAATTCAATACATCGATTACCTTAGAATGGTCAATCGATAACAACGACTCAACGGATGGGAAATGTCTTCGACAATCCGAATTCAATATCTCGATTGCCTTTTGAACGGTCAGTCGATAACAACAATACCACGGATGTCTGGGCACCTTTAATCGGTTACCGATAATGAAGATGATAATCGAATACGTCAATGCCTTTGATTGGCCAATACAACATCAATAACGAAGCACCAATATCAATAACAATGATCACAACTATGTCTTAAATCGACATCAATATCAGCAACAACAATCGATATATCGATACCGCGAACCGGCTATCGACAACAATATTACCAACAAGTATCCCAATGCCTTTAACAGGCCATTTACGAACAACAATAACATTTGGCATAATTTGCCGAAGGATGTCGTATCAAACAATCCCCTGATATCAACAAAATCATAAAGAGATCGAGTCTCGAAATCATACACACATTCATACACATATATGATAACATTAATCTCATTGACTAGTACAAGTATAAAACTTGCCTCAAACCGAAGGCGAAAAAGTCCTTCCACGATCAATGTCCTTCCACGAAACAACGAACGGCGTCCTACGATGATCACAAGCACTCAAACAACCTTGAATGAAATACGATTCATTCAATAACACAAAATCAATAGAAAACAACACCAAGAAAAATCCCGATTCAACCCCGAATTGGTTAAACTCCACAAATGAATATCATAGTTCCCAACTATGAATTTTAACATCCTCCAACACCTCAATGATCGATATGATCAAACTTTCTTAACACTTGTGAAAACAATTCAACAAGAATCACTTAAGAACAACATCAAATTGATCCTCCTACGATGATAATATCATCAATATTATCACTATCACCTCAAGAACATCATCAACACAACAAACATGATGTCTAAACAATAATCAATCACCAATTCATCATGAATTCGGATTAATCAACAAGATTAAATAAACCATTTCAAGATTATGATAATCATTACACAATTCATCATAATTCCTTACTAAAATAGTTATAATCCCTCCAAAAACACAAACAACAACAACAATTATATCAAGACTATGTTAATCATATACAACCTTAACATAATCCTTCCTAGACATGATTATAACCTCCAAACATTCTAAAACATCAAGAACAACTCCTCCTCAAGACACAATCATCATGTTCTTCATCATAAGTTAAAAAACTTATCAAGAATCATTATATGCTCCAACAATAAATCAATACACGAAGAAAACAACAGCAACATCAACATACTCGAAAATCACTTGAAGAACAAGAGATTAAGAGAACTTACCAATGAAGAACAAGAACAACTCTCCAAATACCAAAGAAGCACCAACAAGCTTCCAACTCCAAGCTCCAAATCAAGTTATGATGATCAAAAACATGTTGGAAGAGGCTAAATATCAAGAACAAGTCTAGAGGGACGGTTCTAGGGAGAGAAAATCTATAATGGTTCATGAAGAAATGAAAAATGAACACCAAGATATATAACGAGACAATCACATTACGTACGCTATGCACAAAGCAGAACGGACATAAAGACCATTACGTACGCTACGCCAACAACTTAACGTACGTAATGCTATTACAGAACTGACTGACCAAAAATATGAAGACCTTAACGTACGTAAACAACAACCATTTACGTACGTTAACAAGCTACATGAATAACGTATGTAAAGCTCACATCCTTACGTACGTAAAGAGCCCATAGACTACAATAGTTAGACCCGGCAAAATAGGCCCAGGCCCGCGGGCCGGGCCAGCCCGCCCGTTTTTCGGCGGGCATTGGGCTGCATATTATTAGCCCAAAAAAACCCGGGCCTTTTTGGCCCGGCCCAGATTTGGCCCGCCCGGCCCAGTTTTTTTTTTTTTTTAATTTATGTCATGTGTAATTATAATATTTAATTTTTTTTCCTTTTTTATTAGATTATAATACATCTATATGTTAATTATTGATGTAATTTTATTTTTTTGGGACTTTGTGATTATTTGTAGTATCTCATATCAATAATAATATTATTTTTATTTTATGATTTTATAAGAAATTAGTAGTGATAAATGATATGATGATCAAATAAAAATATTTGTATTTTTGTCTTTTGATTATGGTAGTGTAGTAAATAATGTAATTATCAAATAAAAATAATTGTATATTTATTTATCTGATTGTCATAGTATAGTGAATAATATAATAATTAAGGATCGAAAAATATTTGTATATTTATTTCAGAATTAATATTTCAAAAAAAAAAAAAAAAAAGTTGAGGCCCGCGGTCGGCCGAGCTCCGCCTGTGAGGGCCACGGCCTAATAATTTTGGCCCGGGAAAACCGGGCATTTTTGGCCCGGCCAAACAAAGGCCCGCCCGTTTTAGGCCCGGCCCGTTTGGGCCGGGCCCGCCCGTTTGCCAGGTCTAACAATAGTAGATCGTATCAAAGATACTCGGGACCCACCGTCCGAAATCTAACCACGAGGAAGCTTCCTTCCACCTACCTCTCATTACGTAAGTAACATAAACGTAATAACGTGCGTAATGACGAAGTCTTAACGTATGTTAAGCGCACAAGCTAACGTATGTCAGCTCAACAAAGTGGACAACCAAGTTGTTCCATCAATTTTCAACCCGAATGAATGAACACCATTCAACGTACCTCAACAGACACGAATGAAATGATACAACAACAATTGTAGAATTCCAAATGAATACGTACAACTCGACAGTGAAACGAAAAAGAAAAAAAATTACCCCCGGATATTACATACTCCGCCTCTTAAAAAGAATTTCGTCCCCGAAACTCAGGGTGCACAACTCAGGGTACGAACTATCCAGCAGGATATGAAAACATATCGAGGAATACTCCTCACTGAAAACCAATCCACCTGAGTAATCGGGCCAACCCCTCGGGTCCCCGCGTCTCTCCTGCCCGAACACGGCGAAAATCAAGTGATGAAAACACTCAACCATGTGCGAGACCAGTCGAATCATGACTCCCCCTCCAGAGACCAGCCATAAAGTCGTACCAACCGCATGACTTGTAACACCGACGTACACACCCCGCGGGAGTCGCTCATTGTACATGTCTACAAGCATCGGTGTACACTTCTCCATTCTCTTCGGCATCGGACGCCCATGCAAACATTGACTCACATCACGCAAAGATAATAACAACACAGACATAGCCCTCAGGGCCATATCAATCACGCCGCCAAGTCTTTATGACTTGACGTGTCGAATCACAATGAACAATTAGCCAGATTATCACAAAAATCTCGGGCACAACACCAAAAGAAAAGAAAAACGCATCAAACGACCCCAAGTCTCAAAATTCTCAATTACTATCATTACAAGATAGATCAACAACAAATGGTTCACAACCACAAAACATTATTACAGATTAAATTGAACATTAATCCGAAAAACAAGGAAAGAAAAATACAAATCAAGGCTACATCTAAAATGTACCCAACACCGATATCCTCCAGATCATCGATCTCCTCGATTCAAGGAAGACCCAAATCTGAACTCACTGCTCCTCTTCGGCTGTCCTTACCTCCAGCTCCCTAAGCCTGATAAGATCCCCTGGATGAAGTACGAACTAGGGTAACAAAATCTCTCGAGGCCCGTGAGCTCTCTCGAGATCTACTGGCACTGGAACTCCTGCAGTATTTCTGAAGGTGTCCCTGCCTCCCACACAGAAAACAAACAATAGCTGGCACCATACAACGAGTGCTAATATGCCCCACTGAATCACAGTTAAAGCAAACAACAGTCGAATTCGTCGTCTGGGCAGAAGATGCTTTCCCAGCACGAAGATGACTAGAAAACGACCTCTTGGATGTCGGAGCCCGGTGTTCCTCTGAACGAACCGACATCCTAGTTCTTTCACCAGAAGAAACTGAAGGGTTCTCCCGAGTAAGCTCCTTGATCAAAAGCTCTGCTCCAAGAGCCTTCTCGATGAATCCACCAAGTGAGTTACAATTATGATTGAACAACTGCATCCTCAACTGCGGGTTTAGCCTCTTGCTAAAATACTTGATCTTATCCACTTCAGTACGGATAACAGACGAAGCAAACTGTAGAAGTCCTTGAAATTTCTCAGCAATAACAATAACACCCTCGTCTACGACGGATTCGGGGTTCAAAACCTCTGACAGCTTGGCTTCACAAAGTGGAGCCGGATAATACCTCTCTAACATGAGAGTCTTGAACTCGCTCCAAACACAATAACGATCGGTGGGTTTCACAGAAAGCCACCAAGAATAAGCGCCTTTACTCAGATAGTAAGTCGCGATTGCCACCTTACTCTCCTCCGGAAACTGAATCACGTCGAAGAGTTTATCGAAATGTTCAAGCCAATGAACAAAGTCAGCTAGTTCCGACGAACCCTCAATAATAGGCGGCCTCTGACGAGAGATATCGCCAACAATCTGACTCACTCCCCCAGTCTGCCCATGAAACTGTTAGGATTGTATATTGCAAAGCATACTTTATGCTTGTATTACCTAATTTCCCTGTTACTACCTTTGAGGATATTAATTACACTTAATCACATGATTTGCATATTTATTCACGTTATGGTTATGCAAATGAAATGTCTAATTATTTTATATTGTAGATAATGTGGTGTGTTGGTGTCACACGGAAGATCACATTATCGGTGCCTTATAAAATAATATAATAGGTCACAACCTATATAATTATTAGACAAATTATATAAAGGGTTGTAGTGTATGCTTGAGAATAGTTGGTCTTGACTATTAGCATACATTAGCGTATTTGCATACGTTGAACAGGATCGAGGTGAGATAGTGTCTTCTCATCGTGTAAGAAGAACGTAAATCTCGGATATTTATTATTTCTTAATTCTAAGTATATAATATTTAATTGTGTATTTATAATAATTATTGCTTTGATTTACCATAGGTGAGAGTCAAAATGATCGACTCAATAAGCCTCGTATCTTGGGCAATAATATTGTTTATACGACAGTTATTATTATTACTAGAAATCGTGTCCCGACTCGTGCGGGTTGATGATGTCCCTTGAGGAGCTCGATAATGATTATTATATTAAACCTCGCAGTGGATTTAATTCCGATATAATAATAAGGTTCGAGTGGTACTACTCTTGGATAAGATATTAATTAATTAAAGTCACAAGAGCTTATAATTAATTAATGGACATTCGATATCTTAAACACGGGAAATAATATATTTAATAAGGAGCCCAATTTCGTAATTTGGGATTTTGATAGGAAGTGCAATATCAAACTTTTTAGTGGACTAAGTTGATATTAATTAATTCATCATATATTAGGAAGAGTCCTAATAAGGTAAGATGAATTAATTGGGAGTCCTTCCATAATCCTCCTTTAGATCCCTAGTAGTAGTCCAAGAGCCTATAAAAAGGACTCATGGGAGGTTGGCCGATTTTAATTATGCTTGGTGAGCTTGTGTGATCAATTTTTTCCTCTTGTGTTTAATTGTAGATCTAGACTTTGTCTTTGATTCTACAATTTAGATTACACAATTAATTTGCTAAGAGTGTTCATAAAATACTAGAGAGCAAAGAAAAATATAGTGATCACATATCAAAGTTGTTTCGGCCGATCCCATAGGTGTCCAAGCAAGATCCGGTAGCTCGTTGCCCACACAACGTCCGGTTCAAGGCGGATCATACTCTAGAAGATCTGAAGGTAGAAATACAAGGCGATCAAGAAGGAAGTAACCAACGCGCTTCAAAAGGTAATATCCTATGATCTTGGATCTAGATTAGGATATTTTAATTAATCAACATATTTAATTAATAAATAATAAATAATATTTAAATTGCTTATTAGTCTTAGTAATTAATTAATTAGCATGCCTAAATAGATCTAATGCTCGTAAATGCGTAAAACGCTATTATCATATTTTCCCAAACTTCGCTTCCGCTGCGTTTTACTTTCCAACAATTGGTATTAGAGCCAGATTTTTAGGCTTTTGCTATTTTAATTAATTTTAGTGGTTAATTGATAGCAATTTAAATATTCATATATTTTGATGTTGGAATATTTTGCTAGATGTGTTCTTGCAGGTGATATGATCCAATTATCATGGTTTATATAAATGGTGTATTTATTTATTTATTTTTTATTAGTTATGCAATTGTTGGTTTGGCCCGTTTTGAGGCATGTAATGGTTTTTCCCGTGAGAAAATCCGCGGGTAGTTCTAGGTGGTTTTATTTTTTCGTGTAAATCTTGATGTAATTTCGATGTATTTTATTTTGTATAAAATTGTAATCGAATTCGGAAAAGACGGGATCGCGAAGAAATAGAGCAGAACCGGATCGCCGGATCTTTGGCAAGCCAAGCCGCTGACAAGCGCCGCTGAGCAGACGTGGTCGCCGGCTGAAGCGGCGGCGAAGGCCATGAGCGGCACTGGTCCGGTCTGGTTCGGGCCGGCCGCCCAGCTTTGGTCCGGTCTGCTGTTCGTTGCGTCCGCTGGGAAGTCGGGATTTAAAATTAAATTTTTTTTATGTAATTAATTTTGCATAAAAGTGAAATTTTTAATTTTGGAAATCCACGACCCGGCCGGGGAGGAGCGACGAGATGCTTGATTCAGTGGGAGAGATCGAGTCGAAGATTTTCTCGGATTCAACTCAAGGAAGAAGACCATGATAATTGGATAATTAATTATCCATGCTTTATTTTTGGTTCTTTTTTTATTGTTTTGATGTATGGCATGTATGGATGTATGCGTGATATGTTTCCTTGCATGTTAGGACGATAAAATTAAAAACCTTAAGATAAAATAACTAAGTGATTAAATTGATTTTTATTTTAAATAAAATCAAATTGGCCTCCATAATTAATTTAAATTGTGAAGTAATTAGCATGCGCGTTGACATTAGAGTCTTCCTCCATATCGGATGTGCTAATTATAGGTTCACTAGTTTTAAATTTCATAAATGATAACATAAGGTAAATATTACTTTTTATGATAGGACCTCTCCATCTGTAGGACTATTATTTAAAAGATAATATTTTAAGGATGTTAAATTATGGTGTTCACTTAGGTGTATTAATTAATAAGCTCCCCATCGGAGTCTATGTTAATTAATACATGGCCAAGAGACGTAAAACTCTACTTGGAAAATGTGTGTGTAAACGTCCACACGATCGTGGCTTGCATGTGCGGATTTTTTGAGGTGTTGGTTGCTAGCATATATATTGTGTTTTGAGGTTTTTCGATATATTTTGCTATGCATTATGTGATGGATGTTTTTAATTTTTATTCTCAGATGTCTTTCAATCCACTAGCTGTTATTCTCAAAGAAAATAAACTAGATGGCACTAACTTTGCCGATTGGAAAAGAAATCTTGACATTGTCACATTGAGGGGCATAAGTTTGTCTTAATCGAGGAGAGCCCTCTAGAACCAGAACCGGATGCCACTCCCGAAGAGTTGGCTGAATTCCGAAAATGGAAAAAGTCTGATGAGATGGATCGCTGTTACATTTTGGCTTCACTGACAAACGTATTGCAGCATCAGCATCAGACGATCGGTTCGGCCGCAAAAATGATGAAAAGTCTCACCGAGATGTTTGGTCATCAGAACCGGGCGGCTAGACAAAATGCTATGAGGGTATTGATGACAACCCAAATGTCTGAAGGGACTCTAGTAAGGGATCATGTTCTAAAAATGATGTCTCATTTGAACGAACTGAGCATACTGGGAGCTACTATCGATGCGGAAACGCAGGTCGATATTATCTTAGGCAGCTTACCTAGAAGCTTTGAGCAGTTCCGCCTCAACTACAATATGAACCGTAGGACATATAGTTTGGCGGAACTTCTGACAGAGCTTCAGTCTGCTGAAGGTCTCTTCAAACAAGGTTATCATCAAATTCTTGCGGCAACCGGTGCTACTTCTTCCAAACCCAAATGGGGAAAGAAGAAGAAGGTTGGCCAGAAGCAAGTGACAACCCTCAAGGTGAAAAGCAAGGCTCCTCACCCCGAGGCGAACAAAAAGCCAAAGGGAAAGTGCTACAAGTGCGGTCAGAAATGACATTTTAAAGCGGACTGCCCTGCTCTTAAGAAAGGTATGTCTCGTGCACTAGTAGTCAAAACATGTTTGGCAGCTTGTTCTTCCACTTCGTGGATAGTTTATTCAGGCTCCACTGATCATGTTTGCTTTGACTCGCATGGTTTTCAGGTAACCAAGCAGCTTAGTGCGGGCGAGATTACCATCAACTGGGGCGATTATTCCAGGCTTATGGCTGTTGCAGTGGGATTCGTGCAGTTGAAGATTAATGATAAATTATTAGTTCTCAATAATGTATTATTAGTAACGGATTTTAGAATGAATTTAATTTCGGTTTCTAAATTAAAATGCGATGGTTATTCAGTTTCTTTTGATGATGATGCCATTATTAAGAAAAGAAACGGTGAATATATTTGCAGAGGTACTTTTAATGATGGACTATATATTGTTAATACTGCACAAACTCCTATGCATAAATCACTTAACTCTTTGTCTAAACCTAAAAAGAGAAAAAAACCTTCAAACATAAACCAAACATATCTGTGGCATTTACGGTTAGGACATGTAAACCTTAGAAGGATTCAAAGATTGGTAGATGATGGCCCATTGGATGATCTCCAAGTTGAGTCATTTCCAATTTGTGAATACTGTCTAGAAGGTAAGATGACCAAAAGGGTTTTTAAAACCAAGGGAAACCGTGCTCAGAATGTGTTAGAATTGGTTCATACGGATGTATGTGGTCCAATTAATATCCAGGCTAGGGGTGGTTTCGAATACTTCATCACGTTTATAGATGATTATTCGAGATATGGATACATCTATTTGATGCGACGTAAGTCTGAAGCCTTTGACAAGTTCAGAGACTTCAAGTCTGAAACGGAGAAGCGTCATGGGAAGAGTATCAAGTCGCTACGATCTGATCGTGGTGGCGAATACCTTAGTGGAGAGTTTTTGGATTTCTTGGCGAATGAGGGTATTTCGTCCCAGCTCACCGCAAGGAACTCCACAACAAAATGGTGTGGTGAAAGAAGGAATAGGACTCTTTTGGAAATGGTTAGATCAATGATGAGTTATTCGATTTACCTATTTCGTTTTGGGGATACGCCTTAGAAACAACGGCGTACATTCTAAACACGGTGCCTTCAAATCAGTTCCAAAAACACCCACAGAACTGTGGAGTGGGCGTAAGCCCAGTCTAGGACATGTTCGGATTTGGGGTGCTCCAGCACATGTGTTGAATAAGGAAGCTGATAAGTTGGCATCTCGTACAGAAGTACGAGTGTTTGTAGGATATCCTAAGGGAACGAAGGGTGGCTTGTTCTATAGTCCCCATGATCAGAAGGTCATTGTTAGCACCAATGCCCGATTTCTGGAAGAGGATTATATGATTAGTCACAAGCTCATGAGCGAGATAATTCTGGAAGAGCTGAGGGGCGAGACTCCGTCTATACCAATCGTACAAGCGCCAACTAACACTGCACCACGTATCGATTCTGAAACTTTTACACCAACTCAGGATTTGCCTCGTCGTAGTGGGAGGGTTGTTCGTCAGCCCGAACGATTCATAGGCGTGGGAAAGTCTTCGGACTCAATCCCAAACGAAGATGAATCAGTTCCCTGGACCTATAAGGAGGCAATCCAAGATAAAGATGCTGACTCCTGGCAAGTAGCAATGGAATCAGAAATGGGATCTATGGATTCCAATCAAGTGTGGGAGCTAGTAGAGCTACCTGATGGTGTACAAGCCATTGGGAGTAAATGGGTCTACAAGCGAAAGAAAGGACGTGACGGGAAGGTTGAAACCTTCAAAGCGAGGCTTGTTGCAAAAGGTTCCACTCAGAAAGAGGGTATCGATTATGATGAAACCTTTTCGCCGGTAGCCATGCTTAAGTCAATCCGGATTCTTTTAGCTATAGCTGCGCATTTGGATCTGGAGATTTGGTAGATGGATGTCAAGACTGCATTCTTGAATGGGAGTCTAGACAAGGAAATCTATATGCGCCAAGCAGAGGGATTCATTGCCAAAGGAGAAGAGCACTTGGTGTGCAAACTTAAGAAATCCATTTATGGACTTAAGCAAGCATCTAGATCTTGCAACACTCATTTTGACGAAGTTGTCCAGTCATATGGATTCGTCCAATGTCCGAGTGAGAGCTGCGTGTATAAGAAATGCGATGGAAACGTGTTGGTGTTTCTTGTACTGTATGTAGACGATATCCTTCTGATTGGAAACAACGTGAAGGAATTGTCGGATGTACGGGTATGGCTATTTGAGCAGTTCGATATGAAGGATCTAGGAGAAACAGGACACATCCTTGGAATCAGGATCTTTCGTGATTGGAAGAAGAGGATGTTGTGCTTATCCCAGGCATCCTATATCGATACAGTGCTGAAGCGGTTTAGCATGCAGAATTCCAAGAAAGGTTTTCTACCTTACAGACATGGAATTCAACTATCTAAGAACATGTGTCCTAAGACACAAAAGGAGATAGATGACATGAAGATGATCCCTTATGCATCCGCTGTGGGAAGTCTCATGTATGCTATGCTTTGCACTAGACCAGATATATGTCATGCCGTGGGCATGGCTGCTAGATATCAGTCGAACCCAGGACCAGGACACTGGATTGCTGTCAAGCACATACTCAAGTACCTGAGAAGGACTAGGGAGTACATGCTTGTATATCAATCAGACGACCTGTTTCCGGTGGGTTACACTGACTCAGATTTTTCATCGGACAAAGAAAAGTTCAAGTCTACTTCGGGTTATGTGTTTAGCCTGGGAGGTGAAGCCATTAGTTGGAGTAGTGTGAAGCAGAAATGCATCTCAGACTCTACCATGGAAGCCGAGTACGTGGCAGCCTCTGAGGCAGCCAAGGAGGCAGTGTGGCTCAAGTACTTCCTGCACGACTTAGATGTGATTTCCGATTTGCCAGAGGATATTACACTTTATTGTGATAATACTGGTGCAGTCGCAAATTCGAGGGAACCACGAGCCCATCAGGCAAGTAAACATATCAATCGAAAGTACCGCATCATACGACACTTCGTAAAGGAAGGAGACGTAGTTGTAGCCAGGGTTTCATCGGAAGATAATTTTGCTGACCCTTTCACGAAAGGCCTACCTTCAAAAGTTTTTGAAAGGCATGTGGAAGGAATGGGATTACGATGTATGGCAGCATTGCTTTGAGTATAAGTGGGAGAAATGAGAGACTATGTAATAGAGTAGTATACTTAAAAGCATGCTTTGAGTATAAGTGGGAGATTGTTAGGATTGTATACTGCAAAGCATACTTTATGCTTGTATTACCTAATTTTCCTGTTACTACCTATGAGGATATTAATTACACTTAATCACATGATTTGCATATTTATTCACGTTATGGTTATGCAAATGAAATGTCTAATTATTTTATATTTTAGATAATGTGGTGTGTTGGTGTCACACGGAAGATCACATTATCGGTGCCTTATAAAATAATATAATAGTTCACAACCTATATAATTATTAGACAAATTATATAAAGGGTTGTAGTGTATGCTTGAGAATAGTTGGTCTTGACTATTAGCATACATTAGCGTATTTGCATACGTTGAACAGGATCGAGGTGAGATAGTGTCTTCTGTACTGACTGTAAGAAGAACGTAAATCTCGGATATTTATTATTTCTTAATTCTAAGTATATAATATTTAATTGTGTATTTATAATAATTATTGCTTTGATTTACCATAGGTGAGAGTCAAAATGATCGACTCAATAAGCCTCGTATCTTGGGCAATAATATTGTTTATACGACAGTTATTATTATTACTAGAAATCGTGTCCCGATTCGTGCGGGTTGATGATGTCCCCTTGAGGAGCTCGATAATGATTATTATATTAAACCCTGTATGTGGATTTAATTCCGATATAATAATAAGGTTCGAGTGGTACTACTCTTGGATAAGATATTAATTAATTAAAGCTGTCAGTAGCTTATAATTAATTAATGGACATTCGATATCTTAAACACGGGAAATAATATATTTAATAAGGAGCCCAATTTCGTAATTTGGAATTTTGATAGAAAGTGCAATATCAAACTTTTTAGTGGACTAAGTTGATATTAATTAATTCATCATATATTAGGAAGAGTCCTAATAAGGTAAGATGAATTAATTGGGAGTCCTTCCATAATCCTCCTTTAGATCCCTAGTAGTAGTCCAAGAGCCTATAAAAAGGACTCATGGGAGGTTGACCGATTTTACTTATGCTTGGTGAGCTTGTGTGATCAATTTTTTCCTCTTGTGTTTAATTTTAGATCTAGACTTGTGTCTTTGATTCTACAATTTAGATAACACAATTAATTTGCTAAGAGTGTTCATAAAATACTAGAGAGCAAAGAAAAATATAGTGATCACATATCAAAGTTGTTTCGGCCGATCCCATAGGTGTCCAAGCAAGATCCGGTAGCTCGTTGCCCACACAACGTCCGGTTCAAGGCGGATCATACTCTAGAAGATCTGAAGGTAGAAATACAAGGCGATCAAGAAGGAAGTAACCAACGCGCTTCAAAAGGTAATATCCTATGATCTTGGATCTAGATTAGGATATTTTAAATCAACATATTTAATTAATAAATAATAAATAATATTTAAATTGCTTATTAGTCTTAGTAATTAATTAATTAGCATGCCTAAATAGATCTAATGCTCGTAGATGCGTAAAACGCTATTATCATATTTTCCCAAACTTCGCTTCCGCTGCGTTTTACTTTCCAACAGAAACGACACCTGGAATCCCAGCTGCGGTGCACCACGAACCATCGAGGCTTGCATGGTCTCCACTATTTTGCGTCATCTGAGTCATCTGGGACATCATGCCCCTCATAATCAAGAAAGAGTCGACATGTCCACTTTCAGTCTGATCGACCTCTCGAGTATGACATCCCGAAGGAGAATCGGTCACGTAGGTAGCACTACCGGACGAACTCTGATCCATATCGACATCCGCATGCGCATAAACATGAGGTTCTGAGTTTCGGCCTGCTCTGTAGCCTCTACCCCCTCTGCCACGTCCTCGGATTCCTCTTTCCATACTGAAAGAATATCTTTCGATCATGATCATAACTCAAATACGTATCAACGGCCAAATCAGAATGCTAAGTCAATAGTCAAACACGAGTATACGTACTCAACAAAGTCACATCAATCATGCTAATCATAGCTAATATAGCTCTAAAACGTCCCAAAACAAATAATCATGAGTGAATCATAACACAAATGATACATACAGGTTTCAACAAAACATGTATAATCAATGACATAATGAATGTATGAACATAAAGAGAATCGAGTCCTTACACAGGTCATACGAAGCTTCGAGGTCTTGCGATACTAGTCTTCACTGACGACGACTCGATGAAAGAATGACTCATACAGTCGTCCAACTATCACGACTCACAAAACCCGGCTGACCAGATTGTCATAACCTGACAGCACCACTACTACTGCGTCGGTAGAGCCACATAACTCACATATCAGGGTATCTCACAACCCAACGCTCTGATACCATCTTCTGTAACACCCCCAAATCCCATTGGGTCATTAGAGTGCTGTGGACCCCACACCGGGAGATCCACCAGGCGAACACGACCAAAATACAACAACTGACCAAAAGGGGAATCTCAGTCCCTACTATGACATCCGACATAATATTCTGATATGGAATTTCAACGACAAAAGTGGACCTACATGGCCAAAATAAAAATACACCAACATCCACGAGCCTTGCTCGGATAATACAAAATGACAACAACTGACAAAACTGGAGTACTCCAAACTGTCTGACTGACAAGAACACCAAAACATCTCGGACTAGTATCGCTCGAATGCCTCGTCGTCATCGTCATGCCCCTGTGTCTCAACCCTCTCCTCGCAAGCACATAAAACATGAAAATATGTTCCGCCCCCACGGGGTCAGTCATCCAGATAATGAATATCAAATATATGTACAACATGATATGCATCCAAAGGCAGAATAAAATGGTACAACGATGGTAATACGAGATGCTCACAAACCAAAGTGAGAATCGAGCATTCGTGAAACACTAAGCCTACGACATACGATCGGTACCTGCTCAACGGGTTAGAACATAAATGCCCAACGACGAATCATCAATATAGATCACAACCATGAACTACCCGAAGGTAAACCAAACCAGAACTGAAATAATTACGAATCACAATGCCCGAAGGCTCCAATGAAAATACCAATACATCATAATGGCCTGAAAACCACTCAGCCGAAGCTGCCACAATATCACAATGGTCTGAAAACCACTCAGCCGAAGCTGTCAATCATCACAATGGCCTAAAAGTCGAACAACCCGAAGCTGTATATCATCACAATACGGATCTCAAAGAAACAAACCCGACTATCGAACATACCCCTCGGCGTATGAACAACCAGTGGCAAATCGTCGGACATATCCAATGCAACATGGACTATGAACGACCAAAACAATAAGGCTCAAGAGGGACATCACAATACGCTCAATCCAGAAATGTATCCGTGCATATGTCCACCCCGTATACGGAATCCAGAATATACGTGGGGCAATATACCTAATTAGCTTCACGAACTACGTCTCGTGTGCATGGTCCAATGCGGAAACATCCACGCATGACCATCGTATGCTTGGCTAAAAATCCTACACATAACCAATCGGCACGCAGATATAATTCCAGAGATGTCACGATGCAACATGACAATAAAACTCAAAGGATAATACATCCAATAGAGATCAAAAGACTCACCAAAGTGAACGATGACACACGGATAATGAAAGATCGATAGGACCAACAATATCCAAAACAACCATCCTGGGATCACAATCTCTAAGGACCGATTAACGCGATCAACAATCACAACACAACAATCCTGGAATCCTCAACCCTCAACGATCACAAAATTACCGAGTTTACAAGAATGATAGTGTGCTGCCTTGAGTCGGCCAACACGACAATAATAACTCACGGATGGGCACCATCCTCGGCGGTCCCAATTCAAATACCTCGACTGCCTTATAATGGCCAACCGATAACGACACGAAGGATGGGAACTCTCTTCGATAATCCCAATTCAATACCTCGATTGCCTTGGAATGGCTCATCGATAACAACGACACAATGGATGGGAACTATCCTCGATAATCCCAATTCAATACCTCGATTACCTTAGAACGGCCAATCGATAACAATGATACAATGGATGAGAAATGTCTTCGACAGTCCCAATTAAATACATCGATTACCTTAGAACGGCCAATCGATAACAACAATACAATGGATGGGAAATGTCTTCGGCAGTCCCAATACAATACATCGATTACCTTAGAATGGTCAATCGATAATAAAGACTCAACGGATGGGAAATGTCTTCGACAATCCCAATTCAATATCTCGATTGCCTTTTTAATGGTCAGTCGATAACAACAATACCAAGGATTTCTCTGCACCTTTAATCGGTTACCGATAACGAAGATGATAATCGAATACGTCAATGCCTTCAATCGGCGAATACAACATCAATAACGAAGCACCAATATCAATAACAATGATCACAACTATGTCTTAAATCGACATCAATATCAACAACAACAATCGATACATCGATACCGGGAACCGGCTATCGACAACAATATTACCAACAAGTATCGCAATGCCTTGAACCGGCCATTTACGAACAACAATAACATTTGGCATAATTTGTCGAAGGGTGTCGTATCAAACAATCCCCTGATATCAACAAAATCATAAAGAGACCGAGTCTCGAAATCATACACACATTCATACACATATATGATAATATTAATCTCATTGACTAGTACAAGTATAAAACTTGCCTCAAACCGAAGGCGAGAAAGTCCTTCCACGATCAACGTCCTTCCACGAAACGACGAACGACATCTTCTGATGATCACAAGCACTCGAACAACCTTGAATGAAATATGATTCATTCAATAACACAAAATCAATAGAAAACAAAACCAAGGAAAATCCCGATTCAACCCCGAATCGGTTAAACTCCACAAACGAATATCATAGTTCCCAACTATGAATTCTAACATCCTCCAACACCTCAATGATCGATATGATCAAACGTTCTTAACACTTTTGAAAACAATTCAACAAGAATCACTTAAAAACAACATCAAATTGATCCTCCTACGATGATAATATCATCAATATTATCACTATCGCCTCAAGAATATTATCAACACAACAAACATGATGTCTAAACAATAATCAATCACCAATTCATCATGAATTCGGATTAATCAACAAGATTAAATAAACCATTTCAAGATTATGATAGTCATTACATAATTCATCATAATTCCTTACTAAAATGGTTGTAGTCCCTCCAAAAATACAAACAACAACAACAATCATATCAAAACTATGTTAATCATATACAACCTTAACATAATCCTTCCTAGACATGATTATAACCTCCAAACATTTTAAAACATCAAGAACAACTCCTCCTCAAGACACAATCGTCATGTTCTTCATCATAAGTTATAAAAACTTATCAAGAATCATGATATGCTCCAACAATAAATCAATACACGAAGAAAACAACAACAACATCAACATACTCGAAAATCATTTGAAGAACAAGAGATTAAGAGAACTTACCAATGAAGAACAAGAATAACTCTCCAAACACCAAAGGAGCACCAACAAGCTTCCAACTCCAAGCTCCAAATCAAGTTATGATGATCAAAAACATGTTGGAAGAGGCTAAATATCAAGAACAAGTCCAGAGGGAGAGAAAATCGATAATGGTTCGTGAAGAAATGAAAAACGAACCCAAGATATATAACCTGACAATCACATTATGTACAAAGCAGAACGTACGTAAAGACCATTACGTACGCTACGCCAACAACTTAACGTACGTAATGCTATTCCAGAACTGACTGACCAAAAATATGAAGACCTTAACGTATGTAAACAACAATCATTTATGTACATTAACAAGATACATGAATAACGTACGTAAAGCTCACATCCTTACGTACGTAAAGAGCCCGTTGACTACAATAGTAGATCGGATTAAAGATACCCGGGACCCACCGTCCGAAATCTAACCACGAGGAAGGTTCCCTCCACCTACCTCTCATTACGTAAGTAACATAAACGTAATAACGTGCGTAATTCCGAAGTCCTAACGTACGTTAAGCGCACAAGCTAACGTACGTTAGCTCAACAAAGTGGACAACCAAGTTGTTCCATCCATTCTCAACCCGAATGAATGAACACAATATAGCGTACCTCAACAAACACGAATGAAATGATACAATAACAATTGTACAATTCCAAATGAATACGTACAACTCGACAGTGATACGAAAAAGAAAAAAAAATTGCCCCCGGATATTACACCGTAAATAATTATATTTGATCTCTGACGGTTTCCTTCGTTTTGTTTTTGTTGGTTGCTCATCATCCTCATCATCTTCGATATTATGAATCAATTCTGAGGCTTCAAATATTTGGTTGATTTGTTCTTCGATTAATTCTTCGGGAACATAATCTCTAAAATTCTGACTTGGAATAGAAGTAGAACTCGGAGTATGAATAGCTGTACAACTGCCACTAGCACCACCTCTTCCTCGTCGAGGAATGCCGGTGGTGATAGCCTCTCTTTCCTCGATTGAATTGGCCACTTGACATCTTTTTTCAATTAATATGAAATAAAGTAATAATGTAATAATTGAGAGAGTAGAAAGAAAATAGATAGATAATTAGAGTTGGCGTGAGAAAATGGAGGGTGAGGGGATATTATTTATAGGTGTTAAAATGTATTAAAAAAAAACTTGTGACCGTTGTGAACCGCCGATTTCCGATTTGAACCTTCGGTTTGGAGTAACGGTTTGGAAATTCAAAATTTGAATTTTACCCCCGAAAATGCAAAAATTAAAATTTTGATTTTTTAAACCGGCGGTTCGCGGTTCGTCAAAATGCCGGACCAGAACTGAACCGTCTTAAAATAGTTGACGGTTCCGATTTTGAACCAAATTGCAGTCAACGGTTAACCGAACCGCGATCAACGGTTCAAAATCGACTGTTCGGCCGGTTGAACCGAACCGTTGAACACCTCTAACCCTCATTCCATTGCGGGAGGTTGTTGATTCATTCGATTCGGAAATGCATGTGGCTGCTTCAATCGGTTCCACCGACGAAGTCGTGCGTGATTCAATACCTGTCGTCCATACTCAATTTTACAACTAAATAATTAATTCCTCCAATAATCTACTTTACTATTAAAAGAGAGTTGTATAAGACACATGTTTTTATATGGATTTTTTGGATTAATTATCTTTTTTTTCTAAAAAATACACTAACTCCTACACATTTGAATGAGAGTTAATGGGAACCATTTTTTTTTTAAATTTTTCTTTTTATTTTTCTCACAATGTTAAGAAGTTAATAGTTTTATCGTCTCAACTCTATTTTTTATTATTAATATTTTAAATTAATCTTCTTTTTAGGATATTTGATTTAACATTCATTAGGCATATATAATTAAAATATTCCTTTTTGAATATAAGTTGTTTTTGAATAATTATTACAAGATATCTTGATTTTAAATTATTTATATATAAAATACAAAAATCAGATAATTTTCAAATAATTTCTTTGAAGTAAATTTATCCTTTTACAAGATTAATATTTTTACTTCAATTTCACTTTCTTATAATAATTTTAGATGATTGAGTAATTTTATTTTAAAAATATTTAGGAAAAGAATTATAGACATGTTAGACTTACAATTTCCAGTAGAAAGATATATTATTAGTTAAAATAATTTCTTGATTGGTTCTTTTTTTGTGAAAAGAAAAATTATATAAATAAATATAATAAGTTTATTATATTTTTATTTAAATATGTCATAATAATATACTTTATCACCCTATGCCTAATGAGTTAATATCATTGTGGATTTCATGGTATATTATTAAGTATAAAATATGTGACTTTAATCTAAATATTTATCAAAAATATATGATGTTCTTTCGCTATACTGATATGTAATTATATTAGTATATTAATATAAATATTACAAATATACAATGATCATATAGATTACTGTCATGTTTATATATTTTATATCGAACTTTTACATATCTATACTTAATATTAAAAGAAATTCGCAAAATAATTTAAGGAAACATGTGTCATCTCCAGGTTAATCATCTTTTTAAAAATCTTAAAAAAAGGGATATTAATATGGGAGGGGTTAGGAGATTATGCCATTATATACTATCTACCAATTAAAAACTTTCTCTCATTTTATTCCTTTTATTTTTAAGCTAATATTTTAAACAATTATAACTTTTATGTATAAATTTTAATTTTGAGAAAAATATATCAAATTAAATCTTACTTCGTGCTCTTTAATTTGACATCCATATAGTATATATAAAGTAATATAAATATAATTATAATATATTTAGATGATTAAAATTTTTCAATATAAAAATATAAGAATATTGAAGAAAAATATATTTTTAATTTATTTTCGTAGCTTTTTAACAATTATTTTGTTTTGATTATAAAAGAGTAAAATATATTACATTAATGTCAAATCATATAAAAAAATTATATTAGTAAGAATATCGATTGTATACTTTTAATAGAAGTTGATAATACAACAACAACAACAACATCAGTGTCTTAGTCCAAAATGCTTTGGGGTCGGCTATAATGAAAGTTGGTAACAATAAACATAATTTAATTTCTTATATATAAAATTAGATATAAGACTCATATTGTCCTATATGAAAAAATAAATGCCGGTACTTAATTAATTTACGGTTTTCCTATCATATGACCTTAGATCACATGGTAAGAGTTTATAAATGAAATTAAATTAAATAATAGTATATGTATATGTGTGTATAACGGCTCACATATATTTTAATAATTTTATAATATTATTAAAATTCGATCACATATTATTAATATAATAAAATATTTTAAATTTTACGCCGTGCATCGCACGGGAGGACATCTAGTATAGTTGTAAAAGTAAAGACTTAATAACGAGATTTGCCTTTAATAATTACAATTATAAATCCCTCACTATAATGTAGTGTGTTCCTTTCTTCACTCAACACAGATTCTACAAATTGTGCGGATTTTAAAAAAAAAAAAATGATCGGAGTATTTCTTAAAACCCGCACCGATCAATGTGATACTCCCTCCGTCCCACGAAATTTGAGCCCTATTCTTTTTTAGGCCGAGTGAATACTACAGTAAAACCTCGATAAATGAATATGATCGGGACCGGAGAAAAATATTCATTTAGCGGAATTATTCATTTATCGAAAGAAATTTGAACATGTTATAAAGAGTTGGGACCGAAAAAAATTATTCATTAAGCGAGATTATTCGTTTATCGAACATTCATTTATCGAGTTTTAACGGTAAGTAACTAGACTTTTTGTTCCGGTCAAGAAGTAAAGGAAGTTGGGACCATTGTACTCTTTTGAAAAAACAATTTTCCCCAAGGAAAATTAAAATTAAGGGAAAAAAAAAAAGAAGGTACACGTACTATACTTTCGACATTAAATGATGATGACGACAATGGGTAGTGGAAAAGGTTGCAGGGAAAGAACTGGTTGGTATATAATCATCATAAAAACAAGAGGATACTAGATTGAATTTGAATGAATTGGATCCCATCAGAATTCCGAAGTTAAGTATATTTGGGCAAGAGTAATACTAAAATGGGTGATCCCAAAGATCCTCGTGTTGCATTCTTTTTTTTACCCAGGTATATTGGAAGTGCTCCCCAATCGAATGGTTGCGGGTTCAGGACCCGTTGTGGACATAAGGTGTAGATTTAAGTAGGGGTGGCAAAATATACCGAAATACCGAATTTACCATATACCGATTTTTCGGTACGGTATGGTACTTTATCGAAAATTTTTGGTACGGTAACGGTATGAAGTTTTTTATTTTCGGTATTTCGGTATATACCGAAATACCAAAAAAAATCGGTATTTCAATATATATATCGGTATATCGACCTTTTCGGTATTTTATTTGTTCGGTATTTCGATATACATCGGTATATAAAGATTTTTTTCGATATTTTGGCAATTCGGTATTTCGATAAGTTCGGTATATACCGATACCGAAATAAAATTCGGTATACCGAAATTCTGGTACGATATCGGTATGGACCGAACGCCGTACTGAGATTTCGATATATCGAAACTTTCGGTACGATATTGGTATGAATTTTGGCATACTAAAATTTTCAATATAATATACGATATTAGCAAATAAGTTCGATATGGTACGATACGGTATACCATCCTTAAATTTAATAGTAGGATTTAGAGGTAGTGTGTTGAACATTTATAAAAAAAATTAAATTGAATTTGAGCAGTCTAGATTTTCATTCACGTGCTTCTTCCAATGACCAGATAAGGGCTCGGTTCACAGTGCACAAAACTATTACCAAGTCCGATTTTGTACGTAATATTGGGGCAGACGGTTGAATGAGCAGATAGCAGAAATTAAATGACTTTTAAAGAAGTTTATATATTTTTTTATTGTTATTGTCCTTTTATTTTAGTCTATGTAATTAGTTATATGAAATGAGGCTTTACTAACCTGTATGTTGCTCCGGGGTTGTTTTTGGTTTATTCAACTCGTGCGATGCACCGATTGTATCTAAGATTTCATAGCTAAAATTTAACCATCTTGTAATTTATACTATCATTTAAAAGTTCATTTTAATCATCTTGTGTATTAGAAGATGCATTTGCATTGTGATGTTTATTATAACTTTTGTATTTAAATTAGTTTATTTACATTAAAAGTTACAATTAAAATAGTCTCTTCATATATTTATAATTAAAAATTACAATTAAATCCCCCTTTCATATTAAATTAAGGGGGATAAGTATTATATAGTATAGATATTTTCAGTTAATACATTGGAATTTGACGTGTTAATATACCACATGGATATTACGTGTGAAATAAAGATTAATCAATAGGGAATAATAAAACAAATCAAGAGACAAATACTTTTACTATTTTGTCCAAAAGATAAAAACCACAAGTGGGGCAAGATTCATACACCCTATATTTAATGGGGTGTATGAATCCCAATTTATGATTTCGCATCAATAATAAAATATGTTTGATTAAGAGTTGGGTGGGTACGTGGCTTATCATACTGTGGATGTGATGTTGACATTTTAACTTTAAAATTGATTTTGTATGTCATAATTTGTATTGAGTGGTCCTTATTAATCAATTTTTTTAACATCTAGTTGTTTATTAGTCTTTTTGTCTTCTTATGAAACGTGTGTTTATAACTTTTTTTTATTCATTTTTTATTTTTTACTTCTTACTTTTGTTTTTTATTTTAGAAATATGGATTAGATTAATATATTTAAATGTTTGATGTTTTCAGTTTGTTACGAGGCTCAAAATGAAATTTTAAAATAAAATTTTTGTTATGTATAATAATTTTATACCACCATTAATACCAACTTTCCTGTTAAAATTCAACTATAAAATCTTCCATATAACAAAGGATCATGATAAACTTACAATAAAATTTAAAATTAAGAACTAAAAATAATGGATTAATAAATGACACCCATTTATTTAAAATAAATAAATAACAACAATTGATAAATAAAAAAAATTAATCTATAACTTCATATTCGGCAGGTTTTGCTATCCAATCTTTATAAAGCTTTTGACGTGATATAAATAGGTTTTCCCACTCATTTGCGTCTCTTTCTCTCCTTAGTCTCCATAAGTTATTTGTCAAACCCATTGGAAACCCGTCTTGCATTTTCACCATTATATAATGATTTGAATTCACCAACGCAATTGTGATTATCTTTTTATCCGGGAACTGGTCAGGGCCTCTCCAAAGCGGAAATAATGTCGAACTATTATTATTTTCTTTAGATATGTAATGAAAAATTACGTTAAACTTGTTCGCAATCAAAAACCCGTCTCTGGCATAATCATCCAATATTCTTCTGGCGCAAAACCAGACCCCGACCACTCTAATGATGAAAACACCTCATTGTAATCGTCCTTGAAAGCCTTTTTGTAATGTGTTTCAAACTGCACCATCTCATCAATTAGTAACCTTCGGATTAATAGCCATTCATCTTCACGGTACCCGAGAGCAAAAGCTGTCGCCCGAAACCCACAATTTCCATCACCTAACACGTTTTTTATATCCTCCACGTACGGATGAAAGACTGTTGGAATTTGATCAATCTAATTGTGATAGTCCTGTGATTTTTGATATGTAACATTATGTTGGCTCAACCCCATGAAATCATATTCTGTTGCACCTGAAGTGTTGGTGAAATAAGTTTGTTCGGCAGTATTCTCGTTAAACCTGAAGAAATCATCTATTGCGGTTGAAGGGTTGGAGAAATAACTTTGCCCGACGGCATCTTGATTCATGAACGGGCTCGGTTCACTAGGCACCTGGTAGTTCACGTATGCACTATTGTAACCAGGATAATCATCATAGTTCCCGTATAAACCTTGTGTAGCAGGCTCTGGATATCCAAAAGTATCCTGGTTCATGAATGGACTCGATTCAGTAGGTGTTTCGTAGTTCACGTAGGCACTGTTGTAACCGGGAGAATCGTCATAGTCCCTTAATGAAGATGGTGTTAGATGCTCTTGGTCTTGGGAGTATCTGAACGAACTGTGCCTTTTAAGCTCTTGGACGTAATCACGTTCTACGGATGGCGCATATGAACTATGCCTCGGAGGCTTATGGGAGTAGCTTCGCTGAAGGGGAGGTTTAGCAGTTGCAAGGTCTGGTTTTTTCAGGTGTTTGGGTTTTGTACTTGGCCTTCCACGAGCTTTTGTTTGCACCGCGGGCTCATCATAACTCGTGCTGTTAGGATCCCATATAGCTCTCATCTTTTGAAGCCACTTCTTTTTCACAACTACTCTTTTCTCTTTGTTGTAAGCCTCTTCAAAGGCATGTAGTTGTTCACGAACGTCAGGTTCTGGATCATCAGGTTCATTTGGTTCATCCTGGTTCAACAATGCCGGTTCGAAATCAAGCTTCTTCCAAAAGACATTTATCGTATGCAGTGGAATTGATACATCTGCATCGACATATTGAGAGATTTCACATGCACATGGTAAACCGCAGCTTGTACGAATTTGACAGCCACATGATTCCTCTTTTTCCTTTAAAGATTTAACCCGCTTCATCTCCACTGTTAATACATCTAATGCTTCTATAGAAACTTTTGTTAGTAATAAACTAAATGTTCTATTCCTGTGTAAATGCTTTATCTTATTCATGCTTTCCCCGAAGCTTGCCTTTATTTCTGTGTATTGTATTCGAACTATGTCATCTATAATTCCTACAAATTTATCTAAATGTGACTTTTCATTATCCAAATGTTTTTTCAATAAAGAATGTTGGCTCTCTACCCTATTCGTTGTTCGTTCTCCGAAATTTAGATGCTGATCAATCCAGGCGGATACAAACTTCTCTTTATACTTTTGTAACCAATTTGCATCCACGTAGGTAAATACACCTGAAACGTTGATAAAAGCAGGTTAGTTTCAATAGATGTACATTTTGATAAACTTAAGAATGAATTTAAAAGATAAGAATAATACTTTGTTTGTCTATCAACTTTGACTGTAACCATGTTCGATTTTGGTCATACTCGTCAGTAGTTGGAGAATTAATTACGCGATTCCACCAAGAAGTGAATTTATCCCAGTCAGTCTGGGAACCAAAGGATGGTCTGCAGTGCTTTCTAATATTCTAAAAAATGTGATATCTGCAAAGTAACCGGCTTGCCTCCGGAAAGACATATCGGCATGCCTCTATTAGAGCGAAATCCCTATCCGTGACCATGACACGTGGCAACATATAGCCATCTAGTGTCTGTATAAGACAGTGTAACACCCACTTGAAATTGTCGATCTTCTCATTTCGTATGAACGCAAAAACTATACAAAAGGTCTTGTTTATTGAAGTTAATCCAACAATTTCAAGAAAAGGTAGGCGATACCTGTTGTATGGGTTTGTTAAACATAATTTAACAAAAAGGTGATTTAATTTGAAGTGCTTATGTGGATACCTATTGGTCTTGTACGTGGGATCTAAAATGAGCACATGGGGAAATGCGCGCAACATCTTCATTGAAATTGGATTTATGAAGAATAAATCCTGCACTAGATTGGAATCAGGTTCTTAACGAATATGATAGACGTACTCACCCGCGTGTAAATATTTCACCATTGATTGCATAGGGGTCTGTCCAAGTCTTTCAGCTTTATGGATTTTTGCACGTGCATCATATATGGTTTGTCTTGTGGTGATATTTTCATCGTCATTTTTCTTTAATTGGGAAAGAATATCTCGTGGAGACATATTCTTTTTGGTCATGTCTTACACTATTTCATATTCTGTTTTGGACAACCTCTTTGCAAAAGCATTCCCCTCCAAAAACCTAGCTGGATCGTGATTATGTTCGTCGCATATAACATTAATAGTCCAACCGTCAGTATTGTATTTTGCTATAAGTTGAAACGGACATCCACATTTCTTTGTACCTGGAAATTGATAACAACAAAAGCCAAAAAAAACCAAGTAAAGTACACATAATATAGTTATCAAAATCCAAAAATAAAAAAAATGATAATACTTTGGGTTTTTTTGCTATAAGTTTTAGAACATATTGATGTATAACTTTGATTTCTGGAGAATTCTTCTCTTATCATGGATATTTTATTTTATCATAAGAATAACAATATATATGATGTGTATTATTAAAAGGTTATATTTCCAAATGAATATGATAAAGAATAAAGATGTATGTTATTAAAAGTATCTAAAGAGTCATCAATGATTTAGTTAGTTTTTCAAACGTTTTTCAAACTCTACAACTTTTTCAAACGTTTTACCATTAATCTTTTTTGAATTTTAAGCAATCTAAATCTTGATCAATAACTAAGGAAGTTATTTGCAATTCTTGAAAAGAAGTTATGTGTTGAGAAAAATTTCTATTTCTGGATATTTCAAATTTTCAATAGATACACTTTGGTTACACATAATAAAATAATGAATTGGGTAACATACTAACATTTATTAATCTTAGGACATTTAAACATTCTTTGTACCTGAATGTTTTGTCGATTGTGATGTTGACTTGTATTCACCACCACGATCACACATAAGATGAACCTTTTTGACTTGATTGAAAATATTCTTCTTTGTTCGTTGTGTGACAATAACGTATCCATGGTTGCGTGCTGTGGTTTGCACCCAATTCATCAGCTCCTCACGAGTCTCGAATATCTGATCATTGTAAAATGGTGACATTGTTTATACCTTGAGATAAAAAGGTATAACTTTGGTATGAATCAAATGCAGGGAATCAAATGTGTTAATATGCAGGGAATCAAATGCAATGGATTTATGATATACAATTGTGACTTGTGTTAATTCGTCTGTGAAGATTCCCATTTTGTAGACCATGGACAATAATGCATTTCATAATGCATAAAAATAATTCGCCTGTAAAGATTCTCATTTTGTACACCATGGACAATAATGCATATAAAAAACATATAAAAAACAAAAAAAAACAAAACTATTTTACACAACCATCCTTGTCCCATCCATTTCACACGGTTCCAAGAGCCACCATGCTTCAAAACCGATTTCCAAGAAAAGGCATAGTACATGATCACTTCATTTCCCACGTGATATCATGTCTCCCCATAAACCAAATAAGATTCCCAGTCCTTGATAATGAACCAAAGCCTTGTCCTCTCATTTCAAACAAACAAATAGGAAATAGGAAAGAGAAAGGGTAGGGACGTAATAAATAGGAAAGAGAAAAGAGGAAAGAGAAAAGAGAAAAGGGTGTATAATCTTAATTGGGGTGTATGTTTCTTAACACCCACCACAATTAGTGAAGGAAAAGTAACTTTACCATTTGTCTTTTCGGAAGTCGTTTCATTTGTCTACTTAGTACTTATATTATACCCAAATAATAGTCCTAAGTCAATGATGTCGCGTTGATGCTGAATTAAATTTAGCCAGCAAACTGCAAAAACTAGGGCTTCTCGAAAAAAGTCCGATTTTTCCTTTTTTTTTTTTCGGAATTTTCAGGAGATTTTGCTCAGTTGGTAGACTACTTCTTGATAACGTGTTGACGTGAAAATAACTAAGATAAAAAGTAGGGTAAATTATGTTGTATTCTCATTAATGATACCCTATATATAGAGAGATATTACATTATAACAGACATAATTTTACCTTAACTAGCAAAACTCATAACTTGCGGACTACGGCACACAAAATATTATTTTTTTTAACAATAATTGCTTTTAACTAATTTTTATAACCGTTGTTATAAATTCTTTAAAGCAATAATTCCACATTGCTTAGAGACCTGTTTTTAATATATAATGATATCGGAGTATTCATTCCATTGTCAATTGATTTTGAGCTGGAACTATAAACTTAGATTTTCTACAATTGCAAGCCCAACAACCCTAAAAGCATCGACAATGTGTAAAAGCATCGGCAATGTGTAAGCAGGAGGATTCAGTCCCTCCTGTTCCGGATGGCCTTCTTAGATTTTCATACCCCTAATTAATAATTTTGCCTTTAACATAAAGAACCATTTCTTTCACCATTATATAATGTCTAAGCGGATAAATAAGTGCAAAAGCATCAAAATGAAAAGTACAAGGCTTCCATAATTAAAAATTAGATACATGAAAATAAGATTATTTAGTTATGGTTATTTTTGAGACAGTCCCGCATCGGCAACTTTACTAGTATTCGCAACTTTATTCTTCTTCTCTGTTGACAGCTGATTTGGTCAACGTCACGTGTGCTGATCTGGATGAATGGATCGAAGACACGTAGAACACAATAAATGAGATGGAATAAATTAGATCACTAAATTTTATTAGTGACCTTAATATGGTATAGAGCCGAGCTGAGTATTTTGGGCCAGTCTATATTTCTCGCTTGTTTATTACAAGTCTTATCTTTTTTTTTTCTCTCTCTATCTATTTTCGAACCGAATTTCAAAAGTCTCTTTTTTCTGTACACTTTCTCTATATATAGACAATCTCGGCGAGTCAGGAGATGACAGTTGGAGAATGTTGGTGAATATGCCCAAAACACTTGTCAGAGTGTGAATATGACTTAGACACGTGGCGGCTTCTAAGCATTGCTTCGGGAAGGGATATGACAGCATGCATTAACTGTCCTGTGTGCCTGTCCCGCATGCTTCTGGTGATGCTTATCCACTGGGGTCGGTCCTCGGGCCTCCCGCCATTCTGGTCTGCCTTGTCGTAATCTCGAGTTGGAGCGTATTTATCCTTGATCTGCTCAGTCCTTCCGGTCTGGATATCGGGTCGGCCTTGACGTCTCTGACTGGTCCGGTCTTTAACGAGTCCGGGAGAGAATCGGATTCGTACTCGGTCCGGCTTGTTGCTCTAATCGGCCGGTTCGGCTGCCTGGGGTGCTTTCGTGGATGCCAAGACGGATGGACTATCAACAAGGACCCCCGAGTCCAGGGCCGTGCCTGGTTGGCCGGGGCTGGGGTCGTTTCATAGTAAGGCCGATCCGGCTTGTGGGAGGATGAGATCACTCGAAGAGACGTCTCTTCGGGAGTCGCGTCGATTCGATTTCAAGGTTTTAGATGTCATGATGAGGGAGACACGTGGCCGGATCTGATTTTATAACGCGTTCACGCGCCTTTGGTTTTTGCGACGGTTCAGTGTAAATCGCGCTGGGCATTTAATGTCTTCTTTCCCTTATAAATATAGGGTTTCTTCTTCTTCATTTCTCCTTCCGCCATTTTCGTGTTTTGTTGCAGAGACGAGAGAGAAAAAAGTTCTGGTATTCTTTTCCGATTTTAGAGAGAAATTCTCGGTAATCCTTTCTTCCTTTCCTATTTAATATGTCGGAGTTGAGGGATGAGAGGGCGGAGGAGGAGTTGACTGTGTCTCCGGACCGCACGGGTGTGGCGTATCTGTCTGTAGGCGGGGTTCCCTTCGACTGGAGCGACGAGGAGGAAGGTGGCTAGGTCGCCCGGTCGTCGGGATCTGGAGACGTGGAGGTGGCGGTCGGCGGGACTCCGGAGGAAGGAGGGGTTGAGCCTTCGAAGACCTGGATTCGGCCTCGGCCGTCCCCTTTCGTGGAGGCGAAGTGGGATTCTGCCTCGATCCGCAGCACTGTCACGGAAGAGCAGTTGGTGGCTTGGCGAATGCGATTCAAGATCTCGGCTGGGTGCGGATGTTTGTTCCGACTCTCTAGGAGAGGCCCCACACCCCGCCTTCTCGATTGTACGGCGGTGTACTACCGTTTCTTGCTGGCAGGGTTGAGGTTCCTGAATCCGTTGCCTTTCTCCCGCTGGCTGAAGCAGTGGGGTCTTCCGCTGGCCCAAATTCACCCCAATCCTTGGGATCGGGTGGTGGGCCTTTTCGTCCTCTTCCATCAGCACGGCTGGCCCGAGCCCAGCTTCGAGGAGTTCAACAATCTCTTCTTATGGAGATTGGTCGGCAGATCCAGCTCCGGCTGGTTTTAATTGACAGTCTGGCATGCCATGCACAAGGAGGTGGTGTAACACCCCCAAGACATTCAGGGCATATTACAGCGCCGTGGACCCCACACTATGGAATCCACCAGGCTAACGTACCAAACACGACATTCGACAACGACGAGCAATCATCAATAAAACGACAATTCAAGTAAAAGACTCCAAACCGACAAATAAAATCTGACATCAAATCCACTTCCCAAAACAGGAACACAACATTAACAAATTCAAACAGGAAGTACTCGAGTACTTAGACCAATTTTATAATACATAAATCCCAAAATCAGACATCAATAATAATTGACAGACAGAACACCAATAATCAACTTCTGGACAATATCATGCTTGCCCATCATCCTCATACGGCTCGGGTGCTCGCTTGTCCCCACGATCAATACCTGAAATACAAAAAGTATTTCTCCCATTTAAGGGGTTAGCGACAACTTCTAGTGCAAGTACAATCCATTTGAACTACATTCTAATCAGATGAATAATGCGCCAAAAATAATTTTTTGAAAACGTTTTATATTCCGGAATATTTACAATGTACGATCACAAAACACATTATCTTCAACAAATCACAATTCAAAGTTAACCGTTGGTACGAGACTCACGGCCACCGTACCCCGCAGAGTCCCATCGGACATCCCTGGGTGGCTAACCACAGTTCACGATACGCACACTCACGGCAATACGTATCCCTAGAGGCCCCGTCGGACCGTCCCTAGGTGAACATACACATATCCATCCACAACAACCATGATACAGCCATAATTCAAATACTAGAACATGTAAACAAATGTAAAGTACTTGCCTTTGTGACATCTTCGAAGAATCGGAAGTGAAAAATGACTACGGATGATCCGAATGGAAAACGACAGTTCCTAAACGAAGAATTAGCATAACTCAGTCCCAACATACATCAATAATCGAAAGGAATACTCCCAAAACCCCGATTACAAATCACGACAATAGACGTTCAATCGATACGGGCGAGGGTTTATGCAAAATCTCCCCGTATCAACAATGCATGGATTAATTCGAGGAAAAATGGATTGGGAATCACCCAATAACAACAATCGGTAAGAAGTTTCGCAACATACATGAACAATTCGGAATCAATCACGAAAAACCCGAAAAACCCCCAATTTATACAAGTTAGGGTTCCTGAAGAAAATACCTCGGATTCGACTGATGGAGAATTATAATGTTGTAGATTAATCTCCCTTGGTACACAATAATCAATTTCTAGAGAAAATCCACGGATTTCGGGCAACTGCACTCCACTTCTTGTTGTGATAGCTTGGACATTTTCCCTTGGATTTACCTCGGTATTGCTAGGTAACATGCCATGAGATCTTTCTGAAAGTATTTTGGCCATTTGGCCAACTTGTGTCTCCAAATTTTTAATTGAAGCATCATTGCGTTGTTGATACTTCAGTTGTTGTTCAGCTAGCTTCGTGATTGCTTCTTCCCATCCGGGCTTCTTTTCTTGATGCGTTGGATTCAACACATTGTTGTTGTTTGCATAAGAAAAATTTGGATGATTTTTGTACCCTGGATTGTATGTTGGCCCGTAAGGATTGTATGCTTGCCTTTGGAAATTCTGAGCATACGCCACTTGTTATAGTGGTGGTGGTGATTGCTCTGTTGCACTAAGGGACAGATAGTGCTGTTGTGAGTTGCTCCACAAATTTCACATGAAAAAGCTGAAACTTGTGGAGTTTGCACCGTCTTCACAGATTGAGGAGTTGAAAAAGACATTTCATCGACTTTCTTTGATAGAGCTTCAATTTTTGCCAACATAAGTGAATAAGAATCCACTTCAAAAACACCATTTGGTTTCTTTTGGATATTTCTGTCTAGCCATCTTGCACTTTGTTCACTTATAACCTCAAAAAGATTATAAGCCTCTTTCATAGTTTTGTTGCCCGGTGAGCCATTTGATGATGAATCGACATTGGCTCGGCATGAAGGTAAAATTCCAGAATAGAAGTAATTGACTTGTGCTCCCAAATTGAAACCATGGTTAGGACATTTTCGTAGCATATCTTTGTATCTCTCCCATGCTTCGTGGAATGATTCTGAATCTTGTTGACGAAATGTAGAGATTTCGTATTTGAGTTTCGCCACTTTTATTGGTGGAAAGTATTTAGTGGTGAATTTTTGGACAAATTCGGGCCAATTTGTTATGCTTCGTGGTGGCAAAGTATCTAGCCACTCTCTTGCTCTGTCCTTCAAAGTGTGCACGAAAAGTCTCATTTTGATCGCCTCGTCATTTACATTTGGATATTTGAAATTTCCACATATCTCCACAAAACGGTTAATATGGAGATATGGATTTTCGTCAGTTCTTCCATAGAATGAGTTGTTGTTGGAGAAGAGATTGATGACATCTGGTCGAATTTGAAAATTGTCCACTCCAAATGGTGGATAGATTACACTTGATTGAACGCTCAAAGATGGGGGGTTCATGAATTCCCCAAAGAGCATGTTGTCTTCATCTATTTCCGGCATAATAGGATATTGTTGATGTTGAATGTTTTGAACATTAGGTATTCCCCCCACCAGAGGAATTCTTTCGTTATCATTTCCTTGGGGGAGACTTGGATTTAGTTCGTCCGCCATTGATGGTGAAGAAATAATGTTTTTTTCTTTTGTTCTCTTCGCCTTCTTCTGAATGTGGCTTCGATCTCGGGATCTAGTGAAACTAAATCGCGATAGACAAGAAGATCTACAACAAAGAAAAAGTTGTATTTATAACAATAGTTAATAATGTAATTTTTCAAATATAACTTATACCTCCCCGGCAACGGCGCCAAAAACTTGACACGTTTTTAGTGTAACTATCGCAAGTGCACAATATCGTATCAAGTAGTAAAGTGGACTTTTTGAGTCCGGTTTATCGATCCCACAAGGAAGTTTGGTTATAATTTGAATTAAACACTTATTAGTCTATTTTTATAGATACTAATATGAGTGAAACACACAATTAAAAAGTTTGGTTTAATAGTTGCAAAGTAAATGCAATAATAGTTCTAATATTTTAAGGAAATAAAAATATTGCAATAATAATAGATTGATTAAACGATAAAATGAAATAGTTGGGATTACAAACTTAGTTCGTCATTAGTTATAAAAGATGTATAGAAGATCATAAGATGAATTTACTTATTATGTTGTGTAGATTCGATTTTCCTTAAAAAGACGGTTTCTCTTTCGAACTATAAAACGCCCCTTACATATTGAATCAATCCACTATATTTCTATGTTGATTGGCTTCAATACATAGCATTAGAATTTATGAAAATAACTCAAAGAATCATCTAAGGACTAGAGGTATATTTCTATCCCCTAGAACAACTTAGAGTGAAGATCATTTAATCTAATCAAACATATTTTCTTTCGAAACATATGAAGACCATAAATATCGTCATTTATTGGCCAAATAAATAAAGATTGTTAAAACAATGAAAATCACACAAAATAATAAGTAATTCACAATAGATCTTTTATACAAACATAAATAACATGACTAACCTTGTTTATAATCCCAACTAAAGGTTACTTAGCCCATGAAGGGTTTATTATACATATTACAAGCTTTGGTGGTCATTATTAGTTGAATCAAGAGAAAGAATTGATCCTAACTCCATTAGTAGATAAAGGAGATAGAAGAAATAAACTCTCTGAACAACATATGCTATACCACACTTACAAATATCACTCAAGAACACAAGTGTGTTCTTCACACAAAAAGAAAAGTTTACAAAAAATGGAAAATTATAAGATGAATGATGAATGATGAAGGATCTAAGGGGTCTATTTATACACCTAAAGTCATCTAATAGCTCCAAAACTCTAGCATTATTACATTAGATCGGATCAATGCCAGTCATCCCCTCAATAATACACAAAGAGTATAAAAAATTAGACAAATTATAACAATCTGTCAAGAGTGACGACCGTAACATTCAGGAGTTAAGGCCGTAACTCCTGAATGTTACGGCCGTAACTTGGCTTCGTCAATTTGTTCACTGGTTGCTTTGAGAGTTACGTTTTCAGCCAAGAATTTCTCAGACTTTGTTTTTTTGCCCCAAATCTTCTTCGGATGATAACTTTTGATATATAACTCTGATTTTGAATCCGAAAAGACTGCCGAATTCGTCTCGGAAAGCCCTAGAACATGAATATATCAAAATTCAACAAAGAGAATATTTAATAAACATGTTATTTCTTGAGTAAATCAGTTATTTAATTAGATCATCATCCGATAAAAATAAAATTATTAAAACTAATTAATTAAAAGCAAAAAACGAGTAGACTAGCTCAATTATGGGTGAATTTTATCGATACAAACCATGGATAAGTGTACAAAAATGACACTTATCAAAAACTGCCTAGGATCGGGGCGAAACCAATGATCCCATTCGAGGCCTTCTCGGAACCTCCCGGAGTGGACAAATCACACACGTATATATTCTCATTCCATATTAAGCACAAAAGTTTCACAAGAATACTCGCAAAACGAGCAAATCATTTTGAAATACACACGCAGCGGACGAAACCAACAGTCAAAATGCATTAGCAGCGACACCACTCCTCAAATAAACAAAATATAAGAGTCGAATAATCCACATATCGCGAAATCAAAATCCACAGAAGGATTCCATCACTTAAAAAATAATCATACAAGTAGCTCATGTCAACCGAGGGACAACATAAAGAAGGGAGACTTACATCCACATGTCACACGAAGATGATGATCGCCTCACGATACTAATCACGACCAACAAACTCAGATGACACATCGCGACACGACTCAGTCAGACAAAATCCGACGAGACAAAACTCAACAGACACCACTTGACCCGACATCCTAGGTTTCCACAACCTAAGCTCCGATACCATTTATGTAACACCCCCAATCCACTTAGGGATATTACAGGCCGTAAACCCTTCTCTCAAGGATCTACCAGACTGATAACACGATTAAACATCTCAACATCGCCTTTAAGGCTGAAAAGACTCAGTAGACCGATTTGGTCTTTCAATTAATACATACAACTCAGTCTAAATATATGCCCACGCAGGGGGTCAATATACAACACACTCCCATACAACGGGAAAAAATACTGCAGCGGAAATAAAGTACGACTAAACCAATACGATATTGTAAAGGTCCTCATATGATTAGTATCGATCATCTTTCATCATTCTTCATGCTGACCCTGTGTTACGCTCCCCAAAACCTGAATGCAAAACAGACACCACCCTCGGTTACTCGGGGGTTAGCAAAATCCCACTATTTTGCTAGTGCAAGTACATAATCATACAAAATATAACAAATAAATATAAATCACGAATCGATACGACAATTAACTACCAAAACCTTCCTGAGAGGTTTTATTAATTAGAAAGCAATCAATGAAGTGTTTGAAAATAAATTCCTCATCTCGGGGATTTTAAAAGTAGAAACCTTGTTGGACCTCAAATCCTTAGTTGAAAAATAACCATTTCAAGACGAATGGGTCTCGGCCCAAAATCACTTTCCGTAAAACGACATTTACAAAACCGTTGGGATCTCATCCCAAATCAAATCACAGTACACGATAACGATAGCAATGTCCGTTTTCCAACATCAAAACCCCACAACTAAAGGACTAAACACATACGACGAAATACTCTAGTGCCATCCTAGCCAAGTAAGCCAAATGAAAAATTTACCTCTTACACACTTAGTCAATGCATGCAATCATGAAATCACCGTTGAAAAACACTCGTTTATGAAAATGCCAATATCAAAACACATTTGTAAAATGCACCACAATTAACCGTCGATCCACGTCTCTGTGGACCCCTATCGAGACCCCGTCGGATCTAACCCGTAGTGGTTAAAAGCAAGCTCGTCGATCCACGTCTCTGTGGACTCCTACCGATACCCCATCGGATCTAACCCGTAGTGAGCATACACACACACACACACGTTACTCATGCAATACTAATATGCTAAGAATGTAAGCTCATCAAGAATACTTACTAGAGATGGCCACTTACACGACACCATTATCTCACTCATCACAATACAATAACACAATCAACACGTAAGACACGATTCCACAACATTATACAAGCAAGGGTATCATTAAAGCCCTCAACGTTCAAAATAATCAATTCATACGACTCATATTAACAAGGGTAAACCAACCATCGTAAATCCAATATGTAAACCCTATTTGTAGGGCATAAATCGTGTAAGAAAATACTTGCCTCGAAACCACGATCGAAACGAGACGATGGATGGGATGCGGCCGGGAGCCCCGTACTCCTGAACATCATCAAGAATGTAATAGCATCGCGAACACCACGAGAAAACACCACACTAATTACAAACACAAAACGGGGGTCAACTCGAAATCCTCGAGCACCTATAATCCTCTGGTAGGAACAACAAAAACATGATTACGACGAGGATCAAGACCAAAAACAAGAGAGATCACAACAAATTATCGAAAGAAAAATCATTCGAATATTTGATCGAACATCAAATGTTCACTACACCTCAAGAACACCGAAATCACCTTTCGGGTTGAAACAAACCGAAGATATGGATATATAATCCATAAAGCAAGTTTAATAACAACATCTAACACCAATTGATTTATCAAAATTGGATGGAAAACGAAATCAAGAACAAAACTCCCCAAAAGGTCAACTCTAGAGAATCAAGAAAATACCATGGATCAATGACGAAGAATTGATGTTGTTAATCCACACCAAGAACTTGAGGTTGATGATCTCTCCAAGATTGAAGGTGCTCAAATCGCCCAAAACGAGAGGAGGAGGAAGAGAGGAGAGGAAATGAAACCCTCTCCTAAAATCCCGCTGAAATATAGCCTGACTGACCCGCGTGCCGCGACGCAGGTTGAGTGTGCCGCGGCCCGCGACTGAAAATCGGGAGCAGGTTTTTTACTGGGGACGCGGCCCGGACTGTTGTGTGCCGCAACACACAGCACATACGGCCCAGGCAACAATCTTGCTAAGGCCGTGCCGTGGCACACCCTGTTCGAGCCCAAAATTGATGAAAAACGACCCCCGAACATGATATAATCGATCGACGCATAATCCCAACCATTTAAGGGCCTTAATGAACTATCACAAACCCTAGTATGGTGACTTCACATCAAACAAAGTCGGTCCCAACACGACGGTAACATCAAATGATCCGAAAAGAGAATGAGCGCAATGGAAACCCAAAACTTTGGAATATTACGGAATTACCCAACACGGTATTTGATCAAACACCAATAAAAGTTCACAACACGTCTAACAACATTAAATGGACTTACGGAAACATGAAATAACGGTTTTAGACGAGATTCGCAAGGACCGAACTCAAGTGCGGAAAAGTCGCTTAAGAACATGGAACTCGACAAAAAGACACCGAAACGAACTCAGATGACAAAACGTGTAGAATTAATCATTCTCGAAATGAGGAAATGGTCACAATAGAGACACTAAGATGGGCTTCTGCCAAAAAAAAGAAAATTACCAGAAACCGAAATTGCGACCGGAAATCGAAATTGTGGATATTACAACGGTTGAGCTGGCGGGTAGCGATTACGTGGATGTCAATACGGATGGGCTATCAACAAGGGCACCCGAGTCTAAGGCCGTGCCGGGTTGGTCGGGGCTGGAGTCGTTTCGTAGTTAGACCGAGCCGGCTTGTAGTGAGGATCAGATTCTCGAAGGGACGTCTCTTCGAGGGGCGTCGATTCGATTTCTGTGTCCTTGAGTCATAATGAGGGGGACACGTGACCGGATATGATTTGTCGCGCGCCCTTGGTTCTCGCGACGGCTCAACGTGAATTGTCGTGCCACGCGCTGGGCATTTAATGTCGTCTTTCCCTTATAAATAAAAGGTTTCTCCTTCCTCATTTCTTCTTCCGCCATTTTTACATTTTCTTGCAGAGAAAAGATAGAAAAAGCTTCGGTATTTTTCCGATTTCGGAGAGAAATTTCTGGTGAGTTTCTTTCCTGCCATTTCCGTTTCTTCTCTTTTCTTTCACATAATCGAGATGTCGAATCTGAGGGATGAGAGGGTGGTGGAGTTGACTGTGTCGCCAAACCGCATGGGGGTGGCGGATTTGTCTCTAGGCGGGACCCCCGTCAACTGGATCGAGGAGGAGGAATGTGGCGAGGTCACGAGGTCACGGGATCTGAGGAAGTGGAGGTGGTGGCGTCGTTAACGGCGGTTGGCGAGGCTCCGGATGAAGAAGAGGAGGTTGAGCCTCAGACGGCCTGGGTTCGGTCCCGGCCGGCCCTTTACGTGGAGGCGGAGTGGGACTCATCCTCGATCTGTAGCACCGTCACGGAGGAGCAACTGGTGGCCTGGCGGCGGCGGTTTAATATCCCGGCGGCGGTGCGGATGATCGTCCCGTATCTCGAGGAGAGGCCTCACCTTCCGCCGGTCAGTTGCGCGGCAGTATACTACCGCTCCTTGTTGGCAGGTTTGAGGTTCCCGCTCCCCTTGTCTTTCTCGCGATGGGTGAGGCAGTGGTGCCTTCCTATTGCCCAAATTCATCCCAACTCCTGGGCTCGTGGGTCTTTTCATCCTCTTCAACCAGCACGGTTGGCCCGAGCCCAGTTGCGAGGAGTTCACTAGTCTCTTCCTATGGAGATCGGTCGGGAGATCCAGCTCGGGCTGGTTTTATTTAACAGCTCGGCATGCCATGCACAAGGAGGTGGTGGATGTGCCGAAGACCAAAAATGCGTCAGTGTTGCGTTTTCTATTCTATTCCTTTTTTGTCTAACGCTCATCACTCGTTTCCTATGCATAACGTATCCCGGCGCATGAGACATCTTCCGAGTTCGACGTGTTAGGAGTATGCCCTCGAATGCCACTCAGAGGATGTTGAGTGAGGGCATTGTACTTGTAATTATGTAAATCATTAATATAAGGCAATGGATGTTTCTTTATTTACTGGTAGTTACTCGCATTCCTAACTCGTAAATAGACATATAGAAACTAGTTTGTGTATTTGAGAGCAAAACTTTCTACTCCTTATTGGTTAAGGGGGTCGGCACTAGAAAGGTTTGGGCTCGGTTTCCTCCGTTGTATTGAGCTTGGGCGCTTGTGTCGTATGGAATCGGGTTGTTGTTTCTCCATGAGAAATTCGGATGGTTTCTTAGCCCAGGATGATAAGTATTTGGGAGAGGTGCATTTCTTGCGTTTCCGCCATAATTATTTCTCCTCTCTTCCCATTCGTGCCTTCCCGTGCTTTGTCCCATAGCCCAATTAACTTGTTCGGTTTGTTCTCCCGGAAAAGTATGAGGGCATGAATTGGCATCATGTCCGGGTGCTCCGCAAATCTCGCAAACTCGTGAGCTAGAAGATTTATTTTGAGTCTTGAGTTGTCTTAGTTCATTTGTCAACTCATCGATTTTAGATTGCATCTCGTCCTTCTCGTTTACTTGGTGCACGGCTCCCCTACGAACACGTACACTTTTTTGTTGAGAATTTGCTCCCCATGTTTCATACACATCATACGCTTGTCTCTCTGTCAAACCCCAAAACGAACCACCGGCTGCATTATCTACCGCTCCTTGGCAATATTGAGTCAATCCGTCATAGAAGAATTGATTAAGTAGTTGAAGCGGATAGTGATGGTGTGGGCATTGAATAAGTAGCATTTTGAATCGATCCCATGCTTCGTGAAATGCCTCTCTGTCTTGTTGTCCGAAAGTTGAGATTTGAGTTCTCAATTGCGTAGTCTTTGAATGGGAGAAGTACTTGGTAATGAATTTATCGTAAACTTCATCCCATGTTCTTAGTGAGCCAGGTGCCAAAGTCATCAACCATTGTTTCGCCCCATCCTTGAGTGTATAAGGGAAGCACTTCATCCGTAGTTGATCCTCGCTCAACCCATTTAATGGGAAGTTGTCAATCGCCACATAGAAATCTCGGATGAATGATAACGGATCCTCTCGTGCTAATACGTGAAATGAGGGCAATTGCTCGATGTGAAATCCGCTTATGTGGTAGTTCCTTGCGGCCGGTGCTAATTGGATGCATAAAATGGCGGTGTTCACTACGGGATTTGCATAGTCCCTCATAAGATGTTCGACCGGAGGTTGTTGCGGCTTGTTATAGTTTGCTTCCATCCCATATTGAGGTCCGGGATAATAATTCGCTCCATATTGCATTCCAACGGGTGGTTGTCTCGAATAGAAGTATCTCCCTTGTTGCGCTTCGGGTATCCCTTGATTGCCCCCAACATTATCATATCTCGGAAACCTTGGTTGACGAATTTCTTCCTCATCTATATTTTGTGCAACATTCTCAACCCTCGGTTGACGAGTGTTTTCTTCTTGGATCAAAAGTCGCTCTTCAAGGTCCGGATTCACCTCGTCATTTGCCATTGATGATGTGGCCATTATTTTTGGTGCTCTAATCCTTTGAACTTCGTCTATGGGCGGAAGAATCGGGTTACCCAACGATCTCCTACCAAGCATAAACAAAGGAAGTAAGAGCGAATTTTATCGAAATAAAATTGATCAAGAATAACAATTCAACTATTATTAAAACAAGATTAAAAATTAAACGCCAACTCCCCGGCAATGGCGCCAAAAACTTGTTGGTTCAAATTAAATACTCGCAAGTGTACGAATCGCTTTTGTAGGAAGCGGCAAGTAACTCCGAGGTCGATCTCTCGAGGAATTGAAAACGGTTTAAAGTTCGATATTGTTCGGCAAATAGTTGAATGAACAAAAGTAAAATAAATTAAAATACATCATAGGTTCGATTGGATTATAATACTAACGCATAAAATTAAAATAAACTAAGTGATTAGAACACCAATTTGATCGTTGGATAAATGAGAGATAACAATAATGAGATTAATATGGGAATTTAGAGTCACCGACACATACGTAATCAATTATTAGTTCCGATACTCAAATAAATAAGGTTTGGAATTATCGATTGCTCACGATTAAAAGAAATCTGTTTTATGGCGGTAATCCTAAAAATCACGATTGTTCTCAAAGAAAATAAGGGATACTCTTTTGATGGGGATGAATCCCTAACTAATCAATCAATTAACCGACTACTTTTGATGAGGTAAATCGTTAAAAGATCACGCGAAAAAGCTCGAGAACATTCACAATCATTTCTTTCGGGTCGTTTGATGGCGAACACCGACAAAAACCCTCGATTAGAATAATAATAACAATAATGAAAAAGGTTTGATGATTTAATTCAAAAGTTCTTATACGAAGAGCGAACAAGAGGAACAATCCCAAACTTTTACCCGGAAAATCAAAAGAAACTAACAATCGATAACATGTGTGTGGCTATATCTAAAAACCCATATGAAGTGTTTAGCCACACATGATTAATTCAACAACAATAATGGAAATTGAAGAACAAAACATGGTAAAAACTTCCCTTGTAAATGCCGAAATCGAATTCCCGATGAAGGTTTGATGATCTTCTTTCAAGAACTCACAACAAAATGATACAAGGAATTATTATATCTCACAAAAGTATTTTTCACTCCAAGAACATACAAGGAAGATGATGAAATAATCCTCTTTTTCCACTCTTTTTGGTGTTTTCCTCCCTAATCTTGTGTTTTTCCACACAAAAATGTCTTCACCAAGATAAGGATGTCCCTCCCTAGGGTCTCTATACTTTGTTTTATAGCCAAAAATATCAAGAAAAGGCTTAAAGGTGTGCAAAAATGTCAAGGAAAGTGACATGAACCGAAAAGTGACACGGCCCGTGTCCTGGGACACGGCCGTGTCGCACTACGCTGGATAAGGAAAAAGGTTCTGTACTGAGGTTCGGCCGTGTTCCATGACACGGCCGTGTTGCACTGCGTTAGATTTGCGGAATAGCCTGATCGAGACTCGGTCGTGTCCCAAAAGACACGGTCGTGTCGTACTCATCCGGAAAAGGCCTTTTCAACTGTAAAGAGACCCGGCCGTGTTATATAGCACGGCCGAGTTGCCTGGTGTGGCCCGAGTTGTTTTCTTCCGGTTTTTTGGTCTTTTTCGGCTTGATCTTCTTGTATCAATACACCTCGGATTTTAGCATATGATATACCGTTTCGAAGCTAATTTCGCGAGGAATTTATATCAAAGGAGAATTCATCTCAATTCGGAGTGGATATTCTAGGATTTAGGAGATTTGACCGATACTTCTTAAATCTTTCGTCGTTTTAGGCCCCGTTTTAGCTTTTGATCGTCATAAACTCCAATATCAGCTATGAAAGCGCATATTTCACCACAATCTTCGCTTGGATACCTATAAATTAAAATCACAATATACCACGCATAAAAGAGAACAAAAATACTAAGAAGCAAACAAAAATACGACTAGATAGAACAGAATGAGTCGATCAAGAATCGACTCATCAAACCCCCCCAAACTTGAATTTTGATCGTCCCTAGCAATGCATTTTAAAATAATCACTCACAAAGGGGAACTCAACTGTAAAAATACCACAAAGGACCTCTTTGAAAATTTCATCAATACTCACAAGTAAAATAAGTCGAGTTCTACAAAGTTTTCAACCTCTGGGGTGCTTCCTTAATATCATAGTCAATACTTGGCAATATAAACCTCACCGGTCAAGTGTATTCACTCACTCTTAAAGTGATAGGGGTAAGTAAACGCTCGGAACTCATTCAATGAAATAAGGAACCCCATAGGCTTGCCAATCGTCTTCATCTCTACCACTGTTTTGTGCATGCACTATTTTCGTGAATCAAAAAGGGCTTTACTCGGCTTGTAATGTAGGCTTGGGTCGAGGTGGGATAAATATGGCTAAAGTGACTTTACTATATCACCATAATCGCTTTAGAAGCTCAAGATTTTTGAAGTTTCCTTCTTTCATCCCCTTAATTATGAATCACTAACAAGCACTATCGAACGCAGCATCAAACCCCTCCTTATTGCTCCGATTTTTTTTTTTTTTGGCTTGGGTTGTTTTCGGATCCGTTTTACGCGAATGTAAACGATGGGTCACATGAATACCCCGGTTACTAGGATCAAAACATACACAACTACTTCCAAGCATACTCATATCTAAGGGATCCGTTTTACGTGAATATAAACATGGGTCACATGAATACACCCGGTTACTAAGTTCCCAAAAATAGCGGAGTAATTATTTTCACCAATTCAACACTCCCAACAATATGTATACCACCCAATGTCACCACAATCTTAGTATCCTCGTCAAAAATATTTTCTAATCGCTCAAGTATGGATCGAAGGATTATAGTAATGGAAAGCTCGATATGTGTTTAAAAAAATGAAATAGATAATGACCTCAATTGGGTTTATTTAAGGAATGATCAAATGTTGGGTTGGCCAAAATCGAAGGGTTAGGATCAAAGGCGCCAAAAATCATTTTCACTCAATTTGCACACACACACACCAGTGGTTTTAAACAAGATATCAAGGCAAGTTCTAGAGTTTTAAATCAAGAATGAAACACTCGACAATGAAACTTGCATTTTAGAAAATGCACGAAGGCTCAATAGCTCACAAGTAGGTTTGCTCATACCTCCAAGATATTAAAACCACTTATTCAATTTCACACCCGTTTCGATTATCAACAATTTTTCCTCAACACATTATCCTCGATTTGTATATCAAAACAACGAAATAAATCCCGAGGCATTCCCAAAAATTCAAACTTCAAAGTTTTCTTCAAGTTTGAAAAATAAAAACACACCAAGTAAAAACACACCACAAATAAGCGCAAAATGCTCAAAACACACCAATTAAAAACACACCACAAATAAGTGCAAAATGTTCAAAACACACCAAAAATAAGCAAACAAGCAAAATAGTATCCGAAACAAATAAAAAATAAGAGTAATGAAGTATTTCTTGACCAATCCCCCCCCCCAAACTTGAATTAAAGAATATACGAACGAATGGGGTATAGTATTTAAACAAAAGAATTTCATTGGTCAAGAAATACTTACAACCAGTTTACTGGTGGGGCGGGAGAAAGTGGCCTTGCTGGACGTGCCACTCGGGCATTTGTCTCACAAGAGATAATATCTCGCGTCGCTCCCGTCTCGCCTCCTCTCGGTAGGCCTCAAACTCCTCCCTTAATGTTGGGCTTGAGGGGGCACGTCCAATTTCGGCCCGCCTTGACGTCTCGGGCCGATCTCTCGTGATTTCTTCCTCTTTTTCTTCGCTCTCTTCTTCTTCCTCGTCATCCGGGCCTCTTTCATAAGCCTTCTCCTCTTCCATCCTCTCGGCTCTATCCTCATCCATAATGCGCCGCGGTCGAACATTTCGGTCGAGAGGGCTGTGACCCAAGGGAGCCAATCCGGCTGCTATCCTTGCTCGTCGGTGTGCTTCCGTGGCCATTTGCAGATTTCCCATATCCCGAATATTATTTATGGTTGTCAAAGGCGGATTCGGGAGAAGGAAGTGGTCGTTGTCGGTCTGCATGAAGATTGTGTGTTGTTCATAGTCCAGCATGTTCATCACCTTCATCACGGAGATCGAGAGAAGCTTATTTCCAGGAAGGGGGGGTCCTCTGGGCTAAGGAAATACCGAAGTGTAGTGTGATAGGGTTAATCAAACCCCCTATCCATATCTCCCCCTTAGGCTTTGTCGCGACATCCTCAAAATGTTCCGCTACCATAGCTCCGGTTGCCGGAATCGAGTTGTCGAGCATGTGAGTCAGGATATATAACTCCCGCAGTGAAATGGGCCCGGTTTCCTTTCGGCCATATATGGTATTCGCAATCACCTTGTGTAGGTATCTGAGTACAGGATTGCGAATGTTCGATCCTTTAGCCGATCTTGCAATATAATATCGTGCCTCACTCCCCGGGTATTCTACCATGGATCTCCAATAAGTTTCACAAGCGAACCGGTTTATCGGGTAATGGCCGTCGTGTCTTGCATGATAAATTTCCTCCAACTGGACGATAGTCAGTGTCTCTTCGTTGTTGTTGATCCGGAATGTCATTTCGGTCGGTTCTCGAGTCACCGGATCTCTTCTTACAGTGAGAGTGATGAGAAAGTCCATCGTCAGACACCTATAAGTCGGCCATTGGTGAGTCATCATCCACGCCCAATGCACTCTTTCAAGGAATTTCATCACATCTTCCCTTATCCCCATTGCGTTCATGCATTCTTCATCGGGCCACCTCGTAGGGAGCATTTTTTTATGACCTAGCATTTCCCACCTTTCATATTGTGTTTCAGGAAGATTGATTCCATAAGACTCCGGAGTTTCCACAGCCCTTTGAATAGCAATTCTTGCCGGCACTTGTTCCCCGCCATTCCTACCCCTTACGCGTTGAGCATTTCCTCGTCCTCTTCCTCGTGCCATTTTCTGCAAAAATTTAATCTATCATTATCCAAGGTCTTGAGAACGTATTCCTCCCCCAAACTTATAGCAAGCAATAAAATTCCCCCAATATAAACATTATCGATCAAAACAACTCCCAAGCAAAATATATCGTTTAAATTCATCATCTTTATCATGGAAAACATCCCTTAATTACAAGAATTTTCAATCGAGAAATTTAATCATGAAGCATGAAGAATTATCAAAAATCCCCAAATTTCATCACCTTCAATTTATTCAAGAACCCTAGATAATTAATGACTAGCGATTCAAATCATCATAGCATGTTCATAACAAAGAATAGTCATCAAAAACATGAGAAACATACCTTGATTTCGGAGAAATTGAAGAGAGAAAAAAATTAAACCACGGTCCCAATTCGTCCGATTTGCTCCTTTGAAGAGTGAAATTGGTTGAAAAATGATGATTACGTAGTAGATTCTTGTATCTCTCCTTGATTTTGCCCAAAATTTCTTTAAAAACGAAGAGAAAAATCGGAAGTGCAGAAGCTAGGGTTCGCAGGTTGGGAAAAAAAATTCTGGAGAAGATGATAATGAGAATCGGCCGTGCTTCCTTTTATATATGACCGACTGACACGGCCATGTTGAATATGACACGGTCGTGTCGTGCTGTTCGAAATAACCCAAAAAATTACTGTCGGCCGACTCGGCCGTGTCCTATGACACGGTCGAGTCATACTCCCTCAGAAAGCAAATTTTCACTGTATTGAGGCCCGGCCGTGTCCTGTGACTAGGCCGTGTCCTACTATTCAAAATAAGCACAAATCGACTGTCTTGGCACTCGACCGTGTCCTGTGACACGGTCGAGTCGTGCTGTTCACGAAAATAAAATTCCCCCTGTTTTGAGGCTCGGCCGTGTCAGTTGCAACTCGGCCATGTCCTGCCTGCCGAGATTATTAGTTTATGAAAACGCACTTTTTTCCTGCAATTTTAACACCCACAGTTGAACCGGTCAGTTTTGAATCGAGTAAAAACAAATAAGGAAAATAAATGCGAAAAACAAAAGACAAAAAAATCTAACTAAACCGTTGGGTTGCCTCCCAAGTAGCGCTTTTTTATAGTCATTAGCTCGACTTCTTCCCGTTTTGCTCAAGCTTCAACGTCGTGCACCTCTATGCACTCAAACGCATTGATTTCTTCGATTCGTCCGAAATATGGCTTCACATTATGCCCGTTCACCTTAAAGTGCTCGTTCTTCTGAGAATCAAGAAGTTCTACCGCTCCGTACGGCCATACTTTAACGACTTTGAATGGTCCGCCCCATCGCGATACCAATTTTCCGGGCATGAGCTTAAGACGGGAGTTATGTAAAAGAACATCCATCCCGGGTTCGAGAGATTTACGAACGATACGCTTATCATGATACCGTTTCGTCCGTTCTTTGTAGAGTTTAGCGTTTTCGTACGCCTCATATCGCATCTCATCGAGCTCATTTAAATGTAAAAGTCGTTCCTCGCCCGCCTTTTCTTGATCTAAATTGAGTGCTTTGATTGCCCAATACGCTTTGTGTTCCAACTCAACGGGTAGGTGACATGCTTTCCCAAATACTAGGCGATACGGGCTCATTCCAATTGGAGTTTTGTAGGCCATGCGGTATGCCCATAAAACGTCATTCAACTTCAATGCCCAGTCTTTTCTTGTCGGTTTCACCGTCTTTTCGAGTACTACCTTTATTTGCCGATTGCTTACTTCTACTTGCCCGGAAGTTTGTGGATGGTATGCCGTTGCGACCTTATGCATCACATTGTACTTCTTAAGCAAGCCGACAAGTTGTTTATTGCAAAAATGCGTGCCTCTGTCGCTGATTACAGCTCTAGGCGTCCCGAATCTGCAGAAAATCACATCCCTAAAAAAATTGCAAACCACGTTAGCATCATTAGTTCGGGTTGGAACTGCTTCCACCCACTTAGAGACGTAGTCTACAGCAACTAGAATATACTCAAAACCATGGGAAATTGGAAAATGACCCATAAAATCCACTCCCCAAACATAGAAAAGTTCCACAACAAGATTGTTTGTCAACGGCATCTCATTCCTTTTGCTTATATTCCCCGTTCATTGACAACGATCGCAACTCTTGCAATGGAAATAGGCATCCTTAAATAATGTTGGCCAGTATAATCTCGATTGAAGGACCTTGTGAGCCGTTTTCTTTGCGCTAAAATGTCCCCCCACAGTGCAAATCATGGCAAAATAGCAATATGCTCTCGTGCTCTTCCTCCGGGACACAACGTCGGAATATCTGATCAGGCCCCAACCTGAATAAGTAGGGCTCGTCCCAAAAGTAATGCCTGCACATGGAAACAAACCTCTTCTTCCCTTGATAGGTTAAGTCGGGCTGCAAAACACCACTAACAATGTAATTGACAATATCAGCATACCAAGGTGTCCTTGTTACATCGAATAATTGCTCATCGGGGAAAGTTTCAACAATTGGCAAATGATTATCAAGCTTAAAATTATCTCCCTCGGTTAGCCTAGATAGATGGTCGGCCACTCGTTTCCGACCCTTTTTATCTTTAAATTCCAAATCAAATTCTTGCAGCAGAAGAACCCACCGAATTAATCTTGGTTTTGCATCGGATTTTTTAATAAATATTTCAATGCGGCATGATCTGTATGCACAATCACTTTTGAGCCAACCAATTAGGATCGAAATTTGTCTAAAGAAAACACAACGGCTAAAAATTCTTTTTCGGTGGTGGTGTAATTAGCCTGAGCTTCATCGAGCGTTTTGCTCGCATAGTAAATCACGTGGAAAAATTTATTCACTCTTTGCCCCAAAACGGCACCTATAACAAATTCAGGCGCATCGCACAAAATTTCAAACGGGAGAGACCAATCGGGAGCGACAACAATAGGTGTGGAAGTTAACTTTTCTTTCAAAGCGTTGAAACCGACTAAACATTCCTTGGTAAAATCAAATTTAGCATGTTTGCACAAAAGGTTACTCAAATGGCGGGCAATTTTCGAAAAATCTTTAATAAAACGCCTATAAAACCCGGCATGCCCTAAAAAGCTTCGAACCTCTTTGACACATGAAGGCGGAGGTAATTTAACAATTAAATCTACTTTAGCCTTATCAACCTCCATTCCAATATATTCTTCAATTTCTAGATTATTAAGCCCTATATCATGCTCAACGGTTAGAGCATCATGCAACGCATCACCTACATCATCATGAAAATATGTATCATCAACCAAAGAATCAATGCAATCAACAAAATTCACATCATGGAAAGCATAAATATGATAAGGTATAGGAGATGAAACGAACACGTTGATTTCCACGGTTTCGCCCAAGACGGTCATGGTGACCTTTCCTTCATCAACATCGACGATTGTTTTTGTTGTACGCATGAATGGCCGTCCTAGAAGTATCGTCCCTTCATTTTCACTTGTTCCGAAATCGCTCATCTCCAAGATAACAAAATTGGCCGGAATCACCAACTTGTCTACTTGCACTAATAGGTCTTCAATGACTCCCTTGGGGTATTTCACCGACCTATCGGCCATTTGAAGAGTCATTCTTGTTGGTTTGATTCCCCCGAGTCCAAGCCTCAAATAGGTCGAGTATGGCATGAGATTCACACTTGCTCCCAAATCTAACATCCCACGAGCAACTTTCTTATCTCCCATAGTGATGTCGATCATAAAACTTCCGGGATCGCCTTTCTTTTGACCCTTTGCTTCTACCTCGTAGAGCACCACTTTCTCGTTCCCATTGTATCTTCTTTTGTTGGAGGTCAACTCTTTGAAAAATTTTGTATAAGCGGGAATGTTCTTCACAACATCCAAAATAGGTAAGTTGACATGAACTTTTGAAAGCATGTCGTAGATTTCGGAAAATTGCTCATCTTGCTTTGCTTTTCTAAGCCGGATCGGAAAAGGGATTGGTGGCTTATATGGTTGAGCGGATTTGTGAAGCTTGGAAGTCGAAGTTGCTTCGTCTATTTTCTCCCCTTGGTTTCCCGACTCGTCTTCTTTCTCATCACCTCTTTCTTTTACTTCGGAATTAGCTTCTTTATTAATCACTTTACCACTTCGGAGAGTGGTAATGGCTTGAGCTTGCTCGGGTTGATTTGGTAGTTTACCCCTTTCTTGTCTACGTGCCTCAGTAGCAAGTTGCCCAATTTGAATCTCCATTTTCTTCATCGAAGCTTCTAAAGATTCGAACCTCTTATTGTTCTCCGCTCGGTTTTCCTTGCTCTCCTTAATGAATGCCGGAATACTCTCCTCAAGAGAGTTTCTTTGTTGTGGAGGTGGTTCACTTCGCGTTGGATGTTGGGCTCGGTTTCCTCCGTTGTATTGAGCTTGGGCGCTTGTGTCGTATGGAATCAGGTTGTTGTTTCTCCATGAGAAATTCGGATGGTTTCTTAGCCCAAGATGATAAGTATTTGGGAGAGGTGCATTTCTTGCGTTTCCGCCATAATTATTTCTCCTCTCTTCCCATTCGGGCCTTCCCGTGCTTTGTCCCATAGCCCAATTAACTTGTTCGGTTTGTTCTCTCGGAAAAGTATGAGGGCATGAATTGGCATCATGTCCGGGTGCTCCGCAAATCTCGCAAATTCGTGAGCTAGAAGATTTATTTTGAGTCTTGAGTTGTCTTAGTTCATTTGTCAACTCATCGATTTTAGATTGCATCTCGTCCTTCTCGCTTACTTGGTGCACGACTCCCCTACGAACACGTACACTTTTTTGTTGAGAATTTGCTCCCAATGTTTCATACACATCATACGCTTGTCTCTCCGTCAAACCCCAAAACGAACCACCGGCTGCATTATCTACCGCTCCTTGGCAATATTGAGTCAATCCGTCATAGAAGAATTGATTAAGTAGTTGAAGCGGATAGTGATGGTGTGGGCATTGACTAAGTAGCATTTTGAATCGATCCCATGCTTCGTGAAATGCCTTTCCGTCTTGTTGTCCGAAAGTTGAGATTTGAGTTCTCAATTGCGTAGTCTTTGAATGGGAGAAGTACTTGGTAATGAATTTATCGTAAACTTCATCCCATGTTCTTAGTGAGCCGGGTGCCAAAGTCATCAACCATTGTTTCGCCCCATCCTTGAGTGTATAAGGGAAGCACTTCATCCGTAGTTGATCCTCACTCAACCCATTTAATGGGAAGTTGTCAATCTCCACATAGAAATATCGGATGAATGATAACGGATCCTCTCGTGCTAATCCGTGAAATGAGGGCTATTGCTCGATGTGAAATCCGCTTATGTGGTAGTTCCTTGCGGCCGGTGCTAATTGGATGCATGAAATGGCGGTGTTCACTACGGGATTTGCATAGTCCCTCATAAGATGTTCGACCGGAGGTTGTTGCGGCATGTTATAGTTTGCTTCCATCCCATATTGAGGTCCGGGATAATAATTCGCTCCATATTGCATTCCAACGGGTGGTTGTCTCGGATAGAAGTATCTCCCTTGTTGCGCTTCGGGTATCCCTTGATTGCGCCCAACATTATCATATCTCGGAAACCTTGGTTGACGAATTTCTTCCTCATCTATATTTTGTGCAACATTCTCAACCCTCGGTTGACGAGTGTTTTCTTCTTGGATCAAAAGTCGCTCTTCAAGGTCCGGATTCACCTCGTCATTTGCCATTGATGATGTGGCCATTATTTTTGGTGCTCTAATCCTTTGAACTTCGTCTATGGGCGGAAGAATCGGGTTACCCAAAGATCTCCTACCAAGCATAAACAAAGGAAGTAAGAGCGAATTTTATCGAAATAAAATTGATCAAGAATAACAATTCAACTATTATTAAAACAAGATTAAAAATTAAACGCCAACTCCCCGGCAACGGCGCCAAAAACTTGTTGGTTCAAATTAAATACTCGCAAGTGTACGAATCGCTTTTGTAGGAAGCGGCAAGTAACTCCGAGGTCGATCTCTCGAGGAATTGAAAACGGTTTAAAGTTCGATATTGTTCGGCAAATAGTTGAATGAACAAAAGTAAAATAAATTAAAATACATCATAGGTTCGATTGGATTATAATACTAACGCATAAAATTAAAATAAACTAAGTGATTACAATACCAGTTTGATCGTCGGATAAATGAGAGATAACAATAATGAGATAGATATGGGAATTTAGAGTCACCGACACACACGTAATCAATTATTAGTTCCGATACTCAAATAAATAAGGTTTGGAATTATCGATTGCTCACGATTAAAAGAAATCCATTTGATGGCGGTAATCCTAAAAATCACGATTGTTCTCAACGAAAATAATGGATACTCTTTTGATGGGGATGAATCCCTAACTAATCAATCAATTAACCGACTACTTTTGATGAGGTAAATCGTTAAAAGATCGCACGAAAAAGCTCGAGAACATTCACAATCGTTTCTTTCGGGTCGTTTGATGGCGAACACCGACAAAAACCCTCGATTAGAATAATAATAACAACAATGAAAAAGGTTTGATGATCTAATTCAAAAGTTCTTATACGAAGAACGAACAAGAGGAACAATCCCAAACTTTTACCCGGAAAATCAAAAGAAACTAACAATCGATAACATGTGTGTGGCTATATCTAAAGACCCATATGAAGTGTTTAGCCACACATGATTAATTCAACAACAATAATGGAAATTGAAGAACAAAACATGGTAAAAACTTCCCTTGTAAATGCCGAAATCGAATTCCCGATGAAGGTTTGATGATCTTCTTTCAAGAACTCACAACAAAATGATACAGGGAATTATTATATCTCACAAAAGTATTTTTCACTCCAAGAACATACAAGGAAGATGATGAAATAATCCTCTTTTTCCACTCTTTTTGGTGTTTTCCTCCCTAATCTTGTGTTTTTCCACACAAAAATGTCTTCACCAAGATAAGGATGTCCCTCCCTAGGGTCTCTATACTTTGTTTTATAGCCAAAAATATCAAGAAAAGGCTTAAAGGTGTGCAAAAATGTCAAGGAAAGTGACATGAACCGAAAAGTGACACGGCCCGTGTCCTGGGACACGGCCGTGTCGCACTACGCTGGATAAGGAAAAAGGTTCTGTACTGAGGCTCGGCCGTGTCCCATGACACGGCCGTGTTGCACTGCGTTAGATTTGCAGAATAGCCTGATCGAGACTCGGCCGTGTCCCAAAAGACACGGTTGTGTCATACTCATCCGGAAAAGGCCTTTTCAACTGTAAAGAGACCCGGCCGTGTTATATAGCACGGCCGAGTTGCCTGGTGTGGCCCGAGTTGTTTTCTTCCGGTTTTTTGGTCTTTTTCGGCTTGATCTTCTTGTATCAATACACCTCGGATTTTAGCATATGATATACCGTTTCGAACCTAATTTCACGAGGAATTTATATCAAAGGAGAATTCATCTCAATTCGAAGTGGAGATTCTGGGATTTAGGAGATTTGACCGATACTGCTTAAATCTTTCGTCGTTTTAGGCCCCGTTTTAGCTTTTGATCGTCATAAACTCCAATATCAGCTATGAAAGCGCATATTTCACCACAATCTTCGCTTGGATACCTATATTAAAAACACAATATACCACGCATAAAAGAGAACAAAAATACTAAGAAGCAAACAAAAACACGACTAGATAGAACAGAATGAGTCGATCAAGAATCGACTCATCACACACGTTATAGGTATGCTAATTGGATTAATATACTCGAACCAACTCACCCTCGAGTCGTCACATGGATTTCACTCCGGGACAGTCAATGACGGAATCGAAAGGTTGTGATAGGTATTCGTGAACCTTCGACTTGAGATTTTAGTAGGGATGTGATTGTGACGACAAGATTTTCATTAGAGTAGTTCGACCCAGAAAACCGGAAGGCGGGGGTCAACCTCGACGTGCATCTTGACAAGCAAGTAGCAGGTCCTACTGAATACCAAGATAGAATTCTTTCTCCCATTAATGAGCGGGTTATATGTCCTATGTGGTTATTGGCAGATGAGATCATAAGTCTTTGGTCAATGCAATGGAGCTAGTAGTATTAGATACACGAGAGCTCGATGATCTCGATTTGCACTAACGCATGCATAGCGTCAACTACAAATAGGGTTTGACTGACCGTGACTCTATAACTTGATCGGGATATTTGAAAGAAGGGTTTATATGTATACTGGTATTCACGACAGAATGGTTCTTGAATGATCCCAATCATTCGTTCTTAGTTGGGGAACAGTGTAGGCCGTCAGGCTAGCTAGGTGGTGCTACTACTCTTTAGTTCCTCCCATTGCTGACTGAGACGGACCTACCGAGTCGCGCAATAGGATTGACGACAGAATGAATCGAGCTTAATCTCTCATTATGAATATTAGATATTGGATATCTAATTTGGGACATTGGATGTCTAAATTGATTTATTGGATAAATTAATTTACGGCCTAATGAATTAAATAAATTACCGGGTGATTAATTTAATTCCTGAATATAATTATTTCTTGGAGAAATTAACCATGTCATTATGCATTTGATATGATTAATTAATTGGATTAATTAATCGACACAAATACATCGAAACAGAATCGGAGTTTATCTGTTTGGACTCACGGGAGTCCGAAATGAACCGAACTCGTCCGTTTTTCATGATAGCCGCCCCTTTGCTTCCACCCACCTTCCCATTATCTTTTCTTCCATTTATTAATGCATGATCATGACTTTGTGGGATTAGACATCATGTGGCATGATTTGTATCATGTGGGTGGGAGTTGAATAAAGGATGGAAGATCCCATTAAAACTAACCTTTTGATCCTTAGATAGATTCCATACATGAGAGGGTAGAGGTTTCAAGAGAGAGAAAATTGTTTTCTCAAGTCTTCTTCTTCCTTTTCTTCATTTTTGGTTCTTGGTTGTTCTTGGAACATCAAGAAATATTGAGAGAAATTTTGATAAACATACTTGGAGTATATTCATCAAATTTAATAACTTTATCTTAGCTCTAGACGTATCCTTGGAGGATAGCAAGGTGATTGTTATCCCGTTCGTTTCTTCGGCGCGTGGCAAGTAGAGGCGTTGTGTTTCGATGTTGGATCTTTCAAGTGCTTGGAGTGCTTTGTTCATATGGATATACATCTAAAGCTTGGGGAATAGCACAAGAGAAGGAATCCATTTAATCAACAGACTACAAGGGTGAGTTTCTATATCTCTTGTGTTTTCGTTTGTATATTCGTAAATACGTAGCTCGATCGATCCTCGTAGGGATTCAGATAGAATTAATTTTTATTTTACCGCTTCCGTTGGGCCTTCGTTTTAGGCACCGAATCCCAACAGTGGTATCGGAGCGTAGGTCTTGCGATCGTATATACGATATTGACATTTGGAATGCTTGATTAGATGGTGACTGATTTGGAATCATTTTAGTCATAATCGTGGTATATATTTTTCGTTCGTTATAGTTGTATTTTTGTAAGTTTATGTCTAAATATAAATCTTCATTTTCTAGGAAATATGATTTATACTGAAGATATAAATGTTGGAAAATATTGATATTGGATATCCGATCGAAAAACTAGCCCCGAATTGCCGTTGGACGGTCCGGGAGTGATCCGGAAGGAGGGGGCCGCGGCCCAGGGATGTTGCAGCCCGCTGATAAGGGTACTGGACTGGGGGCCGCGGTTCAGGGCTCAGGGGGACGCGGCCCAGGGCTACTGGGCAGCCCTACTTGCTGTCTAGTGTCGTTTCGGGCGCAGTCCAGCCCCTTTCGGACCCATTTCGGGCTTGTTTTCTTCGTGTATTCCTAAAAATTGATTTCACACATTTTAAATTGGATTTAACATGATTAAAATGATATATGTTATTTCATTTTATAAGGGAAATTATTTATTGGAATACTTGTGATCGACCGAATTATTTTGAACGTTTTCATATTATCGATTGTGTGAATCGATTGGATCGGTTTGTTTTGTTGATTGGATCAATGTATCTCTATGCATACCATTTATATAGTATTTATTGGATGAATGCTTTTGAATGGGGATGTGGTTCGTGGACTTAGTTTTGAATCGTTCGTTTTATTCAATTGGGTTGTAAAGGCCGTTTTGAGCCTATTTATTTTACTAGAAATATTTGTATCTAGGATGCAATTTTCAATGTAAAATTTATATGTAATGACGAAGACCGGAGGAAGATCCGTTTTGAGAAGACGAAGATTCAAGACGAAGACTTGTAATTAGATTACGAAGTTTTTGTTTTCTAGGAACGGTCCATGAACCACATGTTGGTAGCAACTAGGTTGTGAATGGTTGTTCATATTGTATGAATGCTACAAACGCGCTTAAATAAATTAATGTGCAAAGTGTAACATTAATCGCGATAATTCTCCCACAACAAATTATTAAGTTTATAAGGTTTCAAGATTTTCCTTCCCTTCATCGAGCTTTCGGGAAACTGAAATCCAAACCGGATGTGCTATGCTTTCGAGTTATCGGGATAGTCGTTCGGGGAGGACGGATAAATTACCGGGAGCGCATTAGATGCCTTCGGTTGGAGCAAATTTTATCCCTAGAAACCTGATAGGTTGCCGGATAAGATTCAATTGTGAAATTGATTTGCGTCGATGGTATAAACTTAACTTGTTCACGAACCATAGAAACCGTATAGGTTGAGGGAAGTGAACAAGGGGAAAAAGAAGATCGAATCATCCATTAGATGGGTTGGTGTTGGACACCACTTTATAAAAATTAATAGACTAGAAATCTGTTCGGTTGCCCTCTATTAAGATTTGTAAAGAACTCGATCACCACTATGAAATAAAGCGACGATACTTCCGAATTTCACATGTGAGTGTGTTATTCCGATAAAAATAGTGGGAGCTGGGTAACAAGAATAGAAAAGACCTTAATTCTATACTCAGATCATAAATAAACTAGTCACTAATTAATCTGTTGTACTTAATGCAGACATAAACTCTCAAGATGACAATGAACCCACTTGCAATTCTACTCGAGAAGAACACCCTGATTGGACCTAACTTTGTGGACTGGCTCCGAAATATGATGATTGTCTTCAGTATAGAGGCACTGGGATACGTCTTAGAGACGGACATTCCGGTGCCTCCTGCGCGGACCAGAGCCAATCAGGAAGAGATTGAAAACCACGAAAAGTGAGTTAAGGATGACGTAAAAGTCTGTGCATACATGATGGCTTCTATGTCTAATGAGCTTCAGAGAGCTCATGAGAAAATGACTTCTGCTAGGCAGATTCTATCTCACTTAACCGAATTTTATGGTGAGCACAGCACAACTGCTAGATATGAGATATCCAAGCAACTGTTCGGTGCAAGGATGAAGGAAGGTGAGAAGGTTGGGGAACACGTCCTCAAAATGATATCCATGATTGAGAGATTGGAGGCTCTTGATTTTAAAATAGATACTTCTCTCCAAACCGACCTTATCCTATAGTGTCTCCGTGATTCCTTCTCATAGTTTGTTATGAACTTCAACTGTAATGAGATTGCATGTAATTTAGCTGGGCTAATGAACAAACTTGTGACCGTTCAGTCTCAGATGAAGACTCCGCAGATGAAGGAGTCTGCTCTTGTGATTTCTTATGGACCTCGGAGGTCTAAAAACAAAAATAAAAAGACCAAGAAGCAGACGGGACCACAAGCCAAGGACTTCAAGGGAAAGGGCAAGGCCCCGATGGTTCCGAAGAACAAGAAGAAGAATGATGCTTGTATCAAGTGCGGTGAGCTGGGCCACTGGGCTAGAGACTATTCGATTCTTCATGACACTTGAGGTACAGAACTTTTAGTTTTGGAAACAAATTATTCTGCTACTGTATTTTCTACTTCCTGTATACTGGATTCTGGTGCTAGTTCTCATATTTATACCGTGAATCAGGATCTGGAACAAAGTATGAAGCTTGGAGCTGGAGAAGTTATGATCACAGTCGGAAGCGGGCATAGTGTCGAGGCGACCGACATAGGATCACTTCTTTTGGGTTTATAATCCGGCTTTGTTTTGACTTTAGAAGATGTACTTGTTTTGCCCAAGGGGCACAAAAATATTGTATTCATTCCGGTCATGGACCAAAAAGGCTTTTCATTTTTCATTGGTGATGGTTCCTGCAAAATTTATTTTAGAAATAAACTAGTGGGTACTGCTACATTGTTAAATGGATTGTATCATCTAAATTTCAGCAACATAGTAGTTGTGAATACTATGACTAGAAAACGTGGTAGGGATGAAACCAATCAAGTTTTGAAATGGCATCTTAGACTTGGTCATGTTGGTCAGACCAAGGTTTACAAAATGGAAAAAGATGGACTTATGGGTCCATTTGTAATACCCGTAATTTCGATTTCCGGTAATTTCTTTTTTTCGGCGGAAGTCCGTTTTGACGACTCTCCCATGACTGTTTCGTCATTCTGAGAATGATTAATTCTGCACTTTTTGTCATCCGAGTTCATTTCGGTATCGTTTTGTTGAGTTCCGAGCTTTTTAGCGACTTTTCCGCACTTGAGTTCGATTCTTGCGAATCTCGTTCGAAACTGCTGTTTCGAGTTTCCCGTAAATCCGTTTAACCTTGTTAGACGTGTTATGAACTTCGGTTTGGTTATTCGATCACGTATCGTGATTTTCGGACGTTTTGGGCCATTTTCGTAATTTCCCAAAATTTTGGGTAATTACTTCCGTTGTCGAATTCCGAGCCTTCGGGTGGTCGGAATTGTGTGTTCTCCTAGCTCTTAGATTCGTCTTTGTGAGTATGTCATAACTGTATCATCGATTCGTATTCAGGTTCGGGTTTCGGGGTCGTTCGGGCCGTCGGAGTTGGCCCCTGCCGAGCCATGGCCGGGCAATCTGGGGCCAGGCCGGCACTGGCCGAGTTACGGCCGGTAGTGCTCGGCAGCTTCTGGCTGAGCAGGGGTACCGTGGTCCGCAGCACATGCCGGAAGGGCCGCGGCACACTCGTGCATTTTTTCGGCCAAACCGTCTGTACCTGGTGCCGCACCACATGTCGGTCGGGCCGCGGCACACTGCCGATCACTGGGCGCAGTTTTGGCCCTGTGCCGCGGCACACTGTGAAGCCTATTTAAGGTCCTGCAGTCGTTTTTTTGGCCATTTTTCTCCTTCTCCTTCTCTTCCGCGGCTGAGGGTATGCTCATCATGGAGCCATGTTGTTTAACAACAAATCCTCGAAGTTATTGAGGTTATATCATCAATCAATCATCCTATATCATCCTTTGATCCAGCGAATCAAGGTAATCTTCCTTAGAACCCTAATTTCGTGAATTTGGGGGTTTTTGCATTTTTGTCCGATTCATTCCGTGTTGTTGATTAATCCATGATGGGTATGATTAATCTTGGTAGTAGTATTGTGTTTAACATCATTTAATCCATTGTTCTTCGTCGAATCGAAGTATATTTCTTGATTTCCTTCAAATTGATTTTTTGGGGGATTTGTCCTCGATCTCGTTTTTCATCCGTTTTTGATGGATCGATTATGGTTAAATGATGTTGTTAAACACATTCTATGGATTGTATATCCATATTTCAACTTGGAATTCCGTTTTCGTGTTTTGTCGGGATGAATCGTGTTTTTGGCCGTTTTGGGAAAACACTTGAACATTCGTCGTTCGTTCTTTGAATTCAACGGCTTTGAGTCATGCTATGGAATTCATTTTCATTATTGTTATTGTCCTCCGTAGTTTATTATCGCGAGTTGGCATTCGGTGGAGTCGGCGGGTTCGTAGTCGGTTCGTGCCAACCTACTTCGGTCGATTCTCCGCGTTGTGGTTGCTCAAGGCAAGTACCTTGTCCATACTATTCTTGTTTTGTGGATATGATAATTGGTGATCATCTTGGTGTGTTTGTTTATTTGTTTGAAATGAGTTTTCAAAGGATTCGGCTAGCCTCGTTAAAGGCTCACTTTCAAAACGCGTGTATTTTGTAATTGTGTGGGTTGTAAGTGACTACATGAATCCTTTGGATATAATTGTTGTTGATGTTGCGCTTGATAATGCGTGTGTACGTATAATGCTTCTTTCCGTTGCGTTATGGTTGACGTGCGTGTTGTTATTTGTTCGTGTGGTCGTGGACTGACGGATGAATTATGTGAATTGGGGTATTAATTTGATAATTGTTACGACGATGACTGTGTACTTGATGTTTGTGACAATGTGAATACTTGTTGTGAGAGTCGTCATATCCGGGAGCCTCTGAGGGCGGGGCGTGCGATCTCTGGTCTGGTGTACGCTGCAATGTGCGGCTCCATATGGTTGGTGAACGCCGGTGTTTACCTGATGCGCGTGCAAGGGCGGCTCTTATGGGAGTGACGCCGGCGCGGTGGACACGGACAAGGTGCGGCTGACATGTGGAGTGAACGCCGGTGCACAGGCGTTTCAGTGGAGGCGCCTGGCAGGCTTATTGGTAACGGATATTGAGTGTTTAGCTAAGACCCCGTTACCGAACGATTATCGTATTTCAAATTCTTTCGACCCTTTTCAAATGCTGGTCTCGATATAGACCGTGATTCTTGTTTTCTGAAAGTGTGTTTCAACTCATTTTTAAAGTGTTGGTATCAGGGTTAATTAACCAAGGACATTTGACGAGATCTCCGAGGGTTAATTAATCAGGGATCTTGAGCAGTTTTTGGGCGGACGAAAGGCTGTGTCCTTGATTATTACCGTGTTGTCATTTTGTGTTTTGGGTCGAGGACCCCGTGTGATGTTGTGATGTTTGATCTCATGTTGATATTATTTGGATCGGGTCGAGGACCCCGTGTGATGTTGAGATGTTGTAATTTGTTTAGCTAGCCAGCTCGGGAGGGTCCTTCGAGGCCTCGAGTGGGATTTGTGGCTTCGTCCCGGTCCTAGGCGATGCGCATGCGCGATTATGTTTTGTTGATTTTTATGTCCGTCGAAGACACGTGATATTGGGCTCTGGCCCTGTGTATTGTTGTCGGTTTTCTATTTGCGAAAACAAAACCTTTGGGCTGTGACCCCTGTTGATTTTGGAAAGAGAAGGATTCGGAAATCCTAAATTGTTTTCTATTAAAACTCTCGATGGCATTTTAAACTGTTTTATAAATTGTTTCCCTTGATTTGTGATCTTTCGGTTTTGGAATTTTTTACCAAACTTATGCCTCGGGAAGTGCTTTTCGTTACGTTTGGAACTTTGAGGATCCCTGGTTATTGTTATTCGTGGAATGTGAATTGTATGGCTCGTATTTTTGCACTTGTACTTGCACTAGCAAAACAGTGGAGTTTTGCTAACCCCCGTGTATTCGGGGGGTGGATGTCTATTTTTGCATTCAGGTTTTGGAGCATAACACAGGGTCGGCATGAAGGATGATGAAAGATGATCGATACTAATCACATGAGGAACCGTACATTGTTTATCGGTTCAGTTGTACTTTATTTTCCGCTGCTATATTTTTCCCGTTGTACGGGTGTGGTTGCGTTTTGACCCCTGCATGGGCATGAGTTGTATTTGAGTTGTATGTATTTATTGAAAGACCAAATCGGTCTACTGAGTCATTTTAGCCTTAAAGGCATAGTTGAGTGGTTATATGTTGTTACCAGCCTGGTAGATCCTTGAGGAAAGGGTCTACGGCGTGTAATATCCCTGAGCGGATTGGGGGTGTTACATAAATGGTATCAGAGATTAGGTCGTGGAAACCTAGGCTGTCGGGTCAGTGGTGTCAGTTGAGTTTTGTCTTGTCGGATTTTGTCTGACTAAGTCGTGTCGCGACGCGTCGTCTGAGTTTGTTGGTCGTGATTGGTATCGTGGGGCGATCATCATCTTCGTGCGACCTGTGAATGTAAGTCTCCCTTCCTTGTATTGTGCCTCGTGTGACACGAGCTATTTGTTTGATTTTGTGTTAAGTGATGGAACCTTCATGTAGATTCTTGGTTTCGTGATGCGTTCGTTTGATTCTCTTATTTCGTTTGTATGAGGAGGGTTGTCGTTATTTATGTCTTTTTTACTGTGATAATTGACTGTTTGTCTTCCCGGTAAAAGACATGTATTGTCTTGACTTTGTACGATTTGATGCGTATATTATAATATGTTTAAACGAATATTGTTACATGAGCATTATTGTGCATTCTAGCCCATTGAATTATTTTTGAAAACCTTGAGTATCTTAGAAAATAAATTTCGAGGCGTACTTTTAAAATGAACCGTTTTCTCGTGGTACTTCCAAGGTGCCACAATATGTTTCCAAATTCTTCTACCTCGAGGACCAAAATATTTTGAGATATTTTCAATGTTTTAGAAACACTTATACTTAGACCCGAGGGTCGGATATTCTGAAAGTTTTTCACTAAAAGAAAGGTGTCCTCATTTTTGTTCAAACGCAAGATGATTTTCAAAGTCTCGAAAATGATGTTTGTTCAACTTTTTGTAAAATGATACTCAAGATCAACTGTTGTTTCCAAACTGTTTTCAAAAGGTGGTTTTCGTTTTTTTTAAAACCTAGCATTGGTGTTTGCGGACTGGAAATGCATGTATGGTTTTCGAACTTTCGTTACGGTGTTAATCCTGATTTGTGATTGAATTGGTGGTGTGAGCGTTGAGTCGTTTTCCACACATTTGTTGTGTTAGCCCTCTGTGAGAGGTGGGGTGTTGGTATTGAATATTGTCGCCTAGTGGTGATTTCTGCGTTGTCGCGCATGTGCGAGCTGTTAGAGCTTGGTTTGGTATGGCCGTGTGCATCGGTGATCGTTCCGTTATGTGTCGGTTGTTTAATGTCTTGTTACCTTGCTCCTGTTTTTGTGAATTTCGTGGATGAGGTCGGGGGTAATACCTGTACTATTTTGACTTCTGTATTTTCTCTTTCTCCAGTTCATCGATTCGCTCATGTTCGTTGACACTTTATGAACTTGTTCTGTATTTCGGTTTCATCGTCCAAACGAGCTGTGATCTTGTTATCGCTGTGACTTTTTCGAGTTCGGTTCGATTCTTGTGAACCTTGTTCGGAAGTGACATCTTTTGGTTCTACTATTCTTTTATTCGAAGTGGATCGGATTTGGAAGTCCTGTGTTTTCGACTCTGTCGACTCGTTTATTCTCGTTAACATTTTCTGAACTTTCCCTATCCCTTGCTTTTGTTGATCGAACGAGTGTGGTATTATTTCGGAATAACTCGTTTGTCACTTGTTGGTTTTATTGTGTTTCTAACGGCGACGTTGTGTTGGTCGTCGTGGAGCGTGTTTTCACGCAGTATATTCCTTTGCGTTGCTTGTAACGTTTCTCCGATGGGCGCAAGTTACGCACTTCTTGTGTATCTCATTGAGTTTTTCCTGACGGGATATTTCTCCTCCCTACTTGTTTTAAGTTTCGGGACGAAACTTCTTTTAAGGAGGGTAGAATGTAATACCCGTAATTTCGATTTCCGGTAATTTCTTTTTTTTTCGGCGGAAGTCCGTTTTGACGACTCGCCCATGACCGTTTCGTCATTCTGAGAATGATTAATTCTGCACTTTTTGTCATCCGAGTTCATTTCGGTATCGTTTTGTTGAGTTCCGAGCTTTTTAGCGACTTTTCCGCACTTGAGTTCGATTCTTGCAAATCTCGTTCGAAACTGCTGTTTCGAGTTTCCCGTAAATCCGTTTAACCTTGTTAGACGTGTTATGAATTTCGGTTTGGTTATTCGATCACGTATCGTGATTTTCGGATGTTTTGGGCCATTTTCGTAATTTCCCAAAGTTTTGGGTAATTACTTCCGTTGTCGAATTCCGAGCCTTCGGGTGGTCGGAATTGTGTGTTCTCCTAGCTCTTAGATTCGTCTTTGCGAGTATGTCGTAACCGTATCATCGATTCGTATTCAGGTTCGGGTTTCGGGGTCGTTCGGGCCGTCGGAGTTGGCCCCGGCCGAGCCATGGCCGGGCAATCTGGGCCCAGGCCGGCACTGGACGAGTTACGGCCGGTAGTGCTCGGCAGCTTCTGGCCGAGCAGCCCGTACCGTGGGCCGCGGCACATGCCGGCAGGGCCGCGGCACACTCGTGCATTTTTTCGGCCAAACCGTCTGTACCTGGTGCCGCGGCACATGTCGGCCGGGCCGCGGCACACTGCCGATCACTGGGCGCAGTTTTGGCCCTGTGCCGCGGCACACTCCCGCTGCACACTGTGTGCGGCTATTTAAGGTCCTGCAGTCGTTTTTTTGGCCATTTTTCTCCTTCTTCTCCTTCTCTTCCGCGGCTGAGGGTATGCTCATCATGGAGCCATGTTGTTTAACAACAAATCCTCGAAGTTATTGAGGTTATATCATCAATCAATCATCCTATATCATCCTTTGATCCAGCGAATCAAGGTAATCTTCCTTAGAACCCTAATTTCGTGAATTTGGGGGTTTTTGCATTTTTGTCCGATTCGTTCCGTGTTGTTGATTAATCCATGATGGGTATGATTAATCTTGGTAGTAGTATTGTGTTTAACATCATTTAATCCATTGTTCTTCGTCGATCGAAGTATATTTCTTGATTTCCTTCGAATCGATTTTTTGGGGGATTTGTCCTCGATCTCGTTTTTCATCCGTTTTTGATGGATCGATTATGGTTAAATGATGTTGTTAAACACATTCTATGGATTGTATATCCATATTTCAACATGGAATTCCGTTTTCGTGTTTTGTCGGGACGAATCGTGTTTTTGGCCGTTTTGGGAAAAAACTTGAACATTCGTCGCTCGTTCTTTGAATTCAACAGCTTTGAGTCATGCTATGGAATTCATTTTCATTATTGTTATTGTCCTCCGTAGTTTATTATCGCGAGTTGGCATTCGGTGGAGTCGGCGGGTTCGTAGTCGGTTCGTGCCAACCTACTTCGGTCGATTCTCCGCGTTGTGGTTGCTCAAGGCAAGTACCTTGTCCATACTATTCTTGTTTTGTGGATATGATAATTGGTGATCATCTTGGTGTGTTTGTTTATTTGTTTGAAATGAGTTTTCAAAGGATTCGGCTAGCCTCGTTAAAGGCTCACTTTCAAAACGCGTGTGTTTTGTAATTGTGTTGGTTGTAAGTGACTACATGAATCCTTTGGATATATTTGTTGTTGATGTTGCGCTTGATAATACGTGTGTACGTATAATGCTTCTTTCCGTTGCGTTATGGCTGACGTACGTGTTGTTATTTGTTCGTGTGGTCGTGGACTGACGGATGAATTATGTGAATTGGGGTATTAATTTGAAAATTATTACGACGATGACTGTGTACCTGATGTTTGTGACAATGTGAATACTTGTTGTGAGAGACGTCATATCCAGGAGCCTCTGAGGGCGGGGCGTGCGATCTCCGGTCTGGTGTACGCTGCAATGTGCGGCTCCATATGGTTGGTGAACGCCGGTGTTTACCTGATGCGCGTGCAAGGGGCGGCTCTTATGGCAGTGACGTCGGCGCTGTGGACACGGACAAGGTGCGGCTGACATGTGGAGTGAACGCCGGTGCACAGGCGTTTCAGTGGAGGTGCCTGGCAGGCTTATTGGTAACGGATATTGAGTGTTTAGCTAAGACCCCGTTACCGAACGATTATCGTATTTCAAATTCTTTCGACCCTTTTCAAATGCTGGTCTCGATATAGACCGTGATTCTTGTTTTCTGAAAGTGTGTTTCAACTCGTTTTTAAAGTGTTGGTATCAGGGTTAATTAACCAAGGACATTTGACGAGATCTCCGAGGGTTAATTAATCAGGGGTCTTGAGCAGTTTTTGGGCGGACGAAAGGTTGTGTCCTTGATTATTACTGTGTTGTCATTTTATGTTTTGGGTCGAGGACCCCGTGTGATGTTGTGATGTTTGATCTCATGTTGATATTATTTGGATTGGGTCTAGGACCCCTTGTGATGTTGAGATGTTGTAATTTGTTTAGCTAGCCAGCTCGGGAGAGTCCTTCGAGGCCTCGAGTGAGATTTGTGGCTTCGTCCCGGTCCTAGGCGATGCGCGTGCGCGATTATGTTTTGTTGATTTTTATGTCCGTCGAAGACACGTGATATTGGGCTCTGGCCCTGTGTATTGTTGTCGGTTTTCTATTTGCGAAAACAAAACCTTTGGGCTGTAACCCCTGTTGATTTTGGAAAGAGAAGGATTCGGAAATCCTAAATTGTTTTCTATTAAAACTCTCGATGGCATTTTAAACTGTTTTATAAATTGTTTTCCTTGATTTGTGATCTTTCGGTTTTGGAATGTTTTACCAAACTTATGCCTCGGGAAGTGCTTTTCGTTACGTTTGGAACTTTGAGGATCCCTGGTTATTGTTATTCGTGGAATGTGAATTGTATGGCTCGTATTTTTGCATTTGTACTTGCACTAGCAAAACAGTGGAGTTTTGCTAACCCCCGTGTATTCGGGGGGTGGATGTCTATTTTTGCATTCAGGTTTTGGAGCATAACACAGGGTCGGCACGAAGGATGATGAAAGATGATCGATACTAATCACATGAGGAACCGTACATTGTTTATCGGTTCAGTTGTACTTTATTTTCCGCTGCTATATTTTTCCCGTTGTACGGGTGTGGTTGCGTTTTGACCCCTGCGTGGGCATGAGTTGTATTTGAGTTGTATGTATTTATTGAAAGACAAAATCGGTCTACTGAGTCATTTTAGCCTTAAAGGCATAGTTGAGTTGTTATATGTTGTTACCAGCCTGGTAGATCCTTGAGGAAAGGGTCTACGACGTGTAATATCCCTGAGCGGATTGGGGGTGTTACACCATTGGGATCGGATCCCTTTCCTACTTGTGAATCTTGCCTTAAAGGCAAAATGACTAAGTCCCCCTTCACAGGGACTTTTGAAAGAGCTGTTGATAAACTGGGATTAATCCATGCCGACGTATGTGGTGCTTTGGAAGCAGCACGTGAAGGATATCAATATTTCATTACGTTTACAGATGATCATACTAGGTATGGTTATGTATACTTACTGAAACATAAATCTGAGGCCTTTGAGAAATTCCAGGAATTCAAGGCCCTAGTCGAAAAACAAACTGGTAATCATATCAAAGCACTTCAGTCGGACCGAGGTGGCGTGTATATGAGTATGGAGTTTGAGGAGTTCCTGAAGGAACATGGAATAGTTTCACAACTAACACCTCCAGGTACTCCTCAGTTAAATGGTGTGTCAGAAAGAAGGAACCGGACCTTGTTGAACATGGTCCATTCCATGCTGGGCTATACTGACGTACCGATTTACCTGTGGGGGTATGCACTCCTGACTGCCGCTTACATATTGAACAGATGTTCTTCCAAATCCGTTCCTAAAACTCCACATGAGATGTGGGAGGGCAGGAAACCAAGTCTTAGTCATATTATTATTTGGGGATGTCCCGCCTATGTCAAGAAGACTAAGGTTGAGAAGTTGGAAGCTAGGTCCGCGAAGTGACGTTTCATTAGATTCCCATCTGGGACGATGGGATATCTATTCTACATGCCTGAAGATCGAAATATCGTTGTTGCTTTACAAGCACACTTCCTGGAAGATGAGTTCATTCAGGAAGGCGGAGCAGGTAGAAGTATTTCTTTAGAAGAATATAATGAAACTCCTCGGGAGACACCCGTGCAAGAAATTGGAACCGAACCTTATGAAACACAAGTACAACCACCTCGTAGGTCTAGTAGGGTGTCTCATTTACCTGAGAGGTATGGGCTTGTGCACTTGGAGGAGCTGGGTCTCCATGAGGTTCCAAGTGATAGCCAAGAGACCGACCCAACGACCTATGACCAAGCGATGGTGGATGTAGACTCCGCGAAATGGCGTGAAGCTATGGAAGATGAGATAGACTCGATGCATGTCAATCAGGTCTGGACTCTAGTAGACCGCCCTAAGGGCATAGTGCCTATTGGGAACAAGTGGATTTGCAAGAGAAAGACTGATGGAGATGGCAAGGTTGACACCTATAAGGCCAGGCTTGTGGCAAAGTGTTATACCCAGAAGAAAGGGATCGATTACCACGATACCTTCTCGCTCGTAGCCATGATCAAGTCTATTTGCATGATGCTTGCTATAGCTGCCTACCACGATTATGAGACATGGAAAATGGACGTAAAGACGGCTTTTCTTAATGGATTCCTCGAGGAGGAAATCTATATGAAGCAGCCTAAAGGCTTTGTGTTCGAGGTCGATATTCAGAAAGTGTGCAAGCTGAGCGTTCCATTTATGGACTGAAGCAAGCGTCGCGTAGTTGGAACCTTCGTTTTGATGAGGCGGTCAAAGAGTTTGACTTCATGCAAAATGAAGAGGAATCTTGTGTATACAAGAGGATTAGTGGGAGCAAGATCGCATTCTTAGTACTATATGTAGATAACATTCTACTAATAGGAAATAATGTGGGAATGCTCAGTTTTGTGAAAGCTTGACTTTTGAGTAATTTCTCCATGAAAGACTTGGGAGAAACAACCTATATTCTTGGAATTCGACTCTACCGGGATAGAGCGAAGAGAACAATAGGTCTTTCCCAAACCCTCTATATAGATAAAATCTTAAAGCGATTTAAGATGGATGATTCTAAAAGAGGGTTCCTACCGATGCGACATGGAATAAAACTCTCCTTGAAGATGTGTCCTCAAAGTGAGGAACAATGGAAGGAAATGAGTAATATACCATATGATTCGGCTGTGGGTAGCCTTGTGTATGCTATGTTGTGTACGAGACCTGACATTGCGCATGTTGTAAGCGTGGTGAGTATGTTTCAGGCAAACCCAGGTAGGGAATATTGGACTGCCGTAAAGAACGTTCTCAAGTACTTATGAAGGACTAGAGATATGGTTATGATGTATGGCGGTGGAGAATTGGATGTGGTGGGATTCACTGATTCGGACTTGCAAGGACTGAAGGACGATTCGATGTCTACTTCTGGCTATATATTTACTCTTAATGGAGGAGCAGTATCTTGGCGTAGTGCCAAGCAAAGCGCAACTGCTGATTCCACCTATCAAGCTGAGTATCAAGCAGCCTCGGAGGATTCTAAGGAAGGGTTCTAGATTAAGAAGTTTCTGGGAGAACTTCAAGTGATACCATGTGCTGAGCTTCCTGTTCCGTTGTACTGCGACAACGACGGAGCTGTAGCACAGGCCAAGGAGGTGAGGTTTCACAATAGTACCAAGCACATTGAGAGAAAGTATCATCTCGTAAGAGAATTTGTTCGCAAGGGATACATTGTGCTGCATAGAGTAGACTCAGCCGACAACATCGCTGATCCACTGACCAAGCCACTTTCTCAGACTAGCTTGGAGCGTCATCTGGAGAACATGGGTATTAGATACCATAGTGTGTGGCATTGAGTGCAAGTGGGAGATTGTTAGGAGTATGCCCTCGAATGCCACTCAGAGAATGTTGAGTGAGGGCATTGTACTTGTAATTATGTAAATCATTAATATAAGGCAATGAATATTTCTTTATTTAGTGGTAGTTACTGGCATTCCTAACTCGTAAATATACATATAGAAACTAGTCCGTGTATTTTAGAGCAAAACGTTCTACTCCTTATTGGATAACGGGGTCAGCACTGGAAAGGTTTATAGCTCAAATACTTAATCATTCGCAAGTCGGTGAAACTTAACTGGGCGTTAAGTTTATGTGAAGACTTGTATGACGTGTTCTTTGACATGGAGAGTGCCTGTTGAATACTAATGGTTAGTGGTAGCACACGTTATAGGTATGCTAATTGGATTAGTATACTCGAACCGACTCACCCTCGATTCGTCACACGGATTTCACTACGGGACAGTCAATGACGGAATCGAAAGGTTTTGATAGGTATTCGTGAACCTTCGACTTGAGGTTTTAGTAGGGATGTGCTTGTGACGTCAAGATTTTCATTAGAGTAGTTCAACCCTGTAAACCGAGAGGCCGGGTTATATGTCAAGATAGAATTCTTTCTCCCGTTAGTGAGCAGGTTATATGTCCTATGCGTTTATTGGCAGATAAGATCATAAGTCTTTGGCCAAAGCAATGGAGCTAGTAGTATTGGATACACGAGAGCTCGATGATCTCGATTTGCACTAACGCATGCATAGCGTCAAGTACAAATAGGGTTTGACTGACCGTGACCCTATAACTTGATCGGGACATTTGAAAGAAGGGTTTATACGTATACTGGTATTCACGACAGAATGGTTCTTGAATGATCCCAATCATTCGTTCTCAGTTGGGGTACAGTTTAGGCCGCCAGGATGGCTAGGTGGTGCTACTACTCTTTGGTTCCTCCCATTGCTGACTAAGACGGACCTACCGAGTCGCGCAATAGGATTGAGGACGGAATGAATCGAGTTTAATCTCTCATTATGAATATTAGATATTGGATATCTAATTTGGGACATTGGATGTCTAAATTTATTTATTGGATAAATTAATTTACGGCCTAATGAATTAAATAAATTACCGGGTGATTAATATAATTCATGAATATAATTATTTCTTGGAGAAATTAATTATATAATTATGTATTTTATATGATTAATTAATTGGATTAATTAATCGACACAAATACATCGGGACGGAATTATAGTTTATCTGTTTGGACTTACGGGAGTCCGAAACGAACCGAACTCGTCCGTTTTTCATGATAGCCGCCCCCTTTGCTTCCACCCACCTTTCCATTGTCTTTTCTTCCATTTATTAATGCATGATCATGACTTTGTGGGGTTAGACATCATGTGGCATGATTTGTATCATGTGGGTGGGAGTTGAATAAAGGATCCAAGACTTCTCATTACAACTAAACTTTTGATCCTTGGAGAGATTCCATACGTGAGAGGGTAGGGGTTTCAAGAGATAGAAAATTGTTTTCTCAAGTCTTCTTCTTACTTTTCTTCATTTTTGGTTCTTGGTTGTTCTTGGAACATCAAGAAATATTGAGAGAAATTTTGATAAACATACTTGGAGTATATTCATCAAATTCAATAGCTTTATCTTAGCTCTAGCCGTATCCTTGGAGGATAGCAAGGTGATTGTTATCCCGTTCATTTCTTCGGCGCGTGGCAAGTAGAGGCGTTGTGTTTCGACGTTGGATCTTTCAAGTGCTTGGAGTGCTTTGTTCGTAGGGATATACATCTAAAGCTTGGGGAATAGCTCAAGAGAAGGAATCCATTTAATCAACAGACTACAAGGGTGAGTTTCTATATCTCTTGTGTTTTCGTTTGTATATTCGTATATACGTAGCTCGATCGATCCTCGTAGGGATTCGGATCGAATTAATTTTCGTTTTACCGCTTCCGCTGGACCTTCTTTTTAGGCACCGAATCCCAACACGACGACCGGATTGAGAAGCTTCTGGAGCTTTCCCCCGAGCAGAGGAAATCGCATCTTCTCACCACTGAAGAAAACCTCTGGGCTGCTGGTCTTAGATCCACCGATCCGAACATTATGTCTTCCTCTGGTAACTTGTAATTAATTTTTTTTTTAACTTTTCCTTTTTTCTTTCAGTCCCCAGAACGAAGACCGTATCGGGGAGGAGAGAAACCCCTGCTCAACAGGTTGAGAGACTGGCCGCTGAGGCCGCCAAGCGGAGGAGGCGCAGGGCAGCTAAGCAGAAGATGGAGATGACCGAGCCTGAGGGGAGCGTCAATAAGGCCGAGGCCAAGACTAGGATTGAGCTGCCCCCCATGCCGAGCCCGGTCTGTACTGGTCGGACGAAGGTCGTTGTGGACTTGGAGGGACATTACCTTCCGGTGAACAAGGACCGGGAGGAACCCTGTGCTGAAATGTAGGGGAGAAGGCCGCACTGGTTTCTGAATTACGTGCGGGTGGCCACTCCTACTGCTGAGATATTGGACCGGGTTCCACCGGCGGTGGCTGAGTCGAGCGACGTTCCTATTCGGGGATGGACACCAAAGATGGAACTGGTTACAAACGACATGGATCCAACCGATCAGATCCAGTTCGGAAATGCCCAGCTTGGTCGTGCCCTCGGGACCTATGTGAAGGTGGCCGGGGAGTTCCAAGCCCTCGTTAAGAAGCACAAAGTGATGTCGGCTGAGCTTGAAACTTTGAGGGAAGAGCACCATCTCTGCCCGTCAATGATCAAATCTCTGGAGGAGGAGATAGCCAACTTCAAGGGAGAGATGGAGATTCTTGAGAGCTGGGCTGGCGAGGCCGATGTCTGGAGAGACAGTGCTCGCAAAATGACTGAGGCGGTCGAGGCAGCGCACAAGCAATGCGAGGCGATCCGGACCGATCATGATGCTTATTTGAAGGATACAAAGGCCCAGCTGGAGCATTTGACCGAGCAGGTTAATACTTGCGAGGCATCGGGCTACGCTCAGGGTCTTGCCGAAGGGGCGGCTGCCTTCAAGAAGACGCCCAAGTTTGAGGAGCTGATCAATACTTCTCCACCTATTATGAGATATTGGATCTCATGAAGGAAGGGAAGACAGTTGAGGAGGTCCGCGCCTACATAGAGTCTCGGACGGCCGACCTACATGTTGAGCCTATGGAAGCTGACGAGCCGAAGACCGACGAGGAGGTAGGAGGTCCGGGGTCGGCCCCTCCCGGTGAAGGCGAAGGGCAGTCCTTCCAAACGGCTGGCCGGAGTTGTGGAGCCGAGTAGTTTTTTGGCATTGTTTTATGTATGGCCTGCGTGCCTCGGTCTTTTTCTTGACTTTAGCTTTTTCTAGATTTTCCTTGTAAACATACTTTTCGAATGATTAAATTTTCATGTTTAGTACCTGCTTTGTTGTTTTATTCTGGATGTTCTGGCTGGGTTGGTTCGGCCATGGTGTATTCTTTTTGCTAGCTTTCATTGATGCCGAGTCGAGCTCGGTCTTATAGTGCCGGAGGAGCCGGTCATTCGAGGTGCCGAGTCGAGCTCAGTCTTATAGTGCCGGAGGAGCCGGTCATTCGAGGTGTCGAGTCGATCTCGGTCTTATAGTGCCTGAGCAGTCGGTCATTCGAGGCGCCGAGTCGAGCTCGGTCTTATAGTGCCGGAGAAGTCGGTCGTTCGAGATGCCGAGTCGAGCTCGGTCTTATAGTGCCGGAGGAGCCGGTCATTCGAGGTGCCGAGTCGAGCTCGGTCTTATAGTGCCGGAGGAGCCGGTCATTCGAGGTGCTGAGGCTTAAGAAATGAATAATGCCAAATTTTATTGATAATACCTTTTTAAATACATGGCATTCCATAGATAAGTAAATCTCTGGTCGTTCAGATATTCTATTCGGTAGGCCCCTTAGAAAGAACTTCGCTGATCTTGTACGGTCCTTCCCATTTTGGCTTAAGTGACCCGGGATCCGGTCCCAGTACTCGTTTAAGAATGAGGTCCCCGACCTGAAAATTTCTTTGGTGAACTTTGGAGTTGTAATCGCGTTCGCATCTTCTTTTGTAGATGGCGTTTCACATTTCCGCTTGGGCCCATTTTTCGGCAATGAAGTCCAGGTTTACTTGGAGGGCCAATTCGTTATCTCGTTCTTCAAAATGGGCTACTTGGTAGGTAGGTGCCCCAATTTCAACAGGGATAGCGGCTTCAGTGCCGAAAGTATGACCTATCAAGCTACAGAACATTTTATTTACCAGGCGTTGATAGGTTGCGCCAGCATTTTTAAGCCCGAAAGGTATCATGCGGTAGCAATATAGGCCGCGGGCCGAGTAGAAGGAGGTATTTTCTTCATCAGTAGGATGCATCGGGATCTGATTGTATCCGGAGTATGCATACATAAAACTCATCAGCTTATGTCCGGCCATCGCGTCCACCATGTAGTCTATGTGGGGCAGAGGATAACTATCTTTTGGGCAGGCTCTATTTAGATCGGAGAAGTGAATGCAGAGCCGCCACAGCTTGGTCGGATTTTTCACCAGGACCGGGTTGGCCATCCAGGTCGGGTATCTGGTTTCCTGGATGAATCCGTTGTCGACTAGCTTCCCCACTTCTTCTTCTAAACCTTTCTGTCGCTCAAGCCCCAATTTCCTTCGCTCCTGAATGACCGGCTTCGAACTGGGGTCGATGTTCAGCCGGTGGCATGTAAATTTCGGATCAAGCCCAGGCATGTCCGAATGGGTCCACGCAAAGACGTCTAAATTCTGTCTCGGGTGGAAGATTAGCTCGCAGCGGATTGGTTCTTGGAGGTTGTGGCCGATCCTAAGCTGTCGGATGGGATCAGATGTGTCCATGTCGACTGTTGTGTCACGATTTATTCATCCCGACAGGCGATCGACTATAAGGCCGAGCGACCAAGTCAACATCAGTCAAACTATGGCTAGCTCGCCATGTCGAAGATATCAGACCACTATCAGATGCCCGGCGATCGACTCCCAAGGCGATCGCCCTTTGGCAGCTGGCGATCTACTCTAGTGACCGGCTAAGGGCAATCGACCTACGCCCCGAGCAGAGACGATCACCCGTCAAAGTCATCAAGGACTGGATCTCAGAAAAGCACCCACGTGCAGATCCACCAAAGGCGCTGACAAGATCTTCTGCTGACGGACAAGACCTTTGACCACAGCCTGTCACCTACCTCACCTACCAGCATGCGCGCCGAAAGTTGTCAGTAGGACCACCCGTGTCAGCAACTCAGGACGCGTGTAAGCTCCCATCGACCGCACAGCTGATCGCCGGAACTCCTGCAGACTTTGAGGGGACAGGCCCATGTGCTGAAAGACGATCGCCCGATTATTATATTGCAGAAAAGGCGATCGCCCGGCGTATCCAAGCCCTATAAATAGAGAACTTCCTCCTACTGGAAAAAGGTTGGGAATTCATTTGACTTACGTCCGAAATACATTCCACCAAAGGTTCACATTCTCTCACATTCCGATACATTCACGGAAACACTGAAGAACATACATATCATCAAGCTCCCGGCTATCTCACCTAATCCATCTCGTGACTTCTCTCTCAATATATCTCGTCCAGAAGACGATCGGCAGAAGCAGCAAGTCTCCACTAGACAGATTCCAAGGGATTCATAAGCCCAGAAGCCCAAACATCCAGCTAAATACTCGCCGTGAGAGGCGCTCGATCTCTCACTGCCGCGACTGTTCATCACCTTTGTTGCAAGAACTCACAGAGCATCAAATCTGGTTCTTCCGGCAATCTACACGCTCACTAGCTAAGATAACAAGAAACTTTACACTCATTGTATTGTATTCTTACATTAGTACTTGTATCCCCGAATATCGGTATTAATAATATCTCGCGAGAGCATTCAAGCCCGGGACTAACAACCCCGGCAAATCTTGTGTTATTTATCTTTCTCACGGAAGTGCTCTTGCATTTGTTTGCTATCCCATCCATTCCAGCAATATCTATCTCCGGATAATATTTTGGGTAGCAACAATTGGCGCTAGAGGAAGGGGCCTCTAACCCTCAAACTTTTATTCCTACCGTCCCGAAGAACACTCACTGTTCTCGGGGCACATACTTGAAGTGACACTCACTGCACTTCAAAGAAAACCTTCAGAATCATGACATCCGCCGGTCCATCGAAGAAAGCTGCTCTCCGAACCGCCGGACACCATTTCCCGGTTCAATCCGAACCCCAGCCAACGACAGGGGGAAGCCGCAGCAACGCGAGACTCTCGATCCCGCATCCGAGAGATGGCCCCAACCTCTCACTTGATCAGTTCCAAACCGAAGAACAGATCGAGGAGGTTATGGCCATCCTGGAGGAGCGACGGAGAGCATGTGCGTCGCCTGCAATAACTCCCTCAATCATCCGCCGCATGGGAAACGGAAATTCAGCGGGCTACTGAACGAGCGATCGTCAGAAAGCCCCAATTCGCGAGGAAAGGCTCTCGCACGACCGGACGGATCTATATTCAATCGTTTGGGACGCGACCCATCCGGCGGCCGGGCATTCGATCTCCAACCTTGAAAAGACGGAATCCGAATCCGTCACGTGACTTCGGCCTACCCGCCTCACACCAACGCAGTCGGCCCATCGACTCCCGCCCGATCGCTGTGGATCAAGATTGATCGCCTCGGCTCCCGCTCCGAGCGCCGAGCCGCTAGCAATCAGGCCACGGCGATGGCCGCCATACAACGCCAGCTCGACGAGATGAGAGCACTCTTGGACACTGGGGCAAGCACCAGCAAAAATATCGTCGGGCCTACCGAGCCACTCGCGGTCCACATCGAGCTTGCCCCCATACAGCCAACGATCGCTCCTCCCAAAACACCTCTGTATGAGGGGAGATCGGACCCCGAAACCCACCTGAGTAAATTCCGAATCTACATGACTGGGTGTGGGGCATCTGATGCAACCAAGTGCCGGATCTTCCCGTTAACATTGGGCGAGATGGCCTATAGATGGTACGTCTCACTACCACCGCGATCTATCACATCTTTTAAGAAACTGGCGAACGACTTCACGTCATACTTCGCCAGCAAGGTCGCCAGACCAGAAGGCCCCCACCGCATGATAAAAATCAAGTAGGGGAAAGACGAATCAGACGCAAATTACATTGACCGAGTGGACGAAATCGTCCTCACCGGCGAACCCGTCAGTGACGAGCTCGCTCTCTATTCGGCCATGGGGGGATTCCGCGGTCACTCTCCCATGTTTAGACATCTCTCCAAGGATATTCCCCCAACTTACGCGATCTTCCGCGCTAAAGCCGCCAACTTCGGCCGTGCAAAGGCTACTCACCCTCCGCTTAGACGAGGAAACGCCACCTCTTGTCCAGAAGATAGCGATCGCCAAAGCAAAGAAGGCGATCGCCAAGACACCCGGAGATCTCAAGGCTTTCGAGGACATGGAAGTCCATCTCCTCCATACGTTCAACAGAACTCCGGCACATATTTTCTATGCCATCAAGGGGCACGAAGAGCTCAAAAAGCCAATGGCGATAAGGGACCACGGTCATCTGGACAACAATCAATATTGTGCCTACCATAAGAGTCCCGGCCACAGCACCAACAAATGCCGCGACCTCCTCAAACAGCTCTGGAGATTGTTCGAGGAGGGCAAGTCGATGCCTTATTGGTTTAGCCGAAGTCCCTACCTACCTCTATGGACGATCGTCCAAGTCGAACACAAAACAGGCTGGAAAGCTCATACGAGCCGACCCCTAGATCAACCTCGGCGACCGTCTCTACATGCTTCAATCAAGAAAAGGAGACCTCGGAAGTCTCCCCGATCTCCTTCCTTATTCAAGAAACCGGAGGACTCGATCGCGATTTACAGTTCACCATCTAACATGATGGACTAAGGCACGAGATCGCCTCCCCCGCACAACGTACACCGTCGAAGGTCGGCATCCGCATGACGATCCAAGGTGGAAGAGTGCAGCCATGGTCCTGGTGGTCGATGGAACCGACTGCTTAGGCCATGCAAGGTCCCTTTGGGCCAAGATCGCCCGCCCTTCGTTTAAATACGAGGCCGGCGTAGTCTGAGGGCCCTCCAAAGTTAATTAGTGGACACGATCGCTCGCCCTCAAAGGTTCATCATCTAACATGGTGAACCCGGACAATGCGACGCGCCACAACCCCCGTCTCAACGTACACCGTCGAGGTTCGCCATCTTCATGGTGGGCCGAGGTGGAAGCAGAGCTAAACAAGCCGCGGCGTAGAGTTGAATCATCCGACGCCGCTCGCAAGGACTCCTCTAGACCGAGACCGCACGCCATTCGTTTAAATACGAGGCGAGGCGCAGCCTAACAGAGGACCCTCATAATAAAGTGAGTCACGAGACACTCAATGTCTTCGCGCATCAAGACATGATCAAGGAGTCGGTCCATCGAACTCCGCGATCGTGCACGGTTCCTCAAGAAGGGCACCGTCCCGCGGACTCGACAAAGTTGAAGACCGCTCACTCAAGGAATTATTTTCATCCCCTTCCTTCCACTAAGTGAATAAAAACAAGGGGCAATAAGAGTGCGGACTACCTACACGACGATCGTCGCTATTCAACCACATACGGAGATCGTCATTTTTTCAGATGTAGTGCAAGATCGAATTTGTTGTAAAAAGTTATCTTTATGAGTTTATCAATTCATTTGGAACTACCCTCGCAACGATCTCTCCTCACACATTTGTACAAAGTCAAACAAAGACTTAAAAATAACCATTCATTCAAGTGATAAGTCAGAAAGACAAATGCTCATTTCATTACTTGAAAAATCGGAGTACATGATCGCCCGAAGGCCTAAGTGCTACAAAAGAAAGCTACAAACTACAAAGAAAGTAAGCTAAAAGCGTAAAAAAAGGAAGCGCCTCAGGCCCCTGCCTGGCCTTCGCCATCAGCATTCGGCGCGGTCCCCTCATCTTCCGGAGCATCGGGATGAGCAAGACTGTCTGGAGACGGATACAAGCTCAAATCCACGCCGATGTCCGCCAGGTCCAAGATCGGCAAGGAGAAAGCCGAATGGAGAGGATGCTCCAATGCATATGATTTGAACTTCTCAGCTAGAGGACCGACCTCCAAGCCTCCGTTCTTAGCCGCTCGGATCGAGTCGGCGAACGCCAAATAATAGGCGAACTCGCTGACATACTCCAAGTTTTGGAAGGGATCGGCCTTGGTCGCCTCAACCTCTCCTCTAAGCTCGGCCATCGCCTGTTGCGATCCCTGGAGCTCGGCCTCCCTCGCAGCAACTTTCTCTTTCGCCTCCGCCAGCTCGCTGGTCAGCCGAGCGATCATCACCTTCTGGAGATCGGCCTCCTCTTCAGCAACATTCCGCGCCTGGACGGCACTCTGCATCTGGTCCCGAAATCGGTCGACCGCCATTCGATATTTCTCAGTCTCTTTCTTCTCCAGCTCAAGCTCATGGCTCGCCCGCTTGGCCGCCTCCAAGGAGTCCTTCTCCATCGCCGCGATCTTGTCAGCAAACTTGGCGTTCTCTTTCCGAGCCGCCTCGAGATCCTCCTGAAGGCGAATAGTGGAGGGCCGCCCCTCAAACTCCTGGGCAGCCTGGACGGCCATGGTCGCCGTCTGAAGAGAAAGGGCGACAACAGCGTGCATCGAACTCGCCGATCGCTGACGAGCGATCGCATCCAGATCAGTCGTCCATGCCTTCGGAAGAGCAGCAGCAGCCTTGCTGACATAGGGAGGAATGTCGCAGGAATGGCGAGGAGATCGACTCGCCAGGAAATCCACGACCATTGGTGGACAAGACGGATCTGCGCGACGGATCCTGCATCAAAACAACAAGGTTAATACAACTCTCATGCAGATGCAATTTTCAACACAGAAATACTATCTACCTCTCAGCCTTCTCGGGATCCCGACCGAAAAACGGTTTCCCTCGAGGGGTCACAGCATCCGCGATCGCCGTCTCCCGCAGAAAAGCCGCAGAGGGCGATTCGCCCTCCGGAGCAACGATGGTGATCGGAGGAGCGGCGATCGGCACTTCATCGCCCGGGGCAGGAAACGAAGTTTCTTCCGGCCTCGGCCTCTTGCGATTCGCCCGAAGCCCCTCCTCCTGAATGTCCTCCTCAACCACGACCTGCTCCACGCGAGGCTCCGGCTCCACGCGAGGCTCCCCCTCCGGAACTATAGGCAATGCAACGGGTGGAACCCGAGTCGACCTCTTATGGCGAAGACGGCCTAGGACTCCTGGGTTCGACATAGCGATCTCACGGAGGCTCCAAAGCGAGGGAAACGAACCTCTGCAGCTAAAGCCGATCGACTAACGGTCGGACACTTTCCTCAAGTAAGGCGATCGCTAGAAAGTGAAGATCGCAAGCTCATACTGCACCGCGAGATGTCTCGGGAAATGGAATAGTCGAGCCGACAACCGGCCGACTCTCCTTGTTGATCCGAGTGGCGTCTAGGTCGTCGTCCGACAAGCTCCTAATTCGCTCCCAAACAACGAGAAAGTCGAAGGCGGCTCCTCGATCGCGGGATATGGAAGCTCAGAAATGTAAATCAAATTAGATCACCCAAATCGCATCCAAACGAAGGCGAGTCTAAACCCCACCGGATTCCTCTCCCGAAATTCGGTGGGGATCTCCACCGCCCGTGGGATTGTCGTCGAAGCTCTCCACTTGCCGCGACCCGAGCCACTTCGTCGATCGCCACGTATCTTATTCGAACTCCATGAATCACCCGACCAGATCGGCCTTGAATATGGTAACCGCCACCAACCTCTCGTGAGCCGCCGCTTAAACAAATGATTCATCTCCAACGGCGATGGGAGGTGGTACAGCGATGACCGCCGAAAAGGGTGAGGGTGCAAATAATTTGGAGCCGGGCGTTCGGCCACCAAGTGGCGCCACATTCCAAACGGCCAGATGGGAGACCGCAGGACAGAGGGAAGCGTAGTCCGGCCTCCATAACGGCCTCACTCACTGCGACCATACCCATCGGAGGCCGGTCGGCTCGTTCATTCTCCGCGGCGCGAACATGTCCACGTCGAAGGAACATGGAATCTTGTCCTCCAGACGGCGGATCTCTCCGGTCGCCGAGCTCCGTATTTGGCCGAGCGACCACAACGATCGCTGCGCGGCACGATCTGCGACCGCTTGGGAAGCACATAGGGATAAGCGACCGAATATCCCGGAAGTCGAATCTCGGAGTAGGACCGGCTAACCTCTCCATTATTTCAAAGAAAGGCCTTATAGGCCCGACCAAAGTGCTATGTTGCTCCCAAGAAGCCCCGATCGCGGATCTCTCTCGATCTGCGATCGTCTCTCTTCAAAGAACCGACTCCTTAGCAATATCGGCCTCATTGAACAAAGCCTCAACTTCAGCGGGTCGATTCCGGCTCGAATGGCTTACCGCCGTCTTGGTGGAAGACGGAAGGATTTTCTCCCGGCACCGATGTCCCGGCGTAACCGTACGCTCCAAACGATGATGAGGCTCCGGCCATTTTCAGAGATAGAGAAGAAGAAAAGGATTTTTCTTACCCTAAAGTGAAATCGAACGACGATCGACTCTAAGATCTTCAGAAAATTCGGCAGCAGGTCCTTCTTTCTCCAATAAGCACGCGTGAGTAACACTGCAGCACCGCGCCCCCTTTTATAGGAGGAGGCAGGGACCCGATTGCAATAAGGGAAAACCTCAGGGGTCGGATCTCAAACGACGCAATAGTTGACCCCCTCGAGACCCGCGTACGCGTCTTTTCGAGGACGCGTCAGCCGAGGAGTCATTAATGACCGTTGGTGTCCTCCAATAGAAGCCCGACACGTGCGCGGAGACTTTTCAACGCCCGTTGCTTTTTCCCGCGCAGTTCAGCGGCCAACCAGGTCGTCCGAACTCAGGATATATCGGCTCAAAGACGACCGCTAGTTCAGTTAAACACAAAGTCGCTCGTCAAAAGGTCAGCGATCGCCAAGAGAGCCACCTCACCCCACGTTTCCAACGTATGAGCGAGCTGGGGAGCAATTGTTGTGTCACGATTTATTCATCCCGACAGGCGATCGACTATAAGGCCGAGCGACCAAGTCAACATCAGTCAAACTATGGCTAGCTCGCCATGTCGAAGATATCAGACCACTATCAGATGCCCGGTGATCGACTCCCAAGGCGATCGCCCTTTGGCAGCTGGCGATCTACTCTAGTGACCGGCTAAGGGCAATCGACCTACGCCCCGAGCAGAGACGATCACCCGTCAAAGTCATCAAGGACTGGATCTCAGAAAAGCACCCACGTGCAGATCCACCAAAGGCGCTGACAAGATCTTCACAGACGGACAAGACCTTTGACCACACTGTCACCTACCTCACCTACCGGATGCGCGCCGAAAGTTGTCGGTAGGACCACCCGTGTCGGCAACTCGGGATGCGTGTAAGCTCCCATCGACCGCAGATTGATCACAAAGAACTCCCGCAGACTTTGAGGGACAGCCCATGTGCCGAAAGACGATCGCCCGATTATTATATTGCGAAAAGGCGATCGCCCGCGTATCAAGCCCTATAAATAGAGAACTTCCTCCCATGGAAAAAGGTTGGGAATTCATTTGACTTACGTCCGAAATACATTCCACCAAAGGTTCACATTCTCTCACATTCCGATACATTCACTAAACATCAAGAACATACATATCATCAAGCTCCCGCTATCTCACCTAATCCATCTCAGACTTCTCTCTCCAAATCTCTCGTCCGTAAGACGATCGGCGAAGCGGCAAGTCTCCACTAGACAGATTCCAAGGGATTCATAAGCCCAGAAGCCCAAACATCCAGCTAAATACTCGCCGTGAGAGGCGGTCGATCTCTCACCGCCGCGACTGTTCATCACCTTTGTTACAAGAACTCACAGAGCATCAAATCTGGTTCTTCCGGCAATCTACACGCTCACTAGCTAAGATAACAAGAAACTTTACACTCATTGTAATTGTATTCTTACATTAGTACTTGTATCCCCGAATATCGGTATTAATAATATCTCGCGAGAGCATTCAAGCCCGGGACTAACAACCCCGGCAAATCTTGTGTTATTTATCTTTCTCACGGAAGTGCTCTTGCATTTGTTTGCTATCCCATCCATTCCAGCAATATCTATCTCCGGATAATATTTTGGGTAGCAACATCGACCTAGTCCAGCTCTTCCGTCGGCTCAGCGTGGTGAATTTTTCTCTTTGGTTTCTGGAATCGCGGGTCGACGGGATCCTCCTCCAGGATCGGTTCTTTCCCTGGCCTGCAGCCTTGGTCCGCATCCTGGTTAACTTCTATTTCGAGAGCTTGAGCGGCCCCGGAACCTTCGGCGTCTTGTTCTAGCCGGGCGCCTTCTCCCAGCTGTTCGGATCCAGTTGCTCCCATTTCCTCCGGGATACTTCCCGGGTGCCCTCTGCGGCGTTTATTTCACGGGCCCGGATACTGAGATTGCACTCTCGGGCGGCACGTTGATTTCCCCTGTGTACCCCGACGCCGTCTGGGGTAGGGAATTTCATGCACAGATGATAAGTGGACTGAGTGGCCCTCAGCCTCGACATCACAGGTCGCCCTATGATAGCATTGTAATCACTGTGCATGTCGATGATCTTGAATGTGGTGATCATCATTCTCTTGATCGGACCCTGACCAAACTCCAAGGCGAGGTCGATTTCTCCAAACGGTGAGGTGCGGCAGTTGGCAAACCTTCTGATGTCTTCGTTGCAGGGTCTGATATAGGATTGGTCTACCTTCATCCTGCAAAGGATATGAAGGTAGATAATGCTGGCATAGGCCCCTAAGTCCACTAACACTCTGTGTACAGGGATTTCCATTATGGGTAGAGTGATGACTAGGGCATCAGAATGGGGATGATCCAAACCATCTGCATTTGGCTCCTCGAAAGTGACTGCCAGGTGGGGGTTTTGGGGGGTTTCTTCGGCCACTGACAGAAATACCTCGGGTCGACGTTCGGTCCGCTGGTAGGAGGTGGTGGCCTTTCCAATACAGGCTTTCTTCTGCCGTTTAGATCGTTGGTCCTCGACTTCGGCCGTCCTCATGATAGTGAGGATTTCCGGCGGAGATTTAGGGGGTGGAGGCACCCGATCGTTTTTTGCTCTTGCCGGGTCGGCTCGATCCTCGCGATCCCGGGGTGGGTTCCGGGTAAATCGCCTCAACCCGGTATCGTCGCCCACCGCGATCAAGGCTGCGACGAGGTCCCGGCACTGTTCGGTGTTATCACCCGCCGATTCATGGTATTTACAGAAGCGGGTCTGATCCATATCCTTTTGATCTTTATAGATCGGCCTAGGAATCGGAAGCAAATTCTTGTGTTTTATCTGCTCAAATATGGCCGCTGCCCCGAAAGAGTATATTTCGGCGAAGCTGGCCATGAGCTCGGGCCTTTGCTCCCGATAGCTCCGGGTTGATGGGGCTATCGAAGAGGAGCCGGGGGCCTTATTCTCCCGGCGGGGTTCTTGGCGGGCCTCCCTGGAGTCATGTCTATCCTCTTTCTTTTTGCAAGATCCTTTCAGATCGGTGGGCATGACTAGACCTAGGTCCGGCATAGCCTCCTCGGTCGCGATGTGGGAGCTAGCGCGCTCCAAGAATTCTTGGTATATGCGGTGGGTGTTCTGGCATACCGTCCAACGGAAGAATGAATTTTTCAGGAGGCCGGCCTGAGCTATTATGACCAGCGCATCGTCGGACATGGGTTCCGTTTCCATTATTTGCTTGTTGAAACAGGTTATGTAATCCTTGAGGGATTCATTCGCCCCTTGCACGATGGAGGCAATGGAGGATCGCGGGGCGATACGTACTAAAGATCCCATAAAATGGGATCGGAATGCCGCGGTGAGATGGGCCTAGGTCTGGATAGAATGGTGGGGTATCGAGCGGTACCACCTTTGAGCCCTTTCCCCTAAAGTCAGGGAGAACATTCGGCATCGGAAAGCATCTTGGGACCCGTGCAGGTCAATCCATGAGTTGTAGTGCCCGAGATGGGCATTGGGGTCGGTCTCCCCATTATAGGGTGGAATTTGGGAGACCTTCAGCTTCTCCGGGAGAGGTTCCGTTAAAATACAGGGAGCAAGGGAAGTCTCTTGGCTATTGAGGCACTCAAAATTTTGGGGGGATTGGAGTTGTTTCTTATCAAGCTCCGTGAGGCGCTTTTTAAGTAACTCGATTTCGCTCGAGTTATTGCCTGGAGTTTGCGGTGACGGCTATGTCGGGACTCGGGAATGGCGGGGAGCCTCTATTTTTTTGCGGTCCTGACTCTGAGTGGTCCGAACTAGAGATGGGCAAAAAAACCGAAACTAAACTGAAACCGAAACAAAAACAAAACCGAAACCGGTCAAAACCGGTTCGATATCACTCTCGATGAATAAAAGTTTATGTTTTAAATTCTAATTGTTTGAATAAAAGTTGATGTTGTAATGAGTTTATTTAATAAAAGTTTATATTTAATGTATAATGGGTTTGTTTAATAAGAAGATATCACTTTCTTAAGTTTTTTTTTTTTTTGAAAAACCAGTTATAACCGGTTTTTCATGACCGAACCGGTCTCAAACCGACCAAACCGGTTAGTATAGGTTCGAGTTTTTACACACATAAAAACCAACCCAACTCGAACCGATTTGGTCAAGAAACCGGTTTTCAAACTTTGACCAAAAATCGGTCCGGTTTTCAAACCAGAACTGTCTTGGGAAAAAAAACTGGTTTGTACACCCCTAGTCCGAGCCGGTGCCATTTTTTCAGTTTTTCTTCCTGTCCCCAGACGATCAAAAACCGATAGGGGTGAGAGGTCCGACCTTTTCGTGAAGGGTGAGAGCTTTCGCCTTAGCTTTCCGCCGTTTCCTCGTCAAGGCGGGAGACGGTTCTCTTCTAGTTACGCCCCGGGGCGGTCGGACAAGTCGATCGAGATTGGGCTTCGTTCTGTTCCTCGGGCCTTGGGGGATTTCCGCTCTGGGTAACCCGCGCCATGAGGGCAGTCATCCCGTGGATGAACGCGGGGTGTTTAAAGCACTCCGCCACCTTGACCAGGTTTTCCTCTTTCGTTGCGGGCTGATGGTGTTTAGGACTTCCTTGAGACATAGTTGCAATAGAACAATTCGTTGAAGACTCCGGTGAGAACGTATGTAGCTGTGGGCAGCGTGGGGCCCTCCTTCTAGCGTCAATCTGTTGACGACTGATTTGGTCAACGTAACGTGTGTTGATCTGGACAAGTGGATCGAAGCCACTTAGAAAATAATAAAAAAGATGAAATAAGTTGGATCACAAATTATTATTAATAATCGTAATTTGGGATATAGCCGAGCTGAAGATTCTACAGCGCTCTATATTTTTTTGCTTATTTATTACAAGCCTTGTCTTTTTTCCTCTCTTTTTCTCTTCTTTTTTCTTCCTTTTCCAATTCCAAAAGTCCTTTTTTTTGTATTTTCCTTCTATATATAGAAGGTCTAAACCAATCAGCGGGTGACAGCTGAAGGTTGTCTGGGAATGTGTTCAAACACTTGTCAGAGGTAGGACTGTATAAATGGTTCTCGGTTCTCGGTTAGAACCGGAACCGAACCGGAACCGAGCGGTTCCGGTTAACCTAGAACCGTTAGTACGGTTCTCGGTTCGGTTTTCGGTTAGGGATTTCATGGATAAAACGGTTTCGGTTTAACCGAGAACCGATCAGTTCGAAACCGAGAACCGTACAAAATTAATAACTATTATTTATTAATTATTATTTATTAAATAATAATTTTACTATTTTTTCCGGCCTAGCCCAGTCCCTTGTAGTTATACAATTTTGCTAATTTTTTTTACTACCCTAATCGTCTGCCACATTTGAAATTTCCATTCCAGTCCAGACTCTCCCTCCCCATCTCCCGTCTCCCCGTCTCCCCGTAACCCTCCTCCTCTCTCTCAGTCTCTCGCCCGCGCCGTCGTGCCCGTGCCCGATCCACCGCTCCACGTCGTCGCCGCGCCTCCCAATCCCTCTCGGTTCAGTTTCCCGTGGTCGTCTCTGGCGTCCGCACTCCGCAGCACCGTCCCTTCCTCCCGTCAGCTCCGTCCGCAGACCAGGACTTTTTATTGCTTGCTGTATCCTGTATGCTGTGTTGTGGGTGTTACTGCAGGCAACATAGAATTTAAAAAAAAAAAAAAAAGGTTTTTACGGGTTACCCGAACGGGAACCGAATTAATTCCGTGCGGTTCCGGTTAACCGAAAGTGTAAAACGGTCCGGTTTACGGTTCAACTTTTTTGGCTAAAATGGTTCCGGTTAATCGATTTTTTCGATCTGGTTAACCGGAACCGAACCGTTCGACAGGCCTAGTCAGAGACTCAGAGGGAGAATGTGCCTTAAATACGTGGCGGCTTTTGGGGACTGCTTTGGGAAGAGGGATGACATAATGCATTAACTGTCTGGTGTGCCTGTTCAGTACGTCCTGTCTGCCTGTTTCTCGTGCTTTTGGCAATACTTATCTGTTGTGGCCGACTATGGGGTCGGCCCTCGGGTTTTCCGCTGCTCTGATCGGTCGTGTCATAATGGTGGCTTGGAAAACATTCATCCTGTATCGGGTCGTCCCTTCCGATCTGGTTTTTACCGGGTCGGTCCGATCATTTATGTCCGGTCCGGTCTTTAACGGACCTGGGAGTAAATTTGATATTTATTCGGTCGGTCTTCTATGTCGCTCTGCTCGGCCGGTCTATCTGAAATCCGATTCTTTTGCCTTCTGGTCTTTTCAATCGGGAGGGCTGAGCTGACGGGAAACGCTTACTTAGATGTCAAGACGGATGAGCTATCAAAATATAGCATTCGTTTTACAACTTTGACATGGTTTTAAACGATTATCGATCTGATTAAATTTTATATGTGGATTCATTTCAATGTTGATCTTATCCAACGAACCACATCATAAAAGATACATATTACGGATAAATCTCACATTAAATAATTACGATGTTGTTGACCAATCAATATATTGACTAGAATTCTTGAAGGAGAATCAACTGCATTAGCGTAGTTGGCCACCTGACTTTCAATTTAGATGGAGGTCATGGGTTCAATTGTTGGTGGCAACATTTTGGAATTGGATTTCTCAAAAGCCCAATGATCCCTTTTGACTAAGGGCTAAGTCCTAGCCCCCGGAGTAGCTGCCGAATAGTTATAATATCATGTGCTTCAAGCGGCACTGTGAGAGGCCTGATCTCGGTAGGAACCTGCGGTTGGATTATGGAGATCCGGCATGCCTATCTATCGGGGTCCAGCATAGAGCAATCACTTGGGGAATAACTCTTTGTGCGCGGAAGTGGAGTATATTTAATTGTTAGTCAGGTACATTACCTCGCGGTTTAACTGGAAATTATTCTGAGGGGCCAGAGCTGTTTCTCATAGGATTAGTCATACGAAGTATGGATCACCTATCTATCGAAAAAAAATTCTTGAAGGAGCATATTAGGAATATATGTGAAATAAAAAATTCATAAAGTTGTTGACGGAGACAAGTCAGGAGGGCGTGGGGACCATCGTCCCCAATTACATTGTCTTCTAAACATTATATGTTAAAATATTTATTTTGTATTTGATCTCACAAAATTAATACAGAAAATATATTTATTATTATAGAACTTAATTTTAATTTTTGTTATGTTAATCTCGATTTTAACTAGACTTGTCAAATCAGTTGTGTCGTGTAATTTTATGTTTCGTGTACTTTGGGACTATACACAAAAACAACACGAATTCGAACCGTGTACCCAAAACTGTAAGACGAATACGACACGGGTTAAACACGACCCGACACGACACGACCATAAGTACACGATTTTTTTCGTATACCGTCATCCGTGTACACGAAACGAAACGAGACGAAATTGAAATGAATGGCAACGAAAACACTAATATTTACACGAATTTTTTGAAAGTTCACATTACATTTTTGAATTTTAAAGTTGAGTACAAACAAAATTCATAACAAAAAATACTGAAATTTAAAAATAATAATTATGTTATAAAATTAAAAATTAAAAATTGTATATTGTATATACAATTTAAAATTCAAAGATAATAATAATTAGAAATTATAAATTATATATTGTATATAAAATGTATATTTTTATAAAATTAAATATAAATTAAATTATGTTATAAAATATTATATATATATATACACACATGTATCTATACATGTATTTATGTATATATTTATTTTCATTCATTTATTTACCGTGGGATTAATATAAGTGATATTTTTTAAAAATGGAATGAGCATACTGAACACACCAAGGAGGTTTTGGTATGGGTCTCAATAAATGTACGACTGATGACTCGTCTTCTTGAACCACACCAAACTTTCTTGGAGTGTTTATTGAAAACTTTCCTCCCTTGAGATGCTAATCGAAGATTAACTCTGGTCCACTTTTTCCATATAATTCCTCATATATTGGCTTTAATTCTCTTTGAAGCTCCGCAAAATCATTTTCTTTATGAGCATCCAAGTCTTTAGTAAGCACCACTTCGAGTCTACCCCTGCAATGCAACTCAAACATTTCCTCGACAAGAGGATCAATCACGCTTAATGCAAAAAGAGAGCAATCTTCCTCATGAAATTTCATAGCATCGTAAATATTACACCGTAAAATTTGGTCATCAAATTCCATCGTGAGAGATCCTTCACGAACATCTATTTTGGTATTGGAAATATTTAGAAATGGCCTTCCTAACAAAATAGGTGTTGAATTTGATGACTCGTTTTGCATATCAAGAACGTAGAAGTCGGTTGAAAATACAAGTTTATTGACTTGGACAAGAACGTCCTAAATTACCCCTTCGGGATACACAAGGCTATGATCCGCCAATTGGACAATTATCCTTGTTTCCCGAAGAGGTCCTAGATTTAAGAAGGTGTATATAGAGCGTGGCATAACATTTATTGATGCTCCCGAATCTAGCATAGCTCGTTCAGAACCCATATTTCTAATTCGACAAGGAATAGCAAACATACCCGGATCTTCCCGTTTTGGTGGCAATTTCTTTTGGAATACAGCAGACACATTTTCTCCCATTACTACCTTCCCATTCCCCTTTAATCTCCGTTTGTTGGCGCATAAGTCCTTAAGGAATTTTGCATATTTTGGAATTTATTGGACTGCGTCGAGTAAGGGAATGTTGATCTCAACCTTGAGAAATACGTCTAGAATTTGCTTCTCTTTATTCACGACTGCTGCCTTTTTGACCCTAGATGGAAAAGGTAACTCGTTAGTCTCAAAAGGAGTAGTTTTAGAAGAATTTATCTTGCTGCCCGGCTGTTCTGCACTAGGTGCTGATTTTGCACTGGGTGTCCCAGTGTTGATCTGTTCCGTGGGTCTTTCCTCTTTGTTTTCAGCTCCCACCACTTGTTTAGACTCCCCAAGCTGCTTCCCACTACTTAAAGTAACAGCACTCACATTCCTTGGGTTCAGCTCAGGTTGGGATGGCAATTTCCAACTATTTTAGCTCTCCAAACGGCTCACCGTGGTGGCTAGTTGACTCACTTGATTTTCGAGAATTTTGATACTCGATTTAGTGTCATGCTGGACCTGATTCATGCCCTAATGAAACTGATTCATGCCCTATTGTAGTTGCATAATTTTTGCCATGAGGGTCTTCATCATCTCCTCCAAAGATTGTGTCGAATTTTCGGCGGGCTGCTTGTAGAATTGTCCCCGATTTTGTGGAGGCGCCTCTTGCTGGTTTTTCCATCGAAAGTTAGGGTGATCCCTCCATCCTGGGTTATATGTGTTTTGAGTACGGATCGTTCTTCCTCCCATAAGAATTTTCGGTTCCTACTGCATTGGCGTGCACCTCGATTTCATCAACCAAAATCCGACAATTCTCCGTTATATGTTCCGTGGTTTTGCAAATGCGATAGGGTGCGGCTTGCGTGCTATTTCCTACAGCAAGTTTTCTAACGAAAGTGGTTAGCTCATTCAATTTTTCCTCAAGTGACGAGTTATGCATCTCCTTCACCATTCTGATCGGTGCATCGCGACAACCAAATTGTTGTGAATTGGCCGCCATGTTGGATATGAGAGCCCTTGCAGCCGTAGGAGTTTTGTCAACTAGGGCTTCTCCACTTGCTGCATCTATCATGTGTTGCTCCATCGGATTAAGTCCTTCGTAAAAATACTGAATCGGGAGTTGCTCGCTAATTTGATGTTGCGGGCATCGAGATACCAACTATTTGAATTGTTCCCAATATTCATGCAATGTTTCGCCGGTCATTTGCCTTGCACCACATATCTCTTTCCTTAGGTTGGCTGCTCGAGAGGCCGGAAAATACTTTTGCAGAAATAAGATCTCCATCTCGTTCCACGTTGTGATAGTGGCCGACGGTAAATAAAATAACCAATCCTTAGCCGAGTCTTTAATGAAAATGGGAAGGCTCTAAGCTTGATTTGTTCTTCGGACTTCGGTGACACCGTTCGGCTTCATGCTTGAACAAACGACATGGAATTCCTTGAGATGTTTGTGCGGATCCTCTCCTGATAGACCATGAAATGCAGGTAGCAAGTGAATCAATTCCGACTTCAATTCAAAGGTGTTGTTGTCAATAGCCGAGATCGTGATGCACAGTGGTTGTTGAGGTAGCTCCGGGTTGGCTAGTTGTTTCAATGTCTTTTCAGCGTTAGTTGCCATGATCTCGCTCTCGTTCTCCGATTCACTGGGTGATGTTTCGAAAGAAAATGGTAAGTGCCCGAGTGCTTCTTTCGTTTCTTTTGCTTTTCGCCTGAAAACCCGATCTCGTTTGGTGATTTCTAGAAAGTATTGTAAGTCTTTATCCCTCGAGACCCTTGTTGTTACCCAAAATATTATCCGGAGATAGAATTGCTGGAATGATGAGTAACAAACAAATGCGAGAACACTTCCGTGGGAAACTAGATAACACAAGATTTGCCGGGGTTGTTAATCCCGGGCTTGAATGCTCTCGCGAGATATTATTAATAAATATACTGTCGAGTACAAATATTAATGTTAGAAACTAATACAAGGAGTGTAAAGATTTCTAGTTATCTAGGCTTTAGAGCGCGTAGATTGCCGGAAGAACCAGATAGATAGATCTGTGAGTTCTTGCTTAGGAGATAAGATGGATATGTATCAATATCACTATGAATGTGTAAGCGGTTACTAAGAGAGTCTTTGATTTTCTCTTTTGTGTGTATTTTGCACTGAATCTGTAGTCAAAACTGTGTGTCCCCTTGCTGCTGCGGTGAGTTCCCTATTTATAGGGGACAAGGTGGTTGGGATCCCTGAGGCGATCACCGGCGACCGCCGTTTTTTATATTATAATAAGGCGGCCGATCGTTCCGTCACATGGGGCTGTTCCCTTAAAGTCAGGGGCTGCTGCTGGAGTCAACTGTGTGAGCCAGTGAGAGGCCAACACGCGTCCTGGGCAGCATGTGAGGGGAGGACCCACTTTGTACCTTTCGGCGGCTTTGTCGGTAGGTGAGGTAGGTGACAGGATGAGGACAAAGATCTTTATCTGCCGGTATCTCTGAAGATCCGCATGTGGGCCACCGTCCAAGATTCGGTCTTTGATGACTTTGACGGATGCCGGACCCATACGTGGTCATGAGGTGATCGTCTCTGGTCCGCTCATTATAGACGATCGTCAGATATCAAAAGACGATCGCTAGGTGCCAAAAGACGATCGCCGTATTGCGCCGAACTCTAGGAGTTTGTCCAGAGTATGCCTTTCACGATTGGCTTCTCTGGTCGTGATGCCGATCACCTATCGAGGCGTATGAATCGCCGCACAACAATTGCCCCCCAGCTCGCCTCGATGTTGAAAACACGGGGTGAGGTGGCACTGTAGCCGATCGTCAATGTTTAAACGATCAGCCGATCTGAATTCAAATATGGATGACCCTCTTTTACGTCGGGAGCAGCGGGAAAAGAAGGCGGGCTTTTTTTTTTAGAGTGGCAAGGACACGCGTCGCGCCGCGGTTGGGGAAGTCCGACGGTTTGTCAGACTTATCGGCTGGCGTGCCCTCGAAAAAACGCGTACGCGGGATCCGAGGACATTTTTTAATACGTCCCCACGTGACGGTTGCGATCCAGCCCTTGGGGTTTCTCCTATTTGCATATAGGCCCTCGTCTCCGTCTATAAAAAGGGCAGGGCTTCTCCTCTTTCATTTTTACGCGTCCTTGGTATCCATGGCGAAGTGCGAGAATTTTGGGAGCTTTTGTGCCGAACTCCTACTTTTTCCTCGGTAAGAACAAATTAACCTTCTCCCACTATTTACTTTCTAATATGTCGGGAGGATCAAAAGCATTAGAGACCGGAAACTCTTCCGCCGCGCGCGTCGCCGAACGGGAGGATGTTCCGTTGGAGTGGATATGGAGACGGCCGCCGAAGCTATTCGGCGGGATTGCACCGCGGAACTTGAAGAGCTTTTCAACGAAGCCGAAGTGGCGAGGGGCGCGGCGAGCGGGCGGGGGGGGCCGGCGGAGGAGGATGATTTGGTGAGGAGGCACAGGAACGAGAGAGTAGATTCGGCCCGCCTACATGGCTTTTGCTCGAGATGATGGAGCGATTGCCGGACCACATCCGACTCGATTTCAAAGCCTACACCGCCGCTCACCCTTACGAACATGTGAATCGGACGGTCTTTGGGCCGCCGTCCGTCTCCGTGGACTCTCGGACGGTCAGATCTGGCGACCACGAAAGACCTGAGCCGTTGGAGGGCCAAATATCACATTCCTTCGACGTCTCCCTTCACGTGCCCTCGGAGAATGAACGTGCCGACCAACCGCCCGAGCACATGGTTGCCGTCACGAGATGATTATGGAGGCGGGTCTGCGATTCCGTTGCCATTCGCCGTCTCCTACTTGCTGATCGCCTGGAATTTGGCGCCTCTTCAACTGACGCCGAATGCTTGGCTGCAGATCATCTGCACGTTGACCCTGTTTGGCGGTCATCGGTTATTCCGCCTCCTTTCTGCGTTGGAGATGAATTATTTGTTTAAGTTGGCCGTGCAGAAGGGGTCAATCGGCGGTCATCATATTCAAGGCCGACTCGGGAGAGTGGTCCTTGGTGTGCCGAGTAAGACCAGGGGCGACCTGGCTAAATGGTTTTGGGTCGGCGGGGCATGGCGATCGGCATCGAGCGACAGGCCGAATGAGGAGTTGGAAATCCCCACCACTTTCCGGGAGAGGAATCCGAGTAAGGATTTTAACTCTCCCCTCGTTTGAGCTTGTCTTGGACTGATCTAATTTCGTTTTCTTTTTGCAGGACCTCTTGTTCCAGCGATCGTCGACCTTCCATTCGATTTCTTGATCGTTTGGGAGCGGATCCGCGCTTTGCCTGATTCCTTTATCGACGTTCGTTCTCTTGGTACCGAAGCTCATCGGTTGGGAGCTCGATTGTTTTGCTACCCCCGTCACTTGAAAGTTCCAGGTATGAGCTTAAGTGGTGCTTCCTTTCTTGACGATCGTTTCCATGAGGTCGTTTTGTTTTGTCTAACTTGTTTATGTTTCTCTTTTGTCAGAGGTTTATTTTCCCCGAATTTAGAACCATTGCAGAGATCGCCATGTCGAACCCGGACTCATCGGCCGCCTTCACTTGGGCAAGCGGATCGTCGCGTTCTGCGACAACGTCTCGCCCTGCCCGGTGTGAGGCTGCGAGGTGCGATCGGCCGAACCTAAGTCCATGATGAGAACGGCTCAACGCCGCAAGAGGCGGAGGCGGAGGAGTCCCGTCGATTTCGAGGCGGATGTATCAATTCTAGAGCCTCCGTCAGCTGCGGCTCCTATTTCTGCCATCCCGATGACGGAGCGACCGGGCTTCAAACCACCGGTCCCGGCCCCGCCATCCGGTAGCTCGGCGAAGAAAGTGGCGGCCGCCGATGTGGAAACCTCCGGGGCAAGCCTTATTTCGGCGCGATCCCGATCGTCAATAGGTAAGAAAAGATCAAACTTTTACGAGTTAGGCATTTTGAGCATGGTATGGGCTAACTCCTCGATTTCCTTGGTTTTGCGCTGCAGGTTCGTCTCGCCGACCGGACGTCGCCCCCATGGTCTTTGGACTTCTGTCGAGCAAAGCTCGCAAACTTCTCTCGAAGTCCCCGCTTATGTTCGCCAGCTATTACTTCTGCCCAAGGCTTGGGCGACCGACCTTGATGCGGTCGCTCGTCGGCGATGCAGAGACGCCATGCGGCGGCCGTCGCCACAGCTCTTCAGACGGCGACGATGGCCGTCCAGGCTGCTCGGGATTTTGAGGGGCGACCCTCCACTGCTCATCTCCATCGCGAACTTGAGACCGCCCGGAACAGAAATATTGAGGATGCCAACCGGATCCGGTCTATGGAGAAAGAGTATGAGGAGACGGCCAAACGGGCTAAGCTGGACGTGGATCGTTTGAAGCAGGAGCTGAGCCGCTCCAAGGAGGATGCCGATCGATCCTGTGCTAAGGAGAAAGAAACTCGCCAGAAGCTCGAGGCTTCGCAGGAGGAGGCGACCGGGTTGAAGGCTGCGATGGATCGGCTCAGCAGTGAGCTGGAGGCGGCGAAGAGAGAGCTGGAGCAGGCCAGGGGCGAGAATGTTGCCAAGGCGGCCCAACTGGCGGAGGTTGAGAAGACGGTCGTGGATTTGAATGGGCAGCTGAAGGCGATCCAGGCCGATCCCTACCTCAACATTGCGCTCGTCGGCGAATTCGCTTATCAGTTGGCCTTTCTTTGATCTTTGTTCGAGCCGCTAAGAAGGCGAGGATCGAGATAGGTCCCCGATGGAGAACTTCAAATCCTATGTCCTTGAACATCCTCTGCATCCGAATTCTCCTTGCCGATCCTTGACTTCGTCGACTTTGGGATCGACTTGAGTTGGTATACCGGCAAACTCATTCATCCGAGGCCGATGGGGTGCCCAAGCCGATCCGCAACCCGAGGGCGAACCGGCGGGCGGGGCCTTGAGAGGCATTTTTTGTTTTTCCTCCGTAACTTGTACTTTTTGTTGTAAGGCCTTCGGGCTTCGAAATGTATGAAGCTTGTGTTTATGAATAAAATACTCCTTTTCTCATTCTGCGTAATGCATTATATGCGATCGCCTTTGACTGTTTGCGTGCAATTTTTACGAGTACGTGTATATTTGCTTTCGACTTTTTTTTTTGTTCGTTCGGCCGATTGTCTGAGTGTTGAAAGCATTGATGTGTTTTGAATTGGAATTCTTACTTGTAATTTTCGTCGTACGACCTCGATCGCCCTGCATGTTTTTGAGCGAAGCCGATCGGATGTGGTTTCTCTTTGTTCGATCGTATTTGAGAGTAGCTCGACCTATCCCTGCCCCCTTGTTTTTGTTCACTTATTGTAAGTAAGGAAACAAAGACTAGTCTGTCTGGCGAGCTATCTTCATTTCGCCGATTCTGAAGAGTCATGTGTGGTTGGGGTGTTCGATGGACCGATTTCCCCAATCGTGTCTTCATGTGCGAGGGATATTGTGTATCCTGCGACTCACTTTTTGTGAGGGTCCTCCGTTAGGCTACGCCTGCCTTGTGTTAAAACGAAAGGCGGGCGATCTCGGTCTGGAGGAGTCCTTGCGCGGAGTGTTTGTCGGCTTATTTGACTCCACGTCCGCGGCTTGTCAGCTCTGCTTCCACCTCGGCCCGCCATGAAGATGGCGATCCTCGACGGTGTACGTTGAGACGGGGGTAATAGAACGTTGCATTGTTCGGGTTCACCATGTTAGATGATGTACCTTGAGAACGTGCGATCGTGTCCACTGATTATTTTGGAGGGTCCTTCGGCTACGCCGACCTCGTATTTAAACGAAGGGCGGGCGATCTCAGTCCAAAGGAACCTTGCATGGGCGAAGCTGTCGGTTCCATCGACCTCCAGGACCATGGCTGCATTAATTTTACCTAGGATCGTCGTGATCGGATCGTCGGTGATGTGCGATGCACAGTGGGGCGATCGCCATAATAGATGGGATAACAAAAATCTCATTATATTCCTTGTACATCATTGAAATCGAATACAAATTTATCACCGATAGTATTTTTTGGATGCGGCGTTCGAAGTGCGGTCAGAATCCGTCGGGATGTTCCATTCGTAGGCTCCTTTAGTTAGCCATCTGGATACTCTGAAAGGTCCTTCCCTTCGGACCAAAGACACTGTATGGGTTTGGATCTTCTTGAGGACGAGATCGCCCACTTGAAATCTTCTTTCTCGACCTTTGAATTGAAGAACTTCTCGGCTCTCCTTTTGTGGATTGTGTTCTTCATTTAAGGTCACCGTCTTTCTTCAAGCATGTCTAGGTCGATTCGCCGGGCTACATCGTTGTCGGTCGTCATCTCTGTTCGGTTCGATGGCCGAGGACGGCGATCTCCGAAGGAATCACCGCTTCATTCGAAGGTAAGGGCGAAAGGGGTTTCGCCGGTTGAATTGCGGGTCGTCGTTCGGTAGGACCATAAAGCGTCACGGGAGCTCGCTCGCCCATCTTCCTTGCCTGGATTCGAGTCGTGCTTTGATCGTGTGTTTGAGGATCTTATTCACCGCCTCTACCTGCCCGTTCGTCCGAGGGTGATAGGGCGCCGAGAATAACCTTTTGACTCCCCACTTTTCACTGCATTGCATGACTTCTAAGCCGTCAAGCTGTTTCCGTTGTCGGAGATGATGGCACAGGGCAAACCGAATCGGCATATTATGTTTTTCCATATAAACTTGATCACCTGCTCTTGGCCGATCTTGTTGAGCGGTTCGGCCTCGGCCCATTTGGTGAAATAGTCGACCCAACGATGGCGAACTTACACCCTGGAGCCGTCGGCAAGGGACCTATAAGGTCGATGCCCCATTGCGCAAATGGCCAAGGGCTATACATGGAGGTGAGTCGTTCGGGTGATAGCTTAATGTTGGGGCCCATTATCGACATCTATGACAAGATCGCATAAGCGATCGCATCTTTCGAAGTGATGGCGAGAAAAACCCTTGTCTGGTTGTTTTATGGATGAGGGCTCGCCGCCGCGTGGTTTCCACAAACCCCGTCATGGATCTCGGCCAAACCGGCCGACCTTCCTCGGTGTAATACACTTGAGGAGGAAGGTGAAGGCTCGCTTGTAAAGCCGATCGTCGATAGGGTATACACAGTGGTCGAAGTGGAGTTGGCGAGCTTTAACACGGCCGTCGGGGACCGTTCCGTCCTTTAAGTATTTGATGAATGGAGTCATCGATTCTCTTCGGCGATGGCGACCGTGGTAACCAAATTCTGTCGATCGCCGGCACTGGCTGATTTTGTGATTTGGATATTGGAGAAGTGGTGCCCCATCTGATGATGCTAGTTTGGAAAGAGCATCGGCCTGGGAGTTATGCTCTCTGGGGACTTGTTCGATTAGTACTTCTTCAAATTTTGAGCACATTTCGGCGACCAGCTCTTGGTATTTGACCATTTGTTCCCCGCGTGCCTCATATTCTCCCTTGACTTGGTTTACGACCAGAAGGGAGTCCATGAAGATATGGAGGCGACGAACATCTAGGGCGAGGGCTAGATCAAGCCCGCCTACCAGAGCTTCGTATTCGGCTTCATTGTTGGACTTCCACTTGGTGATCGAAGAAGTAAGCCCTCAGCTTACGTACACTCATGACAAGGGCATAGGCGATCTTCTCCAATGGTGTATAGCGTGTCTCAGCGTCGTGGAGCGCCTGGCTAACATAGTAGATTGGCAAGTGGACCTGCCCCTCTGCTCGCACCAGAACGGCACTCAGCGCGACCTCCGAGGCCGCCAAGTAAAGGAATAATTTTTCACCGGGGATCGGCTTTGCCAGGATCTGGGGGTTAGATAGATATTCCTTTATTTTGGCGAATGCTACCTGGCTTTCTTTCGTCCATGCGAACTTCTTGTTCTTGATGGTCGCGAAGAAAGGCTTGCTTTTATCGCCGAGCCGTGAAATGAAACGGTTGAGGGCGGCTAGACAACTGTGAGGCGTTGCACTGTTTGATGTTTCGTGGTTCTGCATGTCAAGGATCGCTTTGTATCTTGGTAGGGTTCGCCTTGATCCCCCTTTGGCTCACTATGTGCCCCAGAACTTCCTGGAGCCCACCCCAGTTGCATTTCTTGGGGTTCACTTCATGTTAAACTTCTCAAGGATGGCGAACGTCTCGGCGAGATCGGCGAGGTGATCTTCCTTCTTGAGGCTTTTGACTACGATATCGTCAATGTAGACCTCCATGGTCTTGCCGATCTGATCGGCGAACATCCTGTTGACTAATCGGTAGGTTGCCCTGCGTTTTCAAGCGAGCGGCATTCGACCCAAAAGTATATGTCTTTTTCGTGTGGAAGGATGTGTGTTTTATGTCTTCCTCTGCCATCGGGATTTGATGATATCCGGCGAAGGCATCCATAAACGACATCATTTCGCAACCTGCCGTGCTGTCGACCAGGTGATCGATATGAGGCATTGGGAAGTGATCTTTTGGACATGCCGCGTTGAGGTCGGTGAAGTCTATGCATAATCTCCAGGAGCCAGTTGGCTTTTTGACGAGAACCGCGTTGGCGACCCACTGTGGTTCGTCTGTTGCTACTCCGATCAATTTGTTGTTGAGTAACTTCTGGACTTCTATGTCGAGCGCCGCGTATTTCTCGGGACCGAACTTCCTACGCTTCTGGTGAACAGGCTTCATCGCCCGGTCGATCTTCAGATAGTGGCAGGCGTGTTCGGGACTTATGCCAACCATATCTTGATGCGACCAGGCAAAGACACCGATGTTCTTACGTAGCAAGTTGATTAGATCTCCCTTTAATTCGCGGTCGATGCTTGCGCCGATCTGTACTTCCCGTTCTGGATGATCTGGATCCATCGTAATGTTTTCCAACTCTTCGACCGGAACTGTCGCCTCTCGTTTGGTACGATCTCCGGACTCGGTCCTTAGATCGATGTCGAGACTTGGCTCGAAACCGATCCTTGGATCGATGTCGTCCGTCGATCGATGAGAGATGGCGTCCTCTGAGTCCGGTTGGTACGAAGTGTTAGGCCCGTCGATCTCCATGGGTTGATCGTTGGTCGCTTCAATGTTACATATAGCATGGGAAATAGCGAAATAAGTAGCAACACAGGAGTAACTCAAACATCTCTTTGCCATTAGTTGATCTCCCTTTCTGATGCAAAGCCGTCCCATCGGCGGTGGGGAATTTGATACGATAAAGAAAGATGAGGCGACCGCCTCAAAGGTTTCTAGAAAGGGGCGACCTAGGAACCCATTATAGATCTTTGGGCCTATCTATGATTACAAAGCTTAGGTTCTAGTAATCCTAACCTTGGGATCATAAAAGCATACTAGCTCAACAGAGCTTGATCCTCCCATAGGCTTGGGACGGTGTTGTCGTCGAACCCTTGAAGCACGGTGTCGAAAGGCTTGATGAATTTGATTAGGTTGCCGAGTTGGTCTAGGCGGTTTTGAATATGATGTTGCAAAAACTCCCATTGTCGACCAACACGCGATCGACCGTCTTCCCAAGGATGCATGCGGAGATCACTAGTGCATCCTCTTTGGGACATTGCACTCCTTCCCTGTCCTTGTTGGAAAAGGTGATGAGCGCGTCTCTAGAGATGGTCGGCTCAGGAGGAACTACAACATGGACTCCGGCGAATGCCCTCAACTCGGCCTTTCGCTTCTGTTCGACATGGTGGAAGCAGGAAAGACCTCAGGGTTTCGGCCCGGCTTGAAGCATGTTTATCCGACCGCCGGGGTTGATCGGAGGGACCGATTCATCGAGTATTCCGGCTCATGCTCGATCCTGGCGGCCGGATTGGGAGGAGTTCTCTCGCGTTGTCGGCGTTCGCGCCCTCCGGCCCTTTCCGTCCTTGGCTCCGGCTTGGTGATTAGATTGTCCAGCTTGCCTTCTTCAAGCGATCGCCATAGGTATGCGAGGAGGTCGCGGCATTGGCTAGTGTTGTGGCGGGACTCTTATGATAGGCACAGAATTTGCTACGGTCTAGGTGACCGTGGTCTCTTATTGGTTTTGGCTTGGAAAGCCACTCGCGACCCTTGATCGCGTTGAAGATGTGTGCCGAGATAAGTTGAGGTTGTGAAGAAGGTGGACCTCCACATCCTCGAAGGCTTTGAACTCGCCAGGCGGCTTGGCGACCGCCTTTCTAGGCTTGGCGACCGCCTTCTTCTGGACATGGGAAGGTGCTTTTCCTTCTTGGGCCGTCCCTCGTCCAAACGGAGTGAGCATCTTCTGCTGGCCGGAAAATCGGCGCTCGGCGAAAGCAGCTGTATAGGTCGGTGGGAAATCCTTTGTGAGGTGCTGAACATGGGCGGCGTCCGTGGAATCCGTTCAGATGCGTGGTGAGCGATCTCGTCGCCGACGGGTTGGCCGGTGAGGACTATCTCGTCCACCCGGTCGATATAATCCTCATCCGATTCGTCCTTCCCCCCGATTTTCATCATGCGGTGGGGGCCTTCCGGCGGCGACTTTGGCGGCGAAGTACGGCGTGAAGTCGTTCGCCGGCTTCTCAAAGCAATTGATTGAGCGAGATGGTAGCGAGATGTACCACGTGGGCGAGATCGTCCGAGTTAACGGGAACATACGACATTTCGTCGCGTCGAAGCTCCGCATCCAAATCATGTAGATTCGGAACCTACTTAAGTGGGTTCCGGATCCGTTCTCCCCTCATATAGAGGTGTTTGTGGGGGATTAATCGTTGGTTGGATCAGGCGAGCTCGATCCGAGTCGCGAGTGGCTCGCTTGACCCAACGATTGGTCTCCTGGCGCTGCCCCATTTTCCAGAGCGCCTTCATCTCGTCATTTGGCGTTGCATGGCGGCCATCGCCGTCGCTTTGGCCCCCTTTCGCCGAATGGCTCTCGGAGCGTGCCGAGGCGATCGTGTGCGATCCCCCAGCCGGGGTGAATGACGAGCTCCTGCCCGGTGGGTTCCTTCCTTGGGCGGCAGGTGTTGTGGCTGTCTCTTGGGGGTCGGATATGCCGAACTCCAGTAAAGGACTCGGATACCGATATCTCATTTGGGGCACAGGTGCCCAGGTTGCCATGAGGATCGCTTCTGGCGGGTCAAGACGGAATCGTCCCGCCTTACGAGAGCCTTCCCTGGCTCGGGACTTTCTTGATTTCTCAACATAGATCCCCTTGAGCTTCCTTTTGCTTGCCGGCGGTTAGCCGACAGGTGATGGTAGGCGTATCGCGGGCCTCTGCCGTTCCCGAGGATGGCTATAGCCTCCTCAATCTGTTCGATGTCTGGGCGAGGTCGAGTGAGAGGCTAGAACCGTCCCTCGGGGCGGGAGTGATAACTAGCGTCGCCACGCTCGCCCTCCGCCGTGGTGGGATTCGGTCCTCGCGGAATAAGATTTCCGAGATCTCGGGTGGCCCTCTTGGAGGTTGTTCTTTGATGTCATTTTACGAAGGTTTTCTATTGAAGAACAGTGAGTGTTTCTTCAAGTATATGTCAGGAGAAACGGTGAGTGTTCTTGAGACGGTAGGAATAAAAATGAAGGTTTAGATGCCCTCCTTCTAGCGCCAATTGTTGTTACCCAAAATATTATCCAGGAGATAGAATTCTGGAATGATGAGTAACAAACAAATGCGAGAACACTTCCGTGGGAAACTAGATAACACAAGATTTGCGGGGTTGTTAATCCGGGCTTGAATGCTCTCGCGAGATATTATTAATAAATATCTTGTCAGTACAAATATTAATGTTAGAAACTAATACAAGGAGTGTAAAGATTTCTAGTTATCTAGGCTTTAGAGCGCGTAGATTGCCTGGAAGAACAGGATAGATAGATCTGTGAGTTCTTGCTTAGGAGATAAGATGGATATGTATCAATATCACTATGAATGTGTAAGCGGTTACTAAGAGAGTCTTTGATTTTCTCTTTTGTGTGTATTTTGCCTTTGAATCGTAGTCAAAGCTGTGTGTCCCCTTAACTGCTGCGGTGAGTTCCCTATTTATAGGGGACAAGGTGGTTGGGATCACACAGGCGATCACCGCGACCGCCGTTTTTATATTATAATAAGGCGGCCGATCGTTCCGTCACATGGGCATTCCCTTAAAGTCGGGGCTGCTTTGGAGTCAACTGTGAGCGGTGAGAGAGGCCAACACGCGTCTGGCGGCATGTGAGGAGGACCCACTTTGTACCTTTCGGCGGCTTTGTCGGTAGGTGAGGTAGGTGACAGGATGAGGACAAAGATCTTTATCTGCCGGTATCTCTGAAGATCCGCATGTGGGCCACCGTCCAAGATTCGGTCTTTGATGACTTTGACGGATGCCGGACCCATACGTGGTCATGAGGTGATCGTCTCTGGTCCGCTCATTATAGACGATCGTCAGATATCAAAAGACGATCGCTAGGTGCCAAAAGACGATCGCCGTATTGCGCCGAACTCTAGGAGTTTGTCCAGAGTATGCCTTTCACGATTGGCTTCTCTGGTCGTGATGCCGATCACCTATCGAGGCGTATGAATCGCCGCACAACAACCCTGTATTCATGCAAAGCTAAAACAAACGGATTAGTGCACAACTGACAATTATAATGAATTTCCAGAACTGACAGTGGGTCACCCAGTGTCGAAATTGCAGAAAGTTTTTAATCCAGAGTAAGTAAAATTAATTTAACACCGTTCCCCGCAACGGCGTCAAAATTTTGGCCGTGTTGTCGTGACGCGTCAAAATTAGTTATTTTTATTTTCCTTGGCTTACTTCTACTAACTAGTAGTATCGGCAAGTAAGGGTCGATCTCACGGAGAACGGTAAATCAATTATACTATTTAAGGATTAAGTACTCTGTGCAATTAAAATAAAATTAAACAAGGGGGAGGGGGGTTTGTTTCTAATCTTAACTAAAATAATTTGCGTAAAATAAATTAAAATAAGATAAACAAAGGAAATAAAAATTTGAAAATATCAATTAAGGAATAATCTAGTTCTTAGCTTCGTTATTCACCGTTTCGAATTAATTCAAGTTTCAATGCAGCGCTTATCTCTTCTCTAATCTCATGAACTCCTATTCCGAAGCCAACAACAAGCTCTGTTGACCCCAATTATTTCTTAAGTTTATTCAATTAAAACAAGCTCTTTAATCGAACCTATTTATGCGGTGGATTCAAAACAAGCTCTTCAAATCTCGCTCGCTAGATGTATTAAAAACCAAAATAATGAAATAGGCAAGATATTAAGTTCATAAGCTCGACTTAAGGGATCTCAATTTTGTGTTACTCAATTGAAAAAATTCAATTGTTTGCTACTTGGGAAATTAAAATTGCAACAATTACAGATTACAACTCAATTTCTAGCATAAGACATAAAACCCCTAATCTAGTTGGTCAAACCAAATCAAGCATTTATATGGCATATTATTGAATTCAATAACACAAAAGTAATTCAAGAGATTTCGAGTTGAGAATACGCTACGGAATTAAAACATGAATAACTCAAATACGGTTTCAAACTTTACTAAGAACTAGAATAGAAAATTAACCGGACATGTTGGCTTTAGAAAACATCAAATTAATATTAGACATGAGAAGAAAGAAATTCAAACGGTGTAGTCTTCTTCCTCGCACGTCGGTGGCGGCTCGGTTTTGCCTCGTGACAATTTTGGTTCGGTCGTCCGATTTTCCTACTCTCCAGCCGTGAGAATGGCGATAAAGATGATGGTGAATAATAATCTCAACCCCCTCCTTTTATAATACCCTTTGTATCTTAGTTTCCTTCTTTAATTGGATATCCTTCCTTCTTATCCTTCTTGAGTTTTAATTCCCTTGGAGTCTTTCTTTCCAAATCTATTCAAATTCCTTTTCCAGCCTATGGGACCGATTTTATGTCTTGTGAGACTGATTGAGACATTTTGGAGTCATTTCTTGGGCCCCAAATAAGATTATTTTCTAACAGTAAATCTTGGAGTCATGAGGCGGCGCCACCCGATGTCGCATTTGTTCTTCATTAAAGCCCAAATCACCTTGGCTTGGTCCGTTTAATGGCCCAAATTGTTCCTTAAGCTTAAAACTCCATCAAACACCTAAATTAAAGAACAATTTGTCAAGTGAATTAAATTGCATCCGAATATAAATAGGTAAAAAATAACAAAGTGTGCCAACATAAAATTCATTAAAACCTTATAATTAACAATGATTTTAGTACATTATTTTCGTCCTATCACATACTCTTATAGGAGGGATGAAAATAATAAATTAAGCAAACTCTCGTGGATTGGAAATACTAGTTTATAAATCGCAGTATTTATTTTAAGTGACAGTGCATTAATAATTTCATCAAGTTCGTGAAAACTTGCTAAAATCGAAATAACAATTCCAATAAAACAGCTCCATAAAAGAGTTAATTTTCAAATATTATTTGTTTGCTTTTGAAGAGATAAAATATATTTAACCAACCGTTTTGGCTCAGTTGGTCACGCAACACTTTGAAATTGAATTTCTCAAGACTCAATGATTCTTTAGTCTTTGACTAAGGATTAGGTCCTAGTCCCCAAATTAGCCGGCGAATAGTTACAATATCATGTGCTTCAAACGGCAGTGTGGGAGACCTAATCTCGGTGGGAACCTGCGGTTGGATTATGGAGACCCGACATGCCTATCTAAAAGGGGCTAGCATGGAGCAATCAAACCAAAACAAACCAAACCAAACATACCCAGTATATCTCGCTCAGAGCAGGGTCTGGGGAGGGTAGGATGTACGCAGACCATGCCCCTACTTATTACGGTAGGGAGACTGTTTTCGTAAAGACCCCAGCTTAACGCACAGCAAAATATTGAGTGATAAATACAAAGGGAAACATATGATTCGAAAAAGCTCAATACCATACCTGAGCCCATGGCTTAATCCACATGGGACTTACCTAAGAGGAATTTGCATTTCACTCCCAGATGAGCAGCTTTCTAACAGAAGAGAGGTTGACTCTGCTTGCATTTCACTTGTCAAAAATACACCACACACAGACAATAGGATAAAATATACAATAAAAGTAAAAATACAATGCTCTAGGTCAAAGCTTAGCAAGACAATCCCGTACCAGGCTCTCAACTACAACACCGCTCCCTAAAAAGAATCCACAACTCGATCTGCGCTCCGCCACTGCTCAATGATCGTGGTCTCGGAAAGGAGCAATCACTTGGAGAATAACTCTTTGTGCGCGGAAGTGGAGTATTTTTAATTGTTAGTCAGGTACATTATCTCGCGGTTTAACTGGAAGCCGTTCTGAGGGACCAGAGCTGTTTCTCATATGATTAGTCATGAATCACCTATATATCAAAAAAAAGTTTGCTTTGGAAGAGATAAAATATATTTTGGAATATTAAATATGTACTCTATCTATAAGATAAAACAAGATGTCTAACTAATTAATAATATAATAATAAGAAATTTTTTATAAATAATGCTGCTTATGCGCATCTACGGAATATTTTATTATTTTGCTAAAAAATAACGACTCTTAGGCACGTGACTAATGCTAGTAGATTAGGTACTTACCATTCTTTCATTTTGAAAATCAAATTTTATCACAGACAAATTGTCAACTTTCAAAAATTAATATTATTATTTAACTGAGTTTATGTTAAATTTTAAATTGATATTTAATATCATATAAAATACAATATTATTTAGTTGAACACAAACATAATTTCTTGTCAAGATAGATATTTTATAAGAATTTGTACCTTTACTAAAATAACGATAATTAAAAAGTTGTAAATTAATAAAAGATGGGTCTTTTATGAGACTGGATATAAAATACTTTTTGTTTCGTTATAAGTTTTTCATCCGACATTTTTGTTTTCTAGTCAATCTTTTGTGACCATAGATTTATGAAAAAATATGTTTGATTATAATATGACATTATTAAAAATAGATTTCTCATGGAATATGGTTTTTAAAAGATTATTATTTTATATAAGTTTTATATTTATAAAATTACAAAAATTATTGTCAAAATAGTGTTTGTAGGACTCAAAAAAATCAAATGAGAAACTTATAACGAAAAAGAATATTCGAAGCAGAATCGAAGGCACTTCAAATGGGGCTGGAATATGCATGGGAAAGCGCTACTAGAAGATAATAATCGAAACCGATTCACAGCTGCTGTTCCGGATGATCACAGAGAACTTGGACGTAAACATGGATAATACAACACGACAAAATGTAATACGCTGTAAGGAATTTTTACGAAACCCGTGGCAAGTGGAATTTAATTGGATAGGTAGATCCGCTAATATGTGTGCGGATAGAATGTCGAAGTTAGATGCTAGTATTTTGGAAGGAGGATGCTTTCGAGATTTACTTCCTTCAGAACTTGTATCGTTTTTTGGATTTTGACAAGTATAAGTACTGAATATCTTTTCATACAAAAAAAAAAAAAATATTCGAACGGAAAAAGAATATATTATTAGAGTGAGACTCTTGTGTAAGGTAATCGGCCGGTCTTTTAAACGGTGGATGGTCATAAAACTAAATTTTAAATAAAAAAATAAAAAAAATTAAAAGATAAAAATGAAAATTCTAGAAACTTATAATATCCGAAAATGCTGTAAAAATCTGAAAATTTTATATAAAAATTTTTTAGAAACCCTAAAAAGATTAAAAACGACAAAATAAAAATTGAAAAACTGAAATTCGAATACTATACCAGACACTTATTATTATTATCATTACTATTATTATTATTAATATTATTATTATTGTACAAAACCGACAATATTTTTATACGAATAGATACTACAGTAATTTCCTTTTAGATCAAAGGTGAACTTGAATCCAGGTCGACTTGTAGTCGGAGGTGAACTTGAATCCAGGACGATGCTCGAAAACAAGAACAAATATATCGCTACATGTACATATATGTTTACACGTATTTGTACATACTTACATCTCATCTATTTATTTATTATGGGACCATAATTAAAAAAATTAACGCCACAATATATAAAAGAATGATATATATATATATATATACATACACATGCACATGTATATATATAGGAAAAGAATTATATGAGAATGAAATTTATTTTGAAAAATAAGAATACATTTTAATCCTTGATTGCATGTAATGGATGATCCGGATCTTATATATATAAAGATTCAGTCCTGTGCTATAAATGTTAAGTCTTAATGACTTTAATTTTTATCTAATAATACTATATTTATTGAGTTTTTAGGTGAGTAAATGACTCTAAATTTGGTTACAAATCATCGATCTATAAGTAATAATAATAATATTCATGTAGGTTATTACTATGGAATTACAAAGGTCATATTATTATTACTATGAAATCACACATTTCAAAATATTCATGTAGGTTATTACTATGGAATTACAAAGGTCATGTTATTATTACTATAAAATCACACGTTTAAAAATATCCATGTAGGTTATTACTATAGAATTACAAAGGTCATGTTATTATTACTATGAAATCACACGTTTCAATGATAGGGTAATTATATAAGTAGTATAAAATATTGATGTCTACGAATTCTCTTTTGCAACATTTAGTATGTACATGGTTGTTGAAGTGTATTAATGAGAAATATTTTGGAGATGCTTCACACATCTTTTATATCTTTGTAATTAACTTGGTCTTCTTATTTTCTTAATTTAGTTATCATACGCATGTGCCATGGAAATCACACAAGATCATGCATGCTCAGATAAATGGAACCAAATATTGGGATAACAAGGTAATGTTTTCTTTGTTTATTGCATATTTAGATGATTGTTATATATATATATATATATATATATATGTGTGTGTGTGTGTATATGTGTGTATTGTCTTAATGCATTTTCATATACAAGTAATTTATGTGTGTTTTCTATTAATGTATACCGCATGTGCGAATTGATTCAAGAAAATATGCATGAGCATGTATATAAAGCAACATTTAAATGGTTAAACGATACTTTTTAAAGTGATTAGTTGACATCTCTATGGTACTTATCTTCTAATAATCGCATTACTCGATTAGTTTTCCATCTTCCAAATGAGATTTTCATAAATCATTGCTTAGATCTACTTATCCTTATTGTAACTTTGTTTATGGCAGGTATTTATTTAACACTTTATTTTTTAGCAGCATACATGCCTTCGAGTGTGGTTTATGTAGGTGAATGAATATCACTTTTTCCCTAACATGCATATATACTTGCTGATTTTCTGTTATACTAATAGGTATTTTGTCTATCTTTTATTTTTTCTAACAAGTTAAGTCTTTAATCTTGCATTAATCAATGTGATTATTGTTTCCTTATTGGATGTCTTTTGGTGACACCAAGAACCTTTTTTTGGATCCAAATACAATGGAAGGAAACAAGAGCTCTAAGTGTTCACCAATTTAAAAAGAACATAAGATATCAAAAGTATATATGTGAATGTTTTCAATTAGTAAAGTTAGTTTATGTAAGTAACAAATTATTATTATGTAAACATTTATGTATTTTGCGCATCTCATGATTGCTTCTGCTAAGTAAGTAGTTGCGTTCGAATGCTTTTTGAGAAATATTAGATTGAATTTATCATGTGCAATACATTATTATTGAAAAAAAAAAAAAGATCCGCGCATCACAAAGTGTTTTCTTTTTCTATATGTAGAATCATTAGTGAAAAACCAATATTTACACCCTTTTGCGGTGAGTGTTAGTACATCCAATTTGAACAGATAAATTAAATGAGTGTGCTATAATAACAAAATACAACATTTTAAAAATATCACATAAAATGTTGAGTTTTAAACATAAGCAAAAATTCAAACTTTTATCGAAAAACAAAATCGGTACATCACATAGGTCAGAATGCGAATATTTGAATCGCTTCTTAATTAATAACTGATTCATCATTTGATAAATTGATCATTAATATATGAAAAGATTTTTCCTCATTTCATTTAATAAATTTAATTTGAATAATTAAAATTAATTAAATTAATATTATATATATTTTTTTATTTTTTAATTAAAAATCTACTTTCATAGTAAAAAAATTCACCACGACAATAAAAGGACAACACTATTCAAGGAATGATAGGGCCAAAGGCTCTGCACTCCATCAATGACTTTTGTGCCCCACCCCCACAGAAGAACCATCTTACCGGACACCGATACAAGCAGTTGTCCCCCAAACGGACCGTAACCGAATTCGGTTCCAGCCCAAGAAACCCATTCGGTATCGGCCCGTATAAATAATTCCCTACCAACATAAGCCTCTTCAACTGGGCGACCCCTTGACCCGTACCCGGACTCAACACCCTCAACGCGTATTGAGTTGGGATCAAACCCGAGAACTTATTATGCTCCAAAGCCAAAGCCGATAATCTGGGCATTAAACCCATGAACCGCGGTAAAAAACCGCGAATTTGGTTGTCGCTCAAGTCAACGGATATAAGCTGGCTCGTCAAACCCGATGCATTGTCGGGTACCTGAACCGACCCGAATTGATTGTACGATAGCGTTAACTGCTCCAGGGACGGGTGGGTGAACAAACCAGCCGGAACTGACCCGGTCAATCTATTGTGACTCACGTCCATCACCTGAATAGAAACAAATTTCAAAGTTGTTGGTTTTAAATAATTCAATATAACACGAGAATTTTAATCCTAAAATAATTTGGGATCAACTAATATTATTATCATTTAAAATCGTCAACGACTAAAAATATATCTTAAAAAAATAAAAAAATACGAAGCGTAAAGAGAAATCAAATTGACCCGAGAAAGAAAAAAATCTATCAATCATTGAAAATGATAATAGAAGCAATGAAATTTTTGAAAAATTTAAAAAATAACTCAAAAATGAAAAATAATATTCCCTCCATCCCACCCATATTGAGCATTTGATTTTCAGTACGAGATTTAAGAAAAGCTGAAAAGTAGTGTATAAAGTGATGGTATGAATATATATTATTTAAAATTGTGAGAGATAAAGTGTCTTAAGAAGGAAATGACCAAGTATCTTGGGACGGTCAAAAAAGGAATATGAACCAAGATATATGGGACGGAGGGAGTAATAATGATAATAATGTCAGTTATAATCCATCCTTCATGCTATATTATCCCTTCACACGATCGTAAGCCCGGATAAAGGAGGAGAAATGTTTGTAGTTCAAGTCCGTTTATTTAATAGTTGAACGAATTTACAACACTAAGTCGAACATTTAAAAATAAATTTATTAGTTGTTGATAAAGTGTGTTACACCTCAATTTATAAGAGTGTTCTGTCACGAGACGGGCGTAGGCGGATCCAGCATCCGAAAATTAATAGTGCGCCGACGTACCACAAAAAAAATAACGGATGACCAAAAAAACTTAATTTTTCACTTTTTTTAATAAAAAACGACCAAAACGACACCGGTGTCGCGACACTTTGCTACCTAAGATTTAGGTCTAGAAAGCTTGTCGTATAAAGATTTTCTTTATTTTTAAATTTAAATTTGATGTAGTAAGAAAAATACGAGAAATAATAGGGACCTTCATAAACACCTCATATCTGGCTCATGCTTTATGGGGTTGTATGCAGTATGTTTCTGAGATAAAATTTATTATAATATTATTTTGATTATTTTATCTGTAAAACATATGGTACAACCCCATAAAGCACGGGGTGTGTATCGGGTGTGATTGGGGGAGGTGTGTCCCTGTCATTCCTCGAAAATTATTCATAATTATTAATGAACAAATATTTAAAAAGAAAACTCAAAATATTTATTTTTATAACCCTCACATAAATCTGCATATATAACATAACTGTAGAGTATTGTGTTTATTATGATTTTTTTATTAAAAAAAATCGAATAATTTGGTTAATATAATCACCTGCAGGAAAGGTAAATTCGCCACCGCGTTCGCCGGAAGATTCCCTACTATCTGATTGTTCCTCATAACTAGCTCGATGAGGGCCGGCGGCATATACGCCGGAAACTCTCCGGAAATGGCGTTGTCGCCGGCGTCGAGATATTCCAGGCTGCCGAGTTGACTCAGATCAGGAAACTCGCCGCTGAGTTGGTTCCCTTGGATCCCGAGCCTTTTTAAATTCTTAAGACCGTTGAAACTCAGTGGAATCGTCCCCGTCAGCAAGTTGCTGTCCAGATACATCTCCTCGAGCCCGGCGAGCGAGCCGAGCGAAGCCGGGACCGGGCCGGAGAGAGAGTTGCCTGAGAGCCCCAGCCGCTTGAGCCGGGTGAGGCGGGAAAACGAGTCGGGTACGCGCCCCGTGAAACCGTTGTTGGAAACATCGAGGATCTGCAGATAAGGGACGCCGTCCCAAGAAACAGCGGCGAGCGAGCCGGAGTAGCCCGGCGAGTCGAGAGCGAGCTCGGTGACTCGGGCGGCGGCGGAGGAGGAGTTCGAGGCGGCGGCGCAGCGGAACCCGCAGGTGAATTTTTCCCTGAAGAGATTGTCGCAGGGGTCGAGGGTGAAATCCCACGAGTCAATGCAGGAGCCTGGAGGGATCGTGCTTGGGTTGATTGTACCCTTCAGCTGCTTCAGGACTTGTACGTCTAGCCAGTGGGTGGATGATTGTGTTTCTGTGAAGAAATTGACGGCGGTAATTGTGAAGAGTATTATTGTGAGGTGAGAAGATGATGAAGAATAAATTGCCATCTGGGTTTTGATATCTTTCTTCCGTGTGTGTGTGTTTCAGTATGTGTAGTTGAACCTGTAAAATGATGAAGAGATGTGCTTTTTTAAGCTGCAGAGAACCTTTTTTTTTTTTTTTTTAATGAATGGCTTCACTCGCAGGTAGGTGTGTGTGTGTGAGAGAGAGATAGACTAGTCACAAGTCACACCACTTGTAGATACATATATTAGATTATACCAGTGTACCACCCGTGTAATACACGGGAACATAAAAAATAATTCATATAAAAATACATAATACGTAAGTGTACGATGAAGATTAAAGAAAATATATATTTTTTTTGGATGAAATAGAGCACTTTGGTCGTGACTAGTGGTGTATATGAGCCGAGCGGGGTTTGCCTCGAACTCGAGCTGAGCTCGATATTTTTCTCCACGAGCCGAGCTTACGCGAGCTCGAGTCGGGCTCTTGCAGACCTTATTTTGCTCGGCCCGTTACGAACAGGGGGGCCGCTCACGAGATTTCGGGAGCTCGAGCCCGAGGGATTGAAACGAGTCGGCCTGCTCGATTTGCTGCTCGAACTCGAGCTGAGCTCGCCATTTTGCTCGACGAACCGAGCATATACCATGGCGAAGTTTCATAATATAATTTTGTTAAATATTTTACCATTATAGCTTGAGATTAATTCTTAGTCAAACTTGAAAATTATTGACCATATAAAGTCAAAATGCTCATGTTAACTGGGACGGAGGGAGTATAATTGTTACTCCCTCCATCCACGAAACAAGTTCATAGTTGGTGCTCGGTACGGAAACTAAGAAAGCTGAAAAATATGGTGTAAAAGACTAAAAGAGTAGTGTTAAAGGTGAGTCTAATTGGTAAAGTGCAATAATTTTTGTGGACAAAAATTTAATGACAAGTGGGAACTTGTTTTGTGAACGGAGGGACTATTAATCAAATTCACATGAAAAGTTAATATTTTTTTTAGAAAATACATATAAACGAGCAAAAGTTTATGTAATCTATCATCTAAAAAATTATGATAAATTTTGAAGATTAACCAAATCTATCAAAGAATCTTTATAAATACATGATATTTATAAACTCTTTTAAAAACCATCACTTATAAAAAAATGCTCGAGAATCAAAATACAACATATTAACCCCTCTCCTAGGATGCACGGATTCTTTAAAATTGAGCAGTATGCAGTATCGGATACTGCATGGGTGCAGGTGCGGGTGCGATTCGCGTGGGATTCGCACGGGATTCGCCACGTGGCGAATCTGTGCAAAAAAAAAAAAAAAACCGGACTCGCGTATCCTTGCACAGGATACGCGTATCCGGTGCGTGGGTGACTTTTTTTTTACTTTTTTTTTTGTAATTTTTAAAAAGTAAATCAAATAAACTAAAATACAAAAAGTAAATCATTTAATAAGTAATTACTTTTACCTTTAGCAACATTCACGAACAGCATCAGAAAGTTCCGCTCCTCAAAGCCATTTTGAATTATTTTTTGTATGACTTGTTTTATGTATTTGAATTGGTTTTATGGTGATATTTGAATTGTTTTTTTATATTTAACAAGTGTTATATATAATAAAATATAAAATAAACAGACGTATCCTTGCCGTATCGCACCCTAACATTTTTAAAAAATCGTATCCCCGCATCCGTATCTACCCGCATCCGCCCGGCACCTGTGCAACATAGCCCCTCTTCCAAAATCGTGTTTCATATTTTATTCCACCTCACAACATGCATGATTATAAGAAAATAACAAAAAACACACATATATATATATATATATATATATATATGGGTAGTTCAGATAAAAATGGAGCTTAAGTTAAAGAATATACCTGAATTTAGTCCGTATATCTTGATTAAATGAATAACCAAGATTTATTATCACGAATTATTACACATGGAAATACATTGTTTCAATACGATGGTATTTTTATGCACATAATGCATAATTTTAATGTAATTTGAATGAATATAACGCCAAGCTATGTTGCACAGGTGCGGGGGGCGGGTGCGGGTGCGGGCAGATACGGGTGCGGGGATACGGTTTTTTGAAAATGTTAGGGTGCGATACGGCAAGGATACGTCTGTTTATTTTATATTTTATTATATATAACACTTGTTAAATATAAAAAACAACAATTCAAATATCACCATAAAATCAATTCAAATACATAAAACAAGTCATACAAAAAACAATTCAAAATGGCTTTGAGCAGCGGAGCTTTCTAATGCTGTCCGTGAATACTGCTAAAGGTAAAAGTAATTACTTATTAAATGATTTACTTTTTGTATTTTAATTTATTTGATTTACTTTTTAAAAATTACAAAAAAACTAAAAAAAAAAAACGGACTCGCGTATCCTGGCATTGAATACGCGTATCCTGTGCCGTGATACGCGAGTCCGATTTTTTTTTCACTGGTCGCCACGCGGCGAATCCCGTGCGAATCCCACGCGAATCGCACCCGCACCCGCACTCATGCAGTATCCGATACTGCATACTGCTCAATTTTGAAGAATCCGTGCATCATAGACGCCAAGTTGTATCAAGTATAATGTATACTCTTACTTATCATCTAATATTATTTAATTATTAGATTAAAAATTTATTTAATTATTAACAACAACATCTAAGTCTTAGTTCCAAAATGATTTGGGGTCGGCTAACATGAATCAAACTTTGAAACCGTCAATGATCATTACATAAATAACATAAAAGGAAAAAAAAGAGGGAAGAGACAAAAGCAAAAAAAAAAGAGAATGAATGTTAACAAAAAAAATGAAAAATCCCGAAAAATAAATTAAAAGATAACATGAAATAAAAGAAAATAGGAATAAAAAAAAAGAATCAGATTCCATCCACCATCCGTATTATTTCCCGCCACATTTGCCTCTCCATCGCCATACTTTCTCCAATTCCAAGAAACCGTATATCATTTTCAATCATCTTTATTCAAGTTTTCTTGGGTCTTCTTCTACCTTTCACAATATTATTCGTTCCCCAACTTTCTAGCCTCCTCACTGGGGCATCAATAGGTCTTCTTCTCACATGACCAAACCATCGTAATCGATTCTCCATCATTTTGTCTTCTATAGACGCAACTCTTACCTTCTCTCTAATCGCCTCATTTCCGAGCCGATTCTTTTTTGTATGACCACACATCCATCGCAGCATACGCATCTCCGCCACATTCATCTTTTGAACTCTGCTTGTGCGTGTTTTCTTGACATTCATTGCCGGTCCCACGCCCGGATAAAAGCGGAGGGTTGCGGTAGGTTAGTGGTCGCCAGCGTAAAACTCGCCACATTTTATGGACATGAATTTATTTAATTATTAAATAAAAAAAATTAAAAAGAAAAAGAATGGAAGTAGAGTGAATTGACTTGCCTTTAGGTTCAATTTTCATATGATATTCTCTCCTTCTCAAAGAATCTATTCGCTTCATAATAGTCGATTTCAGAAGCCGGAATGTTTTAATTAAAACCAAATCAAACCAAACATAATCAGTATATCTCGCTCAGAGTAGAGTTTGAGGAGAGTAAGATCTGGTATATTTTAATTGCATGCTTTATTATCGATTTAGAATAATATAATACGAAAAATTGGTATTTATTAATTTGGAATCTGCCACATCTTTTATGTAATTTTTCCTTTTTAATATTGGAAATTAACGTCCTGCAATATGAAATCTTTGTGAGTGATAAAAGAGGCCATTATACCCGTTGGCATAATTTTAGAACATCAATTAAGTTTTGTTCTTTTTTAACTGAATTTTACCGAACTAAACTGTATTGAATTGTGCTGAAATTACTGAAATATATAAGAATATTATTATTATTATTAATATCAAATAACAATATATAATATATAACAATAATAATATATTACAATAATTATAAAAATTATTAAACAATATTAGTAATAATAATAACATTAAAAATTATATAAATAATAAAATTATATATAATATTATTGATAATATTAATATTAAAATAATAACATCACATATAAAAAGTTACAACAGCAAAAAAATTATTTATATTACTCCCTCCGTCCCGACGATTTTGAGGCTTATTGACTTTTGATGTCAACAATTTATAAGTTTGACTACAATTGTAAAATATTTAATGAAATTATATTATGAACTTCACAATAAAAGTTTCATAATAAAATTTTGTTGCACATTTTACCATTATAGTTTGAGATTAATTCAAAACAATAATAATAAGATTAATAATAATAATAATAATAAGATATAATATTATTGATAATATTAATTGATACCAATAATACTTCTAGTAATTAATAATATTAAATACAATAATAATAATTATTATTATATAACAATAATAAAACAATAATAGTAATAATACTAAAATAAACAATTACGATAACTATTATATATAACATTATTGATATTAATATATTGATTTTAATGCTGAGCTAAGTTGAGCTGTGCTATGCTAAATTGAACTAAACTGTGATGAAATTAAACCCAAAACAACATAGCTTTAATGTTGATACAATTGAGGATATTTTTGTAAATTGATACTTTCAACATTTAAAATAATTTATGATAAATAAGTTAATGGTATAGACTACTCTCCTAATAAATCGGTGGTATTTAGACCCGCAACTTAACGTTACGCCAATTTTTCTAACTTGACAGTAAAAAAGCCGAAGAAATGAATTAGAAAGGGGGAATGGATCGATCTCAACACGGCTTTGAAAACGGAGAATCCAAAATATCAGTTGGAATTGATCCGATTTAGTGCCAGCAACTACAAAAATATACAGCAAAATAACAATATACAAAAAAAATGATTAGAAGATGGAGTACGTGTTATGCAGCTCGATTGGACGAGATATTGTACACACGCCAACCTGGTATATCTACACTTACGCGATGAAGCAACCGTAAGTTATTGCTACCCGAGGGGTTAAAAAACCTATACATACACACACAGTAAAACGGTAACAAGGAAGGAAACCTTTTTTCACTCGGGATCTCAAGATTCGTCCTCAGCCGACCAATCAGACTTGTCGGATTTTCCTTTGTTTTTCAGGTAAAAGTTCCCCAAGTGCCTCCTCACATACCCTTGGTTAATCTCAAACACAAAACTCATTCCCTTTATCTAACAAAAATTCAAGAGTTATTTACAAGTTGAACATAAGGTGGTTAAAATTTTAAATGGATAATTAATTTTAATTATTAAAAAAAAAACAGTTATATGTCAAAATTACAAAATAATTTTACAATATTTAGGATGCAAGAGAAATAATACCTCGATCAAACAAGTCGGACTAAGGTTCAGCAACTGTCCAGTCGCTGCTGCCATGCCATTCACCGATACTGAACTCTTACCGAGATTTTTTACAAAGAACGATCCGTCTGCCTCCATTTTGATAATAGCCTAAGCAGATATATACAAATCAAAAGCGACGGCAAATAATAACAAAAGTCACCAAAAGGAGTGGACATCATTTTACTATGTTGGTTTCAGCAAAAACTCATATGAGACCCTCTCACGATATAATGTATCCTGTGAGACGGAGGCCAAAACTTTAGCTGATTTTTGTTTTCAATTTTTTTGAGTTTCTTAATTCTTTTTAATTTTTCTTACGGTTTTTCAGTTTTCAGTGTTTTTCTTTTAAGGTTTTCCAACTTTTCTTTTTCAGTTTTAGGGTTCATTTTCAGTCGTCACGTTTTTTTTTTTTTTTTTTTAATGGTTAGATCTCTATCAACTGCAAATGTATTCAAATTAGACATGTTTTCAGCAAACTACATTCATCGATGAGACTCTACGAACCGTTGTTCATAGGTTTAACAGTTTCAAAATATTGAAAAATAAAATAGCACAACGTAAATGAGAATAACACCTGCCGCCTAGATATTTTATTAGCTCGTCCTTCTTTCCTTAAATCGATATCTACATCAAGATCGTCCGTGGATCTCCCAAGTAAAACCTGCAAAAGACCTATTCATTAAGCGCACAACAGGCACACAGATATAAGTACCGATTATCGATACATCGGGTGACTATAAATCATCATCATCATCATCAACTGCACCTAAATCCCAACTATGTTGGGGTCGGTGGCATGAAAATTATAGTGCCAATTAATTATCGAAAATTAGTTAACACTACTCATGCAAAAGACAAAGTGGCAAAGTTTTACGCCGGATGCCCTTCCTGTCGCAACCTTCATATGAAGGAAAAATGAGATGAAATTCCAAAACCATCAAAATCATAGGCTTTTCCAGTTACATGGAAAATATCATGAGATGGTGATGAGTCGAGATAATTGTTATAGTCATGTCACATTACGTGATTGATATTATAAAATCATCACGTACATCATGGAACATACAAAAAATAACATTCATAATAAGCATCATACAGAATAATTGCGTGGCTTTTGTTGGTGAATTTCAATTTTAATGCAACTGATGCTAGGAAGAGATGTTCACAATTATACATGCAAGCTATCCTATCAAGAAGGGTTGTAAAATTCAGTACTCCAAGAACCTCGTCAGATAAACGAAGCATTCCACTCTTCGGATATCCAAAAAGAGCATTTCTTTTTTCCCCAGAGCAACTGAATCTTCACAAATATAGATAGGCTAGGCAGTAATGTGACATTATGCACTCTGTTCCTACCTATGTTGCACAGGTGCGGGGGGCGGGTGCGGGTGCGGGTGCGGGCAGATACAGGTGCGGGGATACGGTTTTTTGAAAATGTTAGGGTGCGATACGGCAAGGATACGTCTGTTTATTTTATATTTTATTATATATAACACTTGTTAAATATAAAAAACAACAATTCAAATATCACCATAAAATCAATTCAAATACATAAAACAAGTCATACAAAAAACAATTCAAAATGGCTTTGAGCAGCGGAGCTTTATAATGTTGTCCGTGAATACTGCTAAAGGTAAAAGTAATTACTTATTAAATGATTTACTTTTTGTATTTTAATTTATTTGATTTACTTTTTAAAAATTACAAAAAAATCTAAAAAAAAAAAGAAAAAAACTCGCGGATCCTGGCACCGGATACGCGTATCCTGTGCCAGGATACGCGAGTCCGATTTTTTTTTTTTTTGCACGGATTCGCCACGTGGCGAATCCCGTGCGAATCCCACGCGAATCGCACCCGCACCCGCACCCATGCAGTATCCGATATTGCATACTGCCCAATTTTGAAGAATCCGTGCATCATAGGTTCCTACAGTGGGGAAGCTACAATAAAAATACTGATATCATTATTGATATTATTTTTTGATTTAAGACGAATTTATCAATTGAAAATTTTATGTTTCCCCGCTTGTAGTCATTTGTGCATAACAAGAGTATTTGTGAAGAAAAATACTTGCAACATACTGATATAAATAATGGGTAAAACTCTGAAGGCATATAGTATGCATTATTCAACCAGTATTTTCAGTTGTGTTGCGTAAGTCTGTAGCGTTTTTGTAAAGAATTGCGTAGCACAAAATAGCGTAGCGCATAGCGTAGGTAATTGGAACATGACATTTTAAAGTGAAAAAAATAAAATAATTATTCTTGTGTAGGATCAATAGGTAAATAACCCAAGTGAAATAGCGATGAAATAATTTCAAATAAACAAAACAACTTAGAACAATTATAATAATCCAAAATAACAAACTTAAATAAGCCACAATATGAAAATATTCAATTCTAGAAACACTTAAATATTCAATATGAAGTGTTCTGCTGGCCGGCTGTGAAGTTTTCTGCTGAACCCTAGTTTTTTTTTCTTCCTGAAACCTGGATGTATGTTTTTTACTGCGGAAGTTTATTTATGTTTTTTTTTTTTTTTTGCTGCGGAAGTTTTGCTCGCTGGACAGTTTGTCCCTAAAACCCTAATAGTTATAAGTACTGAAATAGAGCAGCAGGTTATAAGTAACTAAGGGATATCATCGCGCCGTTTCGGAAGTTTCAGATTTCATATTAGGGTTTTATCAGAAAACCCTAATCGCGCAGGTATTAAGCGCTATCGCGTGCTTTCGGCGCCACATCAGCCGTTCGCGCGCGCAAAGGAAGCCTGAGCGCAACTGGACCAGCGCTCCATCGCGTTTTACAAAAAAATTGCGCTAAAGTGCGCTATTCACCACTATTAAAAACACTGTATTCAACTAGGAAAAAAGCGTACCTTATCAGTTAGACCTTTACCTATGCATTTAAACAGTAATCTACTAAGACGCTACACTCCAAATTTTGATTTTCAGTAAACGGTTGTAGGAATTGAGTACACGGTCGTAGCTGTGATTCAAGAGGCTACAGGTGAAAAGAAATCCACAAACCACACCAAACCAAACTAAGCCTTATCCCATTAAGGTAGGGTAGGCGAAAAGAAATTCACGCTTATTTTTTTTATTTTTTTTGGGAAAAAGCTTACATAATAATTTGTTTTTTTTAATAATAATTTATATGCATGATGTTATGTAAAAGAAGAATTTGAGGCCTGCCATAAAAAGAGGCTCTAGGCGGGAGCCTAGCCCGCCTATAGTCAGCTACAACCCTGTTGAGTACCTCAGGTTTCTTGATGTAATGCCTCAAATGACGGCCATATAAGATAGCAAGGGCTCCTTGAGATGTCATGACTCGCTGCAAGCAAGAACGAGCAGCTTGTTCCAACCTTATTATTGTCCTTTTAGTATCATCATACTGATAACTTGGAACTGAAAATATAAGACAGCAGATGGAACCAATTATTATCGAACAACGAAACAGCACAAAAGGAGATGCCTCGCCATCATTTTGCATATGTTCTAATATTTCTAAAAAGAGTGCTTAGTGAGAGAAAAAAAAATGAAAACAAAAATACACTTTTGAAGTATATTACGATCGAGGCAGCTACTAGATAAATAAATTACCTTGCCTAGCGATGTGCGTGTCTTGATCATCTGGGTCTAAGTCCATATCAAGAATCTGCAAAAAGTACAATCTAGCAAGATTAAAATGCAGTTTTCTTCATAGATTAGCTTCAGGTTACTAAAAAGGTTTTAGAAGTTATACCATAGCCTCAACATCAGAAAAATAAGGCACGTCGTTATCAATCTGAGATTCTTCGAGATCAGACACTGAGTCATCGACCGATGATTCTGGTAGTTGGGTACTTGCAGAACCTGCTTCCATAGATCGTACCATTGTTGTCCGGCTGTTTCCGACCTGCTTACAATGAATAAAATGTAGAAAGCATAAGTTGTAATGAGATAACATAGTCATATAAGCTACTTTAGAAAAGAAGGGTTAATTACAAAACCTACCCTTGAGATTAACCTAAAAAAACAGTTATCTTTTGATTTTACAAATTGCACCATCAAGAGGTGGGTATTTGTAATTTTGAAACGTAGTCGGAGTTTTTTTTACAAGGCTGCACCATAAGGTAATTTTTATAACTACCCCTGAACAGACATAAAGAAAAAGATCATCATCATCATCAACAGCACCTTAATCCCAACTATGTTGGGGTCGGTGGCATGAAGATTATAGTGTCGTCTAATTGTCTAAAATTAGTTAACACCATAACTCATGCAAATAACAAAGTGGCAAAGTTTTACGCCGGATGCCCTTCCTGTCGCAACCTTCATATGAAGGAGAAATAGAACGAAATTCCAAAACCGTCAACATCATAGGTTTTTCCATTTATATGGAAAATATCATGAGACGGCGATGAGTTTGAGATAATTGCTATTGTCATGTCACAATACGTGATTGATATTGTAAAATCAACACATACATCATGGAACATGACGTGACATAAAGAAAAAGATATTAAAGCAAAAATAAAACTACCTTCATATCAACTCGAGCAACTTCTTTCTTGGCCAGCCTACTACTGCATGGTTTTGGAACTGTAAACAGTGATCTGTGTTCACTTGAATTTCCGATGGTTTTGGCGACAAATCCAGGAATATCATTTTTTCGACCAAGAGGTTGAACTGAACGCAAATCACGCAAACAAGCTTTTGTAGAATCTTTGCCTTTCCTCACTTTCCTCACCAAGTCAATGTCTTGCCCATTGTCCTTCTCACATGGATCCATAGAAGCAGTGGTGTTTGGTTGTGGTGGAGAAGATCCAAACGACATGGGAGGATGGATTAGCAAGAATATATCATCATTGCATGGAATTTCGGTGTCCTCAGTGTTCAACGTACAGCAGATCTTGTCATGGAAAAGTTCAGTTGAATCAGAAACTGAAGCGGGCTCCGACGGCACATCAGCTTTCAAAGGCAAGGAATCTACAGTAGGAGCAAGCACCGAACTACCTTCCAAGAGTGTCACAGACTCATGTTCGCCTTTTGCAATATCAATATCCTGACCGTCTTTATTAGTTTCTCGGACAACTGAATCAGTCATACCAATACTATGCTTATTTACTGCGTGTTGTTCGTCTACTTCCTTCAAGAGCATCTCATCCTCGTTCGAAAGGTTCAAAAGTGAATCTGGGTCGGCAAATTCGCCGGTGTACACAGAAGAGCTATTTTCTTTACCATCGACATCAGTGGAAGGAGTCGAAACATCTTGCATTGTTCTCAAGTGACGCAAGTGGGGCTGCTTGGATGCATACACGATTCTTTGAAAGGACGGAAAGTTATCCGAACTGCGAGGATTTTCATCTATCAAACTTTTTCTTTTCCCGATATCGACCTCCAAACTATTATTACCACCTTCATCTAATCCATAACCGCCCATGATTCGATTTGATGCTCCAGATGTATCTTTCATCGTACCTGGAAAAGCATGGCGCAGGATATCTAAATCTTCTTCCAGAAGTTCTAATTGGTCCGATATACTATCTCCGATCATACAATTTTGACCCAAAGGATTATTGTCATCACTCATCGCCTGATTCCGAAAATCAGCATCGTGCCGACCGAACTCGTGTGGATTGGATTCAAAGAAACCTAGATCACCGTTGTTTAAAAATTCATTACGTAATCTTTTTCTCATGGCATAGTATTTTCTACGAATACTCTCATATTTCCTCTTATTTGAAACCTCTTTCTCCAATTTACTTAACTTTGAAACAGGGTTGATGCCGGAGATCTCGAGTTCAAATATACGGGCGGAAGCTTGGGCTGAAATAACGGGATCATAGAGAAGAGAATACCACCTTTCTTGCAGTTCCCGCAAAGTATATCTGCGAGAAAATTGTATCGCGCCTTTAGCAAGTGCTTCCAGTGATGCACCAGCCTGTAAATTCGTGAATGGAAAAAAGTATCATAGTTAGCAAGTAAAACCAATAACGTTCACAAGCAGATTTTCAAGTCAGATTCAAATCACTAGCACTCCAGTAACTTAAGATTTCCACTTCATTCTCGTCACCTTTTAAAAATCGGTTTGTTAGGATAAAGGAAATAGTTGAAATGATACTTGAACAATATTATATTTTAACACCAACAACTCGACAGAATCGGTTATAGAACACCACAGGTGAAAGGTTTATTAGGCTTCTGGTTCGTGGTTGGCAACTAAGCACCAGAACTTGGGTCTAATTGGACGAGGATTGATGCCTAACTTGCGAGTGAACATATTAGCTAATAATGGTCGTCGTATAAAATTTACAAAACGGACACAAGAGCCGAACACGAGACACAACACAGGACATTACTTTAACGTAAAATAAGACACGGCACGGTTATGAAATTCCTCAACTGTAATCATACACAAAAGAATATGGTAATAACTGCCAGAATCAAACATCATCTCATAGACTTCCTCGATCAGAACAAATAACATGAATGATCATTCTAATAGAGTCAAACGTCACAAAGAAAAACAGTATTTAACTTCAATTTGCAAGTAAAAAAAATGAAAAATTCCAAACAATTACCTCAGCAGCATTTTTCAACAAGACGTCATCTTCAGGAATCCACTGATTTGACACCGTAGGAACAGTCTCCATACCCAAAAAGGAAAATGGCAAAAACCCTAATTACCCATAGATCTTCACTTCAATTCCATCATTGCATTGATGTACAAATCAAGCCATTCAGAGCCACTTACATCAAACCTCGTTGACTGATGAGTTCCTAAACGAGCAATTCCCATTGGGAATTCGAAAAATTTTTAAGCTCTCTCGTAAGGGGAAAAGGATGTTTCTGAAAAATCAGTAAAATCCATAACTGCTTATCAATTTACAGACGAAAAATGGACCTTCTCTCTCTCTCTCTCTAAAGTCTCACTTCTTTCCCTTTCAGTGGCATCAATGGCGGTCGCGACTGTCGAATTCTGCTCGGATAGTTCTCAAATTTGAACCCAAACAGACATTTTTTTTTCGGGGATTTGATGATTTCAAATGCTTTCTCGTCTCCCCAACTGTTGAAACTGCAGAAATTTGGGAAGATGTCTCTCGGCTGTTTTTTTTTTTTCTGGGTTGAGAAAGGAAATATAACAAAGCACAAGTGTCGTACTTTATTCGCAGGGTTTGTTATACTACACCACGTCCGGTTTGCAGTAAAACCTCGATAAATGAATATGATCAGAATCGGAAAAAAATATTTATTTAATATAATTATTCATTTATCGAAAGAAAATTTGAACATGTTATAAAAAGTTGGGACCGGAGAAAATTATTAATTTGGCGAGATTATTCGTTTATCGAACATTCATTTATCGAGGTTTAACTGTACATAGTATTAATTTAAACAATTAAAAAAATATTGTATAGAAATACTTTTTTTTCTATTTATAAAGTTTATTCCCATAAATTTAATAAAAAAATAATCTACTTTCAAAATAAAACTACAATGCCTAATTAAAATTAGAACATTTCATTTTGATTCTCCATAGTAGTGTTTATTCTTTTGTTCGTTATTATTCCTCAAAGTCGAGTTTATGAAAAATGTTAGGCGTCAGGCGTTTGGATTGCTAACGTTTAGCACTCATAGGATTAATCGGAAATTAATCGGATTACCAGACTAGGCGAGTCTTTTTATTATTTTAATTATTTTATATATAAAAATAATTAAAATAATTAATATTTAATTACTTATACAAACATATAATAAATTATATATTAAATTTGAAATATATTAATATATGTGTAAAGGAGTTCATAATATTCATAACATCTCAGTTTAGAAATTTATAGTACTGTTAAAATAAGAACAAAAATATAAAATGTCTTGACTGCCTACGCACCCGTTTAGTTTGCCTCCCTAGGTGTCCGCTCAGCTTGCATAAGCGATCAATTAATCATTCAAACGCTCGATACAAATTTCTAGACCTTAATCGGAATGATGGATGACTTTTTACAAATTAATCGAAGGATTATAAGACTGAACACTGTTCCAAGATTAAGTTGGCATTTATTCTTTATTCACGCTCTATATTCATTATTAATAAAATTTAAAAAAAAAAAATGCTAACTAGTCCTCAAGTTTATGATATTTACCCCACTTGCTTCATGATTCAAATTTAAACAGATATCGCATGGTTAATGATTTGAGTATTATTTCATGAGTGGAAATTTGAAATATCCACTATGAGGATAACATACCCACTAAGATAACTATCTACACTATATACTCCCTTGGTCCACAAAGTGTACTTTGACAGATATAAGAGAATCTCTCTCTTCCTTTGACCGAGTTTTTCTCTCTTGGCCCCCACTTCAATTTCTGCATGAAACACTCTACACGTACGATTTAACCCCCTACCCACCACAGAGAATTTATTCTCCCACTAAATGTTGCAACGGTAAAAAAACAAAACAACCCTCTTCCCCTATAAAATTCATTAGTCTTCAGGATTGTGTATGAATCAATTAATATTATTCTATGTTTTATTGTACGTTTTTGCTCGTGACATTTAATTGTGCATTTTATTGTTTGAATATTAAGTGAGTATTTCATTTTTATTATTATTATTATTATTATTATTATTATTTTTTATTATTATTATTATTATACTTTTATTAAAAACTCATAGGATTACAAAAAGTTAGTGGGGAGCCTCGAAATCAACTGGGCCTCCACACTCTGTGATGGTAAAACCAATCCTACTAAAGATATGAAGCTGACGCGCTCCAATGTCTGGGTCATAGAGAATCGTCGAATACGCTTAAGTAAGGTGGTGCATATTTCTCAAGTTATCCATAAGAAGAAAAGGAGATTGGGAGAATCCCATATCCAATATCAGCACATTCGATCGTACTTGGCCGTTTACGTATGCGGCATCACCGATCGCTCGCCCAGTATAAAATCAATCAACCGGATTGCGTCAAAGGCGACGAACGTAAGATCAACACATACGTCGCGTCCACTATCCCAAAAGTAGAGTAATATGTCGGTCGGACGCAAGGATCTGTCCCCATCTCCAAAAGCCCAATATCCACCTCCTTGCGGCGAAATCCACGAGCGAGCATATATCGGCAAGAACATCACGCACAAGGTTGTGACGATGTTTAATGCCAACAATACCTGCACGAACAAGCGTGGTCCCAGTAAATATCTCCGGGAAAAACCTTAGAGCGGTCGAACATGGTGCACGAGCGGTGAAAAGAGGAACACCCAAACGATAACACAAAGATACAACTGGCATTCATAGTTTGTCCCAATCCAGATATCGGAGCCACCCTAAGCCAATCCGAGGTGTGATCCTCCTTTAAAGAACTCCATAACGCCATCTGTCGAGGGGAAAGACGGAAAGTAGATTCGACAGTTTGGGAAACCCGACCGAAATATATATCTGCCAATTTCTTCATAAGTTTGGGGGCAGCGATCTCGCTGGGGTTACTCAAAAGGTCAAAATCCATATTCACATTGAAAGTACATAGAGCATCATCAAAAGAGGGACCAACAGTTATAATACCCGAACCATGAAGAAGTTTAGTCTGTAGGCCAGCCGATTGAAGTCTAGAAGCAAGGAAGGCATAGTTCAAGACATCACCTGCAGAATATAAACCAAGTCCCCCAAAAGCAAAAGGTAAGGTGGCGAGTCTCCACTGCCAGTCACCAAAACCAGGTCCAGAAGCAGTGACAATACGCTCCAAAGAAGAACGAAGTGCCGCATCAAAGGAAACCTGAGCATACTCAAAGACCCGAGGAGAGCATGTGCGCATAGAAAAATAGAGCTTAGAAATACCAGCGCATGTACGGAGTAACAACAACTCGCATTGAGGGTCATTAAGTTTGGCAACTGCCTCCATAAGTTCAATAGTTTTAGCAACCCTTTTCAGGACCAACTTACTACCAAACTCAAAATCCACATTAACAGGTCCACCCAATAATTTAACACCATGTGAGGGGCGAGAAATATTAGGGGGAAAAACACCATCATACCTGCTTCTGGGGTCCTCTTGTGGCCAAAAGACTTCAGTTTTATCAACATTGAGGTGTAAGCCGCGACAAGGTCCGTCTGCCATAATTAACTCTAAAACCTTACCCACAACCAAGGTATCACCAATAATAGTGCCATCATCCAAATACCAAGCTTGAAAAGAAAGGTCAAAAGAATCTCTAATCTTACATGCCAAGGGATGTAAGACTAAAGCAAAAAGAAGAGGCCCAAGCGGATCACCTTGTTGCACATCTTGATGGGACCAAAGAGTATGCTCACCATAATATAATCTAGCAAGACTAGAGTAGCAGAACTCCACCCACTGTGAAATAGCCGGGAAATGTAACCGAACCTCACGTAACATAATAGCCCGATCCACCATGTTGAACGTGTTTTTAAAATCAACCAACAACATGGACAGACCAACATCACACCCACGGTCCTCAACCAAACGGTTCACAGCATGGAGAATAGCTTCCCCACCCCCAGACACCCCAACACCAAGTTGTAAATCATTGAAATAACTGCCTGAAGAGTGGCTAAGCATGGAAGCACAAACCTTGGAAACTAAACGCCTCCAAACAGTCCCAACAGCAATAGGACGGATACCCCCTCCTGGTTTGACTAAGGGTGTGAGAGGAGCACTAGCAATATACTCCCCCAGCGCCCTCGGACAGTAACCAGCAAGAAAGAGGTTCACCACTTGGGTAATAGAAGCGATCAACTCGTCAGAAATAGCCACAGCTGCACCACTCAAACAATCTAAAAGGTGTTGGGCACGCAACCCATCTCTCCCACACGAAGTACCACGAGGGAAACTCTTGATCATGTCAAGAACGATAGAAGGGGATGCGGTAAGGTGATGATGGTCAATAGGTATACCAGGCAAGAGAGGAGCAGACTGAAAAGGGTGCTTAGCTTTTAAGTCTTCAAGAGTAGAACCATCATAAGGTGCAACACCAGAAGACGAAAGAACTCTGACCGCAACAGTATAATGACCATCACAAATCTTCCTCTTACATTGCTTGACATTACGATCACCCAAATCCAAACTATCATCATCAATAGTAGACCATGGTGGAAAGGGCTCGACTAAAACCTCACGCACAACTTGCAAACTACCACCAGGAGAGCCCCATGCATGAATAGCATTAACAATATACTCTTCCTGACGTTGACGCTTAGTGACTGACCTACCCTCTTGACTACTCCTCGGGCAAAAGGTTTTAAGTAGACAAAGCGGCAGGACAAATAAACTAACCCAACAAGAAATGTCATCAGGCGTGCAGATCACCTTATCAAGAGCGCTTTTCAAAGTACGAGAGAACTCCAACCGACATTTGGGAGGGATAGATTTGACAGTCCGTAAACCCCTAGCAAATAAAGTATCAAGAAGGGGCAGGTCAAAACCACCAAGGACGTCCAAAACCGAATCCTCAACAAGGGCTACATGGGAAGTAGTAGTAGTAGTAGTAGTAGTAGTAGTAGTAGTAGTAGTAGTAGTAGTAGTATAATTATTATAATGATTATTATTATAAAAAACATCATAATTAATAAAACGTGTTCAATTATTATTATTAATAATAATAAAACGTGCTCAAATTCGTAGGGAACATCTCATACAATAAAAAACCTTCATTTGTATGGACATTTATTCTTCGAGTGACCACTCTCATGACATATAGATCATTTTTAGGTGCTCGTTTTTTACTGCTTGAGGCACCATCGTCGGTGGGCTGACGTGTGCTTGCAGTCAAAGTATCTAGGAAAGATCGCCGACGAGTCTTGCTTGGTCGACCCGCCTGCCTAACCGGAAGCATAGGCAACATTTCCACAACAGCAACTTGGGGAGGAATAAACCACTCAACTCTGGAAGGGACAGGATTAACCTGTAGAGAGTAAATCTGTAGTTGGGTATTTCTCGTGTAGTAATCAGCTACATAGTTGTATGGGTGCTGCCCATTTCGCCTGCAACTCAGGAAACAGTTAATTCGCATAAATAAGTCATCCAGAAAATGTACAAATAAGAAACAAAAACTGTAATTTCCTTACTGAATTGCTTCTCGCGTTGAGATCGCATTGAGAGTTTGATTTCCATCGTGGACGTTACACCATTTCTCAAGGGAATGGCAGTGTACGTTCTTAAGAGTTCAACCTCAGCTGCAAGTTTTGCATCTGTCGTGCTCGTGACAAATGCAGTACTAGATGCATACAATTATCGTTTTTCATCAGACCACCTCTCGCCGGTCATTCTAAGGGTCTCTAAGCACGAACAAATTGGTATACAACCAGCAAACTTTAAAACTTTATTGAATTGCTCTGCGGCATTCGACGTCAGGTTACTATACCGTCGGCCCGGACACATACATCGAGCCCACCTCTCTGGACCAATGGACATCAGTTTGGCATGTGCTTCGTGTAACACCCCAATTCACAAATGGGACATTACACGTCGTAGAACCCTCATGAGGTCTACCAGGCTAACACAAGACACACATTCCGTACATGAAAATCCCAAAGACACAATCATCAATGTAAAATGGGGCCGTGGCCTCGGCCAAAACGTTTTAATAAACGTACGTGAAAATATAAGTTAATACTATATCATTGCCCACGCAGGAGACTTTAACCGAATTTAATAAAAGTCAGTCAAATTCCGATATTCAGACAGTATAAATGACCAAATATAAATAAAGACTCGAGCCTCATAATCATGCCAGTCCATCCTTTGCGTGCATATCCCGTGCCTTCTCCTCACCTCTTCCGGTACCTGAAATGCATAAGACGCATTTCCCCCATTTAAGGGGTTAGCATTCGAATAGGTAGTGTAAGTACACAATTACACTACATTATATACAAATACGATTTTACACAATCATCTCAATCAGAAATAATTTGCCATAAATATTCCGGAATACTACATTGGCAATTAAATCAGTTATCAATTCATCACGATATCACAAAATCACAACTGGTATCCCGTGGCCGTACCACTTAGTATCAATCCCCAGATGCCCCGTCGAGCGCTCCGGGTGGGACACCACTTCCGTGGCCGTACCCCTTAGTATCGACCCCCAGACATCCCGTTGAACGCTCCGGGTGGAAGTTCAACCACACACGCACCCAAGTCCACTTCCGCGGCCGTACCCCTTAGTATCGACCCCCAGACATCCCGTCGAACGCTCCGGGTGGAAGGAACACAACTCACGCAACCGAAAAATACAATTTATCATTCATTTCGAAAACGTAACATACATAATGGAATGTAATACATGTACTTGCCTTGGTTAACACGATGTGAAGGAAAACGGTGAACGGAAAGGTTTTGGCCCGAATAATCGTCACAAATCCGATCCTAGCACAATAATGACATACAACCAATCTCAATACTACGAAAACGTAGGAATACATCTTAGTTCTACCCATTGGAACAATTCGTCGAACATTACTAGGGTATCGTCGAGTATAAGTGACGAACAATGAAAAAAAAATTGGAGTTTAAATCCACAAATCCTCAAGAACCATGAAGGAATACAAGTATATGTTGTTGCCCAAAATATCTATCCGAAGATTAAATACTGCTGGAGACGGACAACAAACAACAATTGCGGGAGCACTTCCGAGAGAAGATAAATAAAACAAGATTTGCCGGGTTTGTTAGGCCCGGGCTTGAATGCTCTCGCGAGATGTTATTAATACAAATATTCGTGGATACAAGTATTAATGAGAGAAATCTATATACAATGAGTGTAGAAAGACTCTGTTAATCCGGCTCTTGAGCGAAGCTCGGTGTTCTTCGTCCCTTCCGATCTTCTTCTTAATGAGAGAGGCCGGGAGAAGTAAGACCGAATGATAGCTGTTGCCAAGAGTTGGAGATAGCCAAGTGTTATGTATTTTGCTTCTGTATTGCGTGTGAAATGTGAGAATCCAGCGCCAGAATCCAAGTGCAGGCTGCCTTCTTTATATAGGGGTTGAGGTGCCTTGTCTCCTAGTGGGCGATCGCCTTTCGGCCATTAATGTAATGGGGCGATCGTCCTAAAGGTCACATGGGCTGCCTGCCAAAAGTCTAAAACTACAGCTGGTAGCCAGCTGTGCGGTCCAATGAGGAGCCAGCACGCATCCGGAAGTACTGTCACAGGAGGTCCCACTTTGTTACTTTCGGCGGACTTTGTCAGTAGGCAAGGTAGGTGACAGGCTGTGGTCACCAGTCTTGTCCGTCATCTCCTTTTGTAGGTCTGCGGCCCTGTTGGTAGGTGAGGTAGGTGACAGGTTTGTCAGCGCCTTTTACGGATCTGCACGTGGGTGCTGTCCTGTGGCTCGGCCTTGGCCGACTGGATGGCCATCGGCCCAGATCGTCATGATGCGGTCGTCTTTAGCTGGACACCGAGGATCGTCCTCGGCCAGTCACTAAGGGTCGGCACTGGTCGGTCACCAAGGGTCAGTCGGCAGATGCCGAGAGAGGACGGTCACCAAGGGTCGATCGGCAGATGCCGAGAGAGGATCGTCCACTAGTCGATCGCCAGGAGTCGGTCGCCGAGTACCGAGAGGCGATCGTATCTGAGGTCGATCGCTCGGCACCGGGACTTGTCCTGGGACCTTCGGTTGGCCGATATAGCTTGTCCGCTGGGTTAAGGCTCGGCCGCCTGGTCGCTGATCGGCAGATCTGCCTTGGCTGCTCGGCAATGACTCGGTCGCCCGACCTCCTAGGCGATCGCCGGTCGGAAGGTGTTAATTCTTGACACAACAATTGCCCCTCAGCTTGCTCCTATGCTGAAGACATGGGGCGAGGTGGTTCTTGCTGGCGATCGTGTAAGGATGAGGACGGGCGATCTGAGCTGACTTAGGATTCGGACTTGGGCTATCATGGTCGATTGGCTAGCTATCTTTTCGGTCTTGTACCTGCAAAAACAATATTGGCCGATCCCCCACGGAAACTTGGTGGTTTCGCTTTGTTTGAGGAATCGTGCACAGTCGCGGAGATCGATGGACCGACTCCATGACCGTGTCTTGGTGCGCGAAGACATTGAGTGTCTTGTGACTCACTTTATTATGAGGGTCCTCTGTTAGGCTGCGCCTCGCCTCGTATTTAAACGAAGGGCATGCGGTCTCGGTCTAGAGGAGTCCTTGCGCGGGGCAGCGTCGGATGAATCAACTCCACGCCCGCGGCTTGTTAGCTCTGCTTCCACCTCGGCCAGCCATGGAGATGGCCGACCTCGACGGTGTACGTTGAGACGGGGTTGTGGCATGTGTCCACTGATTGATGTTGGAGAGCCCTCAGACTACGCCGGCCTCGTATTTAAACGAAGGGCGGGCGATCTCGGCCGAGAGGGACCTTGCACGGACGAAACAGCCGGTTCCATCGACTGCCAGGGCCATGGCTTTATGAAGTGCGGTGGAGGCGATCTTATGCCTTAGTCCGTCATGTTAGATGCTGGACTGTAGAGGGCGATCGTGTCCTCCGGGTTGCTGATGATGTAGCGTGATGATCGGCGATCGGTATGGAAGACTGGCGATCGTCGCTCGGCTGCCGATCGCTTTATTCGTAGGTCGATATCGGCGATCGGTCGGGAGATCGTCGTCCGGGCGCCGATCGCGCTGCTCACAGGCTAAGAAGGAACCTTTGCACGGCGTAAAATCTGCGGCTCTAGCCCGGAAGGCTGCGTAGGTTGTAGGTTGGGTCTTTGTGAGATGCCTGAACATAGGCGAAAAACCCTGAAATCCTCCTAGAACCGCGTAGAGGGCGGTCTCATCGCTTATGGGCTCGCCGTTGAGGATGATTACGTCTACCCGGTCGATGTAGTCCGAGTCGGACTCTTCTTCTCCCTGCTTGATTTGCATCATGCGAAGGGGACCTTCGGGTCGGACGACCCTGGTGGCGAAGTACTCCGTGAAGACGTGCGCCAGCTGGTTAAAAGAGCCAATGGACCGAGGCGGCAACGAGGCGTACCACCTGTGGGCGAGGTCGTCCAGCGTTAGAGGGAACATTCGGCACCTGGTCGCGTCAGATGCCCCACACCCGGTCATGTAGATGTTGAACTTCCTCAGGTGCGTCTGGGTCCGATCGCCCCTCGTACACGGGCGTTTGCGGGGGAGCGATCTTGTCTTTGCGGGGCGAGCTCGATGTCGATCGTGAGCGGCTCGCTTGGCCCGATCGTCTTCTTGGCGCCGCCACAGATTCCAGAGCGCCTTCATGTCGTCGAGTTGACGTTGCATCGCGGCCATTGTCGTGGCTTGGTCGCTTGCGGATCGGCTTTGGGAGCGAGGAACCGAGGCGATCGTGTACCGATCTCCGGCTCACGCCGCCTCGGCAATTTGGCGAGGGGGAGCCAGCTGGCCGCCTTCCGGGAGTCGGGTAGGCCGAGCTCACGGTGACGGACTCAAACTCCGTCGTCTCGTAGCCGGGCCGGCGCCCGTGCTGTCGGGTCACTGCCCAGGCGATCGAAGACAGAGGTGCCCCGACTGGCGAGCGCCTCTTCTTGCGGACGGGAGCCTCCTGGCGATTGCTCGGTCAGCAACGCCTTGAGCTTCCGCTTGGACTTCCGGCGGACGGCCGAGGGGGTGATAGCGGGAGGCGCGTCGAGAGCACTCCGTCGCTTCTGTAGGACGGCCAGGGCCCCTTCGATCTGTTCCCTGGTTCGGAACCGATCGAGCGAGAGGCTTGGGCCGCCGTCCAGGGGCGGGATCGAGCGTCTCTGACCGCGGCGGCTACCTTCCACCATCGGCTGTGGCTCGGAATGGGATGGAACAGGGGGTCTGGCCGGCTGGTCAGCGGCTTTCTTCGATGCGGAGGCGGAAGACATGATTTCTGAAGGATTTCTCTGAAGCGCAGTGAGTGTCACTTCAAGTATCTTCCCCGAGAACAGTGAGTGTTCTTCGGGACGGTAGGTATAAAGATTCGAGGGTTGGATGCCGCCCCTTCCTCTAGCGCCAATTGTTGTTGCCCAAAATATCAATCCGAAGATTAAATACTGCTGGAGACGGACAACAAACAACAATTGCGGGAGCACTTCCGAGAGAAGATAAATAAAACAAGATTTGCCGGGTTTGTTAGGCCCGGGCTTGAATGCTCTCGCGAGATGTTATTAATACAAATATTCGTGGATACAAGTATTAATGAGAGAAATCTATATACAATGAGTGTAGAAAGACTATGTTAATCCGGCTCTTGAGCTAAGCTCGGTGTTCTTCGTCCCTTCCGATCTTCTTCTTAATGAGAGAGGCCGGGAGAAGTAAGACCGAATGATAGCTGTTGCCAAGAGTTGGAGATAGCCAAGTGTTATGTATTTTGCTTCTGTATTGCGTGTGAAATGTGAGAATCCAGCGCCAGAATCCAAGTGCAGGCTGCCTTCTTTATATAGGGGTTGAGGTGCCTTGTCTCCTAGTGGGCGATCGCCTTTCGGCCATTAATGTAATGGGGCGATCGTCCTAAAGGTCACATGGGCTGCCTGCCAAAAGTCTAAAACTACAGCTGGTAGCCAGCTGTGCGGTCCAATGAGGAGCCAGCACGCGTCCGGAAGTATTGTCACATGAGGTCCCACTTTGTTACTTTCGGCGGACTTTGTCAGTAGGCAAGGTAGGTGACAGGCTGTGGTCACCAGTCTTGTCCGTCAGCTCTTTTTGCAGGTCTGCGGCCCTGTTGGTAGGTGAGGTAGGTGACAGGTTTGTCAGCGCCTTTTGCGGATCTGCACGTGGGTGCTGTCATGTGGCTCGGCCTTGGCCGACTGGATGGCCATCGGCCCAGATCGTCATGATGCGGTCGTCTTTAGCTGGACACCGAGGATCGTCCTCGGCCAGTCACTAAGGGTCGGCACTGGTCGGTCACCAAGGGTCGGTCGGCAGATGCCGAGAGAGGACGGTCACCAAGGGTCGATCGGCAGATGCCGAGAGAGGATCGTCCACTAGTCGATCGCCAGGAGTCGGTCGCCGAGTACCGAGAGGCGATCGTATCTGAGGTCGATCGCTCGGCACCGGGACTTGTCCTGGGACCTTCGGTTGGCCGATATAGCTTGTCCGCTGGGTTAAGGCTCGGCCGCCTGGTCGCTGATCGGCAGATCTGCCTTGGCCGCTCGGCAATGACTCGGTCGCCCGACCTCCTAGGCGATCGCCGGTCGGAAGGTGTTAATTCTTGACACAACAGTATACAATTGAAGTCTAGTAATAACCTATGACGAAACAGATTGAAAAGGTTTAAATTGCAAGAAACCCCCAAAATTCCCCCAAAATCTCAAAACAAGGGTTTTATGAATTCTTACCTTGATTCGGGTGGTGGTAGATGTTAAGAACTTGATGAATTCGCTCAAGGAATGCAGGGATGTTAGAAGATGATAATATTGGTCGAAATCGGTTCTATCTGTCGTCTAGAATCGCCCAAAGCTGAAGAGAATGTGTGAGGATGAAAAAAATGACGACGTTGACTGTTGCTGCCCTATATATAACGGACAAACTTAGCGCACGCTACGCCCTAAGAATTAGCGTGCGCTATCGGGGTGGGGGGAAATAGTCAGAGACTTCTGTCGTCCCGTTAGCGTACGCAGATACAAGATAGCGTGTGCTAGCATTAGAAATTAGCATACGTTACCACTCAATTAGCGTACGCTATCTGGTTCGATGCATCAAATATCAACCTTCGCCGCCATCCAGGTATTCGCCAAAGGTATTAGCGCACGTAAAAATGTAAATCTAGCGTGCGCTAGTTTTACCCTCATAGCGCACACTACGGAAAAACGTTAGCGTGCGCTAACGGCGCCTGCACAGAGTACAGTCAGGACTCGGCCAGACTGTATCCGACTCGAACGACACGAAAATTTGACAGATGCCAGCAACCAACGAGACATGACAAAGAAACAAAAGCCTGCAAGCAAAATCTCTCAACCGAATGTATGATTTCGGCTACTGAGGGACTTGAAATACGACAAGGGGAACAAATTCCCTAAATTTATAGGAAATTACAAAACGGCCCAAACGTCCGAAAATCACGATACAACATCGGATTAATACTCCAAAACTCACAACATGAGCAACTCAACCATATGGACTTATGGGAACAGAGAAATAATGAAATCGATCGAGTTTTACGAGAATCTTACGTACATGCGACAAAACATAACTCAAAACAAAAATACGAAAAAAAAAAACGTCCTCGAAACTCATCCAAACGGAAAAACTCCAAGAATAAAATAGCTTCAGAATTTCAAAACAGTAACAAGCGAGTCGTCCGAAACGAACATACACCAAAAATAGAAATTACCAAAAATAGAAAGTACGGATATTACACTTCGGGTTTTGCAGACTCTATATTATGCATCGCTTTCTCGTAGGATGCTCTCCGGTACGCAAATGTTGCTTTCTGATACAACTTGGTGATAGACTTTCCATAAGTAACCATGCTTTTCAGTATGTGAAAGTAGCATAGGCCGTGGAATATGCCAGGATAGATGTCCCGAATTGCATTCCCAGTACTAAGGTGGGCGTCTGAGATGAACACCAAATCAGGGCGATGAGGATATGCCAGCTTCAGACGACTTACAAACCATGTCCACGAGATGTCATTCTCAATTGGACCGATCCCCCATGCCAGCGGTACAAGTTGCTCGTTCCCGTCCTTTGCCATCGCAATGAATAGAATTCTTTTATTCTTTCCCTTTAAGTGTGTTGCATCCAATATAATCACTGGCCTAAGACAGTACTGGAATGCAACGATACAAGCTGGAAACGCCACAAAACAGTGTTCGAAACGGAAATCATCAGGGCTATAACTGTAGTCAACAATCGAACCTGGATTCTCTTTCTCGAGCATGTATAGATACTAAGGAACCATAATAAACGAATAGAGATATCCACCATACAACATCTCCAGGGCCTTGTTCCGTGCTCGTAGACACACATTGTAATTTGCAACCACACCATATTCCCGCATAAGAGTTTCCATAATCATTTGCGGTGTGATGATTTCTTTCTGTTTTTTCATGCATTTCGAAAAATGAGCTGCAATCACAATACATTCCACCTTCTTCTCCATCAGAGGATGGTTCATATTAGTTGTGCAAGTATGCGTCGGGACGAACAGGTGAATATACCAATAATTGCCCTATTTCCCAGCGCACAATTCGAAATGACACACCTCTCCTAACTTGCATTTGTAAGCAACACGCTTCGTATCTGATCGCGGAGAACAAAACTCAGCTCGTTGTTCCAAGTGCCACAACCCAACTGCAAGCCTCAACTGCTCTTTGTCTTTAAATAGAGAGCTCATACTCAAAGGACCGTCACGCATGTTATCTAGAACAGTTTCAACAAGCGAAGCAACAGGTTCTAATGGAATCATGGGAACTAACCAATTTTGTAGGTCCGCCGCTTCAGTGGCAAGCTCCGTCTCCTCGTCAACAAAGGGTGTACGACTTTTCTGCATCAGCATTGCCAGGAGCTTGTTCACGCCGCCTTGAGTATGCACCCAGTTAACAAATTCAGTCAGAGTTCCAATTTTCAGAGTGGCAGTCTATTCCTCTTTGTCATAAGTGTCGTCAGACTCAGATTCAGTAGAATATTCTTCATCATCTACATCATCATCATCCTCTACGACAGTGGCATACGACTGCACAGGCTGTGGCTGCGGCTCTGGCTCTGGTGCTTGTGATTGCCCCTGAGCAATAACAATCGCTCCACTTTGAGAACCTATTTGCATCTCGCCAAGCCAATTGCATGAAGCCATACGTGCGAGGGAATCATCGCACTGCGAGTGCTGAGACGGACCTTTTTTAAAAAAAAAACTATTAATATTTGTATTTAAGACGTACCTTTTGTAATTGGGAATTGAATACACTTATACACAATGGTAAACTGTTTTCTAGTATGTACTCAACTCGTTTCAAAAATCTCTTATATAAAAAATTGATTTCGGACTTAATTTCTGCAAATTACAAGAAATAATGTTAGAAACATAACAGAAATAAATAGTTTTAAATTTTTGTAAATAAAAAAAATATACAGCCCGAAAAATTCTGTACAGGTGGTATAATATTACTGTCCACCTGTACAGAATATATGCGAGCTGTATGTTTTTTTTTTCTATACAAGAATTGCAAATAATATATTTAGTTCACCTCTTTAGTATTCAATAATGATAATGACTAATGTAATTTTTTGATCTAATATTAGCTCTTTCTTTTCTCTCAATTTTTTTTCTTATGTTAGCATATAGAACAATGAAAGTGTGAATCATATATATAAGCTGAAGAATTTAATTCAATAATGCATTCAATATAGCACCTACCCGTATGCAAAATTATTGTTAACAATGGTACAATTTTTGCATGCATAGTAGGGCTTTATTCACGTGAAAAATGGTTGTCATCCCACATATTTTGGCATTATTAAAAAAGGTATTCAAATAATGAGTCATGTACGAGGTAGACTTGACGACACTCTTTTTTTTAAGGTAAAATTAAAAAAAAAAAACTTAAACGAATGGTGGAAAGTACACTTTGTGGGCCAAGTGGGTATGGAGAGTAGATAATTATCTAAGTGGGTATGGTAAGTAGGGGTGGCATTTCGGAACCGAAAATCCAAAACCGAACCGAAAAAACCCGAAAAAATAACCGAAAAACCGAAACCGAAGAAGACCGAACCGAAAAACAAAAAAACAGAACCGGACCGAACTAATTTGGTTCGGTTCTCGGTCAGGTCGAGCGGAACCAGGACCGAAATGGACCAAGTCAAATTTCAACATACTAAAATGACCTTGTTTTTGTGATTTTGGTGTGTTTGAATTTTAGTATAATTCGTTTTCCTTTTGTAAGACCCTCATGGGTCAAGAAGGACCGATAATATCTTTCATCAATTTGTGATTCAATTAATTTAGGTTGAGAGAATGAAATTTCATGATTTACGATTGTTATATATTTTGAGATATTTGGAAATTGCTATGCAACTATAGCTTTTATGTTGAACATATATATAACTCTTGTTGGTTTGTTGTTATATATAACTTATTCTATTGCATATAATATTTGAATTTATATTGTGAAGAACCGAAAAAACATCAAACCAAATCGAAACCGAACCGAATATTTATAAAACCGAACTTAACCGAACCGAACTTCAAAAAGAACCGAACCAAACCGAAACCGAATATTTGGTTCGACTCTCGGTTTCGGTCAAAAACCGAACCGAATGGAACCGAGTCCACCCCTAATGGTAAGTACATGTTATCTTTAAAGTGGGCATATGATTTTCTCTTATTTCAATATGGAGATATTTCATTTTTTTTAAGCTGCTAGTGAAACGACATTGTTTCAATAAGTACTGAAGCCAAACAAAGTCGTTTTGCTTTCTTATTAAAAAAAGTCGTACAACTATAATAGAGGAGAGAGAGAGAGCAGATATGGCTAGTGGGAAATTCAATCACTGAACATAAAAAAACTTTCACGTTCGTTAAGTTGAGTTTGATTTTAACGAAAGTCCGTTAAATATTGTTTTGTCAGCCCACCTCGCTTGCCACGTAAGAAAATGATGTGTAAGTTGAAGGGTTAAATAGCATAAAGATAATTCAACTTATGTCGAACTTGCAAGTGGGTCATCGAACTCAAAAAACTTGTAAATGAATAACAAAATTTATAATAATTTTCATTTTAGTCATTGAACATAAAATATATTTCATAGCCATTGACTAAGTTACAAATAAATCCTAATTTAGATACAAAAGCATTACATTAATAATTTATTTTAATATCAATAAATAAAATTTAATCAAAATAAAAAAATAAAAATTTCCCATTGTTTTTCTTTGTCTATTAAATAAATTGAAAAAAAAATCGACATAAAATAATATTATCATTATTACCGAGTAGATAACCTGCAAATATAAGATTACATGATACCGGAAGAAATCATCAAATCATTGTATATATTCTTAATTCTCTTAAGAATTCCACTACTAGTGAAAATCAGTATTATTAAAAATTTGTATTTTAATTATTTATATCAAATATATTATTATTTTTATTACCAGCTGCGAACTAAATGCTTTTTCAATTAATATCTAAATGGTGCATCGTTTTCTTACTATTTTTATACAAACTAAATGCTTTTTAAATTTATATAATTTTATAAATTAATAATTTTATCCCATAATCAAAACAAGTATTTGAATTAAAAAGAAAAAATAAACCGATAGTTTAGGATTTAAGGTTTAATGACTTGATTGCAAGTTTTTTGGAGTTAGGATGACCCACTTACAAGTTCGGTCTGAGTTGGATAATATTTTAAATATTAAATAGCCACATCAGCATTCCACGTCACATTTTCATTTGATTTTTAACTGTTTCTAACGGCAGTGACCTGATTAAAAGTTTTAAATAGTTTAGTGATTTGACTGCAATCTTTTTGAGTTGGATAATCTACGTGCAAGTTGAGCGTGAGTTGAGTTGGAAGAGTCACTTGCCCGGGGCTGGGAAAAATACTGAAAATATCAAAATACCAAAAAAATCGTATCGAAAAATATTGAAATTTTCGATAATTTCGGTACGGTATGATATCGCTACCAGTATTTTTGGTTCGGTAACGATATGAGTTTTTGAGATTTCGATATACCGAAGTATTTACCGAAAATTTTCGGTATACGTAATATTTTTCGACATATACCGAAAAATTTTGATATACTGAAAAATTATCGATATATCGAAATTTTTCAATATACCAAACTCTGTATAGCATATTGAAATCTTTTGGATATATCTTGAAATACTTGGTATAGGCATAAGTTTTGATATACCGCAAATTGACGGTATATCGAGTTGATCTCGGTATACCGATATTTCGGTAAGATAATAATATGTATGTCAGACCGAAATTTTCGGTATAACCAAAATTTCGGTATGGTAACGATATGATTTTTTGTCATACCGAAAATTTCGGTACGGTATACGATATGAATGATGATTTTCGGTATACCGTACCGAACCACCCGACTCTTGCCAAAAAAATAGTCGAGAGACGGCAGCAGTGGAAAAAAAGTGGTTCATCCCAATTCAATAGCTGGTTATTATATAGTGGGACCCCCTATATATTTTTCTGCCTCCGCCACTGGAACTCGTGAATAAATTCACGATATAAGACATAATTTTGTATAATAATATTTTTTTATATATTAAAATTTGATATATGTGAATTATATAATGGACAACAAATTTTTGTTTATCTAATTTTCATATAATATACATTAATTAATGTGTGTTTATTAATTTTCTTATTAAAACTTGATTGATAGTTACATATTTCCAACAAAAGTTTAATATTATTTTCTTATTTAAATCTCATTCAAATAATTAACCTTCTTAATTTAAATTCATCAAGTATAAATATATTTTTAATAAAAAGTTATTCCAAAATTATAAAAAAAATAGATAAATTATGGACAGCCATGTAGACAAAAGATTTTATTTTAATATATAGTAGATTGGTTATTATTTCATAATTTTCAACAATATTAATATTATTATTTTGGCCTATTTAGTTTTCTTGTCCTTCGGGTCTCTATCAATTTCTTTTTTAAAAAAAATTCTTGTCATTTCGAAGTTGCTACCCTTCAAGATTTATCCAACACCAAAAATTAGGCCAAAAATCACATTTGGTCCCATAACTATTTGCCTTTATGATTTTAGTCCCATTGATTCTCACTTTTTCAATTTCCTCCCATATGTGCGAAAATTGTCCAATTTAAGGCCAATTTTCGCCGGAAACCAGTTAAGTCGTCGGAAAATGCACGTGACATGCACGTGATCACAAAATATTGGGGGATTCCGGCAATAGTAAATGAGGTGGCATTTTTGCTGACCTGTTCTCTTTTTTCCAAAAAAAATAAAATAAAATAAAATTGAATACCCAAGGGGAAAATAAACGGGAATGGATCCCTAATTAGATTGAAGAACGTTTGCCATTCTCATTCTAAGAACACAAACTCTAATTAGATTGAAGACACTTAGATTGAAGGCCTGTTGTTCATGCGGAAGAACGGTGCTATGGATCGGGACCTTCCGAGTTAAGGTGAGTATTTCATTTTTCTGTTTATAGTTGCATTTCTGTGTTATTTGCGATGTTCAAGGTGTAATATATATGTGATGAGGTGGTGTTTTTGTTTGTTTTTTCAGATCCCGGAAGCAATTATATCACTATAATTCTTCACTTTGGGGGTAATTTTCAAAATATGCCCAACACAGATTATATAGGTGGTGATAGGTTAGTTTATGATATGGTGAAATCACATGAGTTTAAAATGACTAACTTGGATGATTTTGTAATATCCGTAATTTTCCATTTTTAGCAGTTTCCATTTTTGGTGTATGTCTATTTTTATCGACTCGCTTGTAACCGTTTCGACATTTCGAACCTACTTTGTTCTTGGAGTTTTTCCATTTGGACGAGTTTTGATGATGTTTTCACGTAATTTCATTTTATGATATGTTTTGCCGTATGAACGTTCGATTCTCGTAAAACTCGTTCGTTGTCGTTTTTTCTTGGTTTGTACAAGTTCGTATGGTTGAGTTGGTCATGTTGAGACTTTCGGTTTGTAAATCCGACGTCGTTTCGTGACTTTCGGTCACTGGGGTCATTTTCGTAATTTCCTATAAGTTTAGGGAATTTCATATTCGTTGTCGCATTTCGGATTCCCAGGTATTCGGATTGATGTTTTCTTGTGATGGTTAGACTCGTCCTCGAATATTCTTCGTAGTCGTATTTTTGATTCGATAGCAGGTCCGGATTTTGGGATCGTCCGGAATCGTTTGGACAAAGAAACGCCAAGATCGCTGCTCAAGAGGGTGTTACGGCCGTAACACCCGTGGTTACGGCCGTAAGTTGGTCAAGTTACGGCCGTAAGTGTCCCCTGTTACGCAGAATGTGACCATTGCTTTAAACAATGCGAGGTCCAATCCCTCATTTCCTATCCTTTCTCTCGTTTTTCTTCACGGTGCGACTCCAGAGGCGATTCCTTCAGTTTTGATTGAAGAATTTTTCGTGTTCCATCACCGTAGAATCGTAGTAACATATCACCATCAGCGTAATCATCCTCCATCGTCCGAACCCGAGGTATCTTCTTCAGGAACCCTAACTTGTATAAATTGGGGGTTTTTCGGGTTTTTCGTGATTGACTCCGAATTGTTCATGTATGTTGCGAAACTTCTTATCGATTGTTGTTATTGGGTGATTCCCAATCCGTTTTTCCTCGAATTAATCCATGTATTGTTGATACGGGGAGATTTTGCATAAACCCTCGCCCGTATCGATTGAACGTCCATTGTCGTGATTTGTAGTCGGGGTTTTGGGAGTATTCCTTTCGATTATTGATGTCCGTCGGGACTGAGTTATGCTAATTCTTCGTTTAGGAACCGTCGTTTTCCATTCGGATCACCCGTAGTCGTTTTCACTTCCGATTATTCGAAGATGTCACAAAGGCAAGTACTTTACATTTGTTTACATGTTCTAGTATTTGAATTATGGCTGTATCGTGGTTGTTGTGGGTGGATATGTGTATGTTCACCTAGGGACGGTCCAACAGGGCCTCTAGGGATATGTATTGCCGTGAGTGTGTGTATCGTGAGCTGTGGTTAGCCACCCAGGGATGTCCGACGGGGCTCTACGGGGTACGGTGGTCGTGAGTCTCGTACCAACGGTTAACTTTGAATTGTGATTTGTTAGAGATAATGTGTTTTGCGATTGTACATTGTAAATATTCCGGAATATAAAACGTTTTCAAAAATGATTTTTGGCGCATTATTCATCTGATTAGAATGTAGTTCAAATGGATTGTACTTGCACTAGCAGTTGTCGCTAACCCCTTAAATGGGGGGAATACTTTTTGTATTTCAGGTATTGATCGTGGGGACAAGCGAGCACCCGAGCCGTATGAGGATGATGGGCAAGCATGATATTGTCCAGAAGTTGATTATTGGTGTTCTGTCTGTCAACTATTATTGATGTCTGATTTTGGGATTTTGTATTATAAAATTGGTTTAAGTACTCGAGTACTTCCGGTTTGAGTTTGTTAATGTTGTGTTCCCGTTTTGGGGAAATAGATTTGATGTCAGAATTTTATTTGTCGGTTATAGTCTTTTATTTAGCTTGTCGTTTTATTTATGATGGTTTGTCGTTGTCGAATGTCTTGTTTGGTACGTTAGCCTGGTGGATTCCACAGTGTGGGGTCCACGGCGCTGTAATATGCCCCGAATGTCTTGGGGGTGTTACAGATTTTAGTGCAAAGGTTGGGGTTAAGGGAAATAGAAGATATTACTTGTTGCTTAGGGATGGGGGTTTTAAGTTGATTATTGATGATGAAGACCTTAGAAATTGGGCCACTGACTTTCTGAAAGAGAGGGAGATGAATGTGTATGTTGAAACTCTAGGAGAAATCCCTCAGGAGACTTATAATCAGATAGATTCTGAAAATGAATCTGGATATGAATCATTTGGGGACCAGACTTTGTTGTGGGTAATGAGATTGATGAGGATGATGACCAACTGTTTGACAGCAATGTAGAAGTTGTTGAAGATGATCAAGTTGACCCAAAAAACATAACCGATAGCACACATTTTGTAGAAGTTCCTGTAGGGGAGCCTTGCAATCCTACTAATGTTGAAGGGGTGACGGAGATAGAGGAATGTGAAGTAGCAGATTCCACTGAGGAAGAGGGTAGTGATCAGGAACCTGATGTAGTTGATGCAAGTGATAATTTTGATGAAGCTAGACTACCCGTGTAATACCCGTAATTTTTATCCCCGGAAATTTTCTATTTTTGGCGGAAGTCTATTTTGACGACTTGCTTGGGACCGTTTCGTCATCCTGAGAATGATTAATTCTACACTTTTTGTCATCCGAGTTCGTTTCGGTATCGTTCTGTTGAATTCCGTGTCCTTAATCGACTTTTTCACGTGGGAGTTCGACTTTGTTAGATCACCATTAATTTTTGGTAACTCCAAAAATTCTGAATCTTTGCAATATTATAGAGCATCTAGTTAGCTTTCCAATGGTTCAAACGGTGAGTCAATCGGAGTCCGGACGAGAGAGTTATGGTCGTTTTAACTCACCCGCTCGTTATTGGCCGATCACTGCCGGCCGAACTCGGCCGTGTCGTCCGACACGGCCCGTGCCGTACTCGTCCGGAAATGCCGGAGTTTCGCCGACCAGACTCGGCCGTGTCGTCCGACACGGCCCGTGCTGCACTCTTCCGGATAAGCTCGAACGATCGCTGACACGCCCGACCGTGTCCCAGACACGGCCGAGTCATGCCTGGGCCATTGTCGGGCGGAGTCGTCGGAAGGCCTCGCCCGCGACCGTGTCAAGCGGGCAGACACGGCCGAGTCCTCGCCGCCAATCAGGTAACACGACCGTGCCGACCGCACGGCCGTGTCCGGCAGCGCCAACCCCTATAAAAGGCCCCGCAGACGCTTTTCCGCCATTTTTCACCTTCTTCTTCTCCTCTTCCGCAGCCTTGGCATGTTCTAATATTGAAGCCATGTTGTTTAACAACATATCCATGGAGTTTTGAGGTTCATATCATCAATCATCCGTCCTATAACATCCTCCGATCTACCGAATGCCGATTTCCTAGAAATCTAATTTTGGGGATTTTGGGTATTTTGTTCGATTTCGTCCGTTTAATCCGATTTAACTTAGGATTGTGAAGGATTGATGATTATTTAGATGTATTGTATCATTTACCTTGTTATCCCATGGTTGGATCGTATCGATTCGTAGTTTTGGTCGAGTTCTTGACCGACGCCTTGAAGGTGTCCAGAAATGTCATAGAGGGGTTTTCGGGCGTTCTACGATTATTCTTCCTCGTATGATCGATGATTTATTGAATTTATGTTGTTAGGGTCGAATTCTTGTGAAGACCTCGAGTCGAAACCCTTCCGTTCGTTGTCTTCTTCGTGGTTCAAGCTTCCTACGAACCGTGTTCTTCTGATCTTCAGAACGTTTATTAAGGCAAGTATACATTTATGATTGACGTTCTCGACTTTGAAAGTAAGAGGAATTGATGGTATGATTATTTCTAGCCACTGGACGGGCCTATGGTCCTCTCGAGGGTTTCGTAGCCTCCAGTGCGATTCCATGGTTGATATGAACGAACCGCTTCTACGCATTCATATGAAATAATGTTGGCATGTAATGAACGAACCGCTTTGACGGCATTCCTACATGTATCGGCGTATGAGGTGAACGAACCGCTTTTACGGCATTCACATACGTAACGGCGTATGAGGTGAACGAACCGCTTCTACGGCATTCACATACGCCTTATGAGTTTAGTTATTCCTAATACTAGTCTTACATTGATGAATTGACGGATATTGATGAATTGACGGATTACATTTACTTTATTGTCGAAGTATTATGTTTCATATTGTTATACTTGCACTAGCTATTCGACGGCTAACCCCTTTATGGGGAAATACGTTTCATGTATTTCAGTTCCAGGAGAGCTGAGTGGGTATCGGGTCGGCATGAAGATGATGGGCAAGTGTGATACCGTGTTTTGTCTCCTGTTATTTTCGATTCCTCCATTCAAAGTTGTTGTCTTCGAATGGATTTTTAAATACTCGAGTATTGTATTTCGCTTCTTGATGTTCCGGCTGTGTTGCCGAGGTATTGATTTGTGCGGTGATGTATATGGTTTCATTGGTTATGGTTTTGAATACCATTTGTATCGTCTTTCTTTCCATTGTATGTAGACCTTCTCGGTCAAGTTTATAGTTCCGCGTATGTTTAGCCTTGTGGGTCCCACGGCGGGCTCACGGCGTTGTAATATACCCCGAATAACTTGGGGGTGTTACGAATATGGTATCGGAGCTTAGGTTTATGGATACCTAGGTGCCGGTCTTTGGGTCGATTGAGTCGGCATTTGCCCACGATCACTACTCGCCATCATCACAAAGGCGACCGTACTTGTAAGTCCTCTCACTCTTCTTGTATTTTTCTTAATCGTTTCGTTTATAGCTTGGTATTCTTGGGAATTGGTCACTTCGGAATGTGCGATTCGATTATACTTACGCACGTATGTGCCATTCAGAATGTTTGCTGAAAGTAGGAAGAATCGTGACCGTGGTCACGGACGTGAACTCTTCCTTGAGATTTTGTTAAATTGCTAATTGCGATATTGGTGTGTAACGGTATTATGTTGAGACTTTGTTTAGGAGTCGCATGCTAGTATCACGGGAGATCTTCGACTTCCCTGACCTGTAAGTATGTTGTTCGGATTATTCGATAATTCTTGGTTATCTTGGTGATTTTGGATTTTCCGTTGAAATGTTGTTTGTACGAGTGATTGTAAGTTTCGAGGACGAAACTTATTTTTAAGGGGGGTAGAGTGTAATACCCCGATTTTTCGGATATATTTTTTTCGTTTATATATTGGATATCGTGGATGGTTAATTATGCTCGAGGACGTTGTGAACGTTTGAAAATGTTATTGAATTGAGTATATGTATTGATTTTGCCGTATGCTCGTATTTGGTATGTCATGACTTTGGACAGGAATTGTTGAAATTGACTAAGTATGGAATTATTACGTACGTTAATAAGGTGAGATTACGACGTAAGATCGCATGGTTACGTACGTCAAGGCTAAGGTATTACGCATTTAACGAAGGCATCGACGTAACCGAGTCCCGTGAGGCGTGGGATCCTGTTTCGCAACTTTCGGCGGAGGATGTTGACAGTGAGTCAACGCACGTGTTACGTACGTTATACAGACGTGTTACGTACGTAACACAACCATCAGATCGTAGCAAGTCAATCGTATATTACGACGTTATATGGTATGGGTTACGACGTAATGGATCGCATTTAATGAGACAAAGGAGATGGTTACGACGTTATGGATTTTGGATTACGACGTTAAAGTTGTTACGCACGTTAAGAAAGGACACCTACGCACGTAATGAGAGTGCAATTTATATATCAAGTGTTGCCTTTCATTTCTCTCACGATCCTTTGAGATATTTCTCTCCAAAACTCGTCCCTCTTCACTTTTAAGAGTGTTCTAAACACTTTTAACATGATTGTGAGCTTGGAATCATGGAATTAGAGCTTGGTTATGGAACTTTTGTTGATTCTTGAAGTGATTCCTTGTGTTATCCATATTCTATGAGGTTTATGTTGAAGGAAGATAATGATATGCTTTGAATATGTTGATTATGATTATGGAATCATAGAGATCTTGATGTTCTTGAGGCCATATGATGACTATGATGATTTAATGATTCTTGGAATGGAGTTCAAATTATTCTTTCTTCGTGGTTCGTCCATGCAAGGTAATCCTCGTATCCCTTTGATAGTGGCTCATTTTTTTTTTTTGGGCTACTACTTGGGAGGGAGTACATTGGGAATCGTGTATTTTGATGTTCGTCTTATTTCAATGAAAATGCATAAATTGGACTGTACTTTTATCCGCTGCGTGAGTATTTTTGAAATGGATTTTTGTTATTTTGCCTACTAAATTTTTATTTTGTAAAACCGTTTCCCTAAACCGAGTTTTTGGCATTTTAACCTTGATCGTTTTGACGGTATTTGGAAAATGATTTTTTTAGTATTTGAAAAATATTACCGTCATCGGTCTTTTTAGCATTTTTGGAATGACGTGGAAATTGTGCTTAGCCAGTAAATCCTTGTGAGAAGGGTTTACGGCGTGTAATATTCCTGTGAGGATCTGGGGTGTTACAATTATGGAATCATGTGATAATGTTATACGAGATTTGTTGGAATTGTAATAAGAGATTTCGGATGTTGATATGATCATTGAGATCTTCTTCATATGGTGATAAGGGTTTTGTTGCGATTCTTGAGATTGTATGAATGACATGATGAAGAAAATGGTAACATGGAGATATATACCTCGGAGATGTTGTTCGAACGTGATTTCGGATATTTCATGTTCTTGAAGAACTAATTAATTATACGAGTTTATGAAAATTTTTACAGAAGTGTTTATGTATTGAAAATGAATATGGAATATTCATCTCTAGAGCTAAATTATGTGTTGGAAATAATATTCGTATAGGAATACGAATGTGATTATGAGTTTGATGAGACTATTATTCATCTCTGAATTTGGAAGCCCATACGTATGGAGTAAATATTCAAATCGAATGAATGGATTGTTTGATAACCTTTTTAATATGATTATCTATTGTTTTGAACCAATGGATGATTCAATTGATGACGGTCATAAGTAAATTTTAACGATGGATTTACGAGAAGGGAACCTTGTCAATTCATATTTAAGAATTGAGTTTGGAACATTTAGACCCTTATTATTGGTCCGAATTGGTTGCTAATATGATCATCATATTTCACTCGTATTGTGATGTGGATTTGTAAGTGTCCGAGCTGGATTGTTCAGATCGTGATTAGTCGAGATATGGTAAAACGATTGAGTTCGAGGTTTGGTGGTATTGATAATTGGTCGTCATCGAACCGGTTGATTATCAATCCTTCGTTTTACAATAAGGTATGATGTTTGATCGTGAATTATGACCGTTGTGTTGCGGTTAAGGTTGAAGGGTTCGTAGATTAACTTGGTCGAGATCGAGGGAATTCGTAAGACGAAATCAATCGAATTGGTAAGACGTTGTATTGATATCGAGACAAGTTTTATACTGCATTTCAATCAATGAGACTAATGTTATCGTGTAGGCGCATTTATCAGTGTGTATCATTTTGGGACTTGGCCTCTTTATGATTGTATTGATGTCAAGGGATTGGTTGACACGACGCCGCCGCAAATTATGCCAAATGTTACCGTTGTTTGTAAATGGCCGGTTCAAGGCATTACGATACTTGTTGGTAAAGTTGCTATCGATAGCCGGTTCATGTATCGATGTATCGATTATTATTCGCGATTAATGTCGCTCGAGACATCGTTGAATCTTTGTCATCGAATCGATCTGTTGCTATGATGTTGCGTTAACCGATTGGGGACATTTGATATATCCTTTTGTCATCTCCGCTTCGGTGGTCGGTTTAAGACACCGACATCTATTCTATCGTATCATTGATTATCGATTGACCGCTCTAGGTAATCGAGGTATGAATCGATTATCGAAGATAATTCCCATCCGTTGTCGAAGATACTCTCATCCGTTGTATCATTGTTATCGATCGCCATTCTACGGTAATCGGTATTGAATCGGGATTATCAACGATAGTTCCCATCCGTTAAATTATTATTGTCGTGTTGACCGATTCAAGGCAGGACACTATTTTCTTGTGAACTCGGTAATTTTGTGATCTTTGAAGGTTGAGGATTTTCCCGAACTGTTGTGTTGTGATCGTTGCTCGTGTTAATCGGTCCTTAAGGAAATTCTGATCCCAGGATGGTTGTTTTGAATATCGTTGGTCGTGTCGATCTTTCATTATTCGTGTGTCATCGTTCACTTGGTGAGTCGTATGATCCATATCGATGTTTTATCCCTTGAGTTTCGTTGTCATGTTGTATCGTGGCATATCCGGAATCATGTCTGCGTGCCGATTGGTTATGTGTAGGATTTTTAGCCAGCACTCGATGGTCATGCGTGGGTATTTCCGCATCGACCGTGCACACGAGACGTAGTTCTTGAGGCTAATTAGGTACATTGTCACACGTATATTCGATTCCGTATACGGGGTGGACATGTGCATGGACACATTTCCGGATCGGGCGCATCGTGATGTCCCTCTTGAGCTTTATTGATTGATCGCTCGTAGTCCATGTTGTATCGATATGTCCGACGATTTCCGATCGTTGTTCATACGCCGAGGGGTATGTCCGATACCAGTTTGCTCCTTTGAGATCTCAGATTGTGATGATTTACTGACTTTGGGTCATTCGGCTTCAGCCATTGTGATGTATTGGTATTCCCGTTGGAGCCTTCGGGCATTGTGAATTCGTATCTTTTCGGCATTGGTTTGGTTTGCCTTCTGTAATGTATTGTGGTGTTCTATATTGATGATTCGCCGCTTGGGCGTAAGTTTCGGTTCTTGTGTATCTCGTTGAGTTTTTCCCGGAGAAATATTTCTTCTCCTACTGCTTTAAGTTTCGGACGAAACTTCTTTTAAGGAGGGTAGAATGTAATACCCGTAATTTTTATCCCCGGAAATTTTCTATTTTTGGCGGAAGTCTATTTTGACGACTTGCTTGGGACCGTTTCGTCATCCCGAGAATGATTAATTCTACACTTTTGTCATCCGAGTTCGTTTCGGTATCGTTCATTGAATTCCGTGTCCTTAATCGACTTTTTCACGTGGGAGTTCGACTTTGTTATATCAACATTAATTTTTGGTAACTCCAAAAATTCTGAATCTTTGCAATATTATAGAGCATCTAGTTAGCTTTCCAATGGTTCAAACGGTGAGTCAATCGAGTCCTGACGAGAGAGTTATGGTCGCTTTAACTCACCCGCCGTTATCGCCGATCATCACGGCCGACCGCCGTGTCGCCCGACACGGCCCGTGCGGCTGCATTTCGTCCGAAATGCCGGAGTTTCGTCGACCAGACTCGCCGTGCCCGACACGGCCCGCGGCTGCACTCTTCCGATAAGCTCGAACGATCGCTGACACGCCCGACCGTGTCCTGTGACACGGCCGAGTCATGCCTGGGCCGCTCGGGCGGGTCGCTGTCGGAAGGCCCTCGGCCGCGACCGTGCCGGGCAGACACGGCCGAGTCCCTGCTGCCAATCAGGTAACACGACCGCGCCGACCGCACGGCCGTGTCCGGCAGCACCAACCCCTATAAAAGGCCCCGCAGACGTTTTTCTGGCCATTTTTCACCTTCGTCTTCTCCTCTTCCGCAGCTGGGCATGTTCCAATATTGAAGCCATGTTGTTTAACAACATATCCATGGAGTTTTGAGGTTCATATCATCAATCATCCGTCCTATAACATCCTCCGATCTACCGACCGTGCCGATTTCCTAGAAATCTAATTTTGGGGATTTTGGGTATTTTGTTCGATTTCGTCCGTTTAATCCGATTTAACTTAGGATTGTGAAGGATTGATGATTATTTAGATGTATTGTATCATTTACCTTGTTATCCCATGGTTGGATCGTATCGATTCGTTGTTTTGGTCGAGTTCTTGACCGACGCCTTGAAGGTGTCCTAGAAATGTCATAGGGGTTTTCGGGCGTTCTACGATTATTCTTCCTCGTATGATCGATGATTTATTGAATTTATGTTGTTAGGGTCGAATTCTTGTGAAGAACTCGAGTCGAAACCCTTCCGCTCGTTGTCTTCTTCGTGGTTCAAGCTTCCTGGCCGAACCGTGTTCTTCTGATCTTCTAACGCTTATTAAGGCAAGTATACATTTATGATTGTACGTTCTCGACTTTGAAAGTAAGAGGAATTGATGGTATGATTATTTCTAGCCACTCCGGACGGGCCTATGGTCCTCTCGAGGGTTTCGTAGCCTCTCGGTGCGATTCCATGGTTGATATGAACGAACCGCTTCTACGGCATTCATATGAAATAATGTTGGCATGTAATGAACGAACCGCTTTGACGGCATTCCTACATGTATCGGCGTATGAGGTGAACGAACCGCTTTTACGGCATTCACATACGTAACGGCGTATGAGGTGAACGAACCGCTTCTACGGCATTCACATACGCCTTATGAGATTTTAGTTATTCCTAATACTAGTCTTACATTGATGAATTCACGCATATTGATGAATTGACGGAATACATTTACTTTATTGTCGAAGTATTATGTTTCATATTGTTATACTTGCACTAGCTATTCGACGCTAACCCTTTATGGGAAATACGTTTCATGTATTTCAGTTCCAGGAGAGCTGATGTGGGTATCGGGTCGGCATGAAGATGATGGGCAAGTGTGATACTGTGTTTTGTCTCCGGTTATTTTCTTGGATTCCTCCATTCAGTGTTGTTGTACTGGAATGGATTTTTAAATACTCGAGTATTGTATTTCAGTTTCCTTGATGTTCCGGCCTGTGTTGCCGAGGTATTGATTTGTGCAGTGATGTATATGGTTTCATTGGTTATGGTTTTGAATACCATTTGTATCGTCTTTCTTTCCATTGTATGTAGACCTTCTCGGTCAAGTTTATAGTTCCGCGTATGTTTAGCCTTGTGGGTCCCACGGCGGGGCTCACGGCGCTGTAATATACCCTGAATAACTTGGGGGTGTTACAACCCGAGGATGAAGTAGAAGAACCATAATATTCTGTTTACAACCCTAGGACCATGTACAACCCTGAATTTGAACTAGGAATGATCTTCTCCAGTAAAAAAGAGTTCAAATTGGCTGCCCAATCACATGCCATTAAGCATAGGAGAAACATTAAATTCACAAAAAATGATGAAAGAAGAGTATATGCTAGGTGTCTGAGTAGTAAGTGTAAATGGACAATTAATGTTCTAAAAAGAGTCAATGAAGAAGCATGGCAGATTAGGTCTTTTTATGGGAAACATTCATGTGCACCATCCTCTACTATCAAAAAAATGACCTCAACTTGGTTGAGTGAGAGATTCCTGCAGCGGTTTCAATCTGACAAGAATAGGTCTGTACTAGGTTTCATGGAGGATGTGTCTTCTGATACTAGGGTCAGTATTTCTAGGCAGCAGGCATATAGGGCTAAGGTCAAAGCTTTGGAAAAGATTGAAGGTGATCCTGACCTTCAATATTCCAAGCTTTGGTCATACACGGAAGAACTGAGAAAAACTAATCATGGTTCTACTATTATCCTAGGGACATCAGCTGATAGTGGTAGTACTAGGTTTGACAGATTCTATGCATGTTTTGATGCTTTGAAAAGGGGGTTTAAAACTGGTTGTAGACTTCTATTAGGAGTTGATGGTTGTTGGCTGAAAACAAAGCATGGGGGGATATTACTAACTGCTGTGGGGCTTGATGGGAATAATAACTTGTTTCCAGTGGCATATGCAGTAGTGGAAAAAGAGACTGGAGAAATATGGGAGTGGTTTCTCACAGTTTTGAAAAGGGACTTGTCAATCAACCCTAATGAATTCACATTCATTTCTGACAAGCAAAAAGGTCTAATAAGTGCCTTTCAGTCTGTTTTCCCTGGGGTAGAACATAGATTTTGTGTTAGGCACATGCATAATAATCTTAAGACTGCTGGGTATAGGGGTCTTGCCTTCAAAACTGCTATGTGGAAGGCTGCATGTAGCAAAACCCAAGGGAAGTTTAACCAAAGAATGAATGAAATGAAAGCTTTGAATGGGGGGGCTTGGGAGTGGTTCCATGATAAAGAGCCAAATCAGTGGCCAAAAGCCTTTTTCCCTGAAACCAGTAAGTGTGATATGCTTCTAAATAATGTGTGTGAGACCTTTAACTGGTGCATCTTACCTGCTAGAGAAAAAGCCATAATCACAATGTTAGAGTGGATAAGAGAACATCTTATGAAGAGGATGCAGAAAAATAGGGATAGGGCAGTGACTAGATGGAAGGGAAGAATTTTCCCTAGGATTAAGAAAATTCTAGAGATAAATGAGGAAAAGACAGGTGATTGTGCACTAATCAAAGCAAATGATAGATATTACCAAGTGAGGGTATTTGATTTAGGTCAGTACACAGTGGACCTGGAGTTACAAACCTGCTCCTGTAGAGCTTGGCAGCTCACAGGAATCCCTTGTACACATGGAATTGCTGCTATTCTGAATCAGAAACTAGACCCTTTGGATTTTGTACACTCATACTACACTGTTGACACATATTTGAAGGCATATGAGTACCCAATTCTGGGTATCTCGTATGATGCTCTTTGCGGTAATACAATGTACATCCCACCCATTCCACCTGATTTTGGAAAGAAACCTACAAGGGGCATAATTCCTACTAAGAGGAAGCCAGAAGAATGTGAAAAAGTCACTAAAGGAAATAAGATGAAGGGGGGAAGACATGTGAAAGCTCTCAAAAGACAACAAGTGACTATCACTTGTGGTAAATGTGGTCAAATTGGCCATAATATCTTGACATGTGAAAATCCACAGGTTAGTCTTCTCTCTTTTGGGGTATTTAATTTTATTGTAATATTTTTTCAGATGGATTGGTATTAAATTTTGTTGTTTTGATACAACAGGTGGATGATATTCAATTAAATGAAGTACCTGAAGATAATGGAACTGGAGCCGAAGTTAATGTGGTGAGAAAATTATAGTTTCTTCATTCAGAAATTTTGTAGCATTTGATTTACTTATATGGTCTATTTTCTGTATTTTTTAAAAAGGCTACTATGCAAAAGCCAAAAGAGGGAGGCCCCAGAAAAGAACAAAACGAGGGTGTCACAAACTGGTGAAAATCAGGCCTTGGGAAATTCTGAAGAAATTCATGTAAGTGTTAATTTACATAACATGAATTTTTTGTGCTCATAATTTGCAATTTGATTTTGGTCAAAAAAATTGTAATTTGAAATTCAGGTTGGTCCTCCAAACTTTGAACAACCGGAGCAAATTGACAACGCTGAAGATATTCCACTTGAGATTGCAACTCAACAGAGTGAAGCTATTACCCAAAATTGGTACCAACAAATCCCAGTTGAGAAAGTGTCGGGACCTTCAATGTATGATGAGTTAAGGATGGACCAAAAGTGATAATAACAAATAATAGTAATAATAAATATACATACCACAACAACAATAATAATAATATATACTCCAACAATAATAATTATTATAATAATGATACTAATAATATATACTACAATAACAATAAGAACAATGATAATTATAATAATTAATATATACTACAACAATAACAATAATAATTGTAATATAGTAATAGTAATGATATATACTACTACTACAACAACAATAATAATAATATATACTACAATAATAATGATAATTTTATAATAAAAAAATCAGATTGATTTTAAACCGAACTTTGTTGAACTGAACTGAAACTAACTTGAACTAAACTTTGTCGAATTGAACGTTGCTGAATATATACATAATATGGGATGACTTATCATGTCATATAGTCAGAAATATAAATTGTACTTTTAGTAGGGGCTCAAAATGTGCAACATATTTATCCATGATACTAACACCATAAAAAAATTACATGTGCATTTCTTAAGATGGATTATATCTCAGTGAAGCAAAATATTTGTTCGTGTTTACAGAAATCAATACGAAGTAATTTATAATTAGTAGTATTGAACTATCATATATAGCTTACTCGGTGGTGCATTCTAGCGTCAATATGTGGGGTACTATATGAGGTTGATTTCAAACAATGGTTCATATATCACATATTAAGATAT